>CM028131.1:1606632500-1607832500 GCA_016271365.2 Neoceratodus forsteri | reverse complement strand
TTCCGGGGACTAAACCATTTTGACCACCATGCCTACAAAACAGGAATGATGTCACCCAATTTCTTTCTTCCCTTTTAGAAGTCAAAACATTTCCTCCCCTTATTTTGAAAGCTTCTACCTTAGTATTTTAAGTCAAATACTTTCAAAATAGAGTTAACAGAAGCCTTGCTGTTTAGTGCTGATACTGCACTCATCATAAACTCTTCCCTAATATTACATCCATTAATATTATAAATGCCTCTAGAAAAATTATTCCCACAGCTTCACAAAAGAAAGGTTCTCTGAAGAAAGCCTTGCTGTCAAATGCACATTCTGTTAGATGAAGGTGATTTGGGTGGCATTGATAGACAGGCTTATAAATTATCGGTAAAGATTCAACCAATAAGCACCAGGGTTTACTTTCTCGCACGTTTAAAAAAAGAAATAGATTGCTCCAACTTGTTTAAGGAAAACTGCACATATCTAAGAGCCCTCCCCTTGCAATTCATACCCCCACTAGCGTTTTTTGCAAACATTTAATTTTAATTAGTTCTCTACATCAGCTTTTTACTTTAAAATGTGCTTGCCGACTGGGGCAGATCTCCTTTTGCTCATTCTATGCTAATGTGCCCTCCCAACTCAGCCATTTGTCAGCAAGGCACATTAGCGCAGACGAGGAGAAAGCACATGGCTGCAGCGAGATGTCAGCTGGCAGCCTTTTCCCTGGGAAGTCAGTAAGCGCATTTAAAACAACAGAAAAGGATGTGAAGTACTAACAATTTTATTTTGCTAAAAACACTAATTGAGGAATTAGGGATTGGGGTGGCAGTCCGATTTGTGCAGGGGACATTTTCATGTTATTTAGTTTTTTGTTTTTTAATAAATCATCGTTATTAATATTTTATAACTAAGTAGTAATACTCAGGAAGGTATCTGGTTGTGCTCAAATATATGGACGTCTTGGGTGTTTCAAAGCCTTCAACCACCCAAAAGTCTATATATTTCTGTATAACCGAACCCTTAGAGAGTTTTATTGGGCTTATTAAAGGGAACATTTATGAACTGCGCCATCATAATCTGAATTAATATGAAAAGATCTTTTAAATTAGGTATTGGGCTTACCGTTTGCTGACAGCAGTCCAGAGATATTGATGATTAAGCCTGGCCCATACTAATATTACAGTGCCACCATTTTTATAGCCTTGTGATGTCACTGACAGTCAAGCTGTGCTTCACTACAATGTGGTTAGCGACAACCTGGTCATCAGTGACATCACCAGGTTCTAAAAATGGTGGTAATGTAGTATCAATATGGAGCAGATACAGTCATTGATATCTCCAGACTGTAGCCAACTAGGCCAATACCTCATTTAGATCTCTGCACTGACTTTCAAACTATGATAGGCACGATTCATAAATGTTCTCCTTTAAGTAGTACTAAAGGATTTGTCGAAAAGCCCCACCCCCATTCTCACTGTATAGCTGGAACCATGCCCGCTCCCATGTCGTGGTGAAGTAATTTCTCCAGGTCAGCATATCTACCACTAGATGGCATGAGAGACTTTTGTAAGACCTTAAAAGGCACTGGGGGAGGGGGGTGATTTTTTTTTTTAAGATCTGACTGATGCAGAGTTTCTTTCCCTTTCACCTACTTTATGATCATAAATTTAAACCTGGTTCTGATGCAGCAGCCACTTACAAAATATGTACTAATCACGTATTGTAGATGACTGCTTTTTCAATGAAGTGCAACAAGCTATATACAAATAAAGATATTAAAAACAGGAAAACAATCTGGAGAGTTCAAGAAGACCTTTATATGTAACTACTCATATTGGTATTAACCACATATAATGTTCCTGTACAACAGGGATTTCATTTAGCTATGAAAGCTTAAAACATTAACAAAAGTTATCAAATGTAGTTAAATAATATAACAGTCATATAATCCATTCTTCCATATATTAAATATGATAGTCATTTGCATTTGGTGGTAATGATTAACATAAATTATAAATTAAAACATAAAATACCAAGAAAATGATTATTAATAACAGTAATAATATTTTATTAATAATGGACTGCTTACCAGCAGCTCTTGGGGTTTGATGGAATTGTCAGTATAAATGCAAAGTTTGTCTGCGGTGAGAGGACTTGTCTCCTTCAGTTTGGATGCTAGGAACATGCAGACTGTCCCCAGGAGCTGCAGGTAGCACTTCTTGATGGGGACCACCGCTAAAAACCGATCCAAGTAATTCATGGCCAGGTAGAAAACCTCCTCTTCACATTTCTGTTCTTCACAGACCTGCATAACGGGGGGAGGTAAGAAATTAAAAAAAAAATTAATGCAAGACAAAATATTGTTAACATCCTTTTAGTGTAACAGAAAGTCATTATTTAAAGTAACAGACTGCTGTAATATTTTGGGGAAGAAAAGAATAATTCTGATCAAAATATTGTCAACATCTCAGGGAAGGGGGCACTGGTCCTGGTTCTCACATTCCTCGGGTCCCGTCACAGGAAAAACAACCAATTCAGTCCCAGCCACCCTAGACACTCACACACAGAGCAAGGAAAAAAAAAAAAACACAACCAGAGAGACCTGCCACCATCAATTTCTGACTTCGTCATTTTTCCAAAAAATATTTAAAAATATTAAAAATTTAGTAGGACCCCCGATCTCAGCGGGATCGTCTGGCCGGGCGACCCCCACATCATTCCCGACCATTGGGGAGAGGGCACAGCCTCATGCCGGGCCAAAAGTTGGGCTCAAAAAAAGTTGGGAGGCGTTCTGGTGGAAAGCCATCGGGGCTTAAACACGTGCAGCCAGATAAATCATTGCAAATATTGCTGAAAAATCGCTGAGGTGCACAAACTGGGCACGGGGGCACGCAAAGGAAGTGTAGGGGGGTCTAGTTTTCGATCGGTCGGATCTGGGGTGCCATTCAGTGGGGGAGCACTCCTTTATTGAGGCCGAATACTAAGGGGGAGGGCAAACGCTAATGGGGAGATCACGGGGCCGCCCGCACCCCAGTTCAAGAAGGGGCTTTGATCGGCCCCCGCGGCCGGTGGTGTAATCATTGGGGTACATGAATGGGGTGACGGTGTGACCCGGGTGCCGCAGGCTGAGAACCAACATGGCGATTTGGGATGGCAGCAGGCAACGAGGTGCATACGTGGGCACACCCGCGGGGAACCCCCGCAGTAATCCAGAATATGGGTGCATAGCAGAGCTGGAGAATGGGGGTTACACACTTAACCCCCTAGGTCCAGTTTCACTTTTGCAAAACTTATGCAAACTTTTTTGTACAGTAGTTCAGTGTCCGGAAGAGCAGCTCCCCTCCCCCAACAACACACAACAAGCAATAATTCTGCTTAAAAAAGTTTATAAATTAAAAAAGGCTAAGAAATAGAGAGAAATGTCCGATTGCTCGGTTTCCTTGTGCCCAGAACGACACGGTGCATCTCGACTGCAGAGAATGCGGCTGCTGGGAAGGGTGGCGGTAGGGAGGGCGAGTGGGTAAGGGGTCCGGAATGAGAAACAGATGTCTGCGGATAAGGGTGGGTGGAAATGAGAGGTGATGTGTAGTATGGCTGGGGGCGACAGAAGTGTCCGAGGGCGAATAGGAGAAGCGGGTGGCAGCCCTAAGGGGTGACTGAGGGTGTTGGGAGAGGTTTGTTTAAGGGTGACTTGGGGTGAGGGCGGGTGGCAGAGTGAACGAGCGCAGGTGTCCGAAGTGGCAGAGGGCAAAGACAGGTCGACAAGGACGAATGAGAAGGAAGTCGGAGGTAGGGGGTGAACCGGGGGTGGCGGAGGGGTGACCGGGTGAGGGTCCCTTGTCTCCTGTATACCAACCTCCAGCATCCAGGTGGCCACCATCCTCCTCATAAAGGGCTCGATCTCCTTCTGCACGCGCTTGAAGTAGGAGCAGGAAGGCAGGTAGCTCTCCTCCACCCTCAGCAGGTTGAGCAGCACCCGGTCGTCGAAGAGCAGGCTGGGATCCGGCAGGGCCCGCCGGGGGCCGCCGCTCGGTTCTTGCTCGCAGCACAGCAACTCCATGCGCCTCCTGGTCCGCCTGCCGCCGCCCGGCCAGCTCTCCAGACAAGCAGGGCTCCGGCTCGAACCCCCAACAACAGCAGCACAATAACACAAAATGCAACGAGGAGGAGGAGCAGGAAATTTGGTTGCTGCTGTTGGTTGGGGGTTTGCTTCTGCTTGAGGGGACTGCAGGGCTCTGGCTGCTCACTCCTGCCTCCTTGTTAACTTCTTTCTCCCTTCCTTGCACTCTCCGGGTCCTGATTTGCAACCCAGAGTGACGCAGCGGACGGGCTGAGCTTGAGAAAAAGCTGCACATGGGCTGAGCAACTGTAATGCCGTCTCTCTCTCTCTTTCACTCCCCTGTTATTATGGTAAGCAGGTAAAGAGGTAACTCGCAGAGATATTACTGTATATGGGCTGATCGTTCGCGCTCTCGTAATATGGCGAGCAGCTGAGCCATAGAGTTGTATGACATATTGACTGCTGCTGTCTCCCCTGGGACTCCCATGAAAACGAGATACTGGATCTCACCGGGTTATCTCAGTTGGAATAATTGCAAAAAAAAAATACTCTGCATTGGCCGATCTACTTCTTTATTTTCTGTTATAAATAGTTGAGTTGACCCTAAATAGATTTATAACATGGGTAGGGAAAGGAGAACTTGTTTAACCAGGAAAGGCGCACTAAGCCCAAACTTGTTTCCAGGTGCAACCCGGGAGCACAAGGAAGTTAAGTGACTTGCTCAGGGTCACACTGTATGCACTTGGGGACTGTGGGATTCAAACCCATGTCTCCCAGTTTGCAGCTCACAGCCCTAAACAGCTGTGCTATACTGCCATCTGATTGGCTGAAAGTACAAGCATGTGACTGTCTGGCCACAAGAGGGAAATGGGGTTGGGGGCCTCAGTTCCAGCAGTAAAAGTCTGAGGGATGTGGTGAAAACTAGACCATTGAACCTGGTTGTGGCGGCCCATTTGTGGTCAAGGGTGGAAACAGGACCACTGGAACAAACAGAAAAAAGCTGAACTGCCCATATTGACACAACTTGTGCCCAGTTAAGGTGGTCTACTCAGACTGACTAGTATGGATTTTACCAGTCTGGGTCTGGCAGTCCAGTTTTTACCCACATCCAAAGTCTCACTCAGTTCAGGAGCAAAATGGGAAACAACTGCCCCAATGTTAAATGTACCCCATTCACTAAAAATACCGCCTACAGCTTAATTTGTCTAAATTCAGTTGAGTTTCATCTGTGGCCTCTCCCAGGACAAGGCTGAAAACAGGCAGAAGTGCCTAGCTGTCCTTTCCCAGTATCAAAAACAAAAGAAAAAAACTTGGGGAAAAAAGCATAAAACTAAAATAAGTGTAAAAGTGCAACATATTATGAGAAAAGGTGTCCTCAGTCCACTTTCAGGTACTGTATGTTCAATCCTATATTAAAGGTGATGGCTTCTCCCAGTGAAGTTTTTCCATTTCCAAAATGGTTTGGTCATAATTACACTCCTGTACTTGTTTGGTTACAGTAACAGTATGCCTCAGTTTGAGCAATATTTGTGTCTTCTGCTCATATTTCATACATAAAACAACATTTCTTAATAAAAAAATTCTTAAAACATTTTCAAGCAGAACTTATAAGTGCAACAAGACATTTCAGAGAAAATTAATTATAGTCAATAGTCACACTTTACTCTTGCGTGTTTAAAGGCACTCCGCATGGCGCAAGTGCCTCATGTCTAACTATCCAAGCTAAATAGCTAAAAGAAGCAGTTCAGCAGGACCTGATGAAATTCCACCAAAGCTATTTAAAGAATTATCAACAGTCCTGGCAGGTCCACACACACACTTATTTAATGTATCCCTTAAAAAGGGTAAAACCCCGAAACAATGGAGAGAAGCTGTAATTATTCTGCTACATAAAAAAAAAGAAGACCCAGAGGTCAATAATTACAGGTCTATTAGCCTCACCTCTGTTATTGGAAAACCACTAGAAAGGTGATTCCACAACGTATAAATACACATATTACAGAAAAAGTACAGACTGACACAGTACAACATGGTTTTACAAAGGGAAGATCATGTCTCACTAACCTCCTACATTTCTTTGAGCCTGTCAGTGCAGCTCTAGATGTAGGAATGCCTGTTAATGTTCTCTGCTTAAACTATTCCAAGGCATTCGACAAAGTATCACGTAGGATACAAACTGAACGCCTGATTGAAATTAATCTGCATCCTAACGTAGTGAACTGGATAAGTTCTTGGTTAGAAAATAGATCACAAAGGGTGGCCATAAAGGGATATTTTTCATCAGAGGGTGGAGTGACTAATGAGGACCCACAGGGATCACTCCTTTGACCCACTCTGTTTAACATCCTAGTATCAGCCATGAAAACCGCTAATAACGTGTGGATAACAAAATACACCGATGATAGTAAAATGGGAGCAACTGTATATGATCAGAAAACTAGGGACGCATTTCAAGAGAATACAGACTTACTAGACAACTGAGCAAAACAAAATAGAATGACATTTAACTTAGACAAATGCAAGATTATGCACTTGGGACATGGTAACATACAGTATACTTATACCCTAAACGGTATCCCACTACAGAGCACTACCAATGAAAAAGATCTGGGAGTGCAAGTAACTAACGATTTATCATTTGAAACAAACTCAATATTTAAGGTTAAAAAAAGTCACAAAATATTAGGATGTATTTTGGGTGATATAAAAAGTAGGGAACCGGAGGTTATTATATACCCTTGTTCTCCAGTTTGGTTCGGTTGCATTTAGAGCATTGTGTACAGTTTTGCTCCCCTCAAACAGAAAGGGGTAAGAAAATTATCACGGGAGTACAAAGAAAGAAAATCAAAAAAATTCAAAAGTATGCACAATCTTAATTACCAAACAAGACTACAAAAGCTAGGTCTCTACCCAATGGAGTACAGAACGGTCAGAGGGGACTTATGTTCAGCATACCAGGCTAATAAGAATCAGATTCTGAGAGAAACAGTTGGTTTAGTAAATTATACAGGTTAAAAAAAACTAGATCACAGTAGTAAACTAATGGGAGATAACTACAGAACAAGTAAAAGAGGTAAACGGTATACACAAAGAATTGTAAAACCTGAATGCCTTACCACAGCAAATAATCGATAATCCCAGTATTACTACCTTTAAAAATAGATTGATATGCATGGACGCCCAAAAATACGACACCCACCTTTGAGGTTTGAAAGATGACAAGTTCCTAAAAGATGAAAACCTACTGAACTTGTAAACAAACTATGAAACTATGAATCCCTGAGGGTGTGTGATTATTGATCCATAAACACCCTGGTGTGTCCTATTTCATACTTAAACAGTTTGCTCTCATTCTCTCCTGTTAATTATTATAGGAGAGGAAGGCAGGAGTAAACGCACCTACATTTGATTGGAGCTGCCTGTCTCCACAGGATATAACTGAAGTTTATAGGCAGGGGCCCTGTCGTTAAACAGAGTCCTCTTCCCACATGTAGATGACTGTGATGTGTGAGCTGCAGAAACTTACTTCAGATCTATGGAGGCAAGCTCTGGTGACCCCACCCCCCAGCTATAGGAGGCGGAAGGGTCTGAAAGTGAACCGGCCAAGGATGTAAAGGGTAACTTCCCCCTTTGAGTGAGTGTACCCATACCCTCAGTTGTTTCTTGATAAAATCTGCAGTCTGTGAAGTAACTCCCCACCCTTCCCAACTGGCAGCAACTCCCTGTGCCTAGTACCTTAAAGCCCCTTCCCCCCACACCAGAACGCCTGGCCTTCCTTTTTATTGTTAACATTTGACCTGGCACTGTGCCATAACTTAGCAAGCCATGAACCCAGCCCACACCCATCTATGCTACCGGCCCTACGCTCTAAAATTCTGCTCATTACCCGGCTACAAAGGGAGTGACTGTGGCAACACTGTTTAGTACACGTGCTGCAGTTTAAAAGTACGGTTCTCCTTGTAATACAATAACATGACTGCAACAACGGAGAGGGCCAGGCCTTATCACTTATGAAAGTGGTGGGGCCATGCTGCCCCCCCCCCAATGTTTTGGCACCTATGCCCCTTACTATAATTCCAACCTCTCTCTCTCTCGCTTGCTTGCCTGTTATTATGAAGAATAGGTGAGCCGTGGGGCTCCATTATAAGATGTGTATGGGTATTCTTATTTAGTTGCAGTTTCTGTTCTGAAGAAACATGCTGAGGTGCAAGCAGCTCGTTTTCACGAGTGCCGGGTCGGGAGGGGGGTGTTAGGAGACAGAACAGTACGCCATCTGCATACGTACAGGCAAGTTCACTTCTGTGCCTCTTTGCTTATATGTACATTTCGTTGTATGCCTGAAATCACCGTGTCCCAATCCACCCTAATACACTCCTATTGCATTTTGTTTCTGTTTTTTATTACTGTCGCTTCGCTTTCATGCTCTTTACCAGGTATTTTGCAGGCATTTCTCCTATCAGACTGATGGCTCCTGTGCTGACAGCTGGATTTTGCTATTCTTCATCACCTTTTAGCTGCTCACTTAGGTGGCAGCTAGGCTAATCTGAGCTAACGGGCATGTGCTAGCAGTCGAGCTCTGCCCAATTCACTTACTCGCCTGTAACCACTTGTAAACGAAAAACTCTATCCCTCGTCAACAAAGTTTGTTTTTAAATATTCAGTCTAGCCAAAATAAAATAAAAATAAAATAAAGTTAAAAGTCTGAATACAAAAATGAACACTGCATATTTTGTTTCATTATGTTATATGCTTGAAGTGCTGTAACTAATCAGTTACTCAGTTTCTGAACACCAGTATAGCAATTCCTGTTTTTTGCCATTTTGGTTATATGCACAAAGTCAGGCTGCCCTGACCTTGAGCATATACCAGGAATTCACCGTACCTGTAATTGTGTATGGCAGAAGAAAGGGTGTTTTACAGTCTGCAGTACACATATGTACACACAATTAGACAAACAACCCAGCAGCTCGTCTTCACTCTCCTGTTATGGAGACCAACTTACCCGAACTTATCAACTTACCCCGAACTTACCAACTTACCACATACCACGGTACTTCTTATAACATGCCACCACTGCAAAGCAGTGAGGAACCCAGGAGAGGTCTCAGAGAAGGCTGAAGAAATGTAATATGTAATTTATACAAAACTACCAGATTCTAAAGATTAGTGTTACCGTGCGTGTAAGCGAGTCAGCTGGGCTGCGGTCTGAGTAGTGACATGCCCTGCAGAATGTAGTGCCAGTTGAGATTTCCTATGTAGCTTACCCCACACATACACACTGATGGACTGGTATACCCACGATGCTTTGCATACGGTTTTATGCTTTAGAATGCAGCATATACTTTGGAGGTTTACCAAGAACAACCCAACTGGAAATTATCCATCTTTAATTCTTTATGCATGCTAGTCCCACATCAGGAACTTGGAGGTAAAACCTGATACTGTAGTGCAGCATGAGGGGGTTGCTATACTCATCTTTTGGATGAGACATTAAACAGAGGTACCGTTTGCCTGTTCTGGTGGTTGTTCAGGTAGACTTTAAAGATTCCCATGGCACTTTTGGAAAAGAGTGTCCTGGTCAAATTTCCCATTCACTGAAAAATACCACCAACAGCTTAATCTGGTTCAATTTCACTTGGTTTCCATCTGTATCCCCCGGAGACAGAAGTGCTAAGCCCCTTTACCAGTCAACAAAAGCGAAGTAAATAAACCAGTTAGGAGGGTAGGGCCACCAGATTAAACAGTGGTATGCAGGGGCCAAAGTGTTGAGGATTTATATAGGTTTTGCTGACTGGGTAGGTCGCTGAGACGGTAGCATGTAATTAAGCCCAAGGCAAAACAGCAAAGTTATTAAGGCGAAGGCAAAACAGCGGTCACACTAACGGCGACCTATGAATAACGGCAACCATGCAAGTATGGGGAAAATACAGGAATGATGACCGTTACCATCAATGAGTGACTCGGAGTTGGTTATTAATAACAAGGAGGTTTGGGGCACAGCCTCTCGGGGCAGAGCCCCACATTAATAAACAGCAGCCTGAATCTGCTAGTTGACTGTACTGCACTTGTGCAATACCTGCTGTGGAGCTGTCTGGGTCGGTGGAGTGAGTCACCCTGGGAGGGGAGGGCCAGGTGGATCAAGCCCTGTAATGCTGCTATGGAACAAACAAAGGAGGAAGGTTAATTTATAGCGTCTCGGGTGTCTCAGCACAGAAACAAAGAGACAGCCCGGGACTGAGCAGAGCGCCCTTGCAAGGCTGGTAAACTGGCGTGTGAACTAGAAACTAAACAGTGAAGCCACTGTAAATTGCAGTAAGACAAGAGTCAGGCCACAGAGCATGGTCGTACAAAGTTGAAGAAGGCAAATCAGAGTATTACAGTGGGACCTGGAGCACGCTAATTAAGGTACCCGCAGGAACTAGCTAAATGTGGCTGTAATGCCTAGGAATTGCACCATATTTGACGATCACTGTATATTGCTGTCACCATTATTGTATGCGCCGTTATGGAGTAGTCGTATTGACGGTCGTCGTTATTCCATCGCCGTAATGACATGGAACTGCGCTAGACAATAACATGCCTATTTTCAGGCATGACCCGGGGGATCACAAAGACAATTGGAAAATACAAATGTGGTAGGTCACAACGTTACATATGAATAGGAAGACAATAAAAACATTCCACGTCAGATAACAAAGAACACAAAGAGCAGGCAATGCACAGCAAGTCGAAACAAAATCGAAACAATAAGAGCTAGTACAAAATCGCAATACAGGCAACAATCAATGTTACAAAGGGTCAAGAAATCAAAACAGCAATAATAAACCTGGACTTTACAAGGCAGTTAGCACCAGTACAGAGGCAGGTATAAGAGCACGCATCTGTTGAACTTAGAAAGCTGCAAAGTTCTCTTTTGAATATGAGGTGGGATAGACAAATCTGAAGGTGGGGAGGAAGGGAGTTCCATGCCCTTGGAGCAAATGAGACAAATGCCTGCTCACCCATTTTAGCGGAGCACTTTGGAATGGCCAGGAGAGACAGATCATTTGAGCGTAGGACATAGACTTGTTCTGAGGGTGTAAGCATCACAGCTAGGCTGTTTGGTTCGGATGACCTGATGGTATTGTAAATGACACCGCATAGGGTATAGAGTCACCAAGAGGAGAGGGGCTAGTCAATCTGCGCTGGAATACAGCTTGCAGTGGAGGGTCAGTCAAAGGGCGTACTTGGCTGGTCACCTTGTCGGGGCAAACTACGATCCCTTCAAACTAAATAAAGGCTGAGAATAAAATATAAAAATTGTTACAGAAGGACTGCTCATGGGCCTAAGGCTGCATATCTGAAAGTGGTACCTTAGGATCAGAAAATTACTTTAATAACCCGACTTTCCCAGGACAGAATAACCTGAAATTGGGCATGTACGTGTGTGATGCCAGGATCTATATATATCCTGAAAATTTGGTAAGGATCGATTCAGCAGTTTAAAAGTTCTAGAAAGTTGAAAATACTTAAAAATACTGTATATTTTAAGACTTTTTTGCTCACCTATAACTCAAAAACGGCCTACAGTTGAAACCTGAAACTTTAAGGATTATTACAGTTTGACCCAAGAAAGTACCTTTTATCAGTGGTTTTACTGAAAAATGTATTCACCAAATAACAGAGCCATGGTGGCAATGATGAGGTCGGGTGCCCCCTGGAGAGGCTCCTCCCAGGTGAAGCGCTGGGGCACTGGTACTGACTGGTTATAATCTGCCTACTGCTATTGTTTTGCTGTGTTTGCACAAGTGTTTTTACATGTGGAGGACTTTAAAATGGTGACCTGAACTCGGTCTCCTTGACGCTTCATGGCAAATCCTGGTAAGGGAGTGTTTCTATTTGTTGCATGGGTTACTAAAAAATGTGTAGTTCTTAAATTATCAAGAAAATAATAAAATGAGTTTTCACACGTGCAAAGTTAATTTTGTCAACATTCTACTCATAAGGTGTTTTTCATAACAGCATTTTTCCATTCTCATGACTAGAAATTCTGTTTTCATGAGATACAACTTCTGTTTTCGTGACACTGCCTCCGAATGAGAAGATCCTGTTGTGTGTTAAACACCTATGTTTGCATTCTAATAATGCAGCTGTTTCATGACAAATAAGTTGAAATCTGGCATGCCCATTCTAGGTCCCAGGATTTCTAAATCCTGAAACTTTAGTAATGATTGGTTTGGTGGTTTTAAAAGCTCTGGAAGTCGCGGTCCGGTGGCGCAGGGCTGAGGCACTGGATGTCTCACTTTATGCACGCGCTGACACGGCTCGGGAGCGCAGCCTGGGTCGCTGAGGTCAGCACTGGGAGGGGCAGAGCTGGATGGAGCGGCCGTCAGGCAGCTCTCCTCTCCGGGGAGGTGGGGTGGCATCCCTCACTCACGCCTACCCCTTGGTGGAGGCTGAGGGGTTGTGCAAACAAGGGTGCTGGCGTAGGCCAATGGGGCGGGCAGAGGAGGGCCGTTACCAGGGCTGTAAGGCGCATGCGTGCCTCCACACACATGCGTCCTTCTCCTGGGGGTCCATGGGATAAAATGGGGATAAAATTCGGAAAAAAACGACGGCAGGATGGTGACCGACTCTCCGTAAGCACCGCTCCCGGACCGGGTGTAAGGTAAGCCCTGGTAATTCCGGGGGACAGAGCTGGGGGAGCCGATCAGATGGGGGCTGTACAGTGGGAAGGAGAAGAAAAATAGAAATAATACAAAAAAAAGAAGCTCTGGAAGTCTGAAGTCACATGAAAAATGCTGTTCCCCTATATTTGCACCTCAATATCCCTGACATCCCGGGACAGAATAACTTGAAATTTAGCATGCTGTTTGTGGTGCTAGGATCTCTGTATTCCGAAAAGTTGGTAACAATTAGTTTAGTGGCTTAAAAGTTCTAGAAAGTTGAGAATACATACAAAATTCCTTTTCTAGGTTAAACCACTATTTTTGCATTGTCCCTGCATGGAATAACCTGGAATTTGGCCCGCACATGTGTGGTGCCAGGATCTGTATAGCCTGAAAATTTGGTAGCAGTCAGTTTTGCGGTGCAAACATTCTAGAAGGTTAAAATCTATTTTAAAAAATCATTTTTAGACATTTTTTTTCTCCCTGATAACACAACAATGACTGTGAGTTCAAACCTGACATTTTCATTTTAGTTACTTCAGCCTACGAGTGATTCTTTGATAACTGGCTTTACTGTGAACTTTGTAGTTTTTATATTAATAAGAAAATTAAATCCCATTTTCGTGTAAGTGCAAGTCATTTTCTTCACAATTTTTTCATAAGGTGTTTTTTGAGACAACAGTTGGGGAAGAACTGGTTAACAGGGAAGTGGAAGGGATCATGTGGCCAGCCCTTCGGGGGCAAAATACAATCCCTTCACTTCCAAAAGGGGCATTTGTAAAAATGTTAAACTGGTCACTGAGAAACTCCCGCATGGGTAAAGGAACTTCCTTCTTTTGTTATATGGGAAAAAGGTCCTCTTTAAGGTAGGAGGGGCTAGTTCATCAATGCCCCCACCCACTTCATAAGCAGGTATGAATAAGCTTGCTGTACAAACACGTACCAGTTAAGACTGGTTTTAGTATTTGTGTATTTTTTTTTTTTTACTGAGGGCATATTCAAACACAGAGATGCAACGTGGGCCAGAAGAGTAGCGAGCCTTTAAAAAAGTGTGCAGAAGTCTCCCAAATGTAAATTATAGGCCCAGGGGCTGTTATACTTTGCCGGTAAAGTTCCAGCGAAGCTGCAGAATCTGCCTTTATGAAAAACTTCACAAATTGCCCACTTCACCATTTCATATTAACATTGCAATGAGCTTTCCTGGGGAAGCAGTATTTTTTCAGACAAAGTTAGGTGGAGTCACGGCGAAGTTGCAAGTCTTGAAAAAGCTGGCATTTTGGGAATTTGGCAAACTTCAGCAAATTAATTTGCAAAGTGAAGTTTGCTAACTCTGCACATCTCTAGTTTGGGGGCTACCCAAGCCCCATAAAATTTTGATATTGTGGTGTTTTGTGGTGCATTTTGTGGGTGTTTGGTAACAGGATTTACTGCCCTGTTACCACATTCTCCCAGCTAGCAAGATGCACCCAGCCCTCCTTTCTATAAGTCACTGGCCCTCCCCAGACCAGCATTTTGCCTTTCCAGCTCAGTAAGTTGCCCCAAGGCCCCTCTGAAAGCCCAGCAAGTTGCACCCAAACCCACTCCCCAGCACAACAGGCTGCCAATAGCTCCCCCAAGCAACTTGCTGTACTTCAGATAGGGTTCAGATGAAAAATCAGCCTATGCCATGAAGAGTGCAGCTCCCTACTCCCCGTCTCAGCTTGTTGCTACTCAGTCCCATCCCTCCCCTCCCCAGGAAGCTGCTCTTAACCCCCCATGCCACTCACTTCTCAGTATCACTACAGTGTCCACAGCATCATTAGCTCACTTCAGAAGAGCAGCAAAGCAGTGACTACCTGCCTCAGAAACGCTGATTTAGGCAGCCTACCTAAGGTCAACATCTCAGATGGGATTAAGAATAAGATTAGCCTTTTTGCGGACGACACAAAGATCGGTGCAGTGGTAGATGACGAAAAGGGGTGGCAAGGACTACAAAAGGATCTGGCAAAGCTGGAGTGCTGGTTGAGCACATGGCAGCTGGAGTTCAACATGAAAAAGTGCAAGGTCATGCACTTGGGGCCAGGAATCCTAAGAATTGTTACCAGCTGGGAGGTGGCAGTTATCTACTCCTGAGGAGGAGAAGGATCTTGGGCGCTAATCACAGGTCAAATGAACCATTCAGCACAGTGCAGGAAGGCAGCAGCTAAAGCTAATAAGATGCTGAGGTGTATTGTCAGAGGAATCAGCTCTAGGATGAGGGAGGTCATCCTGCCACTGTACAGGTTACAGGTGAGACCACACCTGGAGTACTGTGTGCCGTACTGGTGCCCCTATTTAAAGAAAGATGTTAAACTACTGGAGGGGTCCAGCACAGAGCTTCCAGGACGATCTTCGGATGGAGGACAAGCCCTATGAGGTGAGGCTGAGGGAGCTAAATATGTACTCCCTGGAGAATAGGAAAGAAAGAGGGGATATGACTGAAATCTTCAAATATATAAAGGGCATAAATAAGGTTAGTATGGAGGGAATTTGTAAATTAAAGAGGGGAGGGATACTAGGGAACATAGTCTGAAATTGGAGGTTGGTTCGTTCAGGAGGGAAATGAGAAGGCACTATTTCATAGAAAGGGTGGTGACAGAGTGGACCGCATTGCCAGAGGAGGTAGTATCATCAAAGTCGGTGGGCTGTTTTAAGGGGGTGGGGGAAGGTCACAACAGAGGGGATATGGAGGAGGGGGGTTAACGGACAAGGGCACTAAATCAGATGTACTGGCAGGGGGCAAGGGGGGGCAGCTGCAGTATAATGGACTGCTAGCTGCACACTCGAGCAGCCTTGATAGACTGGATGGCCTGTATCTGCTGACATTTTTGTATGTAACAAGGTTGAGAATGGACTGGACTCACAGCTTCAATAAACATGATGACGGGGGCTGACCGGGTTACAGAACTGCACACACACGTGCTGCAGAGCAACACACCCCACCCAGACTTGGACACGGCACAAGGTGGGGCAATGTCACAGATCCAAACACCAAATTAATCACTGCAAACCCGGCCTGTCAATGAAGACCTGGCCCAGTCCATCTAACCTGGGTGGGTGCAAACATTTGTTTTTATAAAAACTGTGCTACGTTGGGGAGGCAGTCACAAATTGTTGAACTGGCAAAGATGCAGTGAAAGAAGAATGCTTGAAGTTATAGCCGCAACATGAGTCATCCATGCCAGCCAGCCACTTTCAGTCTCACATGTACATCAATGTGAGGGGGAGCCTGGTTAGTGCATAAATAGGAAGAAGAGGGAGACTGAATGGTTTTCTTAGTGGCTGTTGCACTGGTTCTTGCTCACTGATTGGATGGGCAGCAGCTGACTAGCAGGCAGTGGCACCGTGCTAGCTCTCATCTGTGTGAGTGAATACTGTGCTACAGCTTCTCTGGTTTCTTCCTCTCTCCACTGCTCCACCGGGGCACAATAAACAATGCAACCCCAAAAATAGACAAAAAAGATAATATTTGTATGCAAGTGCATACAGAAGGTGTGCATAGTTAGTCCCTTGCTGTGGGCTCACACACGCGCTTACTGAATGCAAGAACCATATGGCTAAGTGGCATGTTCCCCCCCCAACTATTTTACGCTTGTGTTCTTTAAAGCAGCAATGCACTGAAATTTCGCAAAAACTTTGACTCGACCTTATTCACTATAAAACATTCCTGACATCGGTAGTAAAATGTTCTTGTTCCACCAAAATGTAAGTAATTTATTAAATATTTTAATTTCATTTTTTTTCTCAGGACAAAAGATGGCTACATCAGTCCAATAAGGGGACACATTGCTGGGGGCAGTGTGGGAGAGGAGCCTCACGTTGGGCATATATTATGGTCTTGCCCAGTTCTTGAACCATTTTATGGCACCCTGCAATGTGGAGGCAATGAGCATTTGAGGAGGTCTACAACTTACTGACAGTCATTCCTATTCCTAACATAAAGGTTTAATTAAATGCGCTGAAAATAGAAAATAGAGTTAAATATCTATGTTTTGACCTTAGGTCTTCTTCAGGAAATATGTAAAGAAAAAAGACAAAGTTAGTGTAGAGGGTAAAATAAAGGGATATATATATATATATACTGTATATATATGTTGGGGAAAAGATAAAAGGGTAATGATCAGGGAGAAGAGGTGATAAATGATAAGATTAAGAGAATCTGTAAACAAAAAGGTGATGATGGGAAAGATAAGGCATAATAGGAGTGAAAGAGCTAGAAGTCCCCAGGTTGGGACTAATTAACAGGGCCTAGTAAGAAGGCTGAAAGGTGACAAATGTGGGGGAAGGAGACAGAGATGGAGACATCAGGTGAAAATGAAAAAGAAATTAAATGAGTACAGATACAAATAGACGTTAGGGAAAATAAGAGGTGGCTGAAAGATGTTTGTGGAAAATAAGTCTATCATTTAAACCGGAGGGCTGCTGGGAGCCAAGGCGGATGATCAGCTTGGCTTCCATGTTTTTTCTATGGTCAGGATCCCAGAAGCCCTGCTGAAGGACACAGACAGAGACAGAAGGTCATTGACACTGTGGTCCCTGGAGATAAAATGAGATACAATGGGTTTATCAGTGTCTCCACTCCTGACTGCTCTGTAATGTTCCTGAAATGGTCAGCAAGGCATCTACTAGTCTCTCAATGTAAAGAGCTGCACACTTCCTGCAAAGAATACAATATAAACACATTAGTGGAGGTGCAGGAGAACGCCTAGATGATGTGAAAACACCTGTAGGACCCAATTTCAGTCACAGGAAATAAATTTGCAGGTATAGCAGCGAGTTATGTTGTAAGGTTTGGTACCTGGTAGGGAGGAACTCTTAGGAGTAGGTAGGCTGCTTTTTACCAGGAGATTCCACAGGTTGGGTGGCCGGCAGTAGGAGGCAATAGGTGGTTCTGTAAAGGAAGCACCAATGTTGAGTCAGTTTGCAAAATAGGAAAATTACTGGTGATGATCCTGTGAAGAGAAGGTGTGCTCTGATGGAAATGAAGCACTAGTGGAATTTGCCATTGTTTTTGCGTGACAGTATCCTTCCTGCAGGGGTCAAGGTTATGTGGCATGTTATTGACCCGGGAGAGTGCTCTGTCCACTGTGCTTTTAGGGTATCCCTTCTTGATAAAAACAACAAACCAAAAAAAAAACATGCATTATTTGGGCCTGCTCAGCAAAATCATCCTCTTCACTGCTTAACCTGCGGAGTCTAAGAAACTGTGAATAAGGCAGGCCATTCTTGACATGTTTAGAATGGAAGGAGCTGTGGCGGAGGAAACTATGACAGTCAGTGGGTTTGTAATAAACTCATGTCTTCAGACCAGTGTTCTGTACTGACAGTTGGATATCCAGAGAAGGCAGTGTAGAGGAGGATACTTCAACAGTGTATTGAAGGGAAGGATGGGCCGTGGTAAACTTGTCAAGGAAGACTTGGAGGGTCTCCCTGGAGCAGAAGGTGGCCCCCACACAGTCATCTATGTAGCATTTGTAGAGTTCAGGCACAGTCCCTGTGAATGGGAGAAAAAACTGTTCCTCCACCCAACCCACAAACAGATTAGCAAAGCTGGGTCCCCTCTTTGTGCCCATAGCAACTCCACTGACCTGCTGAAAAAAAAACTGTTATTAAAAGAAAAAGCACTGAGTTTAGGAACAAGTTCTGCCAGGCGAGTTAGTGTGTGTGGGCGGCTGCTGGTCTTCCCGCTTATTCAGGAAATGCTGCAAAGCTGTCAGGCCATCATCATGGGGGATCACTGTGTAAAGGGGTTTGATGTCCATGGTGAAGATGAACTGATGAGAGTCACTGAATCGGAAACTTTCAAATAACTGGAGAGCATGGTTCGTGTCTTTAACATAGAATGGCAGGGAATCTATTCCTAGATGCCCCAGAAGGGTTCAGAGACACGGGCACTAGAAAATTATTTAATATTGCAATGGTTCTGGCTAAAAACGAGATTGCTAAGCTCTGGCTAATTCCACTCTCCCCAACACTGAAACACCAGAGAGAGCAGATGGCCGTATTTACAGTATGGAAAAAATAATGGCCAAACTAATCATTCATTCCAGGTTCTAAATTATGCTGGAAGAGATGGTAGTGCACATATCAACAAAAACACAGTCTGTCCCGTGAAGTGTCAAATCTTTATTGTCCTGTGTCAGATGCTAGTTGGGGTTCCATAAGGGAATTAAAACATATAATGACTTCAAATGTAGTACCTGGATTCTGATGAAAAGTTTGTCGAACTGTAAGTGCACTTTGTAATAGAGTAAAAGATACAGTAATACTGTATCAGGACATTGTCTTTACACTATAATGTCTACTGTCCCATCAACATGCAGCATGTTATCATTGTAGACCTGGTAAAGGTTAGGATCACACACTTAAAAAAAAACCTTTGTTGTGCAGCATAGGATGTACAGTATAAAAAAGTAGATCTGACTGGTATGTATGCTAATATTTTATTAATTGTAGCTGATACTAGCTTTTTGGAAAACCATTTTTCTTTGCACTGCTACTTTAAACCTTTCAGACATTAACTTCCCTTTCAAAATTCAGTCCCATCAATATAAGCTTTAGGTGCCCTTTCAAACTTCAGCCCCCCCCACCCCACTTCTTAAAACATTCCGACACCTTAATGCACAGGTTGCCCTACAAAAGCGTGCATAGATACTCAGGGTTTGGTATGATAGCAGCTGACACTACAATTGAGAGTGCAGGTCAGCAGTAGCGGGGGGGGGGGGCGGCAACCTTCAGCTGGGATGCTAAATCGAAAGCGCCTTATTCCTGTGCCTAGCAAAAATGCTTTCATGGCATCTTTCTGAAAAGGGTAGGTATTAGGTAGGTACTAGCCTCATGCACTGGCTAGTGCTCTTTGTTAGGATGAGGAGGAAACAAGAAACATGTGCAATAAGCAGTACAGGGCCATGGGATAAGTCAACTCCCAAGAATGGCAAAACATGCAAGACGTGGGTGCTGCACACCATTCTCAATTATAACAAGGGTCTGAGAAATAGAGATCTCTGATTGGCTGCAAACATTCTAACAGCCTTATGTTAATCTTTTATTAACATACATGCAGAGCTTAGACATATGCTGAACAAGGTTTAACACTGTTTAAAAACATTTTTTTATTATAGTAGCAATAAGGCACTCACAGGGATTATGTTAATGGTCAGTTAATCGCCCTCTAGGGGCATGTGGCACTCAGCTACACCTTGTGCCACAGTACACACCTAGAAGGTGATTAACAGACCATTAACATAACCCTTGGTGATGCCTTATTGCTTAAATATCGCTCTATGTCATAAGAATGGAAGCAAGCCGCTGGATTCTCAGGCAGTAGAAGAGATTGTTATTTATTACCTGTTTCAAATGCTGAATGCAAAATCACATAATTCATAGTAACTGATATAGTGAGGAAAAAAACACCAAACCACCTCATTCCAAATACCCTGGTACTCTCACTGAATTGGAGCTTCACTCCAATGTCCGGCACCAGGGCGCAGGAACCCTGATGAACCACCAATTAAGCGAAGCACCAGGACACTTGAGCCCTAGTGGCTCCAGTTGAGCAAAGCACCAGGGCACTTGAGCCCTGACAAATCTCCAGTTAAGCAAAGCACCAGGGCACTGAGTCCCTGATGAAGTTCCAGTTAAGCAAAGCACCAGGGCACTTGAGCCCCTGTTGAAGCTCCAGTTAAGCAAAGCACCAGGACATAAGACTCCTGATGGCTCAATTAGAGTGAAGCACCAGGGCATGAGCCCCAATGACTCCAATTAAGTGAAGCACTAGGGCACTTGAGACTCCTGACGAATCTCCAATTAAGTGAAGCACCAGGACACTTGAACGCCCCAACGGTTCCAGTTAAGCCGGGCGACCAGGACACTTGAGCCTCTGGCTAATCTCCAATTAAGCAAAGCACCAGGGCACTTGAGACTCCTGTGAAGCTCCAATTGGGTGAAACACCAGGGCAGTTAAGCTCCTGATAAAAGGCCCCAATGAAGCTCCAGTTGAGCAAAGTACCGGGCATTTCAGCCCCATGATGAAGCTCCAGTGAAGTGAGCGCCAGGGCACTTGAGCCCCTGACAAATCTCTAATTAAGCAAAGCACCAGGACTCTTGAGCCCCTGATGAATCTCCAGTTAAGTAAAGCATCAGGGCGCCAGGTCCCTTGATGAATTCCAGTTAAGCGAAGCACCAGGGCAGTTGATACCCCTGACGAAGCTCCAATTAAGTGAAGCACCAAGACACTTGAGCCCCCTGACGAAGCTCCAATTAAGTGAAGCACCAGGACACTTGAGTCCCCTGATGAAGTTCCAGTTAAGTAAAGCACCAGGGCACTTGAGCCCCCTGATGAAGCTCCAGTTAAGTAAAGCACCAGGACACTTGAGTGTCCTGACGAAGCTCCAATTAAGTGAAGCACCAGGACACTTGAGCCCCCTGATGAAGCTCCAATTAAGCAAAGCACCAGGGCACTTGAGTCCCCTGACAAAGTTCCAGTTATGCAAAGCACTAGGGTACTTTAGTCCCCCCCTGATGAAGCTCCAATTAAGCAAAGCACCAGGGCACTTGAGACCCCTGACGAAGCTCCAATTGAGTGAAACACCAGGGCAGTTGAGCTCCCTGACAAAAGGGGCTTCCTGATGAAGCTCCAGTTGAGAAAAGTACCAGGGCATTTCAGCCCCATGATGAAGCTCCAGTGAAGTGAAGCACCAGGGCACTTGAGCCCCCTGATGAAGCCCCAATTCAGCAAAGCACCAGGGTATTTGGGTGAGGTGGTTTGGTGTTTTGTTCTCATTATCTCAGCTGCTATGAATGATGTGAGTTTGCACGCAGCATCTCAAAAGCTGGCAATCAATAAAATATATTTTGCAGTCCGGCCTGGTGGCGCTCGAGGTTGGAGCACTGGATGCCAGCTGCCTCGCTGGCGGCCTGGGTTGAGTGCGGACTAGAGCGTGAGAGTCAACAGGGGAAGGAGGTTGGCGCCCAATGGATGCTCTCCTCCTTGGGTGTGGCATCCACACCGTGTGTTTTTCCCTGTCAGGATGAGATGGTGACCTGCCCCTGCAGTGCCCCTTTATGTGGGGCAGTGAGGTGCCATAACACAATACCTGCGGAAGAAGCGCCAACAGAGTAAAATCAGGACTGCAGGTTGGTCAGCCCACAATACATCTCCACAGGCTATAATAAGAGAATAATGCATAGGTGACTGTGTTATGGACTTTTCTTTGCACCTTGGTGTGTGATGACCTCATAAACTTCTCGGCGAGGTCATCACACACCAAGATGTTAAAACTCCATAGACACACAGTCATCTATGTTTATCTTTATAATTATTGCTGCAGGGACTTTACAGTTTACCTTCCATGTCATGTTTAAAATTCAGTGAGTGTTTTCCTTTGTTGTTGTTGTTCTGAAATAGTAATTTTGCTGGTGGGCTGTCAGCAGGGTGCTGGTGACAAATCTGCTGTGATACTGTGGAGTGGGGTAAGTTTTGTTAAGTTATGCATCGTGAGTGAGACTCAAAAAGGGCAGCAAAAAGCTTGTCAGTGCTGAGCTAAACTGAGTGTTTCAAACCGTGAATTGTGATTTGCGATGTGCAGGTACTGTGTAAGGGAGGTAGGTGCGTGAGGTGTTTCCCCGCTTGGACACTCCATGAAAAAGTTTTTAGAAAATACATCCAAGAAGCTATATACCTGCACTAATCAATTATAGCTATATACTTGCACTAATCAATTACAGCTATATACCTGCACTAATCAATTAGAGCTATATACCTGCACTAATCAATCAGTTACAGCTATATACGTGCACTAATCAATTACAGCTATACACCTACACCAATCAATCAGTTACAGCTACAGTATATACCTGCACCACTAATCAATCAGTTACAGCTAAATACATGCACTAATCAATCAGTTACAGCTGTATACTACTAATCAGTTACAGCTATATACCTGCACTAATCAATTACAGCTATATACCTGCAATAATCAATTACAGCTATATACCTGCAGTAATCAATTACAGCTATATACCTGCACTAATCTATCAGTTGCAGCCATATACCTGCACTAATCAATAAATTACAGCTAAATACCTGCACTAATTAATCAGTTACAGCTGTATACCTGCACTAATCAGTTACAGCTATATACCTGCACTAATCAATTACAGGCTATATACCTGCACTAATCAATTACAGCTATGTACCTGCACTAATTACAGCTATATACCTGCACTAATCAATTACAGCTATATACCTGCACTAATCTCAGTTACAGCTATATACCTGCAATAATCAATTACAGCTATATACCTGCAATAATCTATCAGTTACAGCTATATACCTGCAATAATTTATCAGTTACAGCTATATACCTGCACTAATCAATTACAGCTACATACCTGTACTAATCAATTACAGCTATATACTTGCAATAATCAATTACAGCTATATACCTGCAATAATTAATTACAGCTATATACCTGCACTAATTTATCAGTTACAGCTATATACCTGCAATAATCAATTACAGCTATATTCCTGCAATAATCTATCAGTTACAGCTATATACTTGCACTAATCAATTACAGCTATATACCTGCACTAATCAATCAGTTACAGCTATATAACTGCACTAATGAATCAATTACAGCTCTATACCTGCACTAATCAGTTACAGCTATATACCTGCACTAATCAATTACAGCTATATATCTGCACCAATCAATTACAGCTATATGCCTACGCTAATCAATCAATTACAGCTCTATACCAGCACTAATCAGTTACAGCTGTATACCTGCACTGATCAATTACAACATATATACGGCACTAATCAATCAGTTACAGCTATATACCTGCACTAATAAATTACAGCTATATACCTGCATTAATCAATCAATTACAGCTATATACCTGCACTAATCAATCAATTACAGCTATATACCTGCACTAATAAATAACAGCTATATACCTGCACTTATCAATCAGTTACAGCTATATACCTCCACTAAACTATCAATTACAGCTATATACCTGCACTAATCTATCAGTTACAGCTATATACCTGCAATAATCAATTACAGCTATATACCTGCAATAATCAATTACAGCTATATATCTGCACTAAGCTATCAGTTACAGCTATACACCTGCACTAATCAGTTACAGCTATATACCTGCACTAATCAGTCAGTTACAGCTATACAGCTGCACTAATAAATTACAGCTATATTCCTGCACTAATCAGTTACAGCTATACACCCGCACTAATCTATCAATTACAGCTATATACCCACTCAATCAATTACAGCTATGTAACTGCACTAATCAATTACAGCTATATACCTGCACTAATCAATTACAGCTATATCTGCACCAATCAATTACAGCTACATGCCACGCTAATCAATCAATTACAGCTCTATACCAGCACTAATCAGTTATAGCTGTATACCTGCACTAATCAATTACAACTATACCGGCACTAATCAATCAGTTACAGCTATATACCTGCACTAATCAATCATTTATAGCTCTACATCTGCACTAATCAATCAGTTACAGCTATATACCTGCACTAACCAATCAGTTACAGCTCTATACCTGCACTGATCTATCAATCACAGCTATATACCTGCACTAATCGATTACAGCTACATACCTGCACTAATCTATCAATTATAGCTATATACCTGCACTAATCGATTACAACTACATACCTGCACCAATTAGAGCTATATACCTGCACTAATCAGTTACAGCTATATGCCTGCACTAAACTATCAATTACAGCTATATACCTGCACTAATTACAGCTATATACCTGCACTAATCAATTACAGCTATATACCTGCAATAATCAGTTACAGCTATATGCCTGCAATAACCAATTACAGCTATATACTTGTACTAATCAGTTACAGCTATATACTTGCAATAATCAATTATAGCTATATGCCTGCAATAATCAATTACAGCTATATATCTGCAGTAATCTATCTGTTACAGCTATATACCTGCAATAATCAATTACAGCTATATACCTGCGATAATCAATTACAGCTATATATCTGCACTAAGCTATCAGTTACAGCCATATACCTGCACTAATTTATCAGTTACAGCTATACACCTGCACTAATCAGTTACAGCTATATACCTGCACTAATCAGTCAGTTACAGCTATACAGCTGCACTAATAAATTACAGCTATATACCTGCACTAATCAGGTAACAGCATACACCTGCACTAATCAATCAGTTACAGCTATCACCTGCACTAATCTATCAATTACAGCTATATACCTGCACTAATCAATTACAGCTATGTAACTGCACTAATCATTACAGCTATATACCTATACTAATCTATCAATTACAGCTATATACATGCACTAATCAAGTTACAGCTATATACATGCACTAATCTATAAATTACAGCTATATACCTGCACTAATCAATCAGTTACAGCTATATATCTGCACTAATCAGTCAATTACAGCTATATGCCTGCACTAATTAGTCAATTACAGCTATACAACTGCACTAATCAGTTACAGCTATATACCTGCACTAATCAGTTACAGCTATATACCTACACTAGTCTGTCAGTTACAGCTATATACCTGCATTAATCAGTCACAGCTAAATACCTGCACTAATCGGTTTCAGCTATATACCTGCACTGATCTATTAGTTACAGCTATATACCTGCACTAATCAATCAGTTACAGCTATGTACCTGCACTAATCAGTTACAGCTATATACCTGCACTAATCGAGTTACAGCTATACCTGCATTAATCTATTACAGCTACATACATGCACTAATCAATTACAGCTATATACCTACACTAATTAGAGCTATATACCGCACTAATCAATCAGTTACATATATATACCTGCACTAATCATTACAGCTATATACCTATGCTAATCTATCAATTATATGCTAATCTATCAATTACAGCTATATACCTGCACTAATCAATCAGTTACAGCTATATACCTGCACTAATCTATCAGTTACAGCTAAATACCTGCACTAATCAATCAGTTACAGCTGTATACCTGCACTAGTCAGTCACAGGTATATACCTGCACTAATCATTACAGCTATATACCTACGCTAATCTATCAATTACAGCTATATACCTGCACTAATCAATCAGTTACAGCTATATACTTGCACTAATCTATCAGTTATGGCTAAATACCTGCACTAATCAATCAGTTACACCTATATACCTGCACTAATAAATTACAATATACCTGCACTAATCAGTTACAGCTATACACCTCCACTAATCAATCAGTTACAGCTATACACCTGCACTAATCTATCAATTAAAGCTATATACCCGCACTAATCAATTACAGCTATATACCTACACTAATCTATCGATTACAGCTATATACCTGCACTAATCAGTCAATTACAGCTATATACCTGCACTAATCAGTCAATTACAGCTGCACCTGCACTAATCAGTTACAGCTATATACCTGCACTAATCTATCAATTACAGCTATATACCTGCACTAATCAATCAGTTACAGCTATATACCGCACTAATATATCAGTTACAGCTATATACCTGTACTAATCAGTCAATTACAGCAATACAACTGCACTAATCAGTTTACAGCTATATACCATTAATCAATTACAGCTATATACATGCACTAATCAATTACAGCTATATACCTACACTAATTAGAGCTATATACCTGCACTAATGAATCAGTTACATCTATATACCTGCACTAATCATTACAGCTATATACCTACGCTAAACTATCAATTACAGCTGTATACCTGCACTAATCAATCAGTTACAGCTATATACTTGCACTAATCTATCAGTTATAGCTAAATACCTGCACTAATCAATCAGTTACAGCTGTATACCTGCACTAATAAATTACAGCTATATACCTGCACTAATCAGTTACAGCTATACACCTCCACTAATCAATCAGTTACAGCTATATACCTGCACTAATCTATCAATTACAGCTATATACCTGCACTAATCAGTCAATTACAGCTATACAACTGCACTAATCAGTTACAGCTATATACCTGCACTAATCTATCAATTATAGCTATATACATGCACTAATCAAGTTACAGCTATATACCTGCATTAATCATTTACAGCTATTTATCTGTGCTAATTAAAGCTATATTTCTACACTAATCAACCGATTAAAAGTATATACCTGCACTAATAAAAAATATACACCTGCACTATATTAAACCCTGTGGGACATGCTAATAACACAATTAACATATTATTAGGAATCTGGCCAAACCAATTAACAAGCTGCACAAGAACCTGGAAGAAAGGCACTTACACAGAACCCTACCAAACCCAGAAATCCCTAAACTCCTACTTGCACTCACTACATACCCTTTCATCCTTGCTGCAAGAGACCTTCAGATGCCATAATGTAATCGTAAGTGTGAACTCCACAACACTAACCATCCTAATATACTATATTCAACAAACGATGGGTATGGGTGGGACACTCGAAAGTGTACCCATCTCGGGGGCTTATTAGAGTAATAAAGCTACTTGCCCCTAGGGCTTGTTGCCTTATAGCCCTAATAAGCCACCTTTGATGGATATCCTGTATATAACTGTAATTAGTGCAGGTATATAGCTGTAACTGATTGACTGGTGCAGTATATAGCTGTAACTGATTGATTAGTGCAGGTATATAGCTGTAATTGATAAATTAGTGCAGGTATATAGCTGTAATTGATTAGTGCAGGTATATAGCTGTAACTGATTAGTGTAGGTATACAGCTGTAATTGATTAGTGCAGGTGTATAGCTGTAACTGATTGATTAGTGCAGGTATATAGCTGTAACTGATTAGTGCAGGTATACAGCTGTAATTGATTGATTAGTGCAGGTATATCACTGTAACTGATTAGTGCAGGTATATCACTGTAACTGATTAGTGCAGGTATATAGCTGTAATTAATAGATTAGTGCAGGTGTATAGCTGTAATTGATTAGTGCAGGTATACAGCTGTAATTGATTGATTAGTGCAGGTATATCACTGTAACTGATTAGTGGGTATATCACTGTAACTGATTAGTGCAGGTATAGCTGTAATTAATAGATTAGTGCAGGTGTATAGCTGTAATTGATTAGTGCAGGTATATAGCTGTAATTGATTAGTGCAGGTATGTAGCTGTAACTGATTGATTAGTGCAGGTATATAGCCGTAATTGATAGATTAGTGCAGGTATAGGGCTGTAACTGATTGATTAGTGCAGGTATATAGCTGTAATTGATAGATTAGTGAAAGTATATAGCTGTAACTGATTAGTGCAGGTATATAGCTGTAACTGATTAGTGCAGGTATACAGCTGTTACTGATTGATTAGTGCAGGTATATAGCTCTAATTAGTGTAGGTACATAGCTGTAATTGATAGATTAGTGCAGGAATATAGCTGTAATTGATTGATTAGTGCAGGTATGTAGCTGTAATTGATAGATTAGTGCAGGTATATAGCTGTAATTGATTAGTGCAGGTATATAGCTGTAACTGATTGATTAGTGCAGGTGTATAGCAGTAATTGATTAGTGCAGGTATTTAGCTGTAACTGATTTATTAGTGCAGGTATATAGCTGTAACTGATTGATTAGTGCAGATATATAGCTATAATTGATTAGTGCAGGTATTTAGCTGTAACTGATTGATTAGTGCAGGTATATAGTTGTAACTGATTAGTGCAGGTATATAGCTGTAACTGATTAGTGCAGGTATATAGCTGTAATTGATAGATTAATGCAGGTATACAGCTGTAACTGATTGATTAGTGCAGGTATATAGCTGTAAGCGATTAGTGCAGGTATATAGCTGTAACTGATTAGTGCAGATATATCGCTGTAACTGATTGATTAGTGCAGGTATATAGCTGTAACTGATTGATTAGTGCAGGTATACAGCTGTAATTGATAGATTAGTGCAGGTATATAGTTGTAAATGACTGATTAGTGCAAGTATATAGCTGTAACTGATTAGTGCAGATATATAGCTGTAATTGATTGATTAGTGCAAGTATATAGCTGTAACTGATAGATTAGTGCAGGTATATAGCTGTAACTGATTAGTGCAGGTATATAGCTGCGATTGATTTATTAGTGCAGGTTTATAGATGTAATTGATAGATTAGTGTAGGTATATACCTGTAACTGATTAGTGCAGGTATATAGCTGTAATTGATTGATTAGTGCAGGAATATAGCTATAACTGATTAGTACAGGTATATTGCTGTAATTGATAGATTACTGCAGGTATATAGTTGTAACTGATAGATTAGTGCAGGTAAATAGCTGTAACTGATTAGTGCAGGTATATTGCTGTAATTGATAGATTAGTGCAGGTAAATAGCTGTAACTGATTAGTGCAGGTATGTAGCTGTAATTGATTATTAGTGAGGTATATAGCTGTACTTGATTGATTAGTGCAGGTATATAGCAACTGATTAGTGCAGGTATATAGCTGTAATTGATTGATTAGTGCAGGTATATGGCTGTAACTGATTAGTGCAGGTATATTGCTGTAATTGATAGATTAGTGCAGGTAAATAGCTGTAACTGATTAGTGCAGGTATATAGCTGTAATTGATTAGTGCAGGTATATAGCTATACTTGATTGATTAGTGCAGGTATATAGCTGTAGTGATTTATTAGTGCAGGTATATAGCTGTAACTGATTAGTGCAGGTATATAGCTGCAATTGATAGATTCATGTAATGATGTAGCTGTAATTGATAGATTAGTCACAGATATGCAGGGTACTAAATGATAAACTTTTCAATGGAGAAAGTTCCCATCCGTGTGTGTGTGTGTGTGTGTGTTTGTGTGTGTATGTATATATATTAGAGGCAAAAAAATCTGTTTAATGCATTAGTTAGGGTTGTTCCACAGTGACAAAAGCGAGGAAATTCGGTGTTAGGGTTGAAAGCCCCCTGAACCCCCCGCCCACACCATCAACTAGCATTGAAATGGTTGGGGTTGCTGCCCTAACTTCACCCTCATCAAATGTGTGAAGAAGCAGAGGTATAGGACCCCAAAAGCTGCATAGAGAAAGACAGTGAGTACAAAGAATGTATGCATAATAATGGACCTATGAGCAAAAAATGAGGAGTTGGAATGCTAAATTGCTTATATTTCAGGAACTGTACGACGTAGAAAAAAAATTTAAAAGTCATATGATTTATGACTTTCCTGGCTAGTTTTGTACTTAGCCCCAGGGGCTAAGAATCTTTCTGACAAAAAGCCCGTATCTGCACCGTTTTCGAGATCTGTGGCCCCTGAAAGTCTTGTGAAACGCCGTAATGTTATGTATGGGAAAAAAGAGAAGTTTGAGTGCCATAACTTTGGCTCCCCTGTAATATTTTTTCACCAAACCACTAAAAGGCACATCTGTGGGATGTTGGCTTTCTTCCCTCCAAATGTCAGCCCAAAAGACCAAACTGTTATTTTGCAGCAGGGCGGCAAAAGATTCCTGTAATGCGGCGTATGTCGTAATGTTATCCTATGGGAAAAAGCATCAACTTTGGAATGCCGTAACTTTGCCGCCCTGTAATATTTTTTCACTAAATTACTGAGAGGCACATCTGTGAGATGTTGGCTGTGTTCCTTCCAAATTTCAGCCCAAAAGACCAAACCGTTCTTTTGCAGCAGGGTGGCAAAGAATTGCTGTTATTTTCCCACAGTCTAGAAAAGTACTGTTGAACTTTTATGAAGTTGCAAATTCATCTTCAGTGTCGCAAGTGTGAAAGTATTTGAGAAAGTACTTTTTCCAGAAATTGAAAATGATATTTCTGGGGTGGGGCAACACTGTCAAACTTTTGTTAACTTTTCCCACTGACTTATAATGGGAAATTGTTTTCTGAATAACTTTGAACCATTTAATATTTTTTCATGAAATCTTCAAAAGGCACATCAGGGACCCCAGCCGCATCGCTCCTGAAGATTTCGAACCAGTCATGCAAACCGTGCAACCTGTAAAATGAGCAAATAATTCCAAAAGCGTAAACACGTCGTAGATCACGCTTAATAACTCTGCAGCTGTATATCCGAACAGTACAAATGTTGGCAGATCCCAAGATGTAGGGTTCTTGATCGTGTATGCCAAATTGTAGGCAAATCCGTTGAACAGTTGCAAAGTTATTAAGGTGCAAAATTTTAGGTTTAATATGTAAATAGCTCCTCATCCCTAACTATGGTAGCACTACTGTACATATAATATATATATATATATATATATACACACATATACATATATATATATATATATATAAAATGGGTAGAGAAATTGCTGCTCATTTATTGAACTGCCAGCAAGGGAAATTGCTTGAGATTTATTGGACCACCACCACCACATGACCGTGCGTATATCAGAGCGCGACCGCACACCTGCACTTTTACCCCCCTCCAAAACAATTCTGACATTTTATAAGATAGATAAACCACTCTGAGGTGTGCAGTCACACTCTGATATCGCATACGCCTTGGGTGGTTGATGCACAGCAAGGCGTGCGTATATCAGAGTGCAACCGCACTAATTTAGAGTGGTTTATCTATTACATATATATATATATATATATATTTATTACATAGATATATATATATATATATATATGCACACACGATATATATATATATATATATATATAGATATATATCTATATATATGCATATGTGTGTGTGTGTATAGAATAATGGGGAAGGATAGTCTACGTCCCTGTATACCCTTATCCATTATTTATTCTAGATATACATACACACACAAAATGCACATACATCAGTGGAGATAAAGGCAAGATAACAAGTGACATCTTTGTTGCTAACCTCAAGCTGTCATGACATCTTGTTAGTTTTGTCACAGGTGATATCTTGAAGGTTAGATTCATCACAGTGGTGTATTGAACCAACCAGAGAGCAGATTTCACAATGCTGACGACACCACAGTTGCTGAGTGCATCACTGGAGCCAGCAACTGAAACCAAAGATAAGCAGTTCAATCTTCAAACAAACAGCAGGTTTAAAAGCTATTACTAGTAAGCTGATGTATAAATCCAATATGCAACTGTCTGACACAAAATACACAGTTTATCCTCGCTTGTGAGGAGGCGGGACTTTCATGACTCACCATAAGGTCCTGCCCCCTCAAGCTATAAAATGCCTATTTTGAGTCAGACCATTACATGCCCCTTTATTCCAGGGATGAAAGGTACACCAGCCTTCATTTGCTGAATCATATAGTTCACACCCTCAAAAGGAATTTTCTTATTAGTGGTAACCATTCCATGTGTTTTAAGCTGTTGCCGGGTTGCAGTCGACTTCGTTAGAAAAACAGACTGAACAGGACTTTCAACGAGTATGGGAGTTGGGATAGAGACTTTCTCCTTTGAAGTGAACAGTACATTCTTACTCGCTGTGCAAAACGAACAAGTTGCACTCCCTGTGGGTTCTTGGTTATAACTACCTGTTTAATTGTTACAGGAGAGGCCCCCCGTTCAGCAAGGGAGGCTGGAGCCTGGGCTACTCCATCTGATACACTTCCTGCAGAATGTGTTTCAGCCACGCAACCAAGAGAGACAGCTATCTTTAATCGCGTTGTATGGTCACACACCAGGCACACAGATATAGCTTCTAGGAACTCCGCTGATGTGCCGCTCGTTCTAGCAACAGGGTGTTCCCTCCCCCATTCGCAGCGTTTTCTGCGTTGCTGCAAACCTCCTATTGAGAGGCGATGTTTGTCCCTTTCAGAACTTGCAACTCTCCAGAAATACACATATGTACGAACATATATACAATACATACAGATGCACATATGCATTGGGAGAGAAATTTTTTTTTGGGGGGGGCAACATTTCATTATTGCAGTCTTGAATAACTTGCTGTAAAGTCCCTTTATAGTTGTGCCCCCCCCCCATTACACCAAAGTTAGTCCTCTGCCGCCTATATTGACATACGCACATAGTGAAACTCAAGAGTTGAAGAAAGGAAGTGTGTGCTAAACTTTACAAACGGTCCGGAGTCCGACCATGTCATCATCATATGCTTCTGGACGGTTTTGAGGGATGCATTCTTATGTGCGAAGTGTTGTCGTACATTCCCCCCCCGCCTCATCTCCGGCAACAACCCTGCACAGGGGCGCCCCATCGGTACACCAGCGAGCGCTGCGCACTTCGTGGGCCAGCGGGCACCAGTATCGTTTTATATACCGTTCCATCACTGGTAGGCTATGGGGTAGCTGCATGCACTACTTACCATCACTGTATGATACGATTTATGGTTAAATCATTTCAAACAGCTCTAGTTTAAGAGATGCACGATATAGGACACGCAGGTCACAACGTATGTATATTTTCATTATTATCATTTATGTTGCTATTTTTTCACGCAGGGTGGTCCAACTGAGCTGCAAGAGCTCGTTTGTCAATGGGGTCCTGCAACTTCCTTTTTTTAAATGTTATTTTCTGCTAGAAAGAAACATACTTTCACTTTTCCAGACCCGATGATATAAATACACCACCTAAGAAGGAAGGGGGCGGGATTAAGATACCGCTTTAAGATGTGCTAGCAGCATGTGCTTCCTTGGGTTCGGAGCCCACGGCCTCCACCCCTTTGGCCCGCCTATTTTATTTGCATAGCCAATGGTTGAGCCGGAACTCGCGGCTGCGCTCTGAATGTTACCGGGCAGATTTTTTTTTTTCCTCCTGGAGGCAGCATTCCGCCCGACTTCAAAGGGAGCAGCCCGACCTCCTCCTCATTCTGCCCCACCCCCCACACCACTTTTATCAATCAGTCAATTCCGAATACTGCTGCTTTCCAAATAAACATTGGGTAATAGCGGCAGTGTGAGCTGAGAGTAGAGCTTACTCAGGAAATCAAGTGTGTGGTCCAGAAAACAAAATGTCTCTCATATATAGATACTATAGAATAGTAGGAGACTAGGATTATGAATGTAGTGTCGCACTGGCCCACCTGGATACCTGGAAATTTCCAGGTGGGTCCCCCTCACCTAGCCTCTTAACTGCCTTCCAAACTCTGAAAATGCTTACACTTATCAACTATTTTATATTTAAAAGGAGAGTTGTTCTGAGCATTGCAGAAAATCTGAAGTGCAAAATGGAGCATGTGTACCAAACTGAAACGCAATGCCCACATGAATACACCCTCTGGCCCCCTTTATTTATTTTACTGGTGGACCCCCAGTTCAAATTTACAGGTGGGCCCTGCACCCTAGTCTGACCCTGTGAGTACATAATGCCATCAAGAAGTGCTGTGTCATGAAAACCTGAGATGATATCCCAAGTTAAACATCATTCCACTGTGTTTAACTTGGTTGGGTACAATATCATCCCACTTACATAGAAACATAGTCTAATAAAAGGTATTACAAATAAGCATTTGTCAATTCCAGATGTTCGTCGTCGTGCACAGATTCATGGGGAGGGATGTTTGAAAATTGCTTCAGTGAAGTTGTACATGAGGTGGGGTCACAGAAAACATACAGTACGTTGAAAATTTTGGGCAAAATATTTAAAAATGATTTATTTATTTGGAAACTGTTTCACCAGGAAAGACAACATGATCTCTAAACAGCTTGTTTCCAGGTCGGTGGGGACAACAGTTGGGAGAACAAGCAAACACATTGGAATACAAGTACACTTTCTAAAACAAAACGTGTAGCACAATTACAGAGCAGAAATAACCCAGACCAACCGGACAGGGTAAACAAAACCATATTCGGATATAGCATACATTGCAACAACCAAGAGCAGGTGATCTGGTAGGGTAAAGGTTAGAGGATGGATAACACATTTGAAGTGCTAGAAGTGGTGAGCCGAGCACAAGATTTGAAGTGCAATTGAATACCCAAGGAGGGCAGTTATAAGACAAGTGGGGAAGTGACGGGTGAAGGGTAGAGGGTGGGGATGGAAGAGGGAGAAAGAGGACAGCCAAAATCTGTAGAAACATAGAATTTGATGGCAGATAAGGACCGCTGGCCCACCCAGTCTGCCCATTTCCTACCTAATAGATAAGCTGCAGATCCTAGCTAACCAACAGCCTACTTCTTCCAAACTCCACCCCCTAGAATTGCCTTATGTCTGTCCCATGCATTCTTGAATTCCACCACTGTTTTTGACTCCACAACCTCCTCAGGAAGGCTGTTCCATGCATCCACAACCCTCTCCATGAAAAAATACTTCCTCACATTACCTCTGAGCCGTCCCCTCTAGCTTCAAATTGTGCCCCTTGTTCTTGCACACCTCTTTTCTGAAAGATGCTACCCTCTTGGACTTTGTTGATTCCCTTGAGGTACTTGAAAGTTTCTATCATGTCACCCCTCTCCATCCTCTCCATGAGGCTATACATATTAACCTCCTTAAGTCTCTCTTGATATGTCTTCTGGTGCAGACCCTGCACCATTTTAGTTGCCCTCCTCTGGACTGCCTCCATCCTGTCTATGTCTTTGCGGAGATTGGGTCTCCAGAACTGCACACAGTACTCCAGATGGGGTCTCACCAGCTGTCTGTACAGAGGGATAACAACTTCCTGTTTTCACTGGTGATGCCTCCCTATGCATCCCAGTATCCCCCAGCCCTCCTTACTGCCTCCATTGCTTGCCCACCTTCAGGTCATCTGATATGACTACCCCAGGTCCTTTCCATTTTTGTTGTTGTTAGTATCTCACCCCTCATTGTGTACTCTTCCCTGGGTGTTTGTTTCCCAGGTGCATTACCTTGCACTTCTTAGCATTGAATCTAAGCTGCCATACATTTGACCATTCCTCTAACCTTGCCAAGTCCCTTCTCATCCTTTCCACCCCACCCTGTGCATCAACTCTGTTGCAGATATTTGTGTCGCCTGCAAAGAGACATACTTTTCCTTCCAGTCCCTCTGCAATGTCGCTTATAAAGACATTAAAGAGGACCGGTCCTAGTACTGAACCCTGCGGTACCCCACTAGTAACCCCCTTCTTCAGAGTGGACTCTGTTTACTATTACCCTCTGTGTCCTATTCTCCAGCCAATTTTTTACGCAGGCTACCATCTTGGGACCCACTCCCAGGCTGGCTAACTTGTATATTAATATTTTGTGTGGGACTGTGTCAAATGCCTTGCTAAAGTCTAGGTAGGTCATGTCCACAGCCCTCCTGATCTACTACTTTGGTCACCCAGTCAAAGAAATCTATCAGATTCGTCTGGCATGACCTTCCCGCTGTGAATCCATGCTGCCTAGGGTCCTGTGCCCTCTGGCATCTAGATACTCAACAATTCTTTCCTTTAGAAGTGATTCCATCATTTTCCCTATCACTGAGGTTAAACTAACAGTCTAGTTTCCGCTTCTGCCCTGCTCCCACTTTTGTGAAGGGGAATCACATCTGCCCTCCTCCAGTCCTCCATCCTCCCATGATTTATTAAAAGGGTAGTATACCCATTCAGGTTGCTGAGAACTCTGCAAGGGGTTAGGACCAGGCAGAAAGGGAGGGAGAGAAACACAGTGGGGTGGTAGACAAGAGAGGGCTGGGGAACATGGGGGGAGGAAGGGATGAGGAAGAAGGAGGTGGGCAGGCAATGGATTTGAAAGTGGGGAAAGGAGGGAAGAGAGACCAGTCTATACCCTTCAGGATACAGAGAACCCTACGGGGGTCAGGATTAGAAAGTGGGGTAAGGAAGAGGGGTAGAAGAGAGCGAGCCAAGATTTATACCCTTCAAGATGACAGAGAACCCTGCAAGGGGGACAGGACCAGGCAGAAAAGGAGGGGGGGCAAAAGGGGGACAGGGAGGAGAAGTGGAGTGTGGTGGGTAACCGGAGGGGAGAAGGGGGATAAGGAATAGGGAGGCTGGAGAAAATAGGAGTAAACTAGGAATGGAAAAAGAGGAGAGCATCAGTAGGGGGAAGAGGGAGTTGTGGGGGAGAAGGACAGCTGTAGAGTGTCGAAATAGCACAGTAGCTTGTGGATGGTAGTAGAGTGTCGAAATGGCGCAGTAGGTTGTGGTAGGTTGGTGGGAGGAGGGGGTATAATTAGGAGGTAGCATGTGAGGAAGTAATCAGAGGAAGGGTTCAGTTAGGAGACAGGAGGTAAGTCAGGGATAGAGGAGTAGGTGATAGTGCGCAAGGGATTGGGAGGGTTGTGAAGGGGGGGCTAAGAACAAGTATAGTTAGGAGAACAGAAGTAAAGTAGGGCTAAAGTAATGTGCCAGGGTGGGGAGTGTTGAAGGGCGGCTAAGAACTAGTGCAGTTATGGAACTAGAAATTGTGAAGGGCTAAGAAAATTGAAGATGGGGAAGAGGAAAGTCTGATAGGAGGTGGCAGTGAGTTCCAAAGCTTTGGGAGGCGGTAGGAGAAAGCTTCCGTCCTATGGAGGTAGAGAATGAGGAATAGCTAGAGTGCATGCGTCAGTAGATCTGGAGGCGGGAGGAGGGAGGTGAAGCAGAGTAAGGAGAAGAGGTAGCAGGGAAGAGTCCCAAACCAGAATTTACAAGTGAACTTGGCACAGTGAGAGAGATGCCACACTCAAGGGAAGAGAACGCTAGAGAATGATACAAGGTATAGTGATGTATGCGGAAGGGGGAATCAAGAGCAAAGCGACAGAAAGCATTGAAGAGAATATCCAACCTGGTAAGGGAAGACTTAGGAGCAGCACTGTAGACTATGTCGCAATAGTCAAAAATAGAGAGTATCATTTTCTGAACAAGATCACACCTAACCGGTACTGGTAAGGAACTACGGTTACTGTAAAGGGCGCCGAGCTTGGGGCACAGTTTTTTCAGGATGGTGTCAATATGTACAGAAGAGTTAAGGTGTTGGTCAAGTCAGACACCCAGGTATTTGAAAGAGGTGGTGTCCTGTAGTGTCGTCCTGTCAAGGGGGTGGAAGGAGGGAAGGGAGGACAGCCTAAAGAGTCTTTGCCTAGTGCCAAAGGTCATGGAGACTGTTTTCTTGGCATTTAGGAAGAGTTGATGTAAGCTTAGCCAGCATTAAACATTTTTGAAGTCAAGCTGTAGTCTGGAAGTCACATCAGAGGGAGATTGGCCAGAGGTGAACAAGACCGTGTCGTCAGCATACATATGGATGGAGGATGAGGAACATACTGACGGTAGGGCATTTAGAAAAATTGAGAATAAGAGAGGGCCAAGTACAACTCTGACTCGGAGTTAGATATCTAGAGACTGGGGTGTGTGGGGGGGTGGACCCCCCTAGGAACACACTGGCATCCCTGACGGCACAATGCCAACACTCGGCATTGTGTCTGTCGCTGTGGGGGATGCCGGTCTGTGCGCTGTCGGCGCCGATAGTAAACCATCAGGGGAGTTGCCTTAGCCGGGCTGATATAGATTGCGGCTTTTAAGGTGTTGGGAGAGATGGGTGAAAAGGCAAATCTTCTGCTAATTGGTGGCGTGGGAGGAATTGGGAGGGAGGGAAGAGGTAGGTGGGGTGGGAGGAGGCTAGTAGGGTGAGGCACAGGAAGTAATGTAGGAATTGAATTCTGCTGCTACTGTAGGATGGTCAGCAATGATTTGGTTATTTATTTTGAGCAGCGGAGATGGGGGTTTAGTTTGGGGAGAGAAAAGTGAGTGAACTACTTTCCAAAACTTTGATGGATTGTTTATGTTAGTATTAAAGATGGACTGTAAATATTCCGCTTTAGCCAAAAAAATGGCACAAAGTTATGCCACTAATTTGAAAACCCAATTGAAATACATTGATACCGAAACCCCACTGAAATACATTGAAGCGCTTACCTCAGTTCGCGGTTGGGCTTTGAAGAGCGAAGACGGCCTGCAGTCGAGGGAAGAGTATGATACGGATCTCCGGTGGGTAAGTATGGGATGTGGAGTGTGTGGGGTGGTGGTGGAAGGGTGGGAGGTTGGGTAATGGTGCAACGGACAACGATGGACGGTTTTCTGTTTTTACCGGGGAAAAGAATGATGAGGGAGATTATTTTTCTACGAGATTATTTTTCTTTCTCTATTTTTCTAGGCCTACGAAGGGGGGCGCTAAAACTAAACCCCACAGTGTAATGGTCGGACCATCTGACTGGTTCCACCCCCAGATCAGAGGCTTCGATCCCAAGGAGGAAGACTAAGCCAAGAGAGTGACCGTGTTTATGGGTAGCAGTGATAACTATTTGTGTAAGGCCCAGAGGTGTCATCAACTGGAGGAAGTGTTGTCCAAATTGCGAGAGTCTGTCATCGACCCAGGCATTAAAGTCGCCCAGGACCATCAGCCTGGGTGACTCAAATGCATGCCGATGACGAAGTCTGCAACTTCCTGAAGGAACAGCTTCTCATCTCCGGGTGGACAGTAGATGAGAGCGATCCTACAACCTACACCCGCTACCACGGTGCACTCAAATGACTCAGCCTCCTCAACTGGCACACTCGTGAGGTTAAGTTTGGTCTTAAAACAGACCATAAACCCCCCCCCGTGATCCAATCTCAGGCAGTGAATCACTGAGCACCCAGCTGGAGTTAAAGCCTCCAAATGGGGCCAGAGTTCTCATCCAGCTAGGTCTCGGTGATGCAAGCCAGGTTCACTGTTCACAAGATCTGCAATAATTGCAGTCTTGTTTTTAGTGGACCTGACATTGCATAACACCGCCGAGTTGAATGAACCTCCCGTTTGTCCAGACCACCTGCCCACCAAAACTGGTAGTGCCCTTGGGGTGGAAACCAGACAAGGTGGACCCTATCTTGGTTCCATTTCGCCCAGAGTGTCTTCTGGATCCTACGACCCCAACACGATGGCTCCGCCATTCACCCTCCACTGTTCGCACCCCAACCCCTCCTCCCCTAAGGCGATACCCAATGCCCTACAGCTTGATAGATTGTAAATTGCAGAGGGCGGAAGGGGCAGGGTGCGTGTGAGCAGAAGATGAATAGTGCACAACTGTGGGGGCAGGTCTCCAACACATTCTGGTGACTAATGTAACAAAACAGTACTCCCTTAACTAAATCACTAGTATACGAAAACAACATACAAAATACCGTGAAAGAAAATAATAAAATTACACAACCTCTTATTTAAGAAAAAATATCCCTTGGCCCTCCCACAGCTTCAGGGAATAAACAAAACAATATTAAACTAAAAACAAAATAAAATAAAACATCAAATCATAAGGTCCAAAACAACAGTTTGAGTAGAACAGAATCAGTCAAAGTCAACAAATAAGTCTTGAACACTGTTACTAAAAACAGAGTATTTTGGGGACAATTCAAATTTTCCAGCCCTCATTGAGCCTCTCACCACCAACAAAGACTGAAATACCCTCATGAGCTCCCACCTCCTGAGCAGAGTGATGAAAATATCTTGAAAATTTCACCCAAAAAAGAATAAAACCAGATGGTTTCCCAAGCTTCAGGCGCTCTTACTGACTGCGTTTAGTAAATAAAAGATTGCACTCTCACTGCCAGTCAAATGAACAAAATTAGAAATCTGATCGTAGCTGAGACAAACGGGGGCGAGGATCCAACAAAACCTCTTCTGGAAGTGGATTGCTCTGGGCTGGGTGTGGACCCTGAAAAATCTATATGGGCAGCTGACCCCGGTCTACAGCAGCTGCCACGGGTCCTCGACCAGAAACCACCAACTAGCAGATCCTACAGAGAATCCCTAGAGGCCACTGCCCCCAGCAGAAAAGAGCCCAGGCCCCGCACCACTGCAAACCCACGCCAGCCCACCCACAGGATCAGGGCTTACACCACCCGCACCACATCAAGCCATTCATCTTACCACCAACCAGCTGCCCTAGGTCCAGACAGTCAATTCCTCCCCAACAAAAGCCAGGAATTGTAATCCACAGTTCTTTCTTGAGTTGCTTCCAGACCAAGTGTTATCCACAGTTCAGCCTCCTTTTACAACATTCCCACTCCAACTCACATCCAGTTCATATAGAAGCTCCCAGTGGTGTAAACAATCCAGTCCCAGAATTACAGGAAATAGCAGGCCCAGCCACCAAGATACCAAACGGTAGCGGAGGTCGAATTAAATACACACAGTACACCAACAATAAACGTAGCCGCGACCGGTGTTAAACAGTAGTCCGGTATTACAAGACAAAGAATAGAGTAATGTGCAAGCGTCCCAGTAGCAGTAAACGGCAGTAAACAGCAGTAGTAGTACACGGGACATCGATAGTAAATGGAGCCCCGACCGACGCTGTACAGCAATCCAATATTATGGAACAGGGATACAAGCAATATACAGCATACAATCATCCATAAATACAAACAGAAATACAAGTACGAAACAAAAATTAACAGGAAATGAGTCTAAAAACAAACTAAAATTTTAAAACTATCACGGATCAACTGATGGCACACCCAGCCTGGCAGCCATCTTGACATCTTGACCTTCTTGCTACTGCAGCCATTATAAAAAAAAAAATTTCGGGACACTGGGGTGGGCTCCCAGTGTGCCACAATAGTGGTGGTGGTGGGGGAGACATGCCGACATGGGGATTGGGCACTCCGATGTCGGGGCATGTGAACAGGTACCAGAGGGTGTGGGATGGACAGCACACAGTGGGAGAGAGGGGAGGGTTTTATTTGCTGCCAGAGGCTAGGACTGGAGTGGGGAGGAGAGCACACAGTGGGCAGGAGTGGGAGGATTGTCCGCTTGCCCGACTGATCAGTCTGCCTGCACTTCAAAGGACAGAGCCGCGCTGCTACTGCGTCAGCTCTGTCCTTGGAAAAATTTGCCGAGACCAGCCCCCTCACAAAACTAGTGTCATCAGGACACTGCTCTACACCTGCCTGCCTCAGACCAGCCCCTACAGCACCGGTTTCCATTGGGCTGGCACCCCTCGCTAGCAACTCTCATATCAACATGTTCATCTGCGCTTGCATGCATGATGAACATAAAAACTGGTCTATATAATTCCCAACTTATCTGTAATTATTTTATAATAACTGGTGACCACTTTTATGTTGACTGGCACTTGCGCACCAGCCAATATATTGCATTAGTAGCAGATTTGGAGGCGTGGTCACTGTTGGGCGTAATGCAGGGCATGCATCAGTAGGTGCGTCCCTCATTCCCCAATAAGCCAGCATGTAGGCGCCCACCAGGAATACATAATGTGGTGAGCACATCTAAAGAAAGGTCCACTGCAATGAGAGCAAAGCTCGTCATACGCAGCGGCACCTCCCGACGTGCCTTCCCTGGTGAAACATTAGAGTAAACATGGCGGCACACTGCCTTCCACAATGCCAACTTCAGGGTGCCCAATCCCCCTGTCGGCATGCCCTGACCCAGTTTATGTGCCGACGGGGGAGCCCACTCCCCGTCGGCATAATGTACCCCCAGTTTGTTATGTGCCGAGGGGGTGCCGAATCCCCTCAGCTCTTACCCCTTGAATTTGCCGACGAGGGTGCCCAATCTCCGCCAGCTACCCCCAAACATTAGGTGGCACGCTGAAGCCCACCCCAGCGTTACAATGCTTCTGTCAAAAAAAAAAAAAAGTCCTGCTGGTGTTTTTTTTTTAACCTGTTAAAGAAGAAAACGTCCCTTGCGGTCTGTCCAGCTGTCTGCCCCAACTAGCACCCACCTCTGTACACCCTGCTCTCCCACACCCCCACCCCATACTTACCTCCGAGTCCGTGCGACAATCTTCGTGGACCGGAACACGCCTGCACTCTTCAAAGCCGACCACGAACTGAAGAAATGCCGTAAATTGTATAATGGCATAAATAGGGTTTTTTTCAACTTTGTGCATATCTTGGGCATTTTTGGAATTTTGCTCCAAATTTTCAACATGGGGTTATTAGCCCTCCTCATGAATTCAGTCACCGTCATGGCGTTATTCGTCCTGAAAGGTGATTTCCAGTCACCGCGCCGAATCACCTTTCAGCACGGAGTAATGAAATGACAGTGCCACTGTTCATGAGGGGGCTCTCAAAAGCCTATGTTGCAAATTTCGAAAAAATCCCAAAATGGCTGTTTTATGAGTGTGCGCGCTTGTTTCCATGCACGCTCAGAACTTCGTGAATTTGTAATATTTTCACTCCAGATTTTCAAAATTGGCATTTTTCCACACCTCCTTATGAACAGTACAGCTGTCATTTTATATATCCTGGCCAAAATGTGTTTTCACACTTCCGGCGCAGAATAGCGCTGTCGCTGTGCGAAATCAGTTTTTGAGACAGTTTGAGAAAATGCTAGTTTACTCACCTGGTAAAGATGATTGTGAGGGTATACATCTCTGAGGCACTCCACCTTCCTTACACGTGGGTTGTGTCCACCTGATAGGTTGCTTGATGCACATGTGACTTCAAAGAAGTCCGACACTTTTCCTGTGGCACAGCCCTTCCCTCATCAGTCTGAATTCTTCCAACGCTTTCTACTAAGGATTAAATGTTTCTAAATTGTTAGACAATGATGGCATGGTAACCAACTGTATAATAAATTGGACAATACCAGTTGTGTTTCTATATTTCTATTTATTTCTATTGCTAATACTCTAAAACTACAAAAGGTCAGTATCTAAGTATCGTTATAACATATTGTTTCAACTGCTAGTAATCATCTTGGCCTCCCTCGTTATGTGATAGAGTTTACGCTACAACAGTTTGTTTTAACTTCCGCCTTCTTAGGTATTAGGAGTGCCTCAGAGATGATATCCCACAATCACCTTTATCAGGTGAGCAAACTACCATTGTGGGGGATAATCTCTGAGGCACTCCATCTTCCTTACATGGGTTATATCTAAAAAGCAGTTCCATGTAAAGGGTGGGTCAATAGTTCAGCTATTGTCCTTAATTTCCAAAGTTCTGATAATAATTTTAGTTCATGTTAGTAGACTCGACTTAGCTGCCAGCAGTACTGCTTGTCCGAATTGTGATTTTGTTGCTGTGAGACATCTACTCTGTAATGTTTAGTGGATGTGTAGGATGCCCAGGCGGCTGTTGCACAGATCTCTCCACTGTAGCCCAGTTTCTTTCTGCCCATGACGTTGCTACTGCTCTTGTAGAATGTGCTTGATGTCGTAGGAGGAGTGTGGTGTGATGCCCTATAGGCTTCTGTGATGGCTGTCTTTAGCTACAGCTATTGTTGATCTGGTGGCTGGTTGCCCTTTTCTATGTCCTTGCATGCTGAGGAACAGTCTGTCAGTTTTGCGGATAGATGATGTCCTGTTGACATAGAGTGTCAGGACCCTCTTCATGGCTAGGAGTCCAAGTTTGGGGTCGACGGCAAACTCTCTAGAGGTAGTTGTGCTGGTATCTCTATAACCTGTTGAGAGTGGAACTTGGTATTAACCTTGGAGACAAAGGATAGGATTGTCCTTAGTTCGATTGTTTCGTCATGGAAGTGTAAGTATGGTGAGCGGCAAGATAATGCTTGTAACTCACTGATCCTTCTGGCTGAGCAGCTGGCTAGTAGGTAGACAGTTTTGAGGGTTAGCCATTTGAGGCTGACAGTCTCTAGGGGTTCAAGGGCTGGTCTGTCATGGCCCTGAGGACTAGGTTTAGGTCCCATGGAGCTGTTCATTGTTGAACTGTTGGGCGAAGTTGGAGGATGCCTTTAGGAATCTGATAATGTCTGTATGTGTGCCCGTGTTGTACCTCTATGAGACCCCTTGTTGCCCCTATTGCGCCCACTTGAACCCTTAGTGAAGCAGGTGATAGCCCTTTGTCCAGGCCATGTTGCAGAAAGAGTAGAATGTCTGGGATCATGACTGAAGTGGGATTGATATTGTTTTGTAAGCACCACTTTGAAAAATTCTCCACTGTCTCTGATATGTAGAGGCTGTGGATAGCCTTCTGGACTTGACCATGGTTTCAATTACTGATGGGTGGTAACCTTCACCTAACAGCCTCTCCCTTTCAGGAGCCAGGCTGTCAGTCTGAGGTTGGTCGGATTGAGGTGGCATATGGTCCCTGTGTGAGACTGTCCTGTCTGCATGGGAGTATCCATGGGTGGTCTAATGCCATGGCTACTACCGTTACGAACCAAGCTGTCCTGGGCCAGTAAGGTGTGATCAGTATCATCCTTGATCTGGATCTGCGAATATTCTTTCTTCAGGACCTGCGGGATTATTGGAATTGGCGGGAACATGTATCAACTTGAAATATCCAGGTTGAGGAGAGTGCATCCACCCCATCGCCTTGTGGTCCCGAAATCGGAGAAGAATTTTGGGCACTGATTGTTTTTGTTGGAGGCCATCAGATCCATTCTATGGGGCCCCAGCGCCTGTTGATGGCATGGAATGTGTCTGTGTAGCATCCATTCCCCCTGGGTTTATCTGTCATCTGCTTAACCAGTCTACTGTGGTGTTTAACTTTCCAGCTAGGTGTATAGCGCTTAAGCTTGCTAGGAATTTTTGAGCCCATGGTATGGAGTCTTTCTGCCTCCTTTTGCATTGTTTTCTTTAGGTTCCCCTTGTTTGTTGATGTACTAGACTGTGACCTGATTGTCCGATCGAATCAGAGATGTTTTCCTTTTGCTAGCCCTTTGAAGTGCAGTAGTGCGAGGTGGACTGCTCTTAGTTCTAGCATGTTTATGGACAATTTGGTCTCGGTTATGGACCACTTCCCTTGGGCTGTTTTGTGACCGTGGTGGCCCCCCATCCGGTGAGACTGGCGTCTGTGTTGTTTGTCTGTATGTCTAGGGGCATTCCTCGTGGGAGGTTGTCTCTGTTAAGCCACCAGTGTAATGAGTGTGTTACTTTTGGAGGAATTGATACGACCTTTGAGAAGTCTAAGTCGACGTTGGGCCCTGCTCTATGAGGAATGACAGCAGTGATCCCATATGCCATCTTGCCGAGGGTCTGGTATCTATGCACGGCGACATTAGGCCTAGTGTATGGGATATCGACTCTATGGTGTTTTGTCCTGTCTGCAGGATCCTGTGCACTGTCAGCAATTATGGTCTTTGCCCTTTTCGGATGGCCTTACTATTCCTCTGCTGTGTCTATTAAGTTGCCTGGGTGCTCTAATAGTTGGCATGGTGCCAGTTGTCATTTCTCTGTGTTTATTACCCATCTGTGGTTTTGTAAACACTTATTGCCGTTGCTGTTTCTCTTGTTGACTGGCTTACCGACCTGGCCGAATCAGCCAGTTGTCCAGATCTGAGTATGATCTGTATTCCTTGCTCTCAAGTTTTGCAGCTATTACGATGGACACCTTGGTAAATACCCGAGGAGCAGATGTGAGTCTGAAGGGGAGGACCTAGTATTGAAAATGTTGGCCTAATATGTGGAAGCATAGGTATTTTTGATGTGACAGTCTTATGGGAATGTGTAAGTAGGCATCCTTCAGGTCTATTGAAGTGAGTATGTCATCTGGTCTTATGGCCTTTAATGTGGACCTGATGGTCTCCATCTTGAATGGTTTGTAGGCGACGTTTTTGTTCAAGAATTTTAGGTCCAGCACTGATCGAAGGTCCCCTGTCTTTTTCGGCACTGTGAACAGAATTGAATAGACCCCTTGTCCTTCCTCTTCCTTGGGTACCCTTCTTATGTCATTGTTTCTGATTAATTTGAGCAGGATGTTCTGCATGTGTTCTGGAGTGGCCCTATGTTTTGTTACCGGCGATGTTATCAGCCTTCCCTGCCTGGGGGTTTGGGTGAATTCTATTGTGTAACCCTTTTGAATTATCCCTAGGACCCATTTGTCCTGTGTGGTGTTGATCCATTCCCATGCAAACCATGATAGTCGGGCCCCTATTACTGGGCCGTGATAGTCATTGGTTTGTGTGCCCCCTCTTATGGTGTTGATATGTTCCTCTACCTCTGTTGTGAGACCCTCTTCCTCTGAACTTAGAGTTAGTAGTATACATATTGGCTTTCCATCTGTAAGGCCATTAGTTAGTATACATACTGGATTTTGTATCTGTATGGCCAGCTAATATACTCTGTGGAGTCTTATAATGTGCCTATTGTAAGGCTGTAGAGAAGTAAGGGACCATAGTACATGCAGTAGGGAGTGGAAAATGCTTGCCAAGCTCCTCCTTTCTCCCCCCCCCCCACTAAGAGAAGCAATCCTTTATTGTTTGCTTATTTGTAGTCCTCCTAGATGCGACTGAGGTGCAGGGAGTGTGTAAATCTGTATTCCCCCTGCCGCAGGACGACTGGTGAGCCGCTGGGAAATTAAAGCTGTCTACAGTGCAGCGTGAGGGTTTTACAACGCTCCCTTGACTCATGCATACGCAGAGGAGAGCACGTACGTGCGCGAGTCTAGGGGGTGTGCGAGCATGTGCACGAGCATGCAGGACCAGCTGCATGGAATAGCGCCAGCCATCAGAGCACCAGAAGACACTGAAAAGAGGGAGGAAGTGGCTGGGGAGATTGCAGGATGGCGCCCACCTTCTTCAAATACACAAATGAAGGGAAGGTGAAATGGCACCATGTTGAGTCGGGAGCTTACTAGTGCAATAGCTGTTGCCATTTTTGCCCTGGTTCTGTGGACGCCTTTGACGGCTGGTTCCCGAGGACTGCACACCCAAGGAGCAGGCTTTCTGTCCCACACAAACAGGAGATAAGGAGCTAAAAACAAAATGATGAATCCATCTCACGGCTAAGGCAGTCAGATACAGTGAGACATAATTGAGAATCATCCCAAGACTGCTAGTAGGAGTCATAGGGTTCTCTACCTAGTCATAACAGTAGTGGTGCAGTAGCTAAACTGGGACTGCTAGCAGGGGTCACAGAAGCCTGCCTGGATTTCATCTGATCAGAACACATCTTAGACTCGCTGGCAGAGAGTCCAAGGAAGGCTTAAGGAGGGTTAGAAAGATTGCTGCTTGGTGCGCAGTGCAGGAAGCGTAGGGTCTGAGAATTTGTTGCCAGTAATAGATTGTTAGGCATAACCCTACACTGAAAACTGGAATTACCAGTCTTGCTTGAAACAGTACAGTGCATGCTTCCTGAAGCTAACTATATTACTTAAATTGCGACGCAAGCTCATCTAACGATTGCCATATATATCTAGCTAAAATTGCTGCCATTAATCTGCTATATCAGCGTGATCTCTTACCTCTTTGTTGTGGTGAATGGTGATTTTCTAAGGAGCTGATTTTTGTGTGCTGCAACTGTACAGATGCACAATTAGAACTGATGAGGAAGATCTGTGCCACAGAGAAAGGGGTCGGACTTTTGAAGTCACATGCATCAAGCAACCTATCAGGTGGACTCAACCCATGTGTAAGGAAGGTGGAGTGCCTCAGAGATTATCCCCACAATGACAGTGACACTGTTCATGAGCTGTGGTCCTAAAATGCCTATGTTGAAAATTTGGTGATGAAAGTCCATAAAATGATTGTTACAAGCGTGCGTTGTGCAGGTTCCATGCACCCTTGTAACTTCGCAAATTTGCAATATTTTCATGCCAGATTTTCAATACTGGCATTTTTCCACACCTCCTTATGAACAGTACAGCTGTCATTTTTCACAGCCTGCCCAAAATGTGTTTCCGCACCTGTGTTGAACAATGGCGTGGTCGCTGTGGGAAATCAACTTTTGGGACAGATTAACAAAATCACAGTGCCACTGTTCATGAGGGGAGGTCCCAAAATGCCTATGTTGAAAATGTGGCAAAAAATCCCAAAATAATTGGGTTAGGGACGGTGTTACGTAGTTTCTATGCATGCTCATGACTTCACCAATTTTCATATTTTCACTCCAGATTTTTAACATTGCCATATTTTACACCTCCTCATGAACAATACAGTTGTCATTTTCCATATCGTGCCCAAAATGTGTTTTCGTCCCTGTGTCACCAAATGACATAGCTGCTGTGCAAAACCACCTTTCAGCTAACAAACTGATTATGCCGCTGTTCATGAGGTAGGATCACAAAAAGCCTATTTTGAAAATTTGGAGTGAAAATACCAACAAACGCCTACAACGTTAGGGTTTCCAACTGTAACACCCCACCCTGTAGAGACTACCAGGCATCAGGGGTGTGACTTGGGATCATTGACTGTAATGCTCACGCCATTCCACCCTCACCCCCACCCTGCAGCCAGTGACAGGCATTGAGGTGTGCCTTGGAGTGTTCGGCCCTAAAGTTCGCCTCATTTTCCTATACTGCACCCATCTCAGCGTATTTCCTTATGGAATGGGATAAGTATAAGGCCCAAAGACCCCAAAGTACACCACGACACTTGTCAGTGTCTACAGGGTAGGGTGAGGCCCATTCTCCTATACTGCACCCCTCTCAGTGTATTTCCTTATGGAATTGGGTAAGTATAAGGCCCAAAGACCCCAAAGCACATCATGATACTTGTCAGTGTCTACAGGGTAGGGTGAAGTACAATGGCATGAGCGTTATAGCTGACGCCCCAAAGGCACACCCCAGCGCCTCTCAGTATCTGCAGGGTGGGGTTGGCATCAGTTCCATACTTCATTGCCATTCCTATTATGCATCTCTAACTCCTGCACTACTAACGCCAATGCCAGTGAGACAACATTCGGCATTGACAAATGCTTGTTTTATTAATATTAGTGAGCTGATATTTGTCGCAATAACCCGCAGGTTATTACGGTGAACACGCGCTCTGTCTGTCAAAACTGAGCACTCCCTCATCGGCTCTTCTCATCTGTGTGGGCGGGCAGAGCACATCTTCAAACATGGCAGCTCCAAATGTCCATTAGCGAGTAGCTCCCATAACAACACTCCTTGCCTTTGGAAAACAATTTTCTTTATCTATCAGGTTGATCCTGCCTATAACAAAAAACGCACTTCTGGTTGATCCTGCAGTTTTCCTTGCCATTGATACAGACTGTGAGTGGGAACGGGTCCGTGCAGTAAGCGCACTCGCGATCCTGATATCAAATGTAACTTAAAATAAATAAACTAAAAACAAAAGTGGAAATCCTAAAAGCAGGGAGGGAGACGCCGAGTGTGTCTATGTGTGTGCTCTCTGTTTCTCTCTGAACTGCTTTCTGAGGACTTGGGCTGGAAAAAAATGGTCACCAGATATTATATAAAATAAAAGATGGGAAATGTCTCAAACTCAAATTTAATGCATATCGCTCGGGTTGTGTTACAAGAAGTTTACACACCCGAGAAGGTTATGAATAGCATCTAACCCGAGGGTGTGTAAACTTGAGTTTACACACCTCGATCTATATTTTATTTTATATTATTGCTGGGTTCCTTTTCACCTCAGCAATTATATAAAATAAAAATAAAGACGTTTCTGGTGCAGTCACCGCTGCAGTCAGGTTTTGGCGCAGGGTCTGGCTTACTGCCTTTCCCCACAGTTGGCAGCCCAGTTGTTGGTGTTTTGGTTTTAATTGGACTTCCGTGCATTTTGAGTTACTTACTGCTGATTCCAAGTGGTGGTTTGTCCGGAGGAAGCGAAGGCAGCCACGGTGCGTGGTTAGGAGTAAAGAGCTGTGGCGTGCGCATGTGCAGAGTGAGGGAAACTGTGCACGTTTGCCATAATAAACATTCCTTTATTATAGCAAATTACACCACAGTTTCTCTATGAGAAAAGAGGAAGCCAGTAATTATATATAGAATAAAGGGTGGGACAGTATGATATAAGACTTAATGCACACCTGAGGTGGATGCTACATAAACCCCGGGTTGATAGTACCCACACTGAGGGTGTGCATTAAATTTGAGTTTGAGACACTTCCCATCTTTTATTTTATATAATATCTGGTGACCATTTTTTTCTAGCCCAAGTCCTCAGAAAGCAGTTCAGAGAGATAGACACACACACAGACTCACGCGCTGTCTCCTCCCTGCTTTTAAGATTTTCACTTTTGTTTTAGTTTATTTATTTTTAAGTTATATTTAATATCAGGATCGCAGCTTTGCGCATGAACCCATTCCCACTCACAGTCTGCATCGCTGGCAATGGAAACTGCAGGATCAACCAGAAGTGCGTTTGTTATAGGCAGGATCAACCTAGGGTTGCCACCTGTCAGGTTTTTTACCTGGTGATCAGGTTTTCAAGGTCCCTATCAGGTAATCCGTTTTGCTCTGTGCTGGTCAGGTTTTGAGCCATTTTGAGTGCTCATATACTTTTGAAACAAATTTTGTCATATCACTCTTTGTTACAGCGACATGTCCAGGTTACAAACAAGTTCTATTGTCAGTGTAGCCTTTTGTTTGTGAATGCAGTCACCCTGGAGGTGTAAAGTATGGCCATTAACCCCATTAGCACTTACTTAACTTAATCTTTCCACTACATCTTCAAGTGGTATAGCAGCACAGCTCCCACCTTTTGTAACAATAACAGAGCCAGTTGCTGATAAACATTTTCATCTCTAACAGAATTTAGGCATCTTTAAATGTATTAAATTATTTTTTCTCAAGAAAATGTATGGTCACTTCTTTGGCTTTGAAATAGTATGTGGACAAGAACAGGAAATGGAGGCAGAAAAATATATAAAGTATTTATATTGTTGTATGCTAGTTACAGTATTTCCTCGTCTCCCCAGATCATATCTTTAAATGAGATTTATTTTTTATCTCTGTATGTTTATCTGGTTAACCACTGTCAATAAACAAATAAATACATAAGTAAATAAATAGCCTAGAAAAGTAATTTTAACAGGCACAGTACAGTATCTTAACATTTTTATTTAACTGCTGCTTTAAGTGTTGTCTTTATTGGAGGAACAGTGCATAAAGAGTCATGACAAGGGGTGGGGCTAGGGGCGGAGCTTAGGAGCTGGGTTTTGCCTCATCCAAAGGTGGCAACCCTAGATCAACCAGATAGATAAAGAAAATAGTTTTAGAAGGCAAGGAGTGTTGTTATGGGAGCTACTGCTAACAGACATTTGGAGCCACCATGTTTGAAGATGTGCTCTGCCCACCCACACAGATGAGAAGAGCCAATGAGGAGCTGTTTGACAGATAGAGCACATAGTCACCGTAATAACCTGTGAGTTATTGTATGAATATCTGCTCACTAATGTTAATAAAAGAATTGGTCACCAGTTATAAAACAATTACAGATAAGCTGGTAACTATCTAGACCAGTTTTTATGTTCATCGTACGCATAAGCGCAAACGAATATGTTGATATGAGAGTTGCTAGCGAAGGGTGAGGGATGCCAGCCCAGTAGAGAGCAGTGCTGTAGGGGCTGGTCTGAGGCAGGCGACTCAGTGGGCAGTGTCCTGATGACACTGGTTTTGTGAGGGGACTGGTCTCGGCAAGTTTTTCAAAGGACAGAGCGACGAGTAGCAGCGCAGGTCTGTCCTTTGAAGTGCAGGCAGCCTGACCAGTTGGGCAAGCGGACAATCCTTCCAGCTCCCACCCACTGCATGCCAGCCCAGTTATCCACCGTTAGATGCTATATAACCCTCGGTGTGTGTAAACTTTAACACAACTCGACTCCATACTTTATCCTATATATAACATATAGATCAAATCCCATCCCTCACTGTTTCTTCCAGCTGGACAAACACCTTCCGACTTGTTCCTGTCCACCCCCAACACACACACACACACACACACATATACACACACACACACACACACACACACACACACACCATATACACACACACACACACACACACATATACACACACACACACACACACATATACACACACACACACATACACACACACACACACACACACACACACACACACACACACACACACACACACACACACACACACACACACACACACACACACACACACACACACACACACACACACACACAGTCTCTCATTCTCTGCTCCTGCTCACGTGGCCCAGCCCACTCAGTTACATGAGCCATGACAAGTTCACTCCAGCACACAAGAGGAGTTCATACTGTATATCTCCCAATGAATGCAACATGCTGGAGTGTGTCATTGGCTTTATAAAAATGGAATGGTATTAAAAATGTTGGCTTGAAAAATACAGCATGGTTCATTCTTGAGTACAGTTGTGTTATTTGTGCTTGTCATTATAGTACCCTGTTACTTGTTCATTGTTACTTTGTTCCCCCTTGGTCCCCCATCTCTGCTCAGTGTGCCTCTCCCAGTCACCAGTGAGTGGAAACACTTTCATAACTATCAATCAATCAATCAATCAGTCAATCGCTTTATTTAACCAGGCATAAACACCATTGAGCAAGCTCTAACTCGTGGCTTCGACACTCACGAGTTATTGATCTTCACACTCACTCCCCCAATAGGTGAGGGAAACATGTTGTTCCAGTGCAAATTTAGGGCATCACAAGCCCAACCCTGGCTCATCCACCGAGTTCTAATTACATTTGTTCTACATTTTGTAAAATCTTGTACAGGTGTTACTGGTGTGTGGACGATATCAGAAACAAACGGTGTCTTCCCATAAGGCAGCTAGAGAAAGCAGTTGGGGTCACAGCTCATACTGGCATATTAAAATTGAAAGAGTAGGTACTTGTCCTATGAAGGCATCACCTTGTTGTGGGTGGTCAGACTTATCATAACTCACAAAAATGATGAGACCTAGAACCCTTTAAAATCATGGAATGAAGAACGAAGCGCACTTAAGAAAGCAGAATAACTCTAACATGATGTGTAGATTTTTTGAGCAGCATTTTGAGATGCACTGGACACCTCTGTTTATTCCACAGTACCCCATTATATGTTCCTCATTTATTTAATTTAATGTATTTATTTATTTGTGTGTTTGTTTGTTGCCTTTGTTAACCAGGTAAGTGTGTGTGACTGAGACCCTTTTTCAGACACAACCTGGGCCATAAGGCAACCACTTGGCAAGATTATGATCACAGTACATAGCTGTAGTTGAGTAAATCATACATGAGCATTTGCAAGTGTAGTTAGGGCACCCAAGCAAGAGTTAACAGCTAACAATATTAACTGAGTGTGAGGCGTGGCAGTCCACAGATTGCGGGGAAGGCCATTCTACAAAATAGAAGCACAGGGTGAGAAGGCCCTTTGGCCATGTTAGAGCTAATAAAAGGCACAGCCAGGAGAGTTTAGTTTAAGAAGTTCAGGGATCTGTGACATGTTTTAGGAAGTAGAAATCAGTGGTATAGAGGGTCTTGTCAGTTAAGAGAAGAGAAATGTATCCCTTGCCTCTGGAGAAAAACAACCAAGTTAAATACCATCCATTGTTCCCACATGTGAAGATACGACCCATAACCTATGAGTGACTAAACCACAATGACAAGTGTGTTGTGAAGGTCTTATCCTCACCAGTGGAATAAAATAAGGAATAACACCCATCAAGGTGTTGGGCACGCCTGATATGGGGACCCTGTGTGTTAGGACACAAGTATGCTGTCAACCACCCAAGAAGTCTATATATCAGTATGACCAGACACCCCGAGGGTGTCATTCTTCTTACAAAACAGGCTCTGAATTGATTTTTGACGCAGTCATTTAGTTGAGAACTGTCTGTGTGCTTGATAACTAGACAGTCATGTGATGCTCTCAATCAATCAGATTGCTAGGATTTCATCACCTGTTTTATAATGCATATTATTATTATATATATATATAGAGAGAGAGAGAGAGAGAGAAAGAAACATATGTACTGCCATATGCACACATCAGTTGTTTTAACAAAATGCATTTTAACTGCATAACCTGCTCAATACATTGCAAGAATTTTATCCACTACAGAGAGAGATGGAGAAAAATAAGAGGTACTACATGTACATTGTACTGTGCTAATCTAATGAAACTCTAGTATTTTTTTGTTGGGGGTAATACTGTTTATTATAAAAACTGAAGAATTTTTGCACAAGCTTTCAGCTCCTTCTCATCAGGTCAACTAAACATTTTTTATACAGGCTTTTGGGATCTCTTAGGTCTCTTCATCAGATCCCAAAAGCTTAAAAATATAGATGGATGGGGGGGTGTAGAGAGATAGAGAGTATGTGTATATATCTGGAGGCAGTATAGCACAGTGATTTAAGGCTGTGAGCTGCAAATCTGGTGACATGCAGCAGACCAGACCTGGGTTTGAATCCACAGCTTCCACTTACATACTGTGTGACCCTGAGCAAGTCACTTAACTTCCCTATGCTCCCAGGATGCACCTGTAAAAAAGCTTTCAGCTTAGTGTGCTACTCCTGGTTAAACAACTAAATAAATAAAAATATATCTGATTGGCTAAGAACTATCATATGGTGTCTGTTTATATCACGATAAACAGACAGCTAAATTTTTGGAGGTCATTAAATATTATAGGAAGGGCTTTAAAACACCTGTATTTTCATTGATCAAAAGACATCACATGACTGTGCACTATTTTCTTACAACGGTACACCTAGCCTGAACTACAGCACATGACGTTTACTCATTTTAACATTTTATAAGTAGGCTAACACACTTCAGGCTGTGTGTAGACTTCTTATCCTTTTGTCACTGAAAAGAGATACATACACTGGCCCTCAGAATGAGGTACACATCATCAGACATGAAGATGAAGCTCACAACTTTGTGGAAACCAGTGCTTTTATTTGTTTGAGGTTTAATTTTGCTTTAGAATCATAGCTGGATTCACTAAAAATACCACCAACAGCTTAACCAGATTCAGTACATAAGTCTGCTTCTGTATCTCTCCACCCTCCCAACAAGGTTGAAAAATGGCAGAATTGCCTAACCTACTTTGCCCAGTTAACAAAAACTAAATAAACGAAATAAATAAAATAGAAAGGCAGGAATTTCGGCTTTAATGTCTGAGTTTATAGCATCTTCTCAATGTGGGCAGTACCTTTTCAGTGTGAGATGGATGTGGGACAGAGCACCTGTGAGGGGTAAAATGAGGGATGTCCTTCATAATGAGTGACAGCTAAGATGTACGACTTTGAGTTCATGTGGAATATACCTCCTCAGGTTGCTTGGCACAAAACAACCACCTGAGGTGTGAGTATGTAACCCCATCACCTGCAACTATAACAGCTCTACTCTCTTTCTCTCTACAATTTGTGAGGGCAACTATAACAGCTGTACTCTCTGTACAATATGTGAAGGCAACATTAACAACTCTACTCTATGGGCTGGATTTTCAAAGTGTGGTGCTCAAGCCTCATGTCATGACACTTAGGTTTTGCGGCACCAAACCCCGTCAATACAGCTATGCCTGAATTTAGAATCTCAGGCACAGTTGAAGCAGTTTTCATGATTTATGGTAGCTTGCACCAAATATCTGGCAGAAGCTCCGTAAAAAGGCCCCCAGGATTGCCGAAGGTAGACCAGAAAATGTTGGTTTAACTTGTGGCAATTGCCATGATAGGGAAGATCCTGTTAGGATCACCGCAAGCCCTGTATGCCATATTGTCGGTGCATCCGGGGCTTGTATGGCTAATGCCATTTGAAAATCCTGCCCTATGTCTACCATAAGTGATGGCAGTAATAACAGCGCCACTGTCTCTCTAAAATATGTGAAGGCTGTGGCGAGCTAGCCACTGCCAGTCATTAATTGCAGATATAGTTATTATATATTTTTGATGTGATTTTGTGTATGTTAAATGCCTCAAGAAAATGCTAGTGTTGAGAAAAGGAATCATATAGAAAGAGAGAATGGATTTTCCAAAATGATTAATATCCACTGTGAACTAGGAACCAGCTGCTTGCCAGGAAGCTAAATTACACTCCAGAAGAAGTGGAATTGCCTTGTAAACTTAATTGAGAGAAGCAGAGCCTAAAAAGTCAGGAGATAAACCTTTGCACTTTAAAGGCAGGATGCCTGGGAACCAGGATCAGGGAAACAGCCATTCCTGACAGGCTGGTGTGAATTGTCTTACAAGTGTTATATTGTAGTGCAGTAGGACATCAAAGTCACCAGTTCTAAAATGTTATTGATGTGCCAGGAAGTGGTGATATAAGAACCCAAATAAAATAATAATTCCCTAAAATGTTGGGAAAGTGCAAGAGTGACATCTACTGGCCTAAAAGTTAGGACCAGACCAGGGGTTTTGGCAGACTATTTAAGGCTCTCTGAAACAGTAGCAATCTCTCATTTTATTGGAGCATTTCAACGTACCCACTTCTTGACAAGACACAGAACAAACTGCCAACAGACACTGAAAGCCAGTGGCTGAAAAGGAAGAAAAGGATTTTTCAGACTTCACTTATTCTTCTGGTCTTCAATTCACTACGAACTTAAGGTAGAAATTAGATAAAAGTTTACAGTGTGCTTTCTTGTACCTGTCCATTTTTGTTTGTGCTATTCTGTGACAAAATTCATGAATCACTTAGTTGTAAATATATGATAATTATTTAAGTATTTAGTAATAAAAAAAATTTGTTTTTTTTAAGAAAACCTGCCTGAGCGAGATTTTTATATTGTGTGATTGTGGGACATTTATTAATAATCTGTGACCAAACTGTTATTGATAAGGTGTACCATCATATGCTACCAATCGAACAAGGATCTGTAAAGGGAATTCTGGGCAAAGATAAGGAGAATACAAAAGTCTCAGGGAAGGGTCTGTGGGGATTTGAACCAGGTTATTGCATGCCCTGTGGAGAAGACAAAATCATGGTTGCAAGGCTACCCCAAAGAGATTGTAATGCCTAGATCTCCCTTTGTGCAACAACCAAGAAGGGTTCTCATTTGGCTACAAGACTCGAGACTGGTATTGCACCCTTATCCAGGGTAAAGAGGGAGCCCTGGGACCTCATGGCGGTGTTCAGTTATGAACTCAGCGAGCACTGTAAGAGGACACGAGGAGGGTAATCCTGTTTCCTCTCTGTCACAGATTGCACTTAGGGTGGGCTCTGTGAGCTCAGTACCTGACCCCAGGAGTGGGTTCGTGACACAGGCAACTATAACAACTCTGCTGTATGCCTACAATATGTAAGGGCCACAATAACAATGCTACTCTTTCTCTGCAATATGTGAGGGTAACAATAACAGTGCACTCCCTTGTCTACAATATATGAGGCAACTATAATAGCTCTTTTCTATCTCTGCAATATGTGAGGGCAACAATAGCAACACTCACTCTCTCTCTCTGCAGTATGTGAGGGCAACAATAACAGTGCCACTCCCTCCCTCTCTCTCGCTCTCTGCAATATGTGAGGGCAACAATAACAGCGCTACTCTCTCTCTCTACAGTATGTGAGGGCAACAATAACAGCACTACTCTCTCTCTCTATAATATGTGTGGGCAACTATAACAGCACTACTCTCTCTCTCTACAATATGTGAGGGCAACAATAACTGCACTACTGTCTCTACAATATGTGAGGGCAACAATAACAGAACTGCTGTCTCTACAGTATGTGAGTGCAACAATAGCAGTTCTACTTCCTCCTCTACGATACGTGAGGGCAACAATAACAGCACTACTCTCTCTCTCTCTCTCTACAATAGGTGAGGGCAACAATAACGACACTACTGTCTCTATAATATGTGAGGGCGACAATAGCAGTTCTACTCCCTCTACAATATGTGAGGGCAACAATAACAGCACTACTCTGTCTTTACAATATGTGAGGGTAAATAACAGCACCACGCTCTCCTCCTCTACAGTATGTGAGGGCAACAATAACTGCACTACTCTCTTTCTCCAATATGTGAGGGCAGCTATAATAGCACTGCTCTCTCTCTCTCTCTACAATATGTGAGGGCAACAATAACAGCACAACTGTCTCTATAATATGTGAGGGCAACAATAGCAGTTCTACTTCCTCCTCTACAATATGTAAGGGCAACAATAACAGCACTACTCTCTCTCTCTCTCTACAATAGGTGAGGGCAACAATAACGACACTACTGTCTCTATAATATGTGAGGGCAACAATAGCAGTTGTACTCCCTCTACAATATGTGAGGGCAACAATAACAGCACTACTCTGTCTCTACAATATGTGAGGGCAACTATAACAGCACTACTCTCTTTCTACAATATGTGAGGGTAACAATAACAGCACTACTCTCTCCTCCTCCTCTACAATATGTGAGGGCAACAATAACTGCACTACTCTCTCTCTCTCTCTCCAATATGTGAGGGCAGCTATAATAGCACTGCTATCTCTCTGTCTACAATATGGGAGGGCAACAATAACAGCACTACTGTCTCTATAATATGTGAGGGCAACAATAGCAGTTCTACTTCCTCTACAATATGTGAGGGCAACAATAACAACACTACTCTGTCTCTACAATATGTGAGGGCAACTGTAACAGCACTACTCTCTTTCTACAATATGTGAGGGTAACAATAACAGCACTACTCTCTCTCTACAGTATGTGAGGGCATGAATAACAGCTCTACTGTCTCTACAATATGGCAACAATAACATCTCTACTGCCTCATCTACAATATTTCAGAGCAACAATAACATCACTACTCTTTCTCTTACAGTATGTGAGGACAACAGTAACAGCACTTCTGTCTCTACAAAATGTGAGGGCAACAATAACAGCTCTACTCCCTAATCTACAATATGTGAGTGCAACGATAGCAGCTCTACTCCCTCATCTACAATATGTGAGGGCAACAATAACAGCACTACTCTCTCTCTCTCTCTCTCATGATATGTGAGGGCAACTATAACAGCTCTACTCTATACCTACAATATGGAAGGGCAACTATAACAGCTCTGCTCCCTCATCTACAATATGTGAGGGCAACAATAACAGCACTACACTCTCTCTCTCTCTCACGATATGTGAGGGCAACAATAACAGTACTACTGTCTCTACAATATGTGAGGGCAACATTAACAGCACTACTCTCTCTCTCTATCTACAGTATGTGAGGGCAACAATGACAGCTCTACTGTCTCTACAATATGTGAGGGCAACAATAACAGCACTACTCTCTCTCTCTACAGTATGTGAGGGCAACAATAACAGTACTACTCTCACTACAGTATGTGAGGGCAACAATAACAGCACTACTCTCTCTGCAGTATGTGAGGGCAACAATAACAGCACTACTCTCTCTCTACAGTATGTGAGGGCAACAATAACAGCACTACTCTCTCTGCAGTATGTGAGGGCAACAATAACAGCACTACTCTCTGCCACAGTATTTGAGGGCAACAATAACAGCACTACTCTGTCGCCACAGTATTTGAGGGCAACAATAACAGCACTACTCTCTCTCTCTCTACAATATGTGAGGGCAACAATAACAGCTCAACTGTCTTTACAATATGTGAGGGCAACAATAACAGCACTACTCTCTCTCTCTCTACGGTATGTGAGGGCAACCATAACAGCTCTATTGTCTCTACAATATATGAGGCAACAATAACAGCACTACTGTCTCTACAATATGTGAAGGCAACAATAACAGCACTACTCTGTCTCTCTACAGTATGTGAGGGCAACAATAACAGCTCTACTGTCTCTACAGTATGTGAGGGCAACAATACCAGCACTACTGTCTACAATATGTGAGGGCAACAATAACAGCACTACTCTCTCTCTCTCTCTATAGTATATGAGGGCAACAATAACATCACTACTGTCTACAATATGTGAGAAGAACAATAACAGCACTACTCTTTCTCTCTACAGTATGTGAGGGCAACAATAACAGCTATACTGTATCTACAATATGTGAGGGCAACAATAACAGTACTACTGTCTCTACAATATGTGAGGGCAACTATAACAGCACTACTCTCTAGCCACAGTGTGTGAGTGCAACAATAACAGCACTACTGTCTACAATATGTGAGGGTGACAATAACAGCATTACTGTCTCTACAATATGTGGAGGCAACAATAACAGCACTACTCTCTCTCTACAGTATGTGAGGGCAACAATAACAGCACTACTGTCTCTCTACAGTATGCGAGGGCAACAATAACAGCACTACTCTCTCTGTCTGCAGTATGTGAGGGCAACAATAACAGCTCAACTGTCTCTACAATATGTGAGGGCAACAATACCAGCACTACTCTCTCTCTACAGTATGTGAGGGCAACAATAACAGCACTACTGTCTCTACAATATGTGAGGGCAACAATAATAGCACTACTCCCTTGTCTGCAGTATGTGAGGACAACAATAACAGCACTACTTTCTGTACAATATGTGAGGGCAACAATAACAGCTCTACTCCCTTGTCTACAGTATGTGAGGCAACAGTAACAGCACTACTGTCTCTACAGTATGTGAGGACAAGAATAACAGCACTACTGTCTCTACAATATGTGAGGGCAACAATAACTGCTCTACTTTCTCTCTACAGTATGTGAGGGCAGCAATAACAGCACTACTGTCTACAATATGTGAGGGCAACAATAGCAGTTCTCCCTTCTCTACAAAATGTGAAGGCAACAATAACAGCTCTACTCCTTTGTCTGCAGTATGTGAGGACAAAAATAACAGCACTACACTCTCTCTCTCTCTCTACAATATGAAAGGGCAACTATAACAGCTCTACTCTATGTGTACAATATGCGAGGGCAAGAATAACAGCTCTAACCCTATGCCTACAATATGTGAGGGCAACAATGTAAGTGCTACTGTTGTTCTACAATACGTGAGGGCAACAATAACAGCTCTACTCCCTCTGTATAATATGTGAGGGCAACAATAAAAGTGCTACTCCCTAATCTACAATATGTGAGGGCAACAATATAAGTGCTACTGTTGTTCTACAATATGTGAGGGCAACAATAACCGCTCTACTCCCTCTGTATAATATGTGAGGGCAACAATAACAGTGCTGCTCCCTAATCTACAATATGTGAGGGCAACAATATAAGTGCTACTGTTGTTCTACAATATGTGAGGGCAACAATAACAGCTCTACTCCCTCTGTATATGTGAGGGCAACAATAACAGTGCTGCTCCCTAATCTACAATATGTGAGGGCAACAATGTAAGTGCTACTGTTGTTCTACAATATGTGAGGGCAACAATAACAGTTCTACTCTGTCTGTATGATATGTGAGTGCAACAATAACAGCTCCTTCTGTATAATATGTGAGGGCAACAATAACAGTGCTACTCCCTAATCTACAATGTGTGAGGGCAACAATCAATCAATCGATCAAATCTTTATTCAGGCAAACATCATTGAGCAAAGCTCATTTACAAGATGTACCTGATAAGGTCAAGGTTCAATAGCTGGTACATAAACAGATACATTCAAGACACATATATGCATAACAGATACAGTCAAAACACTTATATATACAATAATCAAGGGACAGAAGTTGATTAAAACATAACAAGACAAGGTAGGTTATATGAAAATTACGCTAGAAAATAAAGTATATACATAACCCAATAGAGGAGTCAAGGCATGCATGCAACATAAGGTACCCAGAATTACCAGGTTCCAGGGCAAGCTAAAGCAGCCAATGAGACATAGTGTTTGAGTGACTGAGAAAATGGTGATCACAGCCTCTGGTAAAAGACCTGGAAGAGATGGGGGATTCTGGCAGGGGCTGGGGCTAATACTAGCAGGTATGGGGAGTAATTAGGGTTGGTGTAAGGACCAGGTGTTAGTGGGAGAAAGATTATAGTCAGGGTAGCAAGATCTGTGTAGGTAGAGTTATAGGAACTGAGGTACCATAATATGGGGGCTGTCTGGGAGGGAGAACTGTGGAGAAAAATTATGCCATTTATGGTGGTTGTCTGGAAGGGGGAGGGTTATGAAAATGACTAGACTAGGTCTTGTGGTAGCAGTTGCATTTCTCTGCGAGGAGACTTGTGCAAAGCTGTTTAAAGGATGCTAGAGGTATAAGATTGGTCAGCTTTAGGGTCTTCTGTAGAGTATTCCATGCCATAGCTAGAGAATAGCTGATTGCAGACCTCCCCTTGCCAGGTGTTGACTTTAGGTATCTTGAGCATGATGAAGTTGTTGCTTCTTAGGGCATAGGAGCTAGCTGTGGCCTGTGTGAAGCAGTCTAAAATATAATTTGGAAGTTTCTTAGACAACGCTCTGTAAATCCATAGTGCAGCATTTCTGTTCCTTCTGAGGTGTAGGGATGCCCATCCAACTGCAGCGTAGAGAGAGCAATGATATAAACAATATAAGTGCTACTGTTGTTCTACAATATGTGAGGGCAGCAATAACAGTTCAACTCTGTCTGTATAATATGTGAGTGCAACAATAACAGCTCTACTCCCTCTGTATAATATGTGAGGGCAACAATAACAGTGCTACTCCCTAATCTACAATATGTGAGGGAAACAATAACAGCTCTACTCTCTCTGTATACTACCATATGTACTCATGTATAAGTTGGTTTTTGGGGAGTTTTTTTACCTTCGCAAACTGCAGGTCCTGACTTATATGCGAGTAACTGGTAAACTAAAAAAGCAAAGGCCAGTGAAACAAAAGCACGTTTTGCTCTCTGCACTGCTCACTCCGTACTGAGTGTTGACACCTAATTTGACAGCTAACCAACTTAAAATTAACACCTCACTAGCTGATTAACACCAGCTACACCTACTACATACCAGTCTATTGTCTGCTGTTCTTTACTGCATCTCTCTTAACAAGCCACATTTGCAAATGATTATTTAATTTATCAGTTTTGCATGAGATAACTGTTGTTCCTTCACTGAGGTTTCTTACACAGCCTCTTCACCCTAATGTTAAGATGTCATTCACCAAACGAAATCGCTCTGCTCATGAATGCTGAATTTAAATTATTTAACGAGCATTTTAAATGATTTTATAAATGATTATTTAGTGTAATAAAATGTCTTATTGATGGCATGTGCTGTCTTGTTGGTGGTGCTGGTGATAATAGTTGGTAACAGTGGAAGTGGCAGTGGATAAAAGACCACCCGACTTATACGCGGGTCACGAGCTGAGGAACAAATCTGCTGCATGAACAAGGGTCCCCGACTTTTATGCGGACTGACTTATATGTGAGAATATACGGTATATGAAGGCAACAATAGCAGTACTACTTTCTCTGTACAGTGTGTAATGGCAACAGTAACAGCTCTACTCCCTCATCTACAATATGTTAGGGCAACAGCTGCAGTGCTACTCTGTCTGTACAATACGTGAGGTGACTATAACAGCTGTATGCTCTTGTCTGCACCCCTATTATGGAGGGCTGTCCTGGGGAAAGTGAGACCCATGGGCCCAAATGTATGGTACCCCTGCTGTATCCTATCTGTGCCCAAACTTCCCATGCTTATCAACACTGTCATTTGACCAGTGACTCTCAGACTACTTCTCTGTTTCCATGCTGGGAATTCCAGCTGCGGAAGTCTGCAATATCTTTATGACATCCCTATAGGGCTTACTGGCCTTGAGAGCCAGAGCTACGAGTGACACTCTTAGCATTCGGTGCTTACATTTCAGTCACAAAAGCATCCTGCCCCATAGGCTTGAAGGACTTCGAAATGCTATACACTTTATTTACCCAGGAATGATTTACAGACACAGAGGCTATTCAGAACAACTGCTGAGCCATCTCCCAAACACCAGCATATCATGACCCATGCCAAGTGCCTTTCAGTTTGGAGACTAAATTTCTCCTACCATAGCACTGCTTGTCATCACATGACCTTCTAAAGGTTCACTCTCTCTGTCCTTTTGCCATCTTCTGTGGAGCTGGAACACATTCAGACTTGCCACCAAACACCAGGACCTGCCACAGATCTTCTGGGTAACTGAATCCAGGCCTGCAGGCCATCAGTCAATCCCTTGAGGGCATATCCTGGATGGTTCCCACACCCTCCCAGTGTTCCCCACAGTATCGGCCACAACTAGCCCCTAGGGCTGCTCCCTTTGTCCTCTTTTCTCTTGGCTCCTCTCTCTAACCAGGTAGTCCTCTAGTCACTCTCTTGCCCATATCTAAGCTCTGCCCTCTTCTTTAACCCTTGCCAAACTGTAACTCAAGTGCTAGTCTCAGCATTGGCATGTCTTGTAATAAAACTCCACCCTCTACTGGAAGGAGGGGGTTATTACATGTATATTTCCTTTTTTATATGCAATAGTTTTTTGGGGAAATTCTGCATGCTATATTCTAAAAGCTGCACAATATGTTCTAAAATTCTGCATAATATATTAAAACATTTTGCAACGTTATAGTTCAGTATTTACAGCTTAATTTTACATTTTCTTCACATCAGCTGTTTTATTTTTAGGTCAAATATTTACACAACAAAGTAAATGATGTGTAACAGCAATGGAGTATCTAAACAACATGAGAACTTTCCAGCCTCCTCACTACATTGTACGTCTGTGCTTTTCTGGCACTGTATTTGACTTCCTGGTCACTGTTTATACTGTTTTTTTTCATCCTAAGGGCCCTGTTCTCTGTGGGGTCCAGTATCCACCAGTAAGGGTGTGTACCAGGCCACACAACTGCACACTGCATACCCAGCCTGTGCAAGGTGCACAGGGCTGGCCTAATGCACACCTGCCTAGTTCTGCATGGGCAGGGTTAGCTGGTGGGCACAGACCAGGGAGACCATGGGCTTCCAATTGAAGCCCTGATCACCCTGCAGTGGATCCCTGCAGGTAATCAGAGATCTGGCAGTCCATGTAGGGACTGCCATGTCCTCCAACGATTACTGGTAACCTATCAGTAACCTACAAGTGGTGTCTTGCCCCCTGCTTCATCCCTCAGCCCTCCATGGCACAGAGGAGGGCTGGGGTCCATGGTGACAAGATTGCCTCGAAACCTTGTGCACCAGTCAGGGGCTGCACACCATTACTGCAGTTCTATGGCTGGTGTAACACTGGTGTAACAGCCCTTGACACCAACCTGGCAGAGTGTATCCAGCATCATGTATGCTGTGTTCTGCCAGCCCCACGTAGGCATGCCCACTTCCCGACCCCTGCCTGGACATGCTGCGCACTCGCTCGGCTACAGGCGTGGATGGCCGGTGGAGGGGATGTGCAGTGGGTGCAGGGTCTTAGTGCATGCACTGGTGCCCTTTGGACACCCTGAATGTATGTATTCCAACCCTACATGATACCTATTGTGGCACATAGGACCATGGGACCAATGGGGCATAGGGCCTTAAAAGCTTATGTCTGATAAATCCTGCAGTATTCTGCACCAGTGTAAAATGTGTATTTTCTGCACTTTTTCTGTGCAGCCCATCAAAACAGACAACTGGCATCAGTGAGTTAAAGCAGCAATGCAGCAAAAAATATTTTTTCAAACAGCAAGTTTCCAGCTTCCATTAATAAAAATATCTGTAACTCTCATGGGTCGTGCCTGAAAATAGATAGTGTTGTTGTTTAGTGCACTTACCCGGTCAAAAAAACGAAATAAGTAAATTAGCACTCATTTTAGATCTGCTTTTCTAGGTGACTCCCAGTCTGTTCACTATTTATTTTTGATCCTAAACCTTTTTCAGTTTTGCAGTGCTATATCTTAGCCAAATAAAGTGGGCTTCTTTTTTCTTAAGAAAACAGTCATTTAAAACATTTATAAAATACCTAAACACTGGTAGAGTTACACAGTTTTACCAGCAAATGAAACTGGAAAATGTCTTGATATAGTCAAAAACAAGGTAGTGTCAAATTTTGTACCTGACTTCGCAGCACTGCTGCTTTAAGACCTTGTGAACTACTGCAGTTCTGTTTTTGCGTTTGCTTATGTCCATGCACAAAGTAACCATCTTGGGGCCACTCAGACAGAGTAGGGGCTGGGGAGATGTGTGCTGTACCAGCCAATGCAGCTAAGCCTGCAGGAGGTGTGCATGTGAACACAAAATCTTGACAAGGCTCCTGTTGACGCTGCTGAGCGGAAACTTTTCATACATGAAAGAATGCAGCCACACCTATCACAGTGTGGCTGCATCCTATCATATGACCATCATCAGCCAGTATCCAGCACCCCCCAAGCTTCAATCAGCTTTTAAAATGTCCAGCGGTCGGGTGCCCAGCCTCACTGCCAGAAAACACAACCTCCTCCAAACTCCAGCATTCAGGCACCCAACCCCATTGTTGGAAAACATTAACCCCCCCAAAACTCAGTTTTGAAGTTGGTTCCCACCCTGCCACCAGAAAACAGTAACACCCTGTCCCCCCAAACTAAGTCTGGTGGTCGGGTGCCTAACCCTGCTGTCGGACAACACAACAATCCTGCCAAAGTAAGTCCAGTGGATGGGTAGCCAACCCTGCTGGCAGACAATGCTCACACCCCCTAACAGCCCCCAGGTGCTGCTAAACAGTACATCTACCCTGGGGTGCCCAATCCCTGGTGTCGGTCCCTAAAACAGAAAACTGTCTCTCGTAATCTTTTTTTCTCTTTTTGTTTTGGAACACCTGAAAACCAAAAAATTGTCTATCGAAGTCTCGCCCCAACCTATTACCCTCCACCCTGACTCCCCCCTATCAGCACCCTCCCTCACTTACCTATTGTATCTACAGTCCATTGCTGAACTCTCTTACAACTGTTTGCTTCGGAGCCCAACCACAAACTGGCTGGAAACAAGGTAAGTCTGGTTAATGTGTTTTTTTTCTCCCTCTACTCCCTTCCATCTAGGGAGTCATCCCTCTGCCAGCCACCCTACCGCTTCCTTGGCACCCCACGGAGCCACGGCAATCCCCCTGGACGGGGAACGAGGTGAGGCCTGTGCACCCCGTACAATCAACTTTCATCGGACAAGGCAGTCAGGTGGGTGGAGGCATATCGAGGGCACGCTTCTGGTGCCCCATCTTCCCAGAGACGGCTGAGCTTTTTCCACCTGTTTTCCTCCCGCACACATGGTGTGTGCCGTTGATGTCTAGGCGCAACGTGCCGATGTCCATCACGTGTCTCGGCCAGCCCCTCCTGCAGGCAGGACTTCGTTGCTGTACCTCGAGCCTCTGCTCGGGGTCAGGCTAACTGCGAGCCTTGGACCCCTCCCTCCACCCAGAAAAGGCAAGCTGTCATGGGACACTCGAGCCTTCTCCCCCGGCCGGCCCTCCGACAACCCAAGTCTGCTCCCAAACCTGGGTTGCCGGCGTTGCAAGCAAGCAGAAATCCAACTGCTATGCTGATGGGCCAGTTCGTTAATGTGTTTTTTAATGTGTTCTGAACTTTTACTCAGAACTTTGTCATTTCTTAACATTTTGGACCCAAATGTTCAATATAGCCTTATTTTTACCTCACCTTATGAATAAGACAGGTGTCATTTTTCAAATCACCTTTGAAACATGTTTTTGCAGTTGTTCTGTGAAACAACCTTTCAGACAGCTTTAAGCAAGAACATGTTTGCTTGCATGCTGTTACAAGTCAGAACAACAGTATCTTGAGACTGCAGGCAGACCTTTCACACAGTTTTTTCATAACTTTATTGTTTTTTGAGATGTTGACCTCAGATTTCCAACATAATCTTTCTATGTCCTCACATTATAATCAAAACATGATTTTTTTTAAAAATTTCATTTGAAAGGTAATTTGTGAAAAACATGTTTTGGAGGATTTGAAAAATGACACTTGTCATGTTTATGACGTGAGGTAACATAATGGCTATGTGGAAAATTTGGGGCCAAAATCAGAAAAAAATAAAGTTATGAGTATACAAAGGACAAATTTAATGTTTCTTCATAACTTAGCTTTTTTTTTAACATTTTGACAGCAAATTTTTAACATAGGCTTTTGAACCCCGCCTTATGCTCAAGACACGTGGAATTTGGGGTCTATGTGTGACAAGGTACCTTTGTAAATGAGCCTATGGCTCAAAGGTTTTCCAAACTGCTGTCTAAATAAATAAAAATAAATACATTTTTTAAACCCTGTCTGAAAGGTAATTTTGTGGCATGACTCTGAAAACATGTTTTGAAGTGAATTTGAAAAATGGCACCTGTTATGTTCATGAGGCAGGGTAACAAAAGGGTTTTGTACAAAATCTGGGGCCAAAATCTGCAAAAAAATAACTTCTGAGTAAACATTGGAAAAAGTCAATGTTTCTTCATAATCTTGCTGTTTTGTGACGTTTTGACCCCAGATTTTCAACATTATTTTTTTAAGTCCCCATAAAGGACAGCTGCATGTGAGGCCCTGTCCACACTAGGGTGTATGTAACGTTACAGGCACGGTAGAATGTTACAGGTGCTCCGAAACATGGTTCACGTTCACACCCATAACATTTTCAAACCATGTTTGACAACTGTGTTTAAACCCCTGATCGTGATCAGAGTTTTAGCACGGTGTCAAACATGGTTTGAAAACAAACACGCTTTACCTCATCAGTGTGGACGGGAATCGGTACTGTGTTGTAGCCTCTGCTGCCAGTGTAGTCTTGCAAGGAGCCATGATTCCTAGCTCTTTCAAGTCAACACGGATCAGATTGGGAACCGGGTTTGTCTTTCAAGTGTGGATGCGATTGGTAACTGTGCTAAAACATGGTAGGACAAGTGAGGACACACAAGCACAGTACATTTTAAAACGTTTTTAAAAATGTTATAGCTGAACTGTGTTCAGTGTGGACAGAACCTGAGCACTCTTCATAGAAAAGGAGTGTCTTGCATGCAGAGGAAAGGAGCACTCCAATTGGTCAGGAGCGCTCCCTTGATCTATAATAACAGTAAGACAGTGTCTCATGCACATACAGTAGTCAGCAACTAAAACAGACACCATTAGGGCAGACAGTCGGTTATTCTGATCAGTTTCCATTTCCCAAACACCAGTTCCTACATTTTCCTATTATAGGGCTGCTCAGTACAGTGTACGTGAAGCTCCGGCGATAACGGATAACTGAAAGGACTCCGCATCGTAGTTCTGTTTCATCATATACCAACTTTTCTTTGTCCAAAGCTGATGTCCAAGCAAGAGTGTAAATAAAAGAAAATGTGTAACTTCTTTAACTTTTATAATTAATTTTGGCATCACAGCTCTGCGTTAAACTCATTTTTTCTGCCCGTTACGCATGAGCATCTGGCGTATGATGTTACACGCCACTCCCCATGTAACTTCCTAGTGACTGCTGTAATCACTATGAAAACAGTGATTTCCTGGTGTGTGACAGCAGCTATTGTTTGTTGCAAGCAAAATGGCCAGTAACAAATCCACACTGGGTGCTAAATGGATTGCTCTCTTACTGGCAAGAAAGGTTGAGATTTTGTCAGAAATAGACTCACTGCCATCCCCAAACCAAATAAAGATCCCTCGGACCCGAGATCCTATCGTCCTATCTCAATCCTTAATGTTGACTATAACATTTATATGGCCATATTGGCAACCAGACTAGAATCTATTATTCCCCAAATTATACATCCCGACCAATCTGGCTTTATCAAGAATAGAAACACATCGGATAATATACGATGGGCCCTAATTCTACAAGAATATGTTTCTACTGCAAATCCCTTCTGTTTTTATTAGCCTCGATGCAGAGAAAGCTTTCTATCACGCTCGTGGCTCTTTCTCTGGGATACCCTGAGAGCTTCCCCACCCTCTCAATTTATTACAAACTTAGTCAATCTTTAAAGTCTGCGTGAGCCTATATCTGCACCAATGGATTGATATCCTCTTCAATCCCTGGGCAGGGGTACACGCCAGGGATGTCCCCTTTGCCCGATTTTTGCTCTTTTCCTTGAACCCTGGCAGCTGTCCTCCACGGCACCCCAGAAGTGGAGGGATACCAACTGGATGTCAGGAATACAAAGTCAGCATGTTTGCAGACGACATGCTGCTGACCCTGTTGACCCCTTCTCAGTCTATCCTGGAAACATGGAAAATTCTAACCAAATTTGAAAAAATATCCAGTTTCAAACTTAACCTAGCTAAGACTGAGATCCTCACATCAATTTTACCCTTCCCAGCAACTCAAAAACTCATCCATTTAAATGGTTATCCATTAAGATTTCATACTTGGGTCTCCAGCTTCCCCTGGATCTCAGATTGCTAGAAATAGTTAACTACGAACCCTTGACAATCCAGATCCAGTCTGATCTTGACCGATGGGCAACAGGAATTTTTCCCTTCCATCGAAGGGTTGCGATCATTCGTACAAATATACTTCCTCGAATACTGTATCTACTACAGACAATCCCTATCTACCCCTCAAAATTTTACTTCAAATCATGGGATAGATTGAGCTTGGGTTTCCTATGGGGTAAAAACCGTACGAGAATTAGGTGCTCCATCCTACAATTATCGCTATCTCAGGGGGGTCTTAACCTCCCAGATCTATCTCTATATGCTCAAGCAGCTTTTCCAAGAACTCTGATACTGTGGTTAACAGAGACCTATTGTTCTCCTGGAAGACTATAGAATTCCATTTAAATGACCTTTATGACATCAAAAGGATCCTCTTCTCCTCAGATGAGAGGTTTGTTCCGCCCTCGGATTTAACAAACATAACATCCTAAACCTATAGGCTATGGAGAAGGTTGAGAAAGAAGAACCCTATTTTAAAGATTTATGAATATTGTAAGCTTATATCTCAGGATGAAATGTTTGTTCCTAACTTCCAGGACCAAGCCTTTGCCTTATGGAGAGGACTTGGCCTCTCTCATGTTTTCCAATTCCTCTCACCTCTGGGTATCATTCCTTTTGAAAGGTTACAGTCTCAATTCTCACTCTGATCCTCTGATCTATTTAGATACTTTCAACTACGCAACCACATCCTTCAGAATAAAACCATTTCACCCATAATTCTCTTCCACCCCAAACTTATTAAAGTTATTTATCGAATCAATTAAAGGCAACTTGGGTCTACATATCGTAGATACAACATACAAAGAGCTGAGGAATGGAGATCCGGAACCAACTAGATCCACCCTCAATGAACGGAACAAAGATCTAGAACTAGAGACTTCTGTTGGCTCGTGGTTTGGTTCTACTGTGATGGAGGTCAAGTCCATCCTGTCCCCCCATTGGAGGAAATTTGCTTGGAGGTGCAGATCTTGTTTTTTTAGGGCGCCAGCAGCCCTTGCCAAATTCCTTCCCCCAGACTATGGATATTGCTGGAGACTGTGTGGATGCAGGACTGCCACCTTGGGACACGTTTTTTGGTTATGCCCCTACCTTATGCCTTCTATGCTCTCCCTTCAAAACGAGCTCTCAGTCTTGTTCAATGACCCCATCGAACTCACAGCCGAGGAATTTCTGTTGGGGATTTATCCAGACCATTCTCCTCCTTGGAAAGATTCGATACTACCAGTTTGCCTCCTGGCAGCCAAAAAAGCAATCACCCGACGATGGATGTCTAGCCAGACTCCAACAATACAGGATTGGAGGAAAATAATGTTAGAAATATATGTAACCGAAAGATTTAATATTAAGATGCAGGGTAGAGGTTCATCTCCTATGCAGAAGTGGCAGGGCTGGGTTAGCTATTGTGCTAAGTTTGATCCCACCCTCTGCCCTTGAGCGAGTTGGAATGAATATCTCCTGTGGTGGAATTGGGTGTATTGTAACTGCTGGTTATGCCCAAAATATGAGAAGTGGGGGATTAGCTACTAAAGTGCTAAATCAAGCAAAGTGTTTACATGGTGTGGAGATGGACCTAGACTGCTATTAAAGCCATACAGTCAATTATTGACAACTGGAAATCAATATGAAAGTTAGCTTTCCTCATGAACTTTAAGTCTAGAATGTATGTCTAACATTCATAGTGAAAATTGGTTCTATGGCTAAAGTACCATTTTTTTCTCTGTAATTGTGTGGAATAAAATGGAAATAAAGATAAATTTAAAAAAAGAAGTAGCTGCCTAAGATGAGCCTCCGAGACATGGCACTGCACTTCAGCTCAGCAAAGACTACTATGGGTGACTTGTTACGGTCTCGGGAGGACATCCTCAGCCAGTGGCATGGCAACCAGAACCCGTACTATAAAAGAAAAAGAGAACGGAAAGATAGTGAAATTGGGGATGCTCTCCTCTGCTGGTTTACCCATGCCCGGGGTCAGGAGGCAATGATAACTGGTCCTATTTTAAAACGGAAGGCTCAGCAGTCAACTCTGCCCCTGGGAAAACCCAACTTTAGTCCCACCAAAGGTTTGTTACAGCAGCATAAAGCACGAACAACATTTATTTATTTATTTAATTTTGTTGACCAGGTAGGCCCACTAACACTAGAAGTCCCTTTTCAGGGGCGATCTGGGAGGGGATACAGATGGTAACCATCTGAAATTGAACCAGATTAAGCTGTTTAGTGAATATGGGAAAATTTGGCCAGGACACTGGGGAAATTCCCCTACACTTGGAAGGGGGTGCTGTTGGCCCTGTGTTCAAGATGGTGGACTCAGAGGAGGCAGGAGAGGAGCATTTGCAGCAGCCTGGGGAGCTGACTTCCAGCTGGTGAAATGCTGGAGAACACCCAGGAAAAATGCAGCAGTTGCTGTAGAGAAGGCTAAAGCTGCAGTGGAAATGGAAACTGAGATGGCATCAGACAATGAGACTTCAGATATGGAAACAACACAGGTGGTACAGCTGCTGGATAAAGAAATGTAGGACAAGAGAGTACAACTTGTTCAGCAGATGGCGCAGGAGGAGGAAATTTATTTATGAAGAAAAATGGATCTGACGAAGAAAAAAGTGAAGAGATGATGGATGGAACGAAGATCAGGGATAAAGGAGAAAGTGCTGGCAGTTCATGGTATGGGAGCATCGAGGACCACGAGAAACTTATAGACGGCACAGGACAGATTTAAGGAAGCCTTTGGCACAACTTCGCAAGGAGACATAGAGGCAGAATGGACACCGGAGAAGGCGCTCCAAAACACAGGCTGGGTGCATGATCACATGGGTAAGTGGGTTCCTGACCCAGTGATTGAATTGCCTAGTGGAATATCACAGGCAGAGTTCACAGCCTGAAGTGTTTAAAGTGTTGAACAAAACTGTTATTTTGTGGGGGGCTGCAGGAGTAACTGAAAACGGAGCAAAACAGATATGGGACAGCCTAATGTTACAGAATCACCCTCTGGGGTATGAGATGCGACAACAGCTGAAGTATTTTCTCCTTTGTTTTTACAGGAAAACAAAATAGGGGCTTCACTGCAAAACTCTGCTGGCATGGAAAAAAACTTGTAACTGAAAAGACAAGCAGTATGGGGATGGAAGGGCTACAGAGGAGTCTTCTAATCAGCAAGAACTACAAGTTGGGGCATATGAAACTGTACAAGAGGAACAACGAACAAAAACATTTGAGTCAACAATCTAAATAAACCTGATACATTGGCTGATATGACAAACGTTCAGGCTGATGCAGGACAGGCAGAGGAAGACAACAGGCACAGGCACACAGTAGTGATGGGTCAGAAGAAGAAGGAGAAGGAGACGATATGGAGGAATCCAGGTCGTAGAGACCACCACCTCGCTTCTGATCTTTTGACAGATCTACACCTGCACCTGGATGGAATGCTGTCCATATTCGATACACAGAAGGCCTAGATCTACATCCTGATAGAGCTTATGTTGGAAAAAATTGATAAAGATTCTTAACTTTTCACCAACAGATGTACATGCATTGATTCACATCTCTGGTGAAGATAATTTTGATATTAGCTTTAACTTCCCAGGGCTTGGAGCAATTTGGATGAAATATAATCAGGTAAAATTCTCCCCACTGTGGACCCCTTTTTTGGTGATTCCCCTGACAAACCATTGATAAAAAAAATAATGACAATGTTCCGAAACGAGGGAGTCGGTGGGGGACATTCACCACTTGCTTAAAAAAATGTGACATTCTGAGTACCCCTGAACCGTTTATTGACTCTAAGTTATTTTGGACGGGGGTTGGAATTTTAAAGTCAAACTAAGGCAAAATGAGGCAAGAATTATACATGTTCCAAATATTTTTTTCTTGGGGAAAGATTGAAGGGGTCTGCTTTTATGCAGGCCAACTGAAGGCATGCTATAAGTGTGGGGCACGAACACACTTAGCAAGCACCTGTGATAAGCTAAGATGAATTCTTTGGGGGGAGTTCAACCATATTAGCACAACTTGCCAGAATGTCGCTAAATGCATCCCATGCGACACAGTGTGACATGTGTTCCAGAAATGCCCCATGGCAGATCATAATAGAAATGATGGTGTTGATCAAGACACCTTGATTAAAACAGCACAAAGGAAAGCTGATTCCAAACAGGAGTCTGCCCGAGCTCAAGAGACCTCGTTTGCCAGCCATTGTGGGACCACGGCAGAGCAGCAAGATAGAGCAGAAACTACCCAGATTTTTGGGGCACAAGATGCATCTTGAGAAAAACAGGCCCACATGGAAGTAAATATAAATGGTGAAGGACAACAGCAGGCTTTATTGCATTCTGTGGGAACGACAACAAAAGGTGAATAAGATAAACTGCAAGTTGAAAGTATCCCCCCCCACACAGAGTGGTCAAAATCTGTAACTCAAACGAGTGGCAAACTACAAGCAGCAGTGTCACCCAAAATGCTGGGGGGGAATATATTTGAGGTATTGGCTAAAACAAAGTCTTGAGGAGGAACAGACACTGATGTGTCAGATTCAGATACTTCTACACATTATTTACGGTTACCAGAGGAAAAAGATGGCAGAAAGAAAAAAAGGAAGGAAAAGAAGCCTTTGGAAGTTAAGGCTGGATGACATGAAAGGACTGGACTTGGTTGACTGTTCTTTTTTAAACACATCCTTATGGATCAAGTGCATTTAGCAACCCTTAATGCGTGTAGCATTAAAAATGGGACTTAAAGGACTGCAGTATTTACCTTGTCAAAACAGATGAAGCTGGACATAATTTTCTTACAAGACACTTGGATGTCGGATGCTTATAATTTACATCAGAAGAAAAAAGCATGAGTGTGGGGACCATCATATTGGTCTTTTGAGGGGAGATAGGGCAGATGGGGTGGGAATTTTGTTTAACGGAGCACAATTTACATTACAAAAATTAATGGATTTAGTGCCTGGGAGGCTGTTGGTGTTGGATGGGATAAGGGCTGGGACACCGTGTAGATTTATTAATGTTTGCACACCGCAGGTGAAGGCAGAAAGGGTAAACATTTTTGGGAAATTACAACCCTTATTAGCAACAGCTAGAGCAGTCTATCTTGGAGGAGATTTTAACTGCTCTCTAGATATAGCAAATAGGGCTAAAGAAGGGGAAAAAAAGTCTACTGTAATTCCCACCCTTTACAACAATGCATAACAAAAGCGGGGTGCAAGATATGTATAAAATCAAAAGGAAGGAGTTAGAATAATATACATTCAGGGTTCACTGGCAACTCAAATTGATTACTTCTTTTTGTCATATAGAAGTCAGGTAAAGGAAGTAGGCACGGTTCCTATGGAATTCTCAGCCCACTTATTAGTAAAGATAATGTTTCAACAATCAATGGATACTATTAAAAATGTGAGATGGAGGGTTCATTTGGATTCTTTAAAAAGTGAGAAAAATTTCAGATGGTCTCAAACAGTTACCAAGAGCTAGGAAGTCATTTTTTTGCTTATATGACTCGGTAGGCGAATAGTGGGAGGACTTAAAAAAATTCACAAGCTTGGTCACAGCAACAGGGTGCAAAAGCCCAAAATGAGAAATTTTTGACATACTTATTACGGAGCCATCTACAACATATATTTTTTTTGGACAATACAACATGTGGGGATTTTTCTGAACAAATTCAAAATGTTAAAAAATAAATGCAAATATATCAGTATAATAGGGCAGATACTGTAGTAACTGAATTAAGTTTTGGAACTACAAAAACACCCACAGGGAACCCTTGTGCAGCTTACAAAAATAGGGTAGAGTCTATGAGAATAACGGAATTAAAAAACAATATGTACATCTAAGAAGGAGATGGAAAATAATGAAGGAATATATGCTTTCTCTAAGTAATCAACAGGTTGGCAGTGCAGCTGAGATTAAAAATAATGTGGCTTCTGTCAAGGTTAACTTGACAGAAGGGGAAAAACACATTTTAGAGAGACCAATTGCCAAGGAAGAACTGGAAGTAATAATAAAAGGGTTACGGAAGAATGTGTCCCCTGGGTGGGATGGATTATCCTCTGAGTTTTATCCGATATTTCAAGAAGATTTAATTGAAATGTTAATACTGGTTTTTCAGGAAATAATGGATGAGAATAAAATACATGCACATTTTTCTAAGGGGTTATTACAATTTCTGTACAAATCTGGGGATAAAGCTTTACTATAGAATTGGAGGCCTATGTGCCGGTTAAATACGGATTGGAAAATGTCTAGCACACTTCTAAACAAAAGATCACAAAAGATTGTAACCACTTTATTACACCCCTCCCAAACATGCACGGTGCTGGGGAAAAAGATTCAAGAAAACTTGTATGTTATCACGGATTGGTATGAATTTTGTGAAAGAAATAAGATAACAGGATATTTAATATCTGTGGATCAAAGTAAAGCCTTTGACCAGGTATCTCATACCTACTTATTTATTTTTTTATACTTCTGATACCTATTTATTTTCAGTACTGAAACATTATGGGATTCCGGGCAGAGTGTTACAGTGGATTGAAACCTTATATAGGAAAACTACAATAGTGCCCCTAGTGGGTGGAAAAAAATAATACTCTTATCTGGGTAAAGGGTGGGGTGAGACAAGACTGTCCGCTAAGCCTGTTGTTGTATGTACTGTCGTTGGACCCTTGTATTAGACATATTATGGACAATCCAACAATATTGGGCATTCCTGGCCCAAATGGGTCAGAGAGTTTAAAGACATCAGCTTATGTTGATGATTTATGTTTATTTCTAAAAACAACAAATAGTGTAAGAAATAGTATAGATGAGTTATCTACTTATGCCCATATTTCTGGTGCATTATTAAATACTGATAAATGTTGGATCCCTTTAGGAGAACAGGGAAGTGAGACAATGGTAACAGGGATTAAATTACAACAAGATCCCATTAAATTATTGGGGATGTTAAAGGGGAGGGTAATATGGCACACAAAAATTGGGAAATAGCACTACAAAAATGTGAAGGGAAGGTAGCCAGATGGAAAGGGCGGACCCTGTCAAAAAATAAAAGAATATTCATTGTAAAATAATTTATTATTCCACTGTTGCTTTATGTGACTTGGATTTATCAACTGCCCCTTAACCTAGAAACAAGAATATCGAGTATATTTTTTAAAATGTTATGGGGCAGCCATTTTAACCCTATTTAAAGGGAGTATATATACGTACCAATCAAAAAAGGGGTCTGGGTGGTAATGAGCCACCCAATTGTATGCTTCCATACCATTTTCTGGATGGGGACTTTAAGGATGGCACTACAAATAGAAGACTTGATAGGGGAGGAATGGAAACAAGGGGTTTTGAAAAATTTCCTGGACACTTGGCAGGAGGAACCGATTAAAATTGCCCTAGAATTATAGGAACCAGAATATCTGAAGCCCACAGTTAAAAAAATATATTTATGGAAAATACCGAAATCCCAAATTACGTCTAATACAAGGAAACAGTTATATGAGATAATTTTAAGTAAAATTGGCCATAAGGAGCTGGAATTTAAATTCTGTAGATCAGGGAAAATAAAATGGGCATTGCAACAACTGACAAACAGCAGAATACCTGAACATATGTGGGACGACCTCTGGCTTAGTACATACGGTAGGATCAATGTACGTGGGAATCTGAAGCATAAGGCCATTGAGGAAAGAATGTGTCCTGATAATGCTTAGCACCTGAAGAGACAATTCGGCATTTTGTATTAGAGTGTACGTATGCAGAGAATCTTTGGAAATTTTTGGCCACCAGATAGGGGTTACCATGGTTATAATTGTTAACTTATGAGCAGATAGTGTTGTGGAATATGTGGGTAGCTTAAAATGCTATGATGTTAGTACATTAGGAGTTTTCTTTGTGATATTGAAATTTATCTATGGCAGGCACATAGTAAATATGTATTACAACAACAAAGAATGACATATATTGCTGTGCAGAAACTGTGTGAAAATGCTTTCCAGGAAGCAACGCCCAGTAGTGCAGGTACAGAAAATATGGAAAGCATTACAGAGGATATTTTAATAAACTAATAGGAGGACAGTTATAGTGGTAAATGAGGAAATAAGAGAAAGAATTATAAGAGGGATAGGAAGAGAGGTAGTTTTGGGGGGGATAAGAATACTTTGAGAGACTGAGGACAGGAGCATATAACACAGCATTGGGGTTTGAAGGAATAATACTTAGTATTGGGGGGAAGATGGGGGAGGGTTTATAAGCTCTAATGTTCTGTATTTAATTTGAGAACATTGAATTTGACTTTGAGTTTGGGTTTTGGTGGGAAAAGGATATTCAGAGAAGGAAGAAGAATTTATAAAGAGGGTTATGTGATTATATAAGATAGCATTTTTAGGTTGTGCAGGGAGGATGAGAGGGGTTTACAGATGGTAAAGTACTGAATTTAATTAGAAAATGTGTAGTGGTTTTGATTCTGTTTGTATTGAATTTTGTTTTAATAAAATACCCCAACTCTTTTAGGAAAATGCCATGGGATCTTTAACATCCACCTGAACAACCACCAGAACAGGCAGACAGGACCTCATTTTAATGTCTCATCCGAAAGGCAACATAGGTTTTAAAATGACTCACGGAGAAAAGCTTAGTGCTGACCAAGACAGTGCACAAAAGTGGGTTAGAGACGTGCTTCCTGGTCTGCTTGATGGCTATGGGGCAGATGAAATTTACAATGCTGATGTCCAAAATGCTTAACTGACCCTCAGACGCATTATGGAACAGCACAAGGACATTCACCCTGACTGGGATAACATGAACAAAACAGAAGGCATGTGGCACGATTATTGCTACAGTAGACAGAGACAAACTACAATCCAGGACTGCTTTAAAAAGTGAAGCCACTTGGGCGCTTAAGAAACAGGTTGGTAGAAAAGAGGCCAGGAATTATATTTTGTTTTAAACTGAAATATTTGAATAGTTTGTTAGTGAAAATAGTTCTATGTGTTAAAAATTATTACCTTGAATTTGAACTGATACTTGGGCTGTGATATTGTAGGTTTGGGGATAGATGTTTGGCAGGGAAAAATAGAAGGTAATTTAAATGTGTTGTTTGCCTGGTGTTTGGAGGAGGGACATTAGCTGCAATTAACTTGTCTTTAAACAGGAATTACTGTGGCTTTCATTGTTCACTTGGGAGCTTAAGCAACAGGTTGGTAGAAAAGAGGCCAGGAATTATATTTTGTTTTAAACTGAAATATTTGAATAGTTTGTTAGTGAAAATAGTTCTATGTGTTAAAATTATTACCTTGAATTTGAACTGATACTTGGGCTGTGATATTGTAGGTTTGGGGATAGATGTTTGGCAGGAAAATAGAAGGTAATTTAAATGTGTTGTTTGCCTGGTGTTTGGAGGAGGGGACATTAGCTGCAATTAACTTGTCTTTAAACAGGAATTACTGTGGCTTTCATTGTTCACTTGGGAGCTTAAGCAACAGGTTGGTAGAAAAGAGGCCAGGAATTATATTTTGTTTTAAACTGAAATATTTGAATAGTTTGTTAGTGAAAATAGTTCTATGTGTTAAAAATTATTACCTTGAATTTGAACTGATACTTGGGCTGTGATATTGTAGGTTTGGGGATAGATGTTTGGCAGGGAAAAATAGAAGGTAATTTAAATGTGTTGTTTGCCTGGTGTTTGGTAAGAGTCCTCCCACCCACCCTGTTTTGTAGGCTTTCTTAAATACTGAAAAGCCACTGGGGGTTGGGATTGAAGGGCTGAGTATTTCTGTTTGGGACTGAAATTTGAAGCAACAGGAGTTGGTGGGCCTGAGACATCATACGGTACCTGGAGTCTGCTTGCACACACTGATTGTGAGGACTGAACACATACTGACTGTATGTGTTTGTGAGACTTGGGAACTTTGTTGGTGGGGTTGAAATTGGGTTTGTAAATAACTACAGTCAGTACAGAGAGAAACTGTACTCAGGAAAGGACTGAGAAAAGGGTGTGCTATTATAAACAGAGGGGATAATCAGGGTTGCCATATTCCACCATGGCAGGCATCTTCGAAGGGTTGTAGGCTGCACAGGCTGTGGGATGGCAATAATTCTAAATTGGGCCTGAGAGAGGAGGCTCGCACTCTGTAGACAGCTATCTTGTATCTGGAGTGAGGTATATTGGTTAAGGAGTAAGCTGTGGGAGCTGGGGGGTGTCCAGGATAGGGGGTGTGGATATGGGGCAGAAGGGTGGGGCTGAGGGAGGCTGGGGCAACGCCTGAAATTACAGGACATTATGCTACAGCAAGCAGAAGGGGATATTAGGACAGAGGACCCTTAGATAGGAAGTTGATGCTAAGGGAAAGCTGCACAGGGTGAAAAGTCTGAATTCAAGGAGACTGGAGGAAGAGTCAGAGGGGCTACAGAGGAAGCCAAAACAGCAGACTGTGGGAAGGGAGCTCCTAAGGTGAACAGTGCAAGAGAGGAAGAAGAGGGTCAGTTTAGAGATGCAGTCAGGGGAAACTCGGTTACTTGATGGAGCTGACAGAGTGTCACAATAAATTTGAGATACTAAGCATCCTAGAGGGGAGGAAGGGGTTGGTGGAAATGAGGAAACTTATACAGAGGCCGGAGGAGGGAGTCAGATACCCATAGGGCATCACAGAACAGCTATGGAAAGGATAGACATAGTCCCAGAGGAGAAGGGGAAACATATATGTTAAGCAAATGGGGAGATGCAGCATATTCCAGACATGAGGAGGAGAGCATGATTGGAGAGAAACTGGGAGACAAGGAGGTGGAGAGGAGCCCCTTCAGCAGGAAGGTCAGTACAAGGATGGGGCCCTAGCTAGGGGACCCACAGAGACCCTCTGGAGACAGGGGTACTATTACAAGGGGGGATGAGGGTGCGGGGAAGGGAAACCATCAGGCCAGGATAAATGGTTCAGATAAGAGAGGTTAAAGGGACACCTATTCAGAGGGGTTTGAGTTAAGTGGGCAAAATAACAAAGGAGGCAGAAAGGGGAGGGTGACAAAGGGGTCTCTAATAAGGCAGGAAGACTCCCATGAAATTGAAATCATGAATAAAGTGGGGGAGGGGGGGCTGAGAGGGCATAGTGGAGGTAACCATAAGGATGATGGTGGTGTTAAGGTTCTGTTACTGGGAGACTCGATGATTAAGGGTATCCATTGGGAGGGACAGGGGGATGGATGCCATAGCCAGGTGAAGGTAGTGAGTATCTCTGGGCTGACAGTGCACAGAGCAAAGTTCATGGTGTATGAAATGGTTAGGGATTGTGGAGGAAACCGATTTCTGTGCATTTGGGAACTAATGATCTAGAAGGAAATAGCATTATGGAAATCCAAGCAAGGTTCCAAGAACTTGCCAGAGTCTGTCGGGATAATGGATGCAACATTTCCTTTTCGGAGATATTGCCAGTACCAAAGGCCTCAGTGGAGAAAAAAATGAAGCTCACAGAGGTTAATAAATGGCTCAGGAAGTGGGGTGAAGAGAATGGGTTGGGGGTGTTAGGGAACTGGAATGGAGTTTGGGAGGATAAGGGACTATATGCCAAGGACTGGTTTCATCTTGCCCCATTAGGGAAGGAAGTCCTTAAACAGGGATGGCTGTCTACATACAAGAAAGGTGGGGTTTAAACTTGTAAGGGGAAGGGATAAGGGAGGGCTGACCAGAAGCCCTCCCTCCAGATGAGGAGTAGCCTTCAAGCCCAAGGGGAGGGGGAACAGACTGGAGGTGGAGGTTTCAGGAGGAGCAGGGAGGATGGAAGTATAGGAATCTGGGTGGGGTTCGACAAAAGGATCAGGGATAAGGGGTGGGGTTAGTGTTAGTAAATGCCGGGAGCTTGGGAAACAAGTTGCCAGAGTTCCAGGCCATGCTGTTCGAGGGGGGTGGATGTGGCGGCAGTCACAGAAACGTAACAACAAAAACCATGACTGGGACCTAAATGTACTGGGGTACACTATGCTTAGGAAGGATAGAAAGGAGGGCAGAGGGTGGAGTGGCTATGTTCATTAGAGATGACATAGAAATTGCATGGTAGAAGAGGCAGAGGGAACGTGGAGGCCTTATGGGTCACCCACGATCCCCAGCAGGAGATAAGGTCAAGCTGGGAGTAGTATAGGCCCCCGGATGAGTGATGTTCTAGAGGATGGTTTGCTGGACAACATCATTGCCCAGTGTGGTCCAAAAGGGAAGGAGTGGTGTTGATGGGGACCCATTGTGCCAGGTACTAACTGGGGAACCATGTCCTCTAGGTGGCCAAGGAGCAGAGGCTGCTGGATGGCTTCCAGGATGTGTTCTTAACACAGCATGTGATGGAGCCCACAAGGGAGGGGCATGTCCTGGATGTGGTTCTGGCAGATGGGGATCTGTAAGGGACATGGTTGTACAGGACCCCTGACTGGGAGTGACCACAATACTGTCTGGTTTCAAATAAGCATTGGGGGAGTGGGGTGAGATCTAGGACACTGGCAGTGGACTTCAGGGGGCAGACTTTATGGGCATGGGAAATATTCTCAAGGATCACTTGAAGGGATTACCTCAACAACAAGTGTGGAAAGGAGATGGGAGGTCATAAACGGGACTTCATGAGGCAGTCAGGATCTGCGCTAAGTTGAAACGTAAGGGAGCAAGGTCACATAAACCATGCTGGTGGTCCAGTGAGGTCCAGGTAGCAGTCAGAGAAAAGAAGGCGACAAAAAATATAAAACAACAAGAGGGATAGGGATAAGAAATGTACCAGCTTGCATCTAGAAAAGTCCACCCGATGGTGAGGGGAGCAAAGTCCAGTAAAGAGCAACGGCTGGCACAGGGGATACATGGAGGGAAAAGGGTTCTTCCGCACATTGGGGAGCGGAGAAACTAAGGCCATCTCAGCAGATTGAGATCAGAAGGAGGGTGGGTGGAAGAGGCGAGGACCAGGCAGAGGTATTTAATGAGTACTTTGCCTCTGTGTTCACTAGGGAGGGGATGGGATATCTACAAGCAAGGCACAAAGGGATAGAAGCGGCAGGAGCGGGATCAGGGAGCAGCAGAAATGGAGCAAAAGGGAGGGAAAGGTACCCCAGGGTGTCACATCCTGGATAAGGATAAAAGACCAGTAAGGTGGAGGGGCGGATGATGCCATCCCACCAAAAGGGTGTGGTTTGCCCTCAAGGCCCTAAAGAAAGACAATTCCTGGGCAGGATGGCATTCATCCGAGTACTATGGGAATTGGGACATACTGGCTGCACCTCTGGTGAGCTTTTCAACAGGTCACTTGAGACAGGGAGGGTACCTAGGATTGGCGAGAGGCACATGTGTACCAATCCATAAAGGGGGTCAAGGAAGTACCAGGAAACTATAGACCCATCAGTTTAACCTCGGTGGTGGGAAAATTAATGGAAAGTATACTAAAGGAACGACTGGGGTTTACTTGGAGGAGGTGGAGGTCTGGATAGTCGGAGCATGGGTTTGTGCCAGGTAGATCATGTCAAACCAACCTTGTGGAGTTCTATGAATGGGTAACATCAGAACTGGACAGGGTAAGCCTGTGGATGTATTATTCTTGGACTTCAGCAAGGCTTGACTCTGTCCCCCACAATGGTCTGGTGGAGAAACTGATAGGGTTAGGAGTAGGCCCTTTGATGGTCAGATGGATTGAAAACTGGATAGCTGGACGCACTCAGAGAGTAGTGGTCTGTGGGAGCTCTCAACCCTACAGAGGTTGGTAGTGGGGACCACAGGGCTCGGTCCTGGGTCCAATCCTGTTTAATGCATACATATCAGACATCAGGGATGGTATAGGGTGTGAAATGAGTCTCTTCGCGGATGACTCCAAGATGGGAGCAGTAGTTGAGGGAGAAGAGGGGAGGTTGGCCCTGCAAGGGGACCTGGACACCCTGGAAAGCTGGGCTCACACATGGAAATTAAATTTCAATATCACCAAGTGCAAGGTGTTGCATCTTGGTCGGGGAAACCCTAAACACATGTACACCCTGGGAGGGGAGGTGCTGGAAGCCTCAACAGGGAAAAGACCTAGGGGTCATGGTGGATACATGTATGAATAACTCTGAGCAGTGCAGGAGAGCAGCTAGCAAGGCAAACAGGATGTTGGGATGCATCGCAAGGGATCACCTCTAGGAGCAAGGAAGTGATTCTGCCACTGTACAATGGACTGGTTAGACCACACCTTGAGTACTGTGTACAGTACTGGAGACCACACTTGAAGAGGGACATACAGCTCCTGGAGAGGGTACAGAGGAGGGCAACAAAGATGATACGAGGGCTAGGGGATTTGACTTACGAGGACAGACTTGAGGAGCTCTGCCTGTTTTCATTGGAGGAGAGGAGAGACAGGGGGACATGATTGAGGTCTTCAAGTACCTCAAGGGAATAAATAGGGTAAACATGGAGGGGATCTTTAGACTAAAGCAGGGAGGCATCACCAGAGGGCATGGTTTGAAGTTGGAAGGTGGAAGGGTGAGGGGGGAAAAGAGGAGGAGGTTTTTCACTGAGAGGGTGGTGGACCCTTGGAATGCTTTGCCTGGTGAGCTGGTTCAGAGATCCACAGTGGAGAGCTTTAAGAGAGGGTGGGACAGACACAGAAAGTGGATGTATCAGATGATGGCCTGTCCCGGGGGGGTGGGGATGGATGATAGGGGTTTCTGGAGCACAAGGGATGGGAGGGTCTCGGCACCCAACTAAGGATCTAGGTTCGAGCAGACTTGATAGACCATAAGGCCTAATCTGCTGGCAAATAGTATGTTAAACAAATGTTTTGCGTAATCATTCCCACCCCACATTCTACACCCCCACCACCAACTGACCATAGTACACCAGTGCACAAGCAAAAAAAAAAACTACCTCAAAAACAAAAATTACCATGCTACAATAAGGCAGATATTAGCTATAACAGTCAGAAATTAGACACACCAGTATGTCCGTTTTAAGTGCTGCATACTGTACCTCTAAAATTATGAAGCTTTAAGTTCAGCTGGCACAGTCAATTTGCCATAAATGGGATTCTATAATATTCTACGAAGTAAAACACATAGAGGATAATGGATGGGCAACAGTGAACAACAACAATGTTGTTCACCTTCGAGAGGGTGTCATGACAACCATGTAAACCTCGAGGGCGAAGCTTGAGAGGTTTTCTGTTGTCATACAACCTTGAGAAGTGAACAACTGTTGTTTACTGGTTCCCATCCATTATCTTGTGCAGTGTATGGGGCAACAGTAAAATCAACAGCTGCTCGTTTCACAATTTCTATCCCTCCCCCCCAATGCAAGGACAAGTCCCACTCTATCACGGTCTCCCGCCTCGCTTTCACATAACCATTTTTTAATGAAATGATACCCCTTGCTCTCACAAACTTTTATGTTAATAAAAAGCGACTATTGCCCTTACTCTAACGGATTTGCTCCACGCGGTTCTTCTTTTGTGCGAGCACTCTCGGCAATGGCCGTTTCCCCTGAGTCCAGCGCAATCAAGATCTGCACATGCGCAGTCATGATCAATGCTGTTGTACCATCGATGTGATGTACTCAAGATGGTACAACAACATGTTGACATCACATCGATGGTACAACAGCATTGCGTTTCCATCGATTTTCATACACAATAGCCCTTACCCATACACTATATTGGGTTTAAATTAAAATTCCATTTTTTAAACAAAGGTCTTTAACGTGATTTATAATATATTTGTATGTACAGTTCCTGTATCTCTCATGTCTATAAGAGTTTTTCCTCGAGCGCCTTATGTGCCAGAACTGTTCGGCTTTGCTTCCGAAGTTCTCTCACCCAAAGAACTCAAGAATGCACGCTCATAACCATAAAAGATGCAGTAACTGTACTGTACTGAAACTCCCAACTACATTAGTCTTCAGCTATGGGACTCCGCCGTACTTGTGGAGATACTATACATATGATTATCACATTGCTGCTCAATACATATCCCAGTCCCATATGTCTATAGATAATATGTCTGAGTGAGATAATCCACTATTGCATCAACTGGGTCATAACGATAAGAATATACAATTGCCTGACTCTAAATCGCAACATATCTTCTACAGTAATGGGGCAGGACCCTTCACCAGTCTGATTCATGGGTTAAAAAGTCCTCATCCTTCACAAGTGGTGAAGAATTGTGCATTTTGTGTTGGGCCACTGTTTTTCCAATATATACCATATCATTGTATAAAGTTTAACTTTTAAATTGCCTCTTTATTTTTTTTTTTTACCATATATTTTATTGTCCGTGTAGTGGATACAATTAATACAGTACACTATTTGTTCTTCCACACATAGTTGATTCTGGTATGCAAGCAATAATATCCCACAAGGTGGGTGGGATTGGGCTATACTGGACTGCCTGGGGCGTGATGAGGCCTGATGCCACAGGCGGAGGGCCTTATAACCCCTGGAAGGTCTGGTATAGCCCATACCACCCACCCTGGAGGGTATTATTGGGCTTAGAAAATGGGTATGTGTGAAAATTTAAATTTATAAAATAATAAAGGAAATCACTTTAAAAATTAATAGAAAGAATAGAAAAAAATGTCTTTTGGTAAAGTAGTCCCTCCATTTGGGTGCTGTTCTATCTCCTGTTGCTCCCCTGCACACACACACACACACACACACATAGATCACAGAGCCATTCTCTTCTAGTAAACCTCCCCCCACCACCACCATCAGAACAACAGACCAGTTTATTGTAAACTCTCCTGAACCAGCACACACAGAAGCCGCTGTATCAGTCCAGCTGGTTGCAGCTGGAAACAAGCCTCAGCTCAGTGTGCTTTTCCTGGTTATCAGATGTTTAAATAAATAAATAAAAAGCTTAATTTGTGGTTTATTTGTTGGCTGGTGGTCAGCAGGAGGGATATGCGAGTGGCATAACAGAAGCGGGACTGATGTGTGTGCGAGCGTGAGAAGCGGAACCAGTAAGAGGTTCCTGCAAGTAAACAATTTTTTTGTTTTAAACTAAGTATGCAGGATGACAGGATGAGCGCGGCTGGTGCTGAGGTGAAGCTGCAATGCACTGAGGCTGTTTTTTTAAAATGAAGACTAAGGAGTCAAGAGTGGCGTGATCGAGAGACTGGAGTAGCACTACCGGGAAGCATGGTAATATGGCAGCAGCAACGGACAAATGGTACACTTTTTAGCAGGAAAAGTGAGGAGCAACAGTGGATGCCATCTTTGTTTCAGATCCATGGCAAGCTACTGGCGCGTGTCTGAGAGGTAGCAGTTCAGAGAACAGGAAAACAGAAAGTCATTTGTTGTGCCAGAAAAGAAAACAAGTTAAAATTGGTCAGTTTGTGGCACTTACAGTACTCATAACAGTGCAACTGAGGTGCATGGGGGGGGGGGGGAGCTCATTCCATCACTGTATTGGGAAAGTCAGCTAGCTTAGTGAGATAAAAAAAGGCGGCATTTTGAATTTGAAAATTCTATGTTCACAGTGCTATTTGAATGTAATTAGGCAGCCAGAGATGGGACTCATTATTTCCAGGTCTTTGTTGTCTGATACAAGACCAGCTAGTTGGTCTCATTAGCCAATCAGAAATGAGAATTCTCCTTACCCATTTTTTAAACAGATATAAACCAGCAAATGCATTCAGCAGACACCATCTGTATATTATATGAACACCTCTTAACAGGAGAGAGTTATGAAGTACCTTATTAATCAACCTTGAAAATGAGACTAACATCAAATTCAACTGTTATTTCAAAGATCATTTGGTTACCTTTTAATCACTAATTTTTTCAGTCTTCATTCTGAATTGTCAGTAGATTGCATAGAACGTTGGTCCCCTCTCTTGCATCTAAAAACTTCAGAGAAGGCAAACACTCTGAGACATGGTTATCTTTTCTGAATCGCAACAAAGTTGCAATAAACTGCATTTGTCTTATTGAGTTACTGTTTTTCCTCCTTGCCTGAGAGTAGATCTCATGAGTCACACAACAGCAACAACTGCTTTAAGAGCTGCAGCACTCGGCATGTTGTACGAATATCTTTTTGCTTTGAAGGGACTCTCTGTAGGCAGAATTCCCAGTAAAGCGTGATGCATGTCTCAGGGAATATGCAGTGCACGTATTTCCATTACAATTGCAATTAGTGTTTCCCAGTACCCCACTAACAATTTGCACTCCCATTACACATGTGCGTGGTCTACTTTCTCCCCCCATGAATCCTCCAGCATCTGTCACTTCCTGTCATGTTATAATGGATGATAATGAAAGGTGTCGCGTGTCCTGAAATAGTTAATCGCTACCTTCCACCTAGATTCCCTCCAGTTATAAGATGCTGTGGCTTTATGAATATTGTGCCATATCTTTTTCCATTCCTCTGGGTTCATGATGTTCCCCAGCTGTTTTTAAGTTTCTCTAAGGAGCCTGCCTGATAGTAGCTCTGTAACATAATAGTGACATACAAAAATTACACATACCCAAATAATGCAAAACAATCATGGGAAGGATATGCAAATCATCATGAAACACTTTAGACTGGCATTTACTCTTAAAGAGCAACTTTTCACTTCAGCATCTACTTTGAGAAAAATGATGTTTCAGTTGTTACAGTTTACTAGAAAATACTTCTTTTTTTCATTTTCAATGTTCCTTTCCAAGGTTTACAGCCCATCTTGGTAGTCTACCCAAAATGCCTATAAAAAGCATTTGCCTCTCCCCAGTTAACCTCTCAGTGGTTTTGTTTATGGCACCGTAGTGCTCACCATGATAACAGACTGTGGAAGCGCAATTGTGAGGTCAGCAAGGGAAGAGCTAGATACGTTTTGAAAGACTCATTGAAATAAGTTCTGTATTATCTGCAATATTTAGTAGACAAACAACAGAGAACAGTGAAAACAAATAAAAAAATAGAAAACACTGACATTAAAACCTATTTGGTGTAACTCTAGTGGTTTAAAGCTTTTTATTATAGCCGAGACTTGTTCTTTAATATGAAGATTTAGAGAGCCCGTGACATTTGCGAGGTAACCTTCGCTTCCATTTTCTTCGTTATGCTGTAACTGCACATAGACATAAAAACCAGATCACTTTGACACGGCCTCATTTAGTCTGACTGGTGCCTACACCTAACATCACACAATCCTCTGTTTATGACATCATAATAATTTCCACGGCAACAGACTAGGATCTCACAAGCAGAACACTGTGATGTCAGGTGTAGACAAGCAGCCAAATAAGATGGAGTTTAGAGCACAGAAATCCAAACAAGGGAAAGCTAATTAATAAAAGTTTATGAAATATAAGCTGAAACTTGTCTAAAAACTGTTTTTCAAGTTACCCAGGAAGTCTCAGGGTCTCTTCAACTGTTTCTGTTTGAGTTTAGCTGCTGGGCTCAGTGCAGCAGAGGGCATTATAATATTATCAAGCATTGTGCTAACTGCTGTTTCATTGGTTCCTTGGACTCAGAGCCCTAATCTCGCTGCGTACTGTCTTCTCCCCATATAGGGTCACCTACCCTCCTTCAGCCTGGGAAGACACCGCCGTCAGTGATCCTTCAATTGAAGAGCTGCCTGTTGCCATCACCTCTGACTGGGCTGCATGGCTGCTGCCTTCTTTATCAACGCTTTCCACCCCGCTGCTCCCAACTTCCTTTCCAAGTAAGTCGCCCAACTTCCAGAGCCAGAACAGGACATTGTGGACCTTGAATCCCCACTTCTCCCCCTAAATCAGTGCATTCCACCCAGCTGCTTCCTTAGCACCAGTGAAACTGCCAGCTGCTCACCTTCCTACTGCCACGGACCCTGAAACTGCTTGCTTCCTTCAGGGTTAGATGATCTAAACAATCGGGTTACAGCTGGTGGACTGCTGCCAGCCAGTCAGATCCTCTGGAGCCCCCACCAATCAGGTGGCTCCCTGCTCAGCCCTAGTGCACAGTTCGGGTGTGGCCTGTGTGGAGGCTGGTTGGTTTAAAGAGCTGGCTCTCCCGCGTGGTTCAGTGTGCATGGGTTCAGCATGAATGGGACAGCTGGAGTGGAGGAACTGAATCTGCCAGAGCCAGCCAGGACAGAATGGGTAGGTCATGTTGTTCAACTAAATTGCTCTTTCTTAAGTACAGTGTAATCACACACAGAATGAGCTTAGTCACTGCTAATTTAAAAACAGACTGTGGGTCGAGAAAGTAGTATTGCTTTATCAGCTGCCACCATGTCAGCCCTTAGTGAAGCCCCATAGGTTATTGGTGAACACTAGCATGATCCCTTGCTTCATACCTGCTCCTAATGAGCTGGTGCAATGTGCTAACATCCAAGGATGGGCCTTATACTGGTGACTACTAGGCCCCCTTGCTTCATACCTGCCCATAATGTGCTAATACCTTATATGGGTGGAGCTTATCTTGGTGGTTGTGAAATTAGCCTGTGGTGTCTGTGCTTACCCATTATATCGATGACCTGCATCCTAGACTGGTGACCTCTATCATGGTTTAATTAACCTGCTCTAGTGTTTGCCACAGGCCTCTAAAAACCTAGCACTGACTGTGCACAATCCCAGGGCACCAGGTCAAAATCCTGAGAACAAAAATGCCATGGGCAAAAACCACACAGGGTAAACAGCAGAACACAAAACACCACTGAGGACAAACACAGAGGAGCACATTCAGTCCTGTGACTCTGGGTTGCTAAACGTTGGGGAAATGGGCCAATGGAAAGTACACGTGGCACACAAGTCGGTCAGCAGGGACAAATTGGGATGGGTGGACAAAACAAATCCACACACTCCGTGGGGCAGGCAACTTGGACGTGGGGGAGGTGAAAGTCAGATGGGTGGGCAACACAAAGAAACATGGTCCCTAGCATAAAGCACATGTCTGTTCCATAGTTTTATGTGAGGGACTTTGTCCCCTATACCCCCCACACCCCACTTCAGATATATATATATATATATATATATTTTTTTTTTTTCAAGAACACACAAACCATGAACAAAAAAATGAAGTAAAAGGAAAGGTGCAGAGTCTAACCCGGGTCAGGTGAATGTATTAGCCATTTACAGCCCTTTAACCGCTAAGCCACAAAAACAGCATGGTCTCCCAGCCCACAGTGGAACAGCTTTTGTAACAGCAACACAGCCAGTTGTCTCCCACTTTCATTTGCTGATAAACATTTTCATCTCTATTAGAATTTAGGCATTTTTAAATGTTTTAAATTATTTTTTTCCTCAAGAAAACAATATAGTCACTTCTTTGGCTTTGAAATAGTACTGTGGACATAAAAAGAAAATGGAGCCAGAAAAAGACATAAAGTGCACATTATAGAAAACACTTTCTTTATTATGTATTATTATATACCATGTGTACTGTTGTATGCTGTTTACAGTATTCCCCTTGTCTCCCCTCAGATCATATCTGTAAATGAGATTTCTTTTATCTCTGTATGTTTATCTGGTAAACCAATATCAATAAATTATTTATTTATTTATTGAAATGTTTCACCAGGAGGGCACACTGAAACAACAAGTTGCTCGTCTCACGGTGCGACCTGGGGGTTCATAGGGTTGTGAAGGATGATCAGTTACAATAGTATGTGGATAGTACAAACAATACAACATTGTAAGATTGTGCAACAGTTGGAACACAAGGTATCGTACAATAGCCAGTAGTGGAACATTGGGTAAATTACAATACATGTCCAAAATCATACAAAAGAACATATAAACGTGCAAAACAGTAATAATGCTATAGAACCATTTATAGTGCATGAGTGTACCAGGAGCAGGCTCGAGGTAGTACGCAAGTGTTGTTGGAGTAAAAAGGATGGGGTTAGGCTGTGCACACTGGTGACCCAGAAGGGCAGGTGGAGAAGAGAGGGGGAGAGGCAAGAACTGAATATGAGGAGAAGGGGTAGCCATTTCCTGATTTCCCCCTTCAGGATGGTTAGAACCCTGCCGGGGTGGGGGGCATGGTAGGAAGACAGAAACTGGGGATAGGTTTTAAGGTGGGTTAAAGCAGCACCAGCAGAGGGGAAGGTAATTGTGTAGGGCAGAGGTAAGGGAGTAGTTGGAGGATGAGGAGTGTCATATTTCAGGGGGCAGGAATTCCAGATTTTAGGGAAACGATGGACGAAACCAGTCTGACCGATGAGGATGGAGCGGCGAGGGACCGTCAAGGTGCGGGCGTCATTTGATCTGAGAGAGTGGGTGGGGGAGGTGGAGTGGAGAGAGAGAGGATGAGAGATAGGAGGGGAGCCCCCTGATCCAGAATTTGGAGGTTAGTTTGGCACAGTGAGAGATCTGTCTGTGAGATAGTGAAAGGAAGGTTAGAGAACGATAGAGTTCACAGTGGAGGGAGCGGGAAGGGGAGCCCATAGCAAAGTGACAGAAGGAGTTAAAGAGAGTGTCCAACTTGGTCAGGGAAGATTTGGGAGCAGCACCATAGACTACGTCACAGTAGTCAAAGTTGGGGAGTATCATCTTCTGAACAATTTTGCACCTCGCAGACAGCAGGATGCAACTATGATTCCTGAACAGAGCACCAAGCTTGGGGTGCAGCTTCTTCAGGATAACATCGATATGCACAGAGAAGTTGAGGTGCTGGTTCGGCCAAACCCCCAGATATCTAAATGAGGAGGTATCCTCCAAGGTGGTCCCATCAAGGGTGTGGAAGTTGGGTAGGGCCAGGAGCCTAGAGAGTCTCTGCCTGGTGCCAAAGGTCATTGAGACTGTCTTCTTGGCATTTAGAAAAAGCTGGTGAGAAGCAAACCAGAGCTGAACTTGGTTGAAGTCGTGCTGTAAGCTGGTTTGCACAGCAGCAGGGTTTTTGCCGGGAATGTACAAAACAGTATTGTTAGTGTACATGTGGATAGAAGAGGATGTGCAGGCTGTGGGAAGGTCATTTAGGAAAATGGAGAAGAGTAGGGGACCAAGCACTGAGCCCTGAGGGACACCAATGTTGATGGGGAGTGGAAGGGAGATGGAATCAAGGATTCTCACCGATTGGGTCCTGCCAATGAGGTAGGATTTAAACCAGTTGGTGACTGACAGAGCAAGGCCAGCTGAGGAGAGGGAATCAAGAAGCAGGGGATGGAAAACAGTGTCAAAAGCTTTGGCTAGGTTGACAGAGAGGGCCGAGGTGATCGTCCATCCCTGAAAGGATGGAGTCAGTAAGCTTGAGGAGGGAGGTGGTTGCTGAGTGGTTCTTCTGAAAACCAGATTGGAAGGGGGTGAAGAAGGAGGAATCAGAGAGGAAGGGTGATAGTTGAGAGAGAACTAAATGTTCTTGAAGTTTGGCAAGGGTAGGAAGGCGGGAATGGGGTGATAGTTGCCAGGAGTAGATGTGTCACCACTCTTGGGGAGAGGAAGGACTACAGCGTGTTTCCAGGATGAGGGTACTTGGGCAGAAATAAAGGGCAGGTTAAGGATTAGGGAGATAGGATAAGCAATTGCAGGAGCAGAAAGTTAGAGAAGTTTAGGATTGAGCTCATCTGGAGAGGAGCCTTTAGAGGGGTTGAGGAATAGGAGAGCATTAATAGCTTCATCAGAGGAGATAGTAGAAAAGGAAAATGGGGAAGGGGTAGGCACTAGCTGAGGTGAAGGGCTGAAGTTAGGTGGCAATGGGGAGAGGGAATTTAGAAGAGACGTGGCACACGAGGTGTAGTAGGCATTAAATTAATTGACCACGGAGCCAGGGTCAGAAACTAGGGAGTTATAAATAAATACATATGTAAATAAATAACTAGGAAAAATCTAGGAAAGTAACTTTAGCAGGTACAGTACAGTATCGTAACATTTTTGTTGAACTGCTGCTTTAAGGCTTGTCTTTTATTGATATAACAAATGGCTTTCTAGGAGGAGCACTGCATGATGAGTCATGAAAAAGGGGTGGGGCTAGGGGTGGAGCTTAGGATCCGGTTTTTGCCTCCTCCAAAGGTGGCAACCCTACGACAGCCTTTACTCTGTCTGTGTTCTTCCTGAGATGTGGTCTCCAGAAAGGGGTCTCAACAACCATCGGTACAGGGGTAACACCATCTCTCTCCTTCTGTTGATGATTTCCCTCTCTATGCACCCAGCATCTCACTGGCCCTGCCCACTGCCTTGTTGCACTGCCTCGGTTCCTTGAGTTCATCAGATATGATAATTCCAAGGTCCTTTTCCTGTTTGGTGACTGTCAATACCTCTTCTCCCTTTTTATATGCCACCCCTGGGTGTCTGTGCCATAGGTGCACAATTTTGCACTTTTTTGCATTGAAACCCAGCTCCCCTACTGTTGACTACTCCTCGAGTTTCCTCAGGTCTCTGCTCAGTCTCTCCACTCTCTCTAGAGTATCTACCTTATTGTACATTTTGATGTCATCTGTAAAGAAGCATACTTTCCCTTCCAGCTTCCTTGCAATGTCACTTATAAAGACAATGAAAAGGACTGGTTCCAGTACGGAACTCTGAGGTACCACGATGGTTATTTTCCCCTCATTAGATTAAGTGTTGTTTACCACCACCCTCTGTTGCCTATCCATCAACCAGTTCTGTACTCAGTGTACCACATTGGGTCCCACTCCTGACTGTCCAGTTTTCTTATTAGCCTCCTATGAGGTATTGTGTTGAAGACCTTGCTGACGTCAAAGCAGGCTACATCCATCACCCCACCTTGATCTATTGCCCTGGTCACCCAATTGAAGAAAATGATCAGGTTTATCCGACGTGACTTCCCCCACCCTGTGAATCCATATTGCTCGGGTCTTGTAACTGACTGGATTTATGATACTCCACTAGCCTTTTTTTTTTTAAGTGTCTCCGTTAACTTCCCCACCGCTGACATTGGACTGACCAGCATATGGTTGCCAGCTTCCTCCCTATTACTGCTCTGCAACCACTCCTGATTCCAGAGAGTTGTTGAATAAGGCCATCAGAGGTGCAGCCAGTACCCTCCTGAGCTCCCTCAGCAAACATGGGTGTACCCTATCTGGTCCCATAGCCTTATCCACTTTCAGAGTTGCAAGTCCTCTCAGGATTCTTTCACCTTTGAATGGACTTGTATCTACCTCCCCCCCCAGTGTTCCTGCTGCTCCTATGTGGTCTGAGCCCTCTCCTTCACTGTGAAGACTGAGCAGAAGTACCTGTTCAGGATATTTGCTTTTCCCTGATCCTCCTCTGTACAATCTACCCATGCCCTTTTTATTTATTTTAGCTTTTTGGTCCCCATTGCCTCCTCTCGCCAACTGGCGACAGGGACACATACATATTTTTTTTTACATATTTTCTCCCCTGACTCCCCCCCCCCCAAGACCCCAGCACATGGCCGTGCGAGAGTGTGGAGGCATGCTTCACACCCCATGGTGCCAGCTCAGCCTCTTCCTCCTCTCAGTACTTTGCCACCCCCACTCCGCCTATGCTACCCACCGGACCTCCACCTGGTGGGAGCGGAACTATGGGGGGGGCACTAACCCACCATCACCACCTTCAGGAGAGGAGAGCTGCCCGCTGGCATGCTCAATCCTGTTCCACCCTCCCCCCCACGCTGGCACCCCGACAACCAGAGGTCGTTCCCGAACCTGGGTCACCACCGTAGCGTGAGGTAAGGTGTCCAGCGCCTCAACCCTCTGCACCACCGGGCTGGACTTCCCCATGCCCTTTTGACCCTCACAGTTCCTCCCCTTGTCTTCCTCTTTTCGCTTATGTATCTAAAAAAAGGTTTTGTCCCTTTTTGTTACCCCTTTGACTATCCTTTCCTCTGTTTGCACCTCTGCATCTCTCACTGCCTTCTCTGCTCTCCATTGCTTTTCCTGGTACACCTCCCTATCCTCTTCCCTCTGTAACTCCTTGAATCTCCTGAATGCCACCCTTTTAGCCTTAATGCAGCCACTTCCCTCAAGAACCGTAGTGGTCTCTTTTTCCTCCTGGCTTTGTTCGCTTCTTTTACACAGAAGTTTGTTGCTTTCAGTATGCCGTCCCTTTAATTTGCCCAACAGTTCGTTCCTGTACCCCAACCACGTACTTTCCCCCCTGTTAGGTTGTCTCTGAGACATTCGCCAATTTTTTTTGTATGCACCCTCCTGAAGTCCAGGACCCTTGTCCTTCTGTGGTATGTCACTGCCACCATCCTCATGTTAGCCACACTGCACAGCGATCACTGGTTCCCAGGTGGCATCCCACCTTGACGTCTACAATACTGTCCATGTTTGTGAGCATCAGGTCCAGTATTGCCCCCATCTCGAGTGGCTCTCTGACTAGTTGCCCAAGAGACACCCCCTGCAGGGAGTCTAGGCTGGCCCTGTTTGTAGTCAAGGCCATGGCTAGAATGCTCCAATACATTCCGTAGATTGAAGTTCCCCACCAGCACCTCCCCCTTTTCTGCAATCATGCTGATGGCTTCCTCCAGTGTCATATCCTGTTCTTCCCCCTGTTCTGGAGGTCTGTAGATCACCCCAGTGTGAATAGTGGCTCTGGCTCCTGTCTCCAGGTTGAGCCACAGCACCTCCAACCCCCTCCTTTCCCCCTGGATCCCTTACATTTCCGTCACTTTGATACCCTTCCTCACATACAAGACAACCTCTCCACCCTTCCTCCTCTCCCTGTCCTTTCTGAACTGAGTGTAACCTGGTATGGCCACATTCCAGTCATGGCTCCCTGTGCACCGCGACTCAGTAATGGCCCCAGTACCTAGGTCTGCCTCAGCTATGATGGCCACCAGTTCAGGAATGTTATTTCCAAGACTCCTTGCATTTGTATGCATGGCCCTCCACACCTTGCTCTCACTGTCTGCAGCCTCCCTTCCCCCCTTTGTGCCCCATCTCATTTCCCCTTCCTTTCACAGCTTCTGTTCCTGCCCTGCTTCTCCTCGACTACTGTTTCCTCCCACCAGTCCTCCCTTCCTACTGCTTCAGTCTGGGGGGGCAATTTATGCCTCCCTTTGACTTTCTGCCACACACCCCCAAGCTAGTTTAAATGTTAATCAGAGTAATATTTAAACTGTCCATTGAGGACTGCGGCCCTCTTCCCAGATGGATGCAGGCCATCACCTCTGTACAGGCTCATATCCCTCCAGATTGGTCCCCAGGCCCCAATGACGCTGAATGCCTCCACTCTGCACCATTTTTTCAACCATGAGTTGAGCCACTGGTGTGGAGTACCCTATCAGCTCAGCTGTAGACAGGTAGTACCTCCGTGAATGCCACTGTACACAGTACTTGCCTTAGGCCCCTCACCAGTTCCCTGAACTCTCCCTGCATAATCCCAGCCCCATCCCTTGCTAGGTCATTAGTCCCCAGGTGGACAATGACATCCAGTTCCCCCCCATGCCCTGCTGCCCCAGCAATCCTTAGGATCCTCTGTCTATACCTCCATGCCGTGGCACAAGCTAGACACCTAACCTCCTTCTCCCCACCCCTTCCTGTTTCCAGATCTAACCCCTTACAGTTCAGTCACACACCAGAAGATGCTTCCTTCTCTGCTGGGGCCCTCTACCTTCCACCTTGGGGCCACCCCTTTGGAAGACCCCCACATCTGCCCTTGCCCTACATTGGGTGCCTCCTCTTGGCAGTCCCGACCCACCAGAATGGCAAAGGAATTCTTTAGTGGCACAGGCTGACCAGATACCCCCACCCTCCCAGAGTCCACCACAGTCCAGCTGGCCTTTCTTTTCCTAGGCAACCTCTGGGGCAATGGCAGTAGACTCAGTGGCCCCTGGGTGGGGCAAGAGGTCCTCTGGATCCTAGCCAGCTTGGCCCAGAGACCAGTGCTCTCCTCCCTCAACCCAGAGAGGCATGTACAAATGAAGCAATACCTCAGTCTCCAGAATGTCTCCTGGAATACTGAGTTGATATAACCCCTATGATGCTACTGAAACTGAGCTTTGTGTCTAGTATGATTCTGCTGAAATGGGGCTTTGTGACTCCCCAATCATTCTGGTGAAATAGGGCATTTTTACCCCCATGATTCAGCAGAAATGAGACTTTGTGACTGGTATGATTCTAGTGAAATAGGATGTTGTGACCCCCACATGATTCTGTTGAAATGTGGCTTTGTGACCCCTATGATTCTTCTGAATGGTGATGTGTAACCCTATGATTCTGCTTAAATGGAGCTTTTTGACCCTTATTATTCTACTAAAATGTAAGCCGGCATTGTAGCGCTAAGGGTTGAGGTGCTGGATGCCATACCTCGCACCACGTCGGTGACCCAGGTTCGGGAATGAGCTTGGGCCACCGGTGGTCGGCAGGGGAAGGAGCAGATCAAGCGTCCCACGATAGCTGTCCTCTCCCAGGGGAGGGTGGGTATGTCATCCCACCCCATGGCTGCCTCCTGGTGGAGGATAGGGGCAGTGCCAGACAATGGGAGATGCAAGAACGTGGCATAGGGATGCGCGCATGCGCCTCCACACATGCTCGTTCATGACCACGGGGGTTAAAGGGTCACAAAGAAAAAGAGGAAACAATGACTGCTGGCTTAATGAAGCCCTGCAGTACTCTGGCATCGCGGTCTCACGATGACCTCAGGCCTGCTCCAGATATCACTTGGGGGGGGGACAGCCCTCCCTCATTACTTCCTCCCCACCATGGGGGGGTAATCCATGGGGGACTACAGGGCCCGGGGAGCTGGGGTGGCATGGCAACCGGGAACTGGCAGAAGGTTGAAACATGCCTCCATCTCGCAGGAGGAAAAACACCTTTATAAAAATAAAAAAAAATTATAATTCTACTAAAAATATGATTTTGCAGCTCCTATGGTTCTGCTAAAATTATTATTATTATTATATTAAGTTTATTCAAAACATTGGTGTTTGAACAGGAAAACTATTTGGTGGCTTTTCAACCCGTATGATTCTGCTGACATGGGGCATTGCAACCAACATGATTTTGTTGAAATGGGTCTTTGTAGAGCCTATGATTCTGATGAAATTCTGCCAGTGGTCAAAAACACTTTGTACACACTGTGTGCCTAAGTACAGAGTAAAGGTGCCGATGTTCCTCCCCAGAGTACCCACCAACCCACGGTCATATTTTTCATATTTCATAATCAGCTGAGATGGCAGATGTTCGGAGGTCTTAGTTCCTACATTAAAGTAAGTGCCATGTGTCAAGCCAAAATGTTCACACTGTATTAACTCTTTAGTTGGCAGATGTCAGTGATCAGAACGACACAAGAAACACCAGTTCTGAATACATTATAATGTACGGATAGCCCTTACTACCCACTGAAAATAAGCTGTTTACAACCTTGTAATCCCACTGTTTTGACATCAGAAGTTTATAAAACCCGGTCATCTATGTCATGGCAGTGGGTTTCCAAAATGGAATGCCAGTGTTAGCCAGTATTCTACACACCCAGAATGCGATTATTAGTCTCAGTACAGTATTCAAATAACATTCCAATTGTCACAGCTTACTGTTACTGAGTTTAGCAACCGCCATGTCTGATAGAGATTTTAATTCTGGTGCTATTTCGGCTCGCTGTTATTCAGTCCGTGTATCTTAATAAATTGTTTTCCTACATGATCATGTGGCCATAGTGCAGATTCATGAATAAGGTAAGGCTAAATTACTTGTGTTCGGGGGGATGGGGTAACTTCTCTTGTCAAGTCCCATACACTATTAAATGATAATGCCTGATGTACAGGTGATAACCATGGTGTAATCATCCCTCGTGGTTGCTATGGGAATGGTAAACCTCTTGAGCTGCGCTCTCGAGGTTTACTGATGCCCTAGCAACCACTCAAGGTGATTACACCATGGTTATCACCTGTACGTCAGGCATTATCCTCTATATAATTCTCAGCCATAAAACAAAAACCCGAATGAAATATGGAGCTCAAGTGCTTTTGCTCAATGATAGGCTGCCTAATTGCAAAAACAAAATGCTCAACATGATAAACTGGCTATTTAATTATAAAATTGGTTTGCGTAGGAAAGGAATGATAGACAGGTCAATAGAAAAAGAATTCTGAACTGTAGGTATGTTATTGATATATACAGTCATGTGATCATTCTACAGGTCACAGTACAAGCTTTTCCCATCCCAACCCATTTTATAATCCAGCAGTAACAAACAACATGGTATTGTACTGTATGTCAAGGGATATTGTCAAGTGTGTTTTGAGGCATGAAGCCAAAGGCTGAGTGTCTCATGCCCTCGAGAAGTGACAGTATCCCATGAAATGCTAAAACCCTGGAGTGTATTATTGCCTTTATATAATGGATCCCTTTTTTAAATACTGAAAACCAAAAACAGTTTTCTAAATATTTTTAAAATGTTTTTTTTGTATGTGTACATGGTAGATACATTTAAAAAACAGTTCTGTTTTTTTCTGTTTTGACCATTAGGTGGTGCTGTTGTGAAGTCTATACTGGACTTTTATGGTGGAGGGAATGGAAGTAGGTAAAAAAAACTGTTGGCTGGGGCTTTTCCTTACCCATATGTACTGAGATTTAATCATGGGTAAGAAGATGTTTCAGCCAATCAGATTGCTGGATTCTTTCTAGTACTTGTATACTTTATTTAATGATATAAGATGTAGATCCACAAGAAAACCTTTATTGTGTCAAAGTTACAATAATAAATTAAATAAGCGCATCAGGCGTTTAGTACAATACGAGGTAACATACTGGAGAAGCTGTTCCGAAGGATATGTTGGACTTTTAGGATGGAGGGAATTGAAGTAGGTAAAAAAAACTGTTGGCTGGGACTTTCCTTACCCATATGTAGTGAGATTTAATCACGGGTAAGAAGATGTCTCTGTCAATCAAGTTGCTGGATTCTTTCTAGTACTTGTATAATTTATTTAATGACACAAGATGTAGTTTCAGAAGAAAACCTTTATTGTGTCAAAGTTACAATAACAAATTAAATAAGAGCATCAGGCATTAAGTACAGTATGAGGTAGCATACTGGAGAGGCAGTTTTCCTGGAGCCACCACTATTTTGTGTGTGTATATTTACTGTACGGGTGCACCATCTGTCTTCTTAATGCAGTCTTGTTGTTGCTGACTGTTCATACATTTTTTTAACTTTGCATTTATTCACCTTTAACAGTGAACAGTAACAAATTGTACAGAGTTCAGAGAAGGCAATGTACATCACCTGAATATTGCATATAAAGTTTGGGGTGGTGTGTGTAACGAGAGGTTTACACACACACGAGGTGTTAGATGCTACATAAACCCAGAAAGTGAAGCTCGAGGGGCTTGTGATAACATCTAATACTGAGGATGTGTGTAAACTTCAAGTTTAAACACCATACCATATTTTATTTTATATAATTGGGTCTTCCTTTTTCGCCACAGCAATTATATAAAATAAAAAGACATTCCTGTACGGGGCCGTGGTCCGCTAGGTTTGAGCATGCGTCCGCAGTCAGTTTCCTTTATTTATTTAAAAGGTGTTTTTATTAATTTCCTTCAGTCGGCAGCCAAAATTTAGTGTTTTATTTCTTAGCATTTGATCTTGTTTTTCTCAGTCACTTACCGATGAGTTCGAGTGGTGGTTCAGTCTCTGGGGGGATACAAGGTGACTAGCAGTCAGAAAGGCAGACAGGTGTATGCGCAGAGTGAGAGAAACCGGCCGTGTGTTTGTGGTTATAAACACTCCTTTACAATGGCAAATTACACCATGGTTTCCCTATGGGAAAAAGGAAGACCCAATTATTATATTAGAATGACTATATCATCTGCCATTGCTACACATATTGGGGGACACTGATGAACACTAAGTTGAAAATTCCATATAGTTTCTTTACATGGAACTAAAGAGCAGCATGACCATGGACACTAATCTGAACTAGAAAGTCCAAACTATTGTCCTTACAATAGAGGCCAGCCTATGTGGCTGTGAAAGTCCACGAATGAGAAATACAATCAGGTACATTATAGGTGACTTTTTTTTCTATATACATTTTATCTGCCTTGTCTACACTGGCCACTCCATTCTGACCTCTTCCCCCAGCCCCATCACAGAGATTCTCCAGGAATTACCTTTCCTTCTTCGTCCTCAGTCACTGGACTGTGAGGGATGCCCTGCTGCCAGTGTGGAGCCTGCAAGATGTCAGTCATCATCCTATGGTTTGGGGTGCTTTTCCCACTGATTTTCACCCTAGGACCACGTCACATGCAACAGGCGTGATGTGTGAGCTCCACCTCTGTGGAGATACCTGCAGCACCAAGTACATGGGGTCCCTCCCTTTCTTGTGTGGTCTTACTTGTGATGCCACCTGGACACCTCCAGTTGGCAGTCAAGCAGTGAGCCACACTGACCTTCCCTCCCCAAGTGAGGAGAGAGCAGTCATATGGATGCGCAGTCCTCCCTCCCTCCCTCCCTGGCTGATCCCTGAGCAACCTGCTTCTGTTCCTGAACCCAGGTTGCCGGCTTGTCAACATGTGACACGCTCAGTGCCTCATCCCTCTGTGCCACTGGGCCAGCCACCATAGATGACTTCTAAGGCACCATGCACCGCACTCTCTACCCAATGTAGAAAAGAGTCAAAAATCTCAAGATGGTACATTATAACTGATAACAAATATACCCCAGAAAATAAACATCATACTTGCAGATTACTCCAGATTAATGGAGAACTAGACCTAACCCCGCCACAGTAAATGATGTGGCAAACCAAACTCTAAATTGTGCTTCACAGGCATGGATGCAGTATTGCAGTGTTGAGCCAGTCAACTGTCCGCTTTAATCACACTGCTAAATTAGGAAAGAATAATTGCACAGGCAATGTCTGATTTAAGGAAAACATGAAAGGCCAATGCAGATCGGCAAACCTTTCATGCAGGACTAGAAAACACAAGTGCAGTGCCGAGACCAGAGTAGTTTCTTCCTTATGATACCACGTTCCAAGACCAGCCAGTCACCATCACCCGAACTAATTAACACCAAGGTTAGCCTCATGTTGCTGCTATTGTCTATAAGGAAAATTCTGGAGATGAAAAACTTTTCACCACTTTAAGTTGTCGAAAACAGATGGAAATTTACTGTCAGGATCATAACAGATTACATCCATAAAGGATTCACAAAAAGACATACCAGAGTTGATTAAGTCCTGAAAAAGGTTGTTCCTCTTCTCCTGAATGTGGGGCAGTCCCTTGTGCTACAAAATCATAACAAATGTTCTAAAGATGCATTCCTGTGTCTACCGGATCCCTGAACCTGAAAACTTTCCCAGGATTGGACATTTGAAGTCTTGCTGGTAATTGGAAAGGGTGAGAAATGCACAATTGCTGTAATCTGTAGCATACCACCTCTAACCCTCTCTTATGCTCCCGGGTTGTACAGCTCAGACCTGAAAAGCAGTATATTAAGGTCTCATCTAGTGAATTGAGCTATCCCTTAGATTTCGCTTCTCCATTATATTACAATACCTCTTTCATGGATCCCCCCAGTTACCAACAGAAGGATGTGTGGGAGTTTGGGGTTATTTGGCCATTGTGGTAACAATTACCATGGTCACCAACTGTCAGGAGGTCTGAACCCTCACTCTCAGGTTCTTGGCAATAATGGGAATTCAAGGAATCACAAACACGTTGCATAAGAGTAATAAATCTTGTTTATTACTACCAAAAGGAAAATCACAGTTGCCCTAAGCAGTTCTTACCATTAGGAACTGGGAGCCAATGCTTTGCGCTCCCTATACCTTGAGGAGTGTAGAAATCTCTGGGTCTCCGAGGTAGAAGACGTTATGTCTTACATTATATACCTAAGATAGTTACCATAGCTATTGTAAGATATAAACACTTCTAGTTACAGAGATGAGCCCTATTGGCTAAATTAGAGGTGGATCCACAGTCCTAGATAACATTACACAATTTTGTTCTAGTCATCACTTTGTGGAAACAAATAAAGTACTGTTTGTGTACATGGCCATGTAATAATACAAATCATCAGAAGATGGCAATGCCGACTCATATATCAGAATACTACAAGGACACAAGTGTCCTAACATCTTGTAAGCAAGAAATACATGTGTATATTAGAAAGTAAAGCGTATAGCAATCATGTGCATACATATCCTGACATCTACTCTTGTACGGTAGATGTCCTTAGCCCTATATGTTAGTATAACATATACATAAATGCTAGCAGTCTGCGGTGTACCTCTGGGGTATCCTTGTTGACTCAGAAGGGGCAACACAAAGAGAAATAGGGAAGTGGAGAGAGAGCAGGTGTCGTTTACAGACCCGATGCATGAACCTTGTAAAGGAACTTGAGCTGCTCACAGTGCTGGCGGAGTGTGCGCCGGAGGTAGCAAAGCATAATAATAGGAAAAAATATAAAAAATGCTTGTATAATAACAAAACCTTTAAGGTAATCTCTAACCAAGTATTAGTAAGTGCACTATTAAAATCACCATCATTAATAAGATCATTTATTGCTTCGTTTGCTTTGGTCATATTGTTGCTGATGTGGATGAGGTGCGTATCTTTCCTGTCTAACAGTGACTTCAGTGTTAAAGTCAGCAGATCAATGTGTGCATTAAAGTAAGATAAATACTCTGAAAAAGTAAGAAGATAATCAGGGTCACCATCAATGATATCTGGTTCCAGGAGGGGAACAGGGATGATAACTGTGTGCCCAATAATAGTTGTCTGGTGAGGTACAGAACAGAAATTGGGTTGAGTAATAACACATAACTGAGTTCCATAAGTAAATTGCTTAAAATTAGTTACCACACAAAATTCACCATCCAAATTATGTTGCATTTTCACAGTAAGTAGTCTCCATTTCTGTAGTTGTACTGGGCAAGTGTAAGTCTGGTTGGAAATCTGTGTTGACAGCTGATGAACCTCCTTCCAGTAAGACTTGTACAATCGAGAAGCATCTGGAGCAGATGTTGAGTCCTGGTATTCTGTGCCATTGGTGGTGATGTCATTGTCCATGGAAAAGGACCAGTCGATACTGTCTGGGGAATATCCACATACAGGTTTAATAACATAGAAACATAGAAACATAGAAGTTGACAGCAGATAAGGACCGCAAGGCCCATCCAGTCTGCCCATTTCTTTTTCTACCTTATAAATGTGCCATCGGCCTTTGCTCTGTCAGTGGCCTATCTATTCATAGTCATTTGTATTGCTCCCTTATGCCTATCCCATGCCTGTTTGAAGCCCTGCACTGTATTCATAGCCACCACTTCTTGTGGTAAGCCATTCCATGCATCCACCACCCTTTCTGTGAAAAAGAATTTCCTCACATTCCTCCTAATCAGGCGCCCCTCTAATCTCATGCTGTGTCCTCTTGTCCTGCTATTTTTCTTATATTTAAACATGTTAGACTCTTTCACCTTGTTTATGCCCTTAAGGTGTTTGAATGCCTCGATCATATACACCTCTCTCTCTCCCTCCTTTGCTCAAGGGTATACATATTGAGTCTGCTAATCTGTCCTCATATGTCTTCTGATGCAGTCACTGCACCATTTTGGTTGCCCTTCTCTGGACTGCCTCAATTTGGTTAATGTCCTTGTGAAGGTGTGGCCTCCAATACTGCCGCAGTACTCCAGATGGGCCCAACCAGTGTCTTGTACAGAGGGATTAGTGCCTCCCTCTTCGACTTGTGATACCTCTAATACACCTAACACCCCTAGCCTTACCTACTGCTTTAGAGGTCTGCTTGATGATTTTAGGTCATCAGTGATGATGATGCCCAAGTCTCTTTCTTCCTTTGTGACTGCTAGCAACTCCTCCCAGCCTATAGGTGACTTCAGGTTTCTCTTCCTATGTGCATGATTTTGTACTTCTTGCATTAAATCCCAGTTGCCACTCTTCTGACCATTCTGCTAGTTTATCCAGATCTCTTCTCATTCTGCCCACCCCATCTGGATCATCTACTTGTTGCAGATCTTGGTGTCATCTGCAAACAGACAAGCCTTACCCCCTAGTCCATCTGCAAGGTCACTAATGAAGATGTTGAAGAGGACTGGCCCCAGGACTGATCCCTGAGGTACCCCACTTGTGACTTGCATCTCTTCTGACTGTATACCATTTACCACCACTCTCTGTTTTCTGCCCGTCAACCAGTTTGCCACCCAGTTGACCAACTTCTGACCCACCCCAGCCTACCCAGCTTATTTATCAATCTTCTATGTGGAACAGTGTCAAAAGCTTTGCTGAAGTCAAGGTAGGCGACATCAACTGCTCTCCCTTGGTCCACCACTCTGGTTACCCAGTCAAAGAAATCTATGAGATTAGTTTGACAGGACCTTCCTTTGTAAACCCATGCTGTCTTGGATCCTGTGCCTTATGGATTCCAGGTGTTGCACTATCCTTTCCTTAAGGAGTGCCTCCATAATCTTGCCCACTACTGAGGTAAGACTGACCGGTCTGTAGTTCCCGCCTCCTCCTGCTACCACTCTTGTGGGCGGGATCACATGAGCCCTTCTCCAGTCTTCTGGGACCTCTCCTGTGCTCAGAGACTCACTAAACAATTCTGCTAATGGCTCTGCTAGTTCCTCCTTTAGCTCCTTAGTACCCTGGGATGTATGCCATCAGGTCCCATTGCCTTATCCACCCTGAGCTTAGCAAGCTCTTGTAGGACCTCTCTTTGTGAAGGGAGTAGTGCCACCTCCCTCCCCCCTGTGTCCATGATGCTGAGCTGTGGGCCCTGCCTACCTTCTCTTCAGTAAATACTGAGCAAAAGTATCTATTTAGGATAGATGCCTTTACAGGGTCCTCCTCCTCACATGCTCCCTTTTCTCCATTAAGCTTAGCAATACCCCCTCTGGACTTTCTCCTTTCACTAATGTATCTATAGAAAGTCTTGTCACCTTCTTTTACTGTTCGTGCTAGTGTTTCCTCAGTTTGGGACTTTGCCTGCCTTACTGCCTTACCTGCTTCCCTTAGGGCAGTTTGGTGTGCCTCCTATCTTCATCCCGGGCTGTGTCTCTTTATATTTCCTGAAGGCCAGCCTTTGGCTCTGACCTTTTCTGCTACTGTATTTGAGAACCAAAGTGGTTTCCTTCTTCTTTACACTTCCTTTTCTGTCTAACACAATGGGATGTTGCTTCAAGTATTGCATCCTTAATGCTTGCCTCACTTTGCCTGTACCCCTCACCTGTGTTTCTTTTTGCCAGGGCTAGCTTAACTCTGTTGGCCATCTTATCAAAGTCAGCCTCTGAAGTCCCATATTTTTGCCTTTGAATGGGATGATTTAGATGTAGTAGCCAAATTGAACCATACCATGTGATGGTCACTGGCCCCAGGTGACCTTCTACCTGGAGATCTGTGATCCCATCTTTGTTAGTCAGTACTAGATCTAGGATAGCCCTGTCTCTTGTGGGTTGCTGTACCAGTTGTTTGAGGCCCTCCTGCAGGGAATCCACTATGAGTCTAGTTCTGCAGATGTTCCTGCTGGTATTGACCAATCTGTATCCGCATGTTGAAGTCTCCCATTATCAGAACCTCCCTTAGCTGTCATGTTTTGTATATCTTCTAACAGTAATGTGTCTATGTCCTCCTCTGGTCTGGGGGCCTGTAGACAACCCAAGTTCTTATGGCTGTCCCACTTCCTGTTTCCAGGGTGACCCACAGTTCTTCTGGCTCCTTATGTGTATTCTGAATTTCTGTAGCTTTGATATTTTCATTAACAAAGGGCCACTCCTCCCCTTTTTGCACCTCGGTCTCTTCTGAACAATACATAGCCAGGTACTGAAGTCTCCCAAGTGTGGTTACTGGTAAACCACGCTCACTAATTGCTACTATGTCCAGTTTAGCCTCTGACATTATTGCCTGCAGGTCTGGGATCTTATTTCCAAGGCTGTGAGCATTTGTGTACATGATTTTCCATTGGCAGATTTTGGTGTGTTAGTTGTTGGGTGAAGTTTGGCATTACCTCCTGTGCATCGTATGGGGAGACAAACCTTTTTTCTTACCTGGTGATGCAAATGAACGGCAAACATGCTGAATTCTGTTTGACCATTTGCTGAGGGGAGGGGTGTTCTTCCCATTCGACGTATGGGGTGCTGCACCCTCTCCCATTTGCTAGTTTAAATATTCTTGCAAAGACGCCAAACTTCTGCCCAATGCACTGACTCCCTGTTTAGTCAGATGCAGTCCATCGAATTTAAAGAATCCGCTTCCCAGAACTGTTGCCAGTTCCTACAAATCTGTGTCCTTCCTGGCACCAGCCCTTGAGCCACGTGTTTAGCTCCCTATCTCCCTTCTCTGACCTTCCGTCCATCTGCTCCCCTCTCCCAGACTGGCAGGATCTCAGAGAAGGAGATGCCGGACGAAATAGATGATAGTTTGTCACCCAGCCTAGTCAGGTGTTCCTTGGTCTCCACAACTGACCGGCTGGCGAGATCATAACTTCAAATACATCACATTGACACAAATAAATATACCCTTTCTTAGCACAACAGTCCGTGTGCAGTGAGACCCATGTGTCCAGAAGAGGATGAAAAACCAGAAGAGGTGGCAAGTCGAGGCGTTCTCTGTAGATGTCTTCATCAAGGTGTCCAATGGAGTGTACAGATGCTAGTTTATCAAATATAACTGTATTGGAATCAAAATGTGGTAAAGAAACAGTAAAAGACACAAACATAGTATCCTTAATGGAACATTTCTTAGAAGTAAAGCAAGGACTAGTATTAGGGTGCTGGGTCACAAATCCCAAATTCCTAGCAGTAGAAATAGGAGTAGAAACAGACTGTAACATACACATTGCAACACAGTTAGGGGATTTGCAGTGAGGGCAGCACCGTTTAGAGATACATCTATCGTGTATGATATCAGGGATTCTTCTGGATTCCAGAACACGGAATAGATAGTTGATGGTAGTGATAATATATGACCCATAGGCACAGCATAATATTTCACGAGCAATGTATTGCTTATCTGCCTCCTTATTGATCTGTGCAATAAGGGTGTTAGTCTTTTCTATAGAGTCCGTAAATGCATTAGCAATGTCGTGCATATTGTATACAGTGTGTCTTTCTTCCTGACTAAGGCCATCCACACCATGCAATAATGGTGTCATTGATCATACCAGCTTCAAGCTTTTGTGAATGTGCTTTGATAGTAGCAATGTCCGCTTTATTCCAGATAGACATTGTAGTACCAAAGAGACCAGTAAGGGTGTCTGTGGCAACAGTGACATCCGATGTGTCACGTGTTTCTTTTATGACTTTGCGAATCATCGTTCTGAAAAGTAGATTTCTCCTAAAATTGCCTCTATGCTTGATGGTGTGTACCCCGGCAATAGGGTCTTGATTACGAATCTGAAAAGCTGCTAAGCTGTCAAGTAACAAAGTACTGTAAAATAACGATGTGTTAGTAGTATGACACATACCAAATTCTTTCTTATTCCAGTAAGTCAAATTAAACAAAACAGGTATATGCATATATTGTAAGTTGTTAATAAGTGAGCCAGGTAGAGCAGTTGCTGTGAGACCACTACGAGGACCAGGGTTTTGTTTTGGACATTCCAAAAGTTGTTTCTAGTGGGGGTAACACAGATAAATACATGGCAGCTGAAGCCATGTTTGTATGGTACAAAACTTCTTGCAGAACTTTAGAAAGTGTATTACAATATGAAGGGTCAATTAAGGCAGTAATATTGTATAAACCTGAATGTCTCAGAGAGGCTTGGTGCAAGGACAAGGTACCATTTGAGGATAATTTTGCGTTGGGCCATCCATGGAAAGTTCCCTTGGAGAGTTTGGCCACAGGGAGTATTTGGCCTTGAGACTTGGTTTGCCACACAATTTGTAGGGTAGATTTATCAGGAGCAACAACCGAGGCAGTGAGGTAGGCATCTGAGCCTTCCTGAACTGTAATCAAATTGTCGGGAATATTGATGCAGACTCCCTCTGGGGTAGTTGCAGGTGAATCAAGGTGAGGAAGGATGTGCTTTACCATGCCTTAGATGCAGGGGATTACTCCTGAGATGAGGAGAAAATGGAACAAGATAGCCATCTTGTCAGTGTATCTGAAAAGGAAAATCAAACATTAGCAAGGTTAGTACTATTCCTCCCAAATGGGGTGAGGAAAAGTAATTATACTCCTTTATACAGTTTCAGCTAATTTGCATGTAACCATTTGTCAGCCAATTTGTTGTTTTGCATGAGTCTAATTTGATAGACTGCTGAACTGACCTTGTTGACAATTGGGTAGGGTCCTTCCCACTTGTTGGAGAAAGAGTGTGTTGGATGCACAAATCTGAGAACCATTACCTGATCTCCAACTTGTCAAACCACTTCTTATGTGTGTTTGTCAAACTGAATTTTGGAATGTTGCTGGGCCTTGCCCATGCAGTTTGCAGCATACAAATGAGTGTGTATTAGGGCTTTTCTCAACTTTTCCAGATATTGATCTACAGAGACATGATCTGCGTTGGGAGTGTGCAGGTCAAACAACAGGTGTTCAGGTAATCTCCTACTTCTGTCAGTTATCACCTCAAAGGGTGTCAACTGAGTGGTGGTTGAGGGTGTGCCCCTAATTGCCATAAGGAGTAATGGCAGTAGGGAAGCCCAATCCTTGGGATTGTCCTCAATAAATTTGGAAAGCATTTGCTTAATCCGTCTGTTGGCCCTTTCTACTCAGCCTGATGATTGTGGGTGGTACAGTATGTGGAACATTTGGTGAACTCCAAGTAGTTCAAGGGCTTCTTTCATCAACTCACCTGTAAAACTTGTTCCTTTATTGGAGTCCACCTTAAGAGGTAGGCCCCACCTGGAGAAAATCTGTTCCACCAGGATTTTGGCAGTGGCTTTTGCAGTACATGTCTTGGTGGTGAAAGCCTCAACCCACTTAGAAAAGAGATCAGTTACCACAAGGGCGTATTTGTTATTTCTACTGGTATTGGTGAGGGGACCAATGAAATCGATCTGTAAGGCATGCCAAGGGCCAGGATGCCTTTGTGATAGTAATTTGGCATTTCTCTTGGTGGGGATGGGGTTGTTTTGCACACAAACAAGACAGTTATTTATGTACTGTTTGACAACCTTGGTGATACCAGGCCACCATGCTGTGGTCTTGAGCCTCTGAAGTGTGTTTTCCACTCCTTGGTGTCCACCAGTGGGGGTGTCATGTACTTGGTGCAAAAAGTTGGACGTAAGATGACGAGGGACCATCCACAATTTTGTGGTGGTGTCATCTGGTTGGTAACAAATAAGCTTGTCATCCAGGGACAATTGTAACTTGGTACCTTCGATATGGGTTATGGGCAGGTAGATTCCTCTCTGTGCCTTTGTCCATAAATCTGAACACATCCTTGAGTTCAGAGTCAGCATGCTGGGCTTCTGACAAATCCAAGGGGGAGAAGGGTTCAGGTTTCTTCCTGACGGTTGCAATGTGGACAGCTCCTCTGGCTTCTGGATGGTCCATCAACCAGTTGTCCCGCCCTTGGGCCCCTTCCTTAGCAAGGGTGCAGAGTTTGTGTGCAAATTTCTGTGCAAGTGAATGAATGTATATTACCAGTTCCTTGTGTTTCACAGGGGTGCCATCAGAAGAGGTAAAGGAGTTCTTCTGCCAGAAAGGAAGAAATTCTGAAAGGGAACAACAAACCCAGTTAGAGTCTGTAAAAATGATGATATCCCTGATTCTATGCTGGATGAACCCGAGGGCACAGGCCACCGCTGCCATTTCTGCATACTGTGATGACGATACACTGCAGCATTTGGAAATTTTAACAGTGTTACCAAAAGGGTAAATCATGAATAGCTTTCGGTTCATTCCTACTGTCTGTTCTCCCTGATAATAGGAGGCCAATCCATCTGTGAAAACATGACACATTGAGGTGTTCTCAAGTAATTATGGTGTAGCAGGAAGGAAAAGGCCTGGATCTGGTAGATCAGGTGGCTGCAGTGTACAGTCATGTGGTTCTCCTTGGAAAAGGAGGCCATGCGCCAGCATGGATGACATTTTGGTTGGATGAACTTTGATGTCCCTATCCTGGAGAAGGAGGGACCAGTGTGTCAGCCTGGTATTAGAGGCTGATCCATCCTTTACTGTGTCTAAGAGTGGCCAGGTTGTTGGGGTGTGGTTTGTATTGATGATCAGAGGGGAGTACCCAATGATATACAAAAAGTGCTTGACAGCCCAATAGGTAGCTGGAAGGTTCCTTTCATAAAGGTTGTACTTCTGTTTCACTGGCGTCAAGAGTTGTGATGCATATACAATGGGTCGTAGGGTGCCATGGACCTTCTGGGCCAACACTGCAGACATTGCAATGTCAGAGGTGTCAGATTCCAGATGGAATGGCAAGGCTGGATTGGGGTTGACCAAAGCTGGAGCTGAGGCCAGGGTCTGCTTCAGTGACATCACAATTTGGGTATGCATGGAGCCCCAAGTCCAGGGAACATCCTTTTTCAGTAGTTCATACAGAGGGGTGGTCTTCTGAGCAAAATCACAAATAAAATCTCTGGAATAATTTACCATACCTAGAAATATTCTAAGGGTGGCCAGTGGGGAGTGGCAAGTTCTGTAATCCCTGTATCTTCTTCCAAGTAGGGCTTCTGCCTTTGTCTGTTATCCTCAGACCAAGGAAGAATACCTCTTTTTGGCACAGTTGTGCTTTTGCTGAGTTACATTTGAGACCTGCCCTCTGAAAGAGGGTCAGCAATTCGTCCAAGAGATCCAGATGTTGTTCCTGCATGGCTGTTGCTAGCAACAGGTCATCCATATACTGCAAGAGGCACTGGGGTGTAGAGAAACCCTCAAGACCGTCCATCATATGCAGATGGAATAGGGAAGGGCTGTTATGGCATCCCTGTGGTAAGCAGGTCCATGTGTACTGCCTACCTTCAAAGGTAAAGGAAAACTTACATTGATTCTTGGGGGCCAATGGCAATGACCAGAAACCATTGGAGATATCCAGGGCACTAAACTATTGTTGGCCAGGGGTCAGTAGTCATAGCACATCTGATGCTGATGCTACCATTGGGGCACAACTAGGGGAGACCTGGTTTAGTCTCCTGTAGTCAACTGTAAGTCTCCATGTGCCCATGTTTTTTTTTTACAGGCCACACTGGGGAGTTTGCAGTGGAAACACATGTCCTGATTACACCTTGCTTGAGAAGTGATTTGATTGTTTCCCTAAGAGAAGGCAAGGTCTCAGATGGAAAAGGGTATTGCCTTTGTCTCTCATGGGCTGGGCCTGTCACCTCAATGACAGTATGCATCTTGCCACATTCATGCTTGTTGGTGGCAGATGCCTTTGTAGGATGGGAAGGAGTTTTGGGTTCTTAAACAAATCTATGACATCATACTCTTTGTCATTGATGGCTATTGTTGCAACCACATGTGAGTCAGGAATCATGACAGTGTGGTACTGACCCTGAATCTGTGTCAACAACATGTTGGCCAGATCTTCCACACACACACAGCCGTGTGGTGCCAAGAAGTCAATTCCGATAATACTAGGGTGATCGTGCAGTACCATCAGCTGAAAGGTATGATATGCCTTCAGGTGTCCCAGTGTCACAGGTAGTGGCAGGGAGTGGTACACAGGTAGCCTACTTTAGTCTATGCCAGACATATTGGTCTTCCATCCAGTGGACCAAGGTGATGTGGCTGGGTTGTGATAATACAATACAGACACTGCTGCTCCTGTATTCAGCAATACTATAAGTGGGTGACCCCAACCTTGGCCTCTGTACAGGATGTTCCATTTGTATCTAAGACTAGCTTGTTTACAATATGGACTGGGGCCTGTAATTGTCAATCCGTACTAGTAGAGGCATGGGGAAGCTCTTGAAAGAGTGTTTAGGCCTGGTTCCTGTGAACTGTTTCTCCATGTTGTACTGATGCTATAAAGGGAGCTACTTCCGAGTTCAGGCATGTAGGGGCCTTCGAGCCTGGATTTCCAGTATACCCATAGCCTCTGGAGGCCTGCCCTCCCAGTTGTACTGCAGCAAGGGCCCAAACTGGGACAGTGTCCGCTACGGAGTGCACTTGGCTGAGAAGGTCTTGGAGGCTTTGGTTCTCATTGGCTATTTCCCTATATGAATGGCCTGGTCTCTGTTGTTTACCTATATTATTTTTCTGGTGTTTCTTGTTTTTGTGGTAGTTCCAGTTCCCATCCCAGGATTTGTTGTTGGGCCTACTGGGGTTGTTGGTTATCTGTAGGGAGGGGCTGTTTCCTTGGGCCTGCCCCTCCACCATGTAATGCATCATGGTCTCCGGGATGGATTCCACATCGGCTATCTTCTTGGAGCTGGAGCTTGAATCATGGATGTAGAGTTGATAAACTCTCCGTTTTCTGAAGAATATCAGCAAACTTCTCCATGGTGGGATAAGTGGTTGGCTCTACCTTCTCTCACACTGCAGGGATCATTGCACTCACTAAGGTCTGCATCCGTGGCTTCTTCTGCAAGATTCTTTCCTGTTTGGTAGGCCATCCAAAGCTTCTGGTGGTAGGTCGCTGGACTCTCCTTCACATTCTGTTTCACAGGGTATGTGAGCATCACTCCCACCACACCTGGGTTATGTGCAGTAATGAGCTGGGCTGCAACTTTGTCAAAGGTGTCATGGCTATCCTGTCAGATAGCATCGGGGAGTTTCGCTCATAGGCCAGGATCAATGGTCTGGCATAGGATCTGGACTTGGTAGTCTGCAGCGAGACTAAGCATTTCACATTTAGAACACACCTTTTCCAAGTGGCAGCTGAGGTTGTCGGAGGGGTGCATCCAACCAATGCTGTCAGCTATCTGCTGAACAGAGTGGGCCATTTGTAGGGGATTGCTGGGATGATCGTTTGGAGGTAGATTGTCTCGGGTGACCTGCAGGGCTGCCTGAGCAACGGACCATTCCTTCCCGAGTTGCAGTCTTCTGTAGCAGCTGCTTAATCTGCGTTCGAGGGTCCGTTTGCTTCTCTCAGGAAGGGTCACAGTGCCTAAGGCATTACCAATCATTTGTTCTGTCTCTTCCCTATCGTCCACAGAAATAATGGCGATCGGTGGTGCCGTTGGAACTAGACCTGGGCCTGCTCCCCCTATCATGGGGTCACCATGTTGGTGTCACCCATGATGGTTGTCATGCCGTCGGTGACGTAGGGACGTGGTGTCATGTGATGGGGGTCCGCAATGTTGTGGATGGTAGGTTGGGGTCAGTGGGCCATAGTAGGGGTGTGACTGGGCATTGTGCTGAGAAATGTCATTATCTGACTCCTCCTCCTCCTCAGATGACATCGTCAAGATGGGGGCTGTGCCACCCATTGCTTTGACGTGACCAGCCAGTACCTCTCACTGATGGCGCAGTTTCGCCGTTTTGCATTCACATTCATCATAACTAACGTTTGCAACATTCTGATCCACATCATCCTGTTGCTGCTTCTGTAACACTCTATACGCGGCACTCAATTCGCGATTATCCCTAGTAGCTACACCTAAATCATTACGTACCTGGTTTCTCTCGTCCTGAAGCTCTCTCAACTCATCACGGAGCTGGTCATTAGTTCTACTTAATATATCATTAATTTGCAATGCCTGCCTCTTATCCTATCTCAAACATTCACATTCCTGCTTCAACATACAAAGTTCCTGCTCATTTTCCTGAACAGAATGATGCAAAAGTGAATCCTTTTCATTCCGCAGAGTCTGGAGCTCAGACTCCAAATCCTGCTCTCTTTTCAAACACTGTTTCCTGCAGTCCCATCTCCTGCTTGAGAGATGAGACTTGCAGATCAAGGGTTCAAAACCTCACTTCAGAAGCTTCTAGAGCAGCGTAGAGAGCCACCACCAACAGCCCTTTAGCTTCACACTTTCTGGCTGTTTGTCTGTCTGTGTACTGGGTTGAAATCCCCAGCATGGGGTTGTTGGATTGACTTGTGTCCAGCACGAAGTCAGTCCATCCTCCATGGGAGGCAAGGAAGTTCGAGACATTGAGTCTCAAGTCTGCACAGATATTTGATACGGTGGCCATTTAGTGGGAGGGTATGCAAAATCAAATTATGAATATGCACCGTGCTGTGTATCGCTCCACAACAGGTGCTCTAATTCACAGGCAGGCTACTGTGCACTTGTAAACTTGCAATTCAAAACTGCCATGGAGTGAGGTGAGTTGGCATCGGCCACACCCAGTAAGCAGCCAGACTTTGCAGGTAGTTACAAAGTGGGTGAAAAATGGGAGAGGTGATGCAGGTGTGCACACCTTCTGTCCCTGTTAGGAAGGGAAAATAGTCACGAATGAAAACTTTGCAAATGCCAAATATGTCCTGCCCGCGGTCGCCAATTGTCAGGAGGTCTAAACCCTCACTCTCAGGTTCTTGGCAATAATGGGAATGCAAGGAATCACAAACACATTGCATAAGAGTAATAAATCTTGTTTATTACTATCAGAAGGAAAATCACAGTTGCCCTAAGCAGTTCTTACCATTAGGAACTGGGAGCCAATGCTATGCATTCCCTGTACCTCAAGGAGTGTCAAAATCTCTGGGTCTCTGAGGTAGAAGATGTAATGTCTTGCATTATATACCTAAGATAGTTACCATAGCTACTGTAAGACAGAAACACTTCTAGTTACAGAGATGAGCCCTATTGGCTAAATTAGAGGTGGCTCCACAGTCCTAGATAAGATTATACAATTTTGCTATAGTCATAGTCATCACTTTGTGGAAACAAAGAAAAGTACAGTTACGTAAGAACTTACCGTAACAGTAGATCTTCGAGAGAGGCTCTTGCAGTAGGTATTCACATGTAGGACTGACCCGCCAGGCGTCAGGACCCCATGGAAACATTTCTAGCTAGCAGTCTGTGGCGGGAGACCGCCCCCATGTCAGGTGACCGACGTCATGCAAAGTCAGTATAAAGGGGCGGTCCCCCACGCCCACCTTCCAGTGCTTTCCCACCAAGGGCCAAAAGAGTCAAGGTGAGAGAGAAGAGGATATTTCCCCCCATGGAAATGGAGCCAAAGAAGCTTAGGGGGATGGAGGGCGGAAAGGCAATACCTACTGCAAGAGCCTCTCTCGAAGCTCTACTGTTACGGTAAGTTCTTATGTAACTGTACTATCTTACTTTGAGAGGGCTCTTGCAGTAGGTATTCATATATAGGACTGAGTCCCAAGCAATCTGAAACAAGGAAAAACACTCGGGAGGAGGAAAACTATCCATAGCATGGAACCTCCAGCTGAACGGGTCTTATGAAAGAAGACCTTGAAGCACAGCCAGCCCGAAGCCTGCTCTACGGTGAGAGGCAATGTCCAAACTGTAGTGTTTCATAAAGGTATGGACAGAAGTCCAAGTTGCGGCTGTGCAGATGTCTGCTGCTGACACATTCTTGAAACAAGCCACAGAGGCAGCTACTCCTCTGGTGGAGTGACCTCTGACTTGACCCGGCAGGGTCTTTTTGTACTTGTCGTAACAGAAAGTGATACAATGAGCCAACCATTTTGACAGGCATTGCCTAGAAACGGCATTACCTTCTCTTTTGTGAGCAAAAGAGACAAAAAGCTGATTGGTTTTCCTGAGATCCTTAGTTCTAGTGGTGTAGTATCTCAGTATTCTGTGAACATCCAAAGTATGCAAGAGGAACTCCCCTTGACTGGAGTATTGTGTAAAGAAAGCAGGTAGTTCAATGGATTGATTCAGCGTGGATTCAGCCACCACCTTAGGGAGAAACTTAGGGTTGGTGTGTAGAGCCACATGTTCCTTGTGGAAAATTAAGTAAGGGATTTTTCACATCAGGGCCTGAAGCTCGGAAATGCGTCGAGCAGAAGTAATGACCATGAGGAAGAGTGTCTTCCAAGAAAGGAACTTTAAATTTTCTGTAGCTGCCAGCTAAAAGGGAGGCAGGGTAAGCTTCTCCAGCATGAAATTCAAGTCCGAAGGGGGGGAAGGAATGCGTATGGGGGGGGGTCTCATATGGAGAACCTCTCTGAGGAAGGTCTTGGAGACTTCCAGTTGAACAAAAGTCCCATCCCCAAAGGGAACATGGTAGGCTGAAATCGCTGCCATGTGGACCTTTAATGAGGAATGGCTGAGACCCAGATCAAAGAGATGGCACATGTAGTCCAGGACTTTATTGGCTGGACAAGAGAAAGGTTCGAAGTCCTTTGACGTGGCCCAAATTGAAAACCGTTTCCACTTCATGGCGTAGGTGGACCTAGTGGAAGGCTTTCTGGCCTCTACCAAGATGTCCACTACGAGCGGAGAAACACCAAAGCAGGCTTTTGCTATGTCTGCAGGAGTCATGCATGCAAATGAAGGGATTTGAGATCTGGATGAACAAGGGTCCCCTGATCCTGGGTCAATAACTGTTGCGACAGAGGAAGAGGAAGAGAAAGTGGAGGTTCCTCTGAAAACTGTTGCAGAAGAGAGAACCAAACTTGCCTGGGCCAGAAGGGAGTGATTTGAATCATTTGTGCCCCCTCTGATCTGAGTTTGTTCAGGACCCTCAGAATTATGGGAATAGGAGGGAAGGCGTAGATGAATCTGACCCTCCAAGCGAGAGACAGAGCGTCCCGCCAAAAAATGTCTCACCCTGGAACGAGCGAGTAGAAGGTGGGAAGTTTTGTGTTTTGGGGAGATGCGAAGAGGTCTATCTGAGGCATTCCCCAATTTAGAAGGACAACACCTACGACCTCTTGGTCCAGTTCCCATTCATGGGCACTGGCTGAGGACCGACTGAGTTGGTCTGCCAGTGTGGTTTCTACTCCCGGAACGTGAATGGCAGTCAAGTAAAGGTGGTGCTGGGTTGCCCAGATCCATACCCTCATCACTTCCTGGCACAGAGGGTAGGAACGCGTTTCTCCCTGCTTGTTGAGATACCAGACTGTGCACATGTTGTCTGTTTGTATGAGGAGATGACCGGGGAGGATGAAGGAGCACAGAGCCTGAAGGGTGTAAAGGACTGCTCTCAGTTCGAGCACGTTTATGTGCAGATTTTGTTTGAACCAGGACCAGCTGCCCTGAGTCCTGTGAGACCCAAGACGGGCTCCCCAGCCTTCTCCTGATGTATCTGTTGTCAATGCCCGGGAGGTGGGTTCGAAGTTCAAGTGAACTCCCCGGCATAGGTTCTCTTGCACCATCGATCATTGTAAGTCCCTGATCATGGGATCGGAAACTAGTATCTCTTTGTCTAGATCGTCCAAAGTTTGGTCCCATTGACACCGAAGCATCCACTGAGAGATCCTCATATGGAGCCGAGCATGTGGGACTGTCAGAATGGCAGCTGCCATTAGCCTGAGGAGGCGAAGGACTGATCTGGTTCTGACCCTTCTGCGACTGAACAGGAGATGGGCTTGAGTCTGAAGGGTGTCCATCCTGTCCGGAGGCAATAAAGCTTTACCAATGGTCATGTCCAGAATTGCCCCTATAAACTGGAGGTGTTGGCAAGGGACCAAATGGGACTTTGCCTGGTTGATGGTGATACCCAGGTTGGTGAAAACCCATAGGGTAAGGGACAGAGAGTGCAGGAGTTCCTCCCTGGATGGGGCCGCCAGGATCCAATCGTCCAGGTACGGGAATACCTGAACTCTCTGGGTACACAGGTGGGCCACTACCACAGACAGGCATTTGGTAAGTACTCAGGGGGGCAGAGGAAAGACCAAATGGGAGGGCCTTGAATTGGTAGTGGAAAGCAAAAATGGAAGAATTTGCAGTGGGAAGGGCAAATGGGGATATGCAGATAGGCATCCTGCATGTCCAAATCGCACAGCCACTGTCCCTGCTGAAGAAGCGGTGGAAGGTTCTGCAAAGAGAGCATTCTGAAGCGTTTGTACTCCACAAACATGTTCAGGAAACTGAGGTCTAAAATAGGCCTCACGTCTCCCGTCTTCTTTGGAACTAGGAAGAAATGGGAATAGTAACCGGTCCCCCATAGGTGGTTGGGGACTGGTTCTTTCGCCGCCTTCGAGAGAAGGGAGGTGATTTCCTCTAGGACCAGAGGAAGATGTTGCAGGGAGTAAGACGACTGGGGGCGTGGTCTTCGGGGGAGGGTTCTGTAGAAACTCTATTAAGTGTCCTGCTGATATCAACTGGAGCACCCAAGCATCTGACGTTATCCTCTCCCAGCCCGGCAGATGGGAGGAGAATCTCCCCCCTACCGGTTCCTCTGGAGCTTCCAGAGGCAGTGAGAGAGGTGAGGAGTCAGGAGGTCTGGGGCAGCGCAGCAGCTGAGGCTCCCATGGCTTTTTGGTAGGGGGAGTCTTGGTTGCTGGAGGGGCCCAATGCTTGTTGGTCCATTTGCCATGTGGTTTTGGTTTTTGTTGGTTCCATCTATGAAAGGAACATTGCTGCCCCTGAGGAGGTCTGTACATAGAGTTGACAGACTTAGGTGCAGTACCCTTCTCCTCCAGGTCAGTAATGATGTCCTTGACATCACCCCCGAACAACACCGAACCCCTGAAGAGAGCATCCTAGATAGCGGATTGCACTTCAGGGACCAAACCTGACACACGGAGTCAGGCATGATGCTGAACGCCTATGGCAAAAGCTGATTTCTGTCCAGCTGTGTCCACTGCATCGTAAGTGGCATGAAGCATGTGCCGACTGGCTGAACGAGCAGAACAGACAAGATCCGCCACTTCCTGCTTAGTCTGGGACTCAGGAAGGGAGTCTAATTTGGATTCCACCTAACTAAGGATGGTCTTCTGGTAATCCCCCATATGTGCCACATAATTCAGGGCCCTAATACCCAGATTAGAAGAGGAATAGATCTTCCCGCATTGGTCCAGAAACCGGGATTCCTTATCAGGCAGAGACGAGCTGAGGTGTCTTGGATTTGTGGAACGGCTGTGAGTGGCGCTAATGATGACCGAATCTGCCTTGGGGTGTAGGTTCAAGAAATCTACTCCCTCGGGAGCCTGATATAGCTTGTCTGCCTTCCTCGGTATTTTCCAAATAGTGGAAACAAGGTCCGCGTGAGGCTCAATCCAAAGTGGAATCAGTGTGGGAGCAGTCTCGGGCAGATCCAAGTGGTCAGTGAGCTTTTTACACTGTGGATCTGGCTCCAGTGATTGCCACTGATGGACTTCCTGGATTTTCCTCAGTAACTCTAGAAAAGAGGGATCCTCTGGAGGAGACTTTGGAGGAGTCCTTGGCCTGGGGTGGTCTGGAGTATGTGGCTCGTCATCCGGATCAGTGTCCCTCTGAGTCTGAGTCGGACGTCTCCAACGAAGATGAGGAAGACTCCTCCCTATGCGGGGGAAGGATGGCCCTTTTGGGGAGTTCCCTGGGGCACATGTCCTCCTCACCCCTGGCACCAGAGGGCTCTCCTCTGGTGTCGGGTAAGGGGGAGGGAGTCTCCCATCTCCGACGTAGGGGATCCTGCAAAGGGTCCAGCATCAGTAGAGGACTCTACCTCCCTGGTGAGCTGAGCTGAGCCTTGGCCTCAGCCCAACAGGAGGCCAGAGTCTTCTTTAAATCCACTGGCGGCTGGGTCGTGGTCGGTGGTGGAGGAGGAGGGGGATATGGATACTGAGGATATCTGTAGAAAGAGTATCCATAACCCAACGGCAGGAAGCCCGGCATCGGGTATTGAGGTGCTGGGTACTGCGGCATCGGATATTATGGTGTTGGGTACTGTAGCGCTGGATACTGTGGAGCCGGGTATGGTGGCACCGGGTATGGAGATGTTGGATACCCAGGAGCCAGGGGGCTCTGGAGGAACAGAGGGACCTGGCAGAGGCCCAGCTGGCAGGCCAGGCAAAGGAAAAGCTGGCCCCACGGGAGTCAGGCCCGGCATAGGAACGCTGTCCGGTAAGGGGATGTCGGCCAGCATCGGGTAGGCTGGTGTCGGGTAAGCCGGCATAGGGGCCAGCATCTGAGGGTCCGGCAAAGGGTGTCTGGTCCCGAAGGAGGGGGCCCCAATGGCAATGTATCCAGATCTACTGTGACTACCGGGGAGGGAGGATTAGAGTCCCCAGGGGTCAGCAGAGGAGACGCAGGAACCTCAGAGGGCAATGCAGTGCGCTGAGGGGAACCTGGAGTGTCAGATCGATTGAGAGGGTCTGGCGCAGGCTCCTTGGCTGGGCGGGCGTTGGTAGGGCCGACATCCAGCTTATCGGCTGGATCTGGGCGGGTGTCGGAGGACCCGATGTCTGACTTATCGGATCCCTTGTCCGAGGAAGGTTGCACTGGAGATGCGGCCTTGTTGGGCGAAAGTTGGACTATGTGCCCTCCCAAAGGAGCAGGCATCTTAGCAGTCTTGTCTGGGCGTACGCCATTGGTACTGATGTCTGACTTAGCAGACCCACTCAAACCCGAGGACCGCGTGGTGGAAGCGGCCCTCCGGGGAGCAGAGGCCTCCTTTTCCTGGAGTCTCCCGAAGGGTCTGAGCACAAGCCATGCAGGAGGGGCGACACCTTCTTGGACACCACCAAGATGGTCGTCATGGAGCAGTCGCCCAGAGGGGACGTTACCTTCAATGCCGTGAGTCCAGCCAGAGCCACTGTAGCCGTGGAAGCCGATTTCCACTCCTGATGCTTCTCCTTATCCCATTTCTTCTTATGACATTCGGGGGAAGTGGACACCTGCCTCAACTTCTTTAGCTCCTTCTCCATGGATGAAATTTTTTTCTTTAGAATATGGGCTTCCAGGGGACTGCTGCTTTCTTTTCTGGGTAGCAGAGTTAAATTGTTGGCAGTGTTGGCACTTCTCCACGGGGTGGTCTAGGACCAGACAGAAGAGGCACAAGGAACAGCCATCCTTGTGTGGCAGTTGAAAGCCACACTAGTCACACTCATGTTTATGCGATTCGGAGGGCATCAGGGACGACATACACAGCGAATCGAACAAATAGTTGAAAAAGAGAAAAAACGAGGTAGAAAAGTCTAAAAACTAGACCGATGAACAACTGACGAGCATTGAACTCTACCACGAGGAACTTTCACAAGCCAACAGCGGGAAAGAACTGGAAGACGGTCATGGGGGACTGCCCCTTTATACTGATGCTGCAGGACATCGGTCACTTGACGTGGGGGCAGTCCCTGCCAGAGACTGCTAGCTAGAAATTTTTCCGTGGGATCCTGGCACCTGGCGGGTCAGTCCTATATGTGAATACCTATTGCAAGAGCCCTCTCGAAGTAAGATGTACAGTTTGTGTACATGGCCGTGTAATAATACAAATCATCAGAAGATGGCAATGCTGACTCATGTATCAGAATACTACAAGGACACAAATGTCCTAACATCTTGTAAGCAAGAAATACATGTGTATATTAGAAAGTGAAGCATATAGCAATCATGTGCATACATATCCTGACATCTACTCTTGTATGGTAGATGTCTTTAGCCCTATATGTTAGTATAAGATATACATAAATGCTAGCTGTCTGCGGTGTACCTCTGGGGTATCAATTAGGGTGCAAGGACCTCGTGTAACAGCATATTCCCCATATTGTTCAAGCGAGATGCTCTTCGGTAAGCCTGGTTCAGAATTTCTTGTGGAATTATTTTATTTTTTTGTAGACAAATATAAGCTATTGGCCACATTCCAGAAGTTAAGCCACTACATTTCGGTCGCTGGGAGGCCCTTTTCTAGGTCTTTTTCCCCAGATTTTGTCTAGAATTCCTATGCTCAGTTGTAAAATCTATATAGAATTTATATATTCATTTGTTTTCAGTGGTTTCAGTAAGTTTGTGTTTTTCCTCTAAGGTATTTGCCCTATTTCTATCGTATCTCAAGCCCACTTGATCAGTATACTATACTTAATGCATTTCTTTTTAATGTGGAATTTAATTTATAAAATGTAACTTTAAAATTTAAATGATCAAATTTATCCACAATGTCCTAATGTTGAACAATCCCCTGAGGGCAAACCAAGTCAGCCCATTTGCTTGTCCCCATATTGAAACTTCTTTTGTATGTTAACACATCCTTGGAGACCACTCTTACTGTATGGTTGTAAGAGTGCTCTCACATGCATCCTTAGGGTATGAGATGTGAGTGATTCTGATACCCTTCGAATGTAAATGAGACCACTTGTACAGTCGTATGGTGTAGTCCTGATGATGCATTAATCTATTATTGATTGAAGAAAATCAATAATGTATTAAAAAAAAAAACTCCCCAAACATGCCATTTCCAGGATACCTATGTGTGAGACATTCTTTACAGTGTAAGTGTCTCACACCCAGTTACAAGGAGCGCTTTGATTGGTTGAGAGTGCCCCTTCCCTCTATAACTCCATCATTATCAATGTATTTTGATTATACTTCTTCCCATTAAGTGTGTCTCAACAGATTTTACCATTTAATCATGGTCTCTTGGCATTGTTAACTTTTCTGTACCAACTATGAACTACATTCACAAATAGGGTGCAGAAGCGGACTCTAAAATCTTAGTGAAACAATCTCGAAATAACAAAATACTCTGGATAGTTAAACTAATATTTTCGATATTCAAGATTTGTACATCACACTTGTGAGTTTTGATCTACCAATTCACTTTCTTTAATTGTAAAAGTCCATATCCCTGCTAGCTTGTATTTTAGTGCTTGATAACACCCAATAAAAAGCTCTGGGCATGGAACCCTCCAAAAATCAGTGGAATGATTACTTTCTCAGAAGCACTTCTTGGTTTCCTCCACAGACGTTTCTGAAAATGCTCACCTAATACTTTCAAACCATGATTTTTTTTAAATATGTCACTCACAAAAACCTGAAGTGGGAGGGAAGGAGAAACCCCCCGGGGAACAGAACTAAGAAAACAGCACAGTGGTAGTAGACAGGGGGAAGGGAACAAAAGTTGCAAAAAGAGAGGGGGAAAAGAAGGCAGGGCAAAAGGGAAAGGGGAGGCTGTTGGTAAAATGTGAAAAAGGTGTGGAAGGCCATGTGCACAACTGTAAGGAGTCTTGCAAATAAAATTCCAGACCTGAGGGGTATCATGGTGGCGGCTGACTTGGATATCCTGGCCACTATTGCATCCGTACCAGGCTGCACTCCATGCAGGAAGGATAGTGAGGGGATGAAGGGAGGAGGGGTTGTGCTGTATGTAAGGGTGGGTATCAAAGCAATGGAAATGCATGGGAACCAGGGGAAAAGGAGGGGCTGGAGGTTCTGTTGGTCATCCTGGAGACAGGAGCCAGAACCACTATTGTTTGTTTTATTTTTAACCAGGAAGTGGACTGGGCACAGCCGTTTTTCAGCCATGCCTGACATACAACATACAACATCACAATACAATATTACAATTATACAAAATATAAAAATTAATCACAAACAGTATCACAGTACAATCTTTTTAACAATAAATGCTTAAAATGACATTCTGAATGTGCTTTTTGAATCAATTCTCTAAATTCATTTAAAAATGAAGGCGCATACCAGGAAACTGCTTTCCTACTCATTTGTAACCTGAAAACAGGAACAACAAATTGATTTAATCAATTCTGTCTTGTACCTTTTGTCATGAAACTTTGCTACAATTAATTTAGATAAAGACAAAGGATCTCCTAGACATTTTACCTGAAAAACAAAATTTGCTATCATACATTTCAAAGGATTAATTGGGGAACGTACGCCAAGATCCAAATAAAGCTGACAGTGATGAGTTCTGAATGGGGCGTGCAAGGCAAATCTACAAATATCATTATACAAAACTTCAAATGTTGTCTCAAACAGCTGATTACAATGTGCAAAAGTAATACTTCCATACTCTAATGTTGGAAAAAGAACCTATTTAGCTATAGTATAACGGGCCTCTTCAGTCAGAAATTTAATATTTCTATAAAGAAAACCAAGTTTCTGATGGATTTTCATATTGGGGTGATCTACAGACCTCCAACTCAAGGGAAATAACTGGATAAGACAATGGCAGAAGCCATTAACACAATGGCAGAAAAAGGGGAGGTGCTGCTTGGTGGGAGACTTCAATTTGCTGGATGTAGACTGGAGCCTAGTGAAGGCCACAAACCTCTGTGCAAAACAAGTGAGCAAAAACAAAAGAAACAAACTCTGGTCATAGCCAATATGGCTGCAAAATGATGTTACTGATGATAGTTGCATCCTAGCTGTTATATGCTTTATAATTAATGGTCCCATAGAAAACCTGTAGTGTAAGTTGCCATAATAAAGGCATGTTTATTACAGTAAACACACGCCGGGTTTCCTGCTGCATGCCGTATACGCCAGCACCAGCCGCCAGCTCTTCTGCATTGCTGCTGCAAGCAACCTAACGCCCAGATATGAGACTGCCTCTATGACTTGGCAGTAAGTGCGATTACAGAAAAAGAAATGGCTCTCCAAAACAATTAACACTTCCTGGCTCCTACAGTCGAAAAGGGAAAAAAAACTTTCTTCCAGCAGCCGTGTCTGACCACCGCTAACCCTGTTGAAACCCAGTCAGACTGCGGCTGCATGGAGATATCTTATCTTTATTTTGTATAATTGCTGTGGGACAAAAACAAAACCCAGCAATTATATAAAATGAAATATGGGGCGGTATGTAAACTTCAATTTTGCACACGCCCCTGATGTTGATTCAATAAACTATGTGGCATCCAACTCTGACGTGTGTAAATTCTTGTTACACACAGTGCCCCATACTTTATTCAAAAAATCATGTACGTGTTGCAGATATCAATCTGAAAGAAGAGACAGTAGCCCATCTTAAAGTGAGTGCCACCAGGAGATTCACAAAATGGAACCTTCAGGGACAGACAGGTGAATATTTACAAAGGATATAACAGCTAGGATGTAACAACCATCAAAAACATCATTTTGCAACTGTATTGTCTGTCTCTGACCACAGCTTGTTCAATTTTTTATTTCAGACCATGATAGTTGCTTAATAAAGTGTAACTAATCTTAACTATTGTCAGTACTTGCACACTAAGTGCAAAATCATGCATTTGGGGCACATAAATCCAAGGGAGGAGTACAAGATGGGGGGAGAGGCACTGATGGCCACCAATCAAGAAAGGGACCTGGGGTAATCATATCGGATTACCTAAAGGTAGCCAAATAATGTGAGAAGGCTGTGGGGAGAGCCTGTGGGATGCTAAGGCACATATTTTCCCAATTGTTTTAACCAGGTGAGACACATTAAGCTGAAAGCTTGCTTACAGGTGTGACCTGGGAGCACAGGGAAGTTAAGTGACTTGCTGAGGGTCACACAGTATGCAAGTGGGGTCTGTGGGATTCAAACTCAGGTATCCAGATTTGCAGCTCAAAGCCTTAAACCACTGCGCTATACTGCTTCCATTAAGTTGGAAGCTGTAATCCCCTAGCATGACATGGCAGCCCCAAACATGGGTGTAGTGGTGGTTTGAGCTGAGCCACAGAGGTGAGAGATAGGAACACCCGTCGTTTGATGTGATCTCTATGATCTTAACACATTGGGAGGTAGTGCTGGAATTGCACTAGGGGGGCATCAGGGCTAGGCCCCATAGTGAAATGAGCCCCTGCAGCTCCTCCTGCCTCCCTGCTACTGACATATAATGGAAAGGGATGTTCTTTTTAAAACTAAGGACCCCATGTGCACCCACGGCTCATGTAATTGCATAAGTGAATGAGGGAGAGGGAATTAGAAGGGCAGACGGAGGAAAACTGACTGACTCAGATCATCTTTAACATGGTGACCCTAGCATGACAAGGTTTGTCTCACCCTGCTTGGCTTAACTGTTCACTGACTTTAAAGTTCATTAGTATGGTTCCTGGTTGAAAGTAAATAGAACAGTTGGTTCAAGGGGATTTTTCTCTCTTGGAGACTGTTGTTGGAACTTTGCCATACTGAGGGAAATGGTGGTCCAGTGTGGTGCTGTGGAACTATGAGCGAGTAAGACTGTTCATTTCACTGTCATTTTGGCGCCATCAGAACCTTTGGGCCACCATGAAACCAGAAACTCAGAAAGAGCAGCCACATTTCCTCTAGTTGGTCACTGCAGCAATGGACAATGCTAAAAGTCAGACGGTTTGTGTTTCCTTTTTTTTCCTGTTCTCATGCTGATGCACATGAATGTTTTATTCGGAGGTTCACAGTTTATATTTAAAAAATGGTCACATAATGGCTCTTTTCAACACAGTCTTTCAGACAGTAGACGACTTCTCCAGCATTAAAATATTGTATGATTACTGCACAAGTTAATGACTGACGACTTGTAGGAGTGCGGTCCATGCCAGGTGTATCTGGCGGGAATGAACTCAGGTTGTAATGTCTCCATTTGGAGTAAACTTGAACAAATTACATTACTGTTGTTTAGAATGTTACACCATTTTGTAGAGCTCTCAAAAAGTTACATTAAACTGTGTTTATCTCTCTTTTCCAAGGTTACAGGGATATTACACCCTTCTGCTCTATGAATGTGGGTTCAGAGGTGTAGAAATAAATTATATAGGTTTTTTACATCTCTGCTCATTGTGAGCTGTGGGCTATTCAGCTACATATGTAAGACTGCATGTTAATATTCATGTGTCTTGGTTTGCCCACCAGTGACATAGCAGGAACAGGGGCACAACAAATCCTTGCAACAAAATGTTGTATGGATGATATGAAGTATTGCTCTGTTATAGCACAGTATGCCTGCCTATGGACATAATAGTTTACATTTGCAACAGTTAAAGTTATAAATAAAGTTAAAAAAAGGAAGTTGGAAAACATGGGGGCAGGAAGCAAATTTATAATGCGAGTGGCAAACTGGCGCAGTACTAGGACCCAAAGGTTGAGGGGGGGGGCTCTCAGGTATGAAGAAATTTACCAGTGTGGTTCCGTAGAAGTCAGTGCTCAGGTCAGTGTTGTTCACTGTGTTCATTAATGACACTGGGGATGGCATTAAAGGCAGAAAAATCTGCTTCTTTTTGGATGACACCAAGCTCTGTGGATGGGTGGACGAAGATGAAGGATAAAAGACCTATCGAAGCTGGAAAGATTTTCTGGCATATGTCAGCTAGGGTTCAATGCTAACAAGTACAAGGTCAGACACATAGGAGGAAAGTACCTGAGGGCTGAGTACAGTCTTGGGGGGGCGGGTCAAGGTCACTGTATCGGAGGGGAAAAAAGACTTGGGGATAGCCGTTACCAGTGACCTAAAGCAGTCCACGCAATGTAGAAAGGCAGCAACCAAGGCAAACAGAATGCAGAGCTGTATTGCTAGAGGGTTCACAAGCACAAGGGAGGAGGTTATCCTGCCACAGTACAGATCCTTGGTGAGGCTGAACCTAGAGTACACAGTGCAGTAGTGGAGTCCCTATCTGAAGGATATCATCCGGTTCGAGGCGGTTCAGAGAAGGATGACAGAGATGGTTCAGGGACAGCAGAACAGGGCATATGAGGACAGACTGAGGGAACTCAATATGTACTCACTCCAGGAGAGGAGGGAGAGAGGGGACATGATTGAAACCTTTGAGTACCTGAAAGGTATTAACAAGGTGGACATTGGGGACCTTTGCCAGCCTAGTGAAAACAAACCCACAAAGAGGCACTGTTATAAACTGGTGTGGGGAATGTTCAAGAACGAGGTTAGAAGACACTTCTTTACAAAGCAGGTGATGTCAGGCTGGAATGCACATTCATTTGGGGAAGTTAAGAGAGGGTGGGACAGTGTGAAGAGGAGGGTCCGGGTCGGCTGGGAGTGGGGGTTAGGTCCACTGAAATCTGTGGATCAGGGTCTGCACAATCGAGCAGACTAGATTGACCAAATGGCCTTCTTCTGCTGGCTAAACTGTATGTGCATATGTACTATTGTATAACATAGTTGAATTGCAGACTATTGTATAAGGCACTTGAATTACAGATTATTGTATAATGTAGCTGAATTACAGACTGTTGTATAATGCATTTGAATTACAGACTACTGTATGATGCAGTTGAATTACAGACTATTGCATAACACAGTTGAATTAGACTGTTGTATAATGCAGTTGAATTATAGCATATTGTATAATGCAGCTGAACTGCAGACTTAGAAAATGTAGCTGAATTACATACTATTTTATAATGTTGTTGCATTATAGACCATTGTATAATGCAGTTACTTTATAGACTTGTATAATGCAGCTGCATTGCAGACTATTGTACAATATAGTTACATTATAGACTTGAATAACGCAGCTGCATTGCAGACTGTTGTACAATACAGTTACATTATAGACTTGTATAACGCAGCTGCATTGCAGACTGTTGTACAGTACAGTTACATTATAGACTTGTATAACGCAGCTGCATTGCAGACTGTTGTACAATACAGTTACATTATAGACTTGTACAACGCAGCTGCACTGCAGTCTATTGTACAGTACAGTTGCATTATAGACTTGTATAACGCAGCTGCACTGCAGACTACTGTACAATACAGTTACATTATAGACTTGTATATCGCAGCTGCACTGCAGACTACTGTACAATACAGTTACATTATAGACTTGTATAACGGAGCTGCATTGCAGACTACTGTACAATACAGTTACATTATAGACTTGTATAGCGCAGCTGCATTGCAGACCACTGTACAATACAGACAGTTACATTATAGACTTGTATAACGCAGCTGCATTGCAGACTGTTGTACAATACAGTTACATTATAGACTTGTATAATGCAGCTGCATTGCAGACTACTGTACAATACAGTTACATTATAGACTTGTATAATGCAGTTGCATTGCAGACTATTGTACAATACAGTTACATTATAGACTTGTATAATGCAGCTGCATTGCAGACTGTTGTACAATACAAGCTAAAAAGACAAAGAACCTCAGCACAAAAACAACGAGACAAAGCAAAATGGTTACCCAAAAAGGGCATTGACTGTGTTGCCAGTGCTCTTTTGGGGTAAGGCTTGTCTCTGTGTTTTTGTGCTGAGGTCATTTTAGCTTGCCTACTTATTTTGGGCCCACTATGACCCAAACTCAATACAGCATGTTAGGGCTGGTTCGTTTTCTCTTGTGGTGAGATATAGACAAGGCACACTGATGAGTCCTGTGTAGGATGAAATGCGTCTGCGTCTTCTGTTCTCATTCTTTGCAGATTGTGTGAGAGTCCCTTTGGCACCATGCACCCTTGTTTAAGCAGAACCAGCCTAAATTGCCATGGTGATTCGCATGTATGTCCCATGACCCCTTGGTCAAAGAGGCTTTTTCTGCAGAGCCCACTGTTGGCTCAACAGCCTCCCCACCTCTATCTCACTGGAGCCCAGGATTGGTCCCTTCAAGACCGGTCTCAAAGCTAATCTGCTTGAATCTTCAGCCTGTGACTGTCCCTAACCCTCTCTTCCTCTTGCTCCCCCCCCTCCCCTTGGCGGGGCTGTGTAGTATACTGTAAATCTGCCTCATAAATGTTATGCTATATATGGAAAACAAAATGTGTACTCTTGCACTACCTAAATATTAGGCATATTTTGGATAACGCTGGGTCCTCCTCTCCCAAGGGCTATTGTCCTGTATCCCCCATCTGTGTGGTTGTGTATTGTCTTTCCTCCATGATCACTGTATGTATAATATTATATAATTTGTTTTTTATGCATAATCTCCATTACTTGTTTTCTCTCTTGTTTCTATTACCTGAACACTGTACTGCTTAATACTCTATGTAAGTCCTTATTGTTGTTTGACGTGGAGCCTTTGTAAAGGAGTCTTTGCCTCAAAGGGTTGTAATTCCGAATGTTGTTAAATAAATAAAAAATAAAATGATGCTTTTGCATTAAGGAGGTATGCTTGATTTTGTATTTCATCATATAATGCAACTGCATTACAGACTGTTGCATAATTTATTTGCATGTAGGCTATTCTATAATGAAGTTACATTACAGACTATTGCATAAGGTAGTATAATTACAAATGCAGTTACTTTACAGATGTGTATAATGCTGTTCCGTTACAGACTGTTGTATAATGTGGTGGCACTACAGACTATCATATAATGCAGTTGAATTACAGACTGTTGTGTAATGCATTTGAATAACAGACTGCTGTATAATGCAGTTGAATTACAGACTTAAACAATAATGACTGAAGAGCCAGTCATTTCCTGGAGATTAATGACTGGCTGGGGGGGAGGGTGGCCCTAGGCGCAGTCAAGGGCCAACCCACCCAGCTGGTCATTAATCAACAGGAAATGAATGGCTCTGAGGTCATTATTGCAGTTGTAAGTCTAATCACAGTAATGACCTTTTTTGGAGTGTTTTTTCTTTATTGTTTTTGTGCAGCGCGGTGACACTGCTGCATGTCTCAAACACTGCCCCATGGTGTCTGTTCCTCATTTCCTGTGTTCGGCAAGGTATTGTGTCCTGGTATTTTGTTGTACAAATGCTTGTAAAGTGTTTTTTTTTTGTTTTTTTTAAGTTTTCTGTGAGAAATTGGTAGTTTAATCATTCACAAAGAGGGTTGCACGCGAACAGCTGTGTGGCTGCTGTGCCGGGCATTTCTAAGAGATTTCAGCCCGGCACGGCAGCCAATCAATGAGCTAGTTAAGCTCATGAATAATTAATTAGACTCACAATATTGCATAATGCTCTGGAATTAGAGTGTTGTATAATGCAGTTGAATTGCAGACTTGTATATGTAGATGAATTACATACTATTTTATAATATTGCATTATAGACTATTGCATAATGCAGTTGTACTGCAGACTACTGTATAATGCATGCTAACAAGACCAAAAAACCTGGTCATAGCCGATACGGCTGCTCAGAGCTTTTTGGTGGCATCGCAGTGCCGGAGTGTGCCCAGCTCTTGCAGCACATTTCAAAAGAGCTGCTCCACTGGAGGAAAAAGAGCATGCGCAGTTTGAGTCGATGCCACCATCTTGGGCACGGCGGCCATCACTTCCACAGTTGCAGAAGAAAAAGTAGTGCCATGGCGAAGAGGGTGTGTTTATGCGGTCCACAGAGGAGAAGGGCTGCATAAACAGTACCACTGGGCATTCGCTTGAGCACTGTGGAAGCACACTGGACAGCAATCCGGTCATCTGCATCCACAGTGCTCTAGTAAAACTATGGCGATGATTCACCTGAGCACTGTGGAAGCACACTGGACAGCAATCCGGTCATGTGCATCCACAGTGCTCTAGTAAAACTATGGTGATGACATAATGTCTGCGGAGCTCCATCCATGCAGTCATAAAAAGGGCATTGGCTTGGTAGCCAGTGCCCTTTTCGGGGTAAACCTAGTCTCAGTGTTTTTGTGCTGAGGATCTTTGTCTTTGTAGCTTGCTTTCTTATTTTGGGCCCACCATGACCCAAACCCATAAGTCCACATTAGGGCTGGTTTCTTTTTCTCTTGGGGTGAGATACAGATGAGGCATACTGATGAGTCCTGTGTAAGATGAAACACATGCCTGCGTCCTCTGTTCTCATTCTTTGCAGACTGTGAGAGGCCCTTTGGCACCATGCATTCCTGTTTAACCAGAACCGGCCTAAATTATGAAGATTTGCATATATATATATATATATATATATATATATATGCATTAACAAAGTTTTATAAGAGGCATACTTTCCTTCCAGTCCCTCTGCAATGTCACTTATAAAGACATTAAAGAGGGACCAGCCCCAATACTGAACCCTGTGGTACCCTGCTAATAACCCCCCTTTCTTCAGAGTTGACTCCATTTACTATCACCCTCTGCGTCCTGTTGTCCAGTCAATTTTTTACCCAGGCTACCACCCTGGGACCCACTCCCAGGCTGGCTAACTTGTTTATTAATCTTCTGTGTGGGACTGTGTCGAATACCTTGCTAGAGTCTAGGTAGGCCATGTCCACAGCCCCTCCCTGGTCTACTACTTTGATCACCTAGTCAAAGAAATCTACTAGATTTGTATGATATGACCTTCCCGCTATGAATCCATGCTGCCTTGGATCCTGTGCTCCTCTGGCCTCTAGGTACTCAACAATTGTTTCTTTCAGAAGTGATTCCATCATTTTCCCTACCACTGAGGTCAAACTAACAGGTCTGTAGTTTCCTGCCTCTGCCTAGCTCCCACTTTTGTGAAGGGGAATCACATCTGCCTTCCTCCAGTCCTCAGGTACCACACCATCCTCCCATGATTTGTTAAAAAGGGTAGTCAGAGCTGGCCTGGTGGCGCTGAGGGTTGGGGTGCTGGACGCCACACCTTGCACCACACTGGCGACCCGGGTTCGGGAATGGATTCGGGTCATTCGGGGGTCGGCCGGGGAGGTAAGGATTGAGTGACCGGACTGCTCTCCTTCCTTGGAGTGGGGGTTTTGTGCTGTGTGCATCAGCACAATGAGAGGGGTTCGGCCTGTGCCCAGGGTGCTTGGCTGCCTCCACGGAGGTGGACACAGCTGCTGCTGCACCCATTGCATGGCACATGGGCGCAAGGGGAGAAAACGGAGGAAAATGCCGGGACCCGGCAGGACCCATGATGGCCCCAATGGGCCAGAGGATGTACCCCTCCGAGGGGGGGGGTCATAGCCCCTGGCGGTGGACAAAAATAATGTTGTGATAAAAAAAGGGTAGTCAGTGGTGTCACTAGTTCTCCCCTTAGTTCTTTCAGAATTTGGGGTGAATCCCGTCAAGCTCCATTGCCTTGTCCACCTTGAGTTTTAGGAGTTCTTTCAGGACCCTTTCTTCTGTGAATGGACTGGTATCGACCCCCCATCCAGAGTGCTTCTATTGTTTGGTTTAGGTATGTCCCCCTCCTCTTCTTTTGTGAATACTGAACAAAAGTATTCATTCAGTATCTCTGCCTTTTCACTGTCACCTCTGCCCACCCCACCCCTCCCATTTATTAAGCCTCACTATCCTCCCTTGGTCTTTCTTAGTTCACTGATGTACTTATAAAAGGTTTTACCCCCCTTCTTAACTGAGTTGGCTATCTCATCCTCGGTTTGGGCCTTTGCTGTTCTAACTGCCTTCCCCGCTTCCTTCTGCTTTAACTGATAGAGTTCTCTATCCTGCTCCTTCTGTGATTCCTTATACTTTCTAAATGTTGTCTTTTTCTCACTAACCTTCCCGGCCACCTCTTTTGAGAACCATAGTGTTTTTTTCCGTCATTTTGTTTTGTTTATTTGCTTCACACAAAGGCTTGTTGCCTTTGTGATGGCAGTTTTGATTTTGCCCCATTTTTCCTCCACCCCTCCTTCCTGCCCTTTTGCTAGTGCATTCCTTAAGCACTCTCCCACCCTGCCAAAGTCAGCCCTCCGAAAGTTCAGTACCCTTGTTTTTGTGTGGCTTGACTCTATGGCTGTTTATCATGAACCACACTGTCTGGTGGTTGCTTGTTCCTAGATGGCTACCCACTTCTAAATCTGAGATCCTCTCACCGTCCCCATTCGAGAGTACCAGGTCTAACACTGCTCCCTCCTGAGTGGGTTCCAACACTAGCTGCCTGAGGCATGCCCCCTGTAGGGCATCGAGAATGACTCTGCTCTTGGATGTGGCTGCAGCAAATGTGCTCCGGTTAACATCTGGCATATTCAGATCCCCCATCAACAATATCTCTCCTTTCACACAGCCACAAAAAAACGAGCACAGCTCGCACACTTAGTAGACTTTCATCCAGTATGCAAGAAGAGGGTGCACCTTATCAGGTTTCAGTCAGATAACAGCACACATCCAAACCATGGATAAATGGTCAGCACTCCTTTAGTGATGTACATGTTTTAATCTAAAGATGCCAATTCTGTGATAGAGTTAGCGTCTTTGTTTATTGCAGTCCGTGGAGTTTAAAGTGCTGTTATGCATGTTGGAACCGCTTTTTGGACCATGTTAAAACATTTGCACTAGTTTAGTGCTCTTTCCGACACCAGTATTGCTGCTATTTCCAATTTGGAGTGAGTACTGTATTTTGGATGAAAACACGTACATCGCTAAAGGAGTGCTGATAATTTTTCCATGGTTTGGATGTGTGCTGTTATAATATGTCCCCTTTATCTGCCATTCTAACAATGCCTCTTATCATTTTCTTGTCCATGTCCTTCTCCTGAGAAGGGAGTCTGTATATAACCCCTGTGCGGATTGTGGTGCCATTTCCTGTCTCCAAAATGACCTGCAGTACCTCCTCTCCTCCCCATTTACCCTTTAGTTTCGTTGCTTTGATCCCTTCCCTTATGTAGAGAGCTACTCCTCCTCCTCCTCCTCTTTTACCCTCCCTGTCCCTCCTGTAAATTGTGTACCCTGGTATGCTGACATCCCAGTCATGGTTCTCTGAGTACCAGGTTTCTGTGACTGTCACGATATCCAGGCGTCCCTCTTCCATCAAGGCCACTAGTTCAGGAAGCTTGTTACCCAGACTACGGGCATTGGTACTCATCGCCCTCCATTTCTTGATGGCCTTATCACTTTTAGCCACATCCCTGTATTTACTGCCTTTGCCTTCTTCCCTATTTTCCCCTGCCCCCTATAGACCTCTCTACTTTGGTGTTAACATGAGCCTGGTGCCGCAATGCACTGTATATGGGGTGGGTGGGTGTATGGGTGTCAGCATGGAAGGTAGGTAACTGATAGACTGGGGAAATGATTACTGAATAATACCTTGCCTATGTTACCATGAAGCCCCCAGTCCTGGAGAAAAGTGTTTTATTTTTGCGATCTCCTGCTTGTCCCAATTGCACAGTGAGCGAGCATCCTTCCCCTCTGAAATTGAGATGTGCACTGAACGAGTGGTACAAGACAGGAGAGGAATTCTCTGTTATTAAAATATTAAAACCAGAAGCAGGCATACAGTATATATGAATTCCATGTGGGGCTTACTGTGCATTTGGGACAAGCAGGAAATCAGTAAATGTTTTCTCCAGGATTTGGTGGTGGGGGGGGGTGGGTGGGGTGCTTCATGGTAACATTGCTAAGGCACACTATTATTCTGCAAACATTTTCCTGAATGTAACAGTTCCCTGCCCTGCTTGCTGACACCCTCCCTCGCCCCATATAGAATGCATTGCAGGACCAGGCTCATAGTCACTAAAAAAATATATGTATATATATTTCATTTCTTTTCTCCCAGATGTGACACGGTGGGGATCGGATAGAGTGAAGGGATGGAAATGGACAGCACCCCCCCACACACGCTACAAGGAAACCTCTTACAACACAGGGTGTTAAATAGATGGTATAGCATGGCAAAACGGGTTAATGCTAACCATTTCCAGAAATGAGTCGCGGTAGACTGCTGACCAGTTTTAGTGAGTCTATAGCACAGTAGACAAAATTAATAAAACTATATTTATCATTTTTAAATTCTGCTAACTATTCTGTGCCAAGAGCTATGCATTTTCACAGATGATTAACACTTTAGTGTGCAAAACTGCTAATCGGTATTTTTGGCTTATTTAATAACCCGCTACAGTTTCCTTTTGTTGCTGCCAATAAAGTGTATTATTGTACTTCTACCGGTTCATTGGGCTGCTCAGTGCCCATTATGGTAAATCAGTTGTCTCTGTCCCAAACCAATCTGACCGGCAGTACTGTGTGCACAAGATGAGGAAGGTAAACATTTGCCAGACTGTTTATAAAAAAAAAAATTCCAAATCCCTACCTTTGCTTCATTATTTTATACTCTCCTGAGCCTCCTAGTCCTCCTGAAGCAGGCACGCATGTGAATTCCAAGCTGGGATGGACAGCAGGACAACACTAGACAGGCTCACTCTGAGTCACCACAGCATCAGCTCTACAGCTCCCATGCCCAAATGCAACCAAATATGCCGTACTTGGACTAGGTCAGAGAGAGAAGAATTAATATATGTGTGTTATATATATATATATATATATATATATATATATATATGTATATATTTGTTTCTTTTTTTAATGAATTTGAGCTTTGTCCCACCTCCCGTGATGCACTACATATGGAGGGGGACTGTCAGCACAGAAGGCACGTAACTGATAGATGGGAAGAAATGAGTACTGAGTAATACCTTGCCAAGTCCCCGTGAAGCCCTCACCCCCATCCAGGAGAAAAGGGTTTTATTTTTCCAATCTCCTGCTTGCTCCATTAACGCACACTGACTGAGCATCAGGGGCGTCACCAGGGGTTCAAAGTTGGGGGAGCTAATGCCCCTTAGTCAAAATCCTAACAAAGCTAGGGGGGTCCGGGGGCATGCCCCTCCCAAGAAAATTTTGAAATTTTACTTTCAAATGGTGGCTTTTCCTGCATTTTAATGGTGAAAAATATGTTTGAGAAGCCTAGTTATCAGCCTTCTATTTAATGGTACATGTGGAAAAATGTGGCTACTGGACCACTGAGAACAAGTTACAGGAGGACCCCAGAGCAAATAAGAGACCAGAAAACAACAGCCAGACACAATCAGCCCAGCAGATCTGCTGGGAAGGTTGCAGGAGGACCCCAGAGCAAATAAGAGATGAGAACACAACAGCCAGACCCCATTATCCCAGCAGATCTGCTGGGAAGGTTGTGGAGGACCCCAGAGCAAATAAGAGGCCAGAACAGCTATGTGCTGCTGACTACCGAGTGTAAGTTGAGCCTGCCTACCAGCCCTAGTCTGCAGTGCCCTGTTTGTTGTTGCTGCCTAATAACTTTTCATGTTCCAGTTCACACAAAAAAAATATTGTTCTTGCTGCCAACCCCTCCCCCCCACCAGCCAAGCCAAGCCACACACAGTACGGTACCTGCCTGCCAGCCAGCCAGCCGCCATCCAGTGCCACTAAAATTCCCTGCCAGCAGCAGATGCCGAGATGAGATGTGACCTGACCGGAATGAAATGAAAAAAAAAAAAATGGCTGGGTCGATAATGACTCCATCAGAGATAAGATTCAGAAGGCCCTGCAGTCAGCCGACCCCACCTATTACTATCTCCCCAACATTGCCTGGATTCACCACTACCTCAACCATCGGTTAGCTGAAACCCTCATTTATGCCTTCATCTATCCCCAACTTGCTACGGCATCTCCCTCATGTATGGTCTCCCCAAGTACCTACTCTCTAGTACCCAATCTATCCAGAATGCTGCTGCACATCTCCTCACTCATTTTCACAGATGGGCCAATATTGCCCCATCCTCAGAAACCTGCACTAGCTTCCCATCTGTTGAATTGTGTGAACAGTGAATAACTTGCTGTGGTCTGCCACCCCTATCTCTTGATATCATCGTCATTACACTCTAGCTCTCAGTCGCAGCTGTTATGAATTTCTGCTTATGTCTGTCCCTCATGTTACCCTCTCTACCGTTAGGAGGGAGTTCCTTTATCTCAGTTGCCCCTTTGCCTGAAATTCTTCCTGCCTCACTATGCCTCATACACTCTCTGTCTCTCTCTTTCGAACCCTCTTCAAATCCTGACTGAAAGCTCACCTGTTTTCACTTAGCTTACAATACCTGACCCATCAGTATCAGCCTAGCCTGAGTACATCTTGTGGATTGCATTTCCTGTGCCCTGCTCATTGTGTTTTACACTGCTGTACTTGAGTAGTTACCCTTTAAAGCATTTTGTGATACACTGTGTAAAAGAGGGCATAGAAAACAGTATTGCATTGTACTATATTGTATTGTGTCTACAAAAGATATTTCATCCTTCATCTCTTGAATGATCTTCTGCCAGTTGAGTATCCTCACTTTGCCCCTGCTGTGGGCATTTCTTGCTTTACATTTCTCTTCCAAGTCTTAGTAATTCTGTTTTCCACAAAACAAAAACCTTGGGATCATCCACCAAACACTAGTTCATAAACAGTTTTGATTTATTCAGATTATTTCAACCACTGGGCAATTTAAAATGTTGAAGTTCATACAGGTGCATATGAAAACAAAGTAATAGATGGGGGGTCGACCCCACCACCAGGTGCCGGCCCGGGAGGAGAGCGAGTCAGACAGAGACTACTAGAGAGAGAGAGAGAGAGAGAGAGAGCAGAGGAGAGAGACTAGGAGAGGACAGGAGGATTGGTTGGAGAGTCGGACTCAGAGGTTCTGTCGGGGAGCCGAGGAGTCGAGGCATCTGCTCTGCTCTGCTGCTAGTGTGCACACAGAGTACACCTGCACTGCACACAAGTCACTGGCTGCCTGCCACACTCACCGAGTCTAGTCGTCTCTCGCTCTCGTCCAATGCCAGTCCTCAGTGCTGACTCCCCAGAGAGTCCAGTCAGCAGGGGCAGGCATCTTCTTGAATTCTTTCCCTAAGCTGGCAATCACGCAATGGCAAGCTGCGTGTTTCTCAGAAATCTTTGTAACTTAGGGCTCGTGCTGCTGCCTTGTGACTGTGTGAGTGGCTCGCTACTCTGTCTCTCGATTCGAGTCAGGGAGTCAGTCAGATTTTTTTCTCCCTAGACTTCAGTAGCGATAGCGAGTCGCAAATGCAGCAAGTCAGACACAAAATAAAAAAATAAAAAACACGTGTGGCTGCCATTTATTTATGTTTACTGAAAATGATTGGGGGGGCTTTAACTTAGATTGGGGGGGCTGTAGCCTACCCCAAATCAATGTAGTGACACCACTGCTGAGCATCCTTCCCCTCTGAAATTAAGATGTGCGCTGAACGGGTGGTACAAGACAAGAGAGGAATGCTCTGTTATTGAAATATTAAAACCGGAAGCATGCATATATGTGAATTCTGCCCATTTCCAGTTGTAATATTTCAATAACAGAGCATTCCCCTTTTGTCTTGTACTACTCGTTCAGTGCACATCTTAATTTCAGAGGGGAAGGATGCTTAGTCAGTGTGCATGAATCGGGCAAGCAGCAGATCAGAAAAATAAAACATTTTTCTCCTGGATGGTGATGGTGGTGGGGGGTTCATGGTAACACTGATAAGGTTATCACTCAGTAATCATTTTCTTCAATCTATCAGTTACCTTACCTGCCTTCTGTGCTGACAGCCCCCCCCCCCACACACACATATACAGTGCATTGCGGGAGGCGGGACCAGGCTCAAATTCATTGACATATGTATATATATATATATTAATTCTTCTCTCCCAGACCCAGTCCAAGTATAATATATTCGGCTGCATATGGGCTTGGCAGCTGTAGAGTTGATGCCAGAGTGAACCTCTCTAGTGTTGTCCTGCTGTCCATTCCAGCTTGGAATTCACATGCGTGCCTGCTTCAGGAGGACTAGGAGGCTCAGGGGAGTATAAAATAATGAAGCAAAGTCAGGGATTTGGAATTTTTTTTTAATAAACTTAATCTGGCAAATGTTTACCTTCCTCATCTGGTGCACACAGTACTGCCGGTCAGATCGGTTTGGGACAGAGAAAACTGATTTACCATAACATGCACTGAGCACCCCAAACAACCTGTGAAAGTACAATAATATACTTTATTGGCAGCAACAAAAAGAAACTGTAGTAATGTGTGGTTTTTGGGGGGGGGTGCCACTAAACACCAGAGAAAGAAAAAATACATATTACGGGGATGGTGTTCAGAGGGTGGGGGTGCCACTAGACACCAGGGCAACATTATACACATAGAGGGATGGCAGTGGGGGGGGGGGCACTAGACACCAGGGAAACGGCGGCTTACTGCTCTCACTGCAGCCCGCAGCAGGAGTTCCAGCTGCAACTGCAGAAGTGAAGAAAGTCCCGTTGTTCTCATACAAAGAGTTCAGTGAAGGGCTCCTCTCGCTAAGCTGAGCATCCAGAATTTTGGGTGCCCGGAAGAGGTATTTCTGGCCCTTATTTAAAAAAAAAAAACATCAGCATCTAGCTAAACAGGGCATGTTTAGCTAGCTTCTGGTGTTTGTTTTTTAAATGACAGCATTTTTATGTATTTTCCATGCTTTGTTAGTTCGAGGAAAAAAGCTACACGATGACACTCTCATGACACAAAAATGTTTTGTGCTGTGCTAATCAAGTGGTGCCAAACCCAAAAAAGTGTCCTGCGACATCCAATTTTTCATTTCACACCAGAACATTAACTCAAAAACCCTACTGTACATGCTCAGAACAAAAAACACAAAACTTTTTAGCCTTATAATTCTGGAACCATTTAATACTTTCTCACCAGAGCTATCAAAGGTACTACATTAGGACATGCCACATGTCCCCTGCATGTCTGGGGAAAAAATTTCATTCCATGTAGGCTGTAGGTGAGGGCAAAAAACAAACAAACAAAAAAAAAAGTTAAGTATAGGATTAACCCTTTACAGAAAAATTACATATGAGGGTCTCAGAAACCACACAAACTGCCATCACAAAACATTTCCACAGATCAACACATGCAAAATTTCAGTTCATTTTGTCAAATGGTGCTAAAGATATTAATGTGCAAAGTTAGGAGTTTAACATTAAACACCCTACTCAACCCTAACAATAGTGGCTATATTTGTACACCCCCCTCAAGAAATCCAGGGTCAAATCTTCCCATCTCCCCTGAATCTCCACTGAAATCATCGATCAATGCAAGTCCCATGATTTCGCCTGGGCCTGTTGTAAATTATCCCACTCCCTCATACGAAATCGTTGATTAATGGAAGTCTCGTGATTTCACATGGACCTAATACAAATTATCCCACTCCCTTCATCACCTTCTCCACTACAGAGCCCTGAGAAATAATTGCGCTAAGGCTGTCTGGGCTGCAAAATCTGGTTAAAGGTCAGTTGGCATTCGTCTGTATTCCCCTCCCCCAGGTCGTGCCTGAAAATAGGCAGAATTTGTCTAATGCACTTACCCGGTCAACAAAAACTAAATAAAAAAAAAAAATAAATAACATTATTTCAAAGCCAACTTCCAGAACAACCTTAACTCCCCAGCCAAATTCTGGAAGGTAATCCACTCCCTTTTTGACTCCCCCTACCCAGTCTGCACCTCCGTTCTCGTTGTAAATGGTTCTTCTGACTGTTCTACTGTTGCTGCTCACTTAATTGAGTTCTTCACTACATGTGCTCTCACCTTCCCCCTGCCCCAGGCTCCCCTCCTTCCCCTCTTCCTTCCCTTTCCTCTCCCCCCAATCTACCCTGGTTTTCCAGTTCTCTCCATCACTACTCAGAAAACCCTGTTTGCCCTTTTCCTCCCTCAACTAGTCAGAGTCCAGCCTTGATGGGCTCAGTCCTAAACTCCTCCACCTCTCAGTTCTTGCAGTTGCATCTCCACTTTACTCACCTGCTCAACCCCTCATTCTCCCCCTGCTCCTTTCCTCAGTCCTGGAAGCTTGCCAAAGTCCTTCCACTTCACAAACGGAGTGACCCCTCCTCCACTGGCAACTTCCACACTATCTCTCTCCTCCCTTGCTGAGCTGCAACAGAAACTAGTCTACAGTGGACTTCTAGACTAATTCACCTCTTCCAGTTTCCTCTCCCCTTTCTAGTCTGACTTCGAGAAGCACCACCCCACTGTCTCCTCCCTGCTGTGTGTCACTGACTTCATCTTCTCTGTGATGGCTCAGGGGCATATTACGGCCACCATTTTCATCGATCTGGCTAAAGCCTTTGACTCGGTGTCCCACCTGCTCTTCCTGGATAAGATCAACTCTGCTGACCTCTCAGCTCCCCCTGTTGACTAGTTCCATCACCACCCCTTCCCATCCGGGCTGGGGTCCCACAAGGCTTAATCCTAGGTCCCATTCTGTTCTCCATTTTTCTGAACAACCTCCTCTCCACCTGTGCCAACTCACATATACACATGTATGCAGATGATCCAGTTATCTTCAGCTCCAGTCCCTCTCACACATCCAAGGAAGACCTGCTCCAGCACAATTTCCACAACATCCTGCACTGGCCCACTCCAGCCATCTCAAAGTCAACATGAAAAAACAGTGTCTATGACATTTGGTACCAGCCCAAAACTGGCCAGGCTGTCGAGACTGCCAGTGTTCTCCATGCTGGATGGCTCCCCTTTTGAAACTGTGCCATCCTTCAGGTACTCAGCATGTGGCTTGACAGCAAGCTTGACTTCTCAGCCTACATCGATGCTATCCATGTGAAACTCTGCCCTAAGCTGGGTGCTCTGTACTGTAACAAAGACTGCCTACCCCTCCTGGTCTGCCGTGAGCTGGTCACTTGTATAATGCAGTTACTGTAAGTCTCACATAATGTAGTTGCATTACAAACTATTATATAATGTAATTGCATTACAGACTATTGTATAATGCAGTTAAATTACAGACTTGCATATTACAGTTGAATTGCAGGCGATTATATAGTGTAGTTGAATTACAGACTATTATATAATGCAGTTGGATTACGGACTATCATATAATGCGGTTATGTTACAGACTATTGTATAATGTTCTGTAGTAACCTTATAGGCTATTGTATCATTTCATTGCATTACTGACTGTTGTATAATATAGTTTAGTAGCGAGGTTGCCCAGGCAGTAAGGGACAAGAGGTTAGCCTATAGAAAATTCAGGAAAACCAAGAGAGAGGAGGATAGGGAGAATTACCTAAAGATGGCTAGCGAGGCAAGTAAGGTAGTCTAGTGGGCTAAGGCTCAGAAGGAACTGCAGTTAATGGAGGGAATCAAGAAGGGGGAGAAGGCCTTTTTTTGGCTATATAAGCAAGACAAGGGACAAGAAGGATGGATTGTTAGGTTTCAGAAAGGGGACGGGTGGGTGGAGGAGAATGGGGAAAGCAGAGGTACCGAACAAATATTTCCATTCCAGGGAAAAAGACAGACTGGTACCAACAGTGGGAAGAAGAGGAATGGGGAGGATGGGAGCATGGATCTAGTGGTAGATGGGGATAGAGATAGGAAAGATCTGCTAGCATTGAAGGTAGACAAATCAGAGTACACCCAAGGGTGCTGAAGGAACTGGCAGAGGAGGTTGCAGAGCCACTGGTGGGCCCGTTCAGTAGTCCACTGGAGTCAGTCGTGGTACCACAGAACTGTAGAATGGCACATGTAGTGCCCCTCCATAACAGCAGTCCCAAAGGTGACCCAGGGAATTAGAGACCAGTCAGTCTGACTCCAATCATGTGCAAGCTCATGGAGACCATTCTGAAGGAAAGGTTGGTAGAGCATCAAGAGGAGCATGGTCTTCAAGATGAAAGGGAGCATGGGATTATGGGAAGGTGGGATGCATAGGGAGAGGCATCCCCAGCAGAAAACAGAAAGTTGTTATCCCCCTGTACAGACAGTTGGTGAGACCCCATCTGGAGTACTGCGTCCAGTTCTGGAGACCTAATCTCCGCAAGGACATAGACAGGATAGAGGCAGTCAAGAGGAGGGCAACTAAAATGGTGCAGGGTCTGCAAGAGAAGCCGTACGAGGAGAGACTAAAGGAGCTTAATATGTGTACCCTTGAGGAAAGAAGGGAGAGGGGGGACATGATAGAAACTTTTAAGTACTCAGTGGAATTAACAAAGTCCAAGAGGGTAGCATCTTTCAGAAAAAGAGGCGTGCAAGAACAAGGGGACACAATTTAAAGATGGGGCGGTTCCGGGCAATGTGAAGTATTTTTTCACAGAGAGGTAGTGGATGCATGGAACAGCCTTCCTGAGGAGGTTGTGGGGTCTAAAACTGTGGGAGAATTCAAGAATGCATGGGACAGACATAAGGCAATTCTTGTGGGGGCAGGAAGAAATAGGCTGTTGGTTAACTAGGATCTGTGGCCTATCCTGTAGGTAGGGAAATGGGCAGACTAGGTGAGCCAAGCGGTCCTTATCTGCCGTCAAAGTCTATGTTCTATGTGGTCACGTCAAATGAATCTGATTGACTTCTTTGACTGGGTCACCAAAACAGTAGACAGGGGCCAAATGGTGGACCTCTACCTGGATTTCAGCAAGGCCTTTGATGCTGTACCCCACAAGAGGCTGATCAGGAAGTTGGCAGATCTCACAGTTGGGGAGAAGATGACCAGATGGGTGGAAAACTGGCTTAGGAACAGGACCCAGAAGGGGGTGGTTGGGGGGAAAGTTATCTAACACCAGGCAGGTCACCAGTGGGGTTCCGTAGGGCTCGGTGCTGGGGCCAGTGTTGTTCAATGTCTTCATTAATGATATTGGAGATGGCATTAAGGGCAAAATGCGCCTTTTCATGGAAGACATCAAGTTCTATGGGAGGGTGAACATGGCTGAAGGGATACAGAATTTGAAGGAGAATCTGGAAAAACTTGAGAGGTGGTCTGGAATTTGGTAGCTTGGCTTCAATGCAATGAAATGAAAAGTTATGCACACTGGAGCCAAGAATCCCAGGATAGAGTACTAGCTGGGAGGTCTGGGTATCTGCAACAGAGGAGGAGAAGGATCTGGGAGTGATGATCACTATCGACCTGAAGCACTCTACACAGTGCAAGAAAGCAACAGCAAAAGTAAATAAGATATTGGGATGTATAGCCAGGGGATCAGCAGTAGGCGGGAAGAGGTTATAGTGCCTTTGTACAGGCCGCTGGTGAGGCCATATCTGGAGTATGGAGTACTGTACTGGTGCCCACACTTTAAAAAGTACATTAACCTGCTGGAGATGGTCCAGAGGAGGGCAATGAAGGTGATTGCAGATCAGCAGGGTAAAGCATTCGAGGAGAGGGTGGGGGTCCTGAATATGTACTCCCTGGAGGAAAGGCGAGATAGAGAGAGAGAGAGGGCACATGATTGAGACCTTCAGGTACTTGAAAGGAATAAATGGGGTGGATAAGGAGGGTCTTTTTAAGCTAAGTGGTGACTGAAACATGAGGAGGCACAGTCTTAAGTTGGGGGTGGGAAGGTTTAGGAGGGCAGTTAGGAAGCACTTCTTCACAGAGAGGGTGGTAGCCAGTTGGAATGTGCTGCTGGAAGAGACAGTCTCATCAAAGATCGTGGGCAGCTTCAAAAGAGGCTGGAATAGGCACAAGGGGAAAGTAAGGGTCATGGGAGGGGCGGGTGGAAAGGATGGGAGGATTGGGGGGGCAGGGTCAGTAGCTTAAGCTATGGACCCCGCAATACGAGCAGACTAGATAGACCAAACAGCCTTATTCTGCTGGCTTCTTTGTATGTTCATATAGCTGGATTACATACTGTTGTGTAATACTGTAGATGGGTGCTGTATCCCCCAAAGTACTGTCTCCTTCTCCAACAGGCATTATGCATTTTATTCAGTTATTTGTATGCTTGTCTACAAGTCAGTGTTATGCTGAATGGCGTTGTTTACCTTTTTGTTCATCATTCTGTTTCTGCACTTGTAAGTTGTCACTGTAACTGCATTCTGTTGCTTGATGTAGTTTTTAGTATTTTTTTGTACTCCCCTCTCCGTCTTCCCAGGGTTGCACCTGGAAATGAACCTCGGGCTCAGTATGCCTTTTCCAGTCCCAGTTACCAATTTTTAAATAAATTAAATGAACAAAAAAATAAATTGTTGAATTACAGACTATAGTATAATGCTTTTGTAGCACAGGTGATTAAATAATGTAGTTGCAATGCAGACTACTATATAATGTAGATGAAACAGACTCTTGTATAATGTTGTTGCATTATAGACTATTGTATAATGCAATTGCATTACAGACTATGCTATAATGCACTTACATTATAGGCTTTTGTATAATGCAGTTGCATTATGGACTAATGTACCATGTGGTTGCCATACAACAATTATATAATGCAGTTGTGTTACAGACTGTTGTATAATGTGGTTGTATTACAGACTACTGTATGATGCAGTTGCATTACAGATTGTTGCATGATGCAATTACATTACAGACAATTGAATAGTGTGGTTGTATTACAGACTGTTGTATAGTTGAATTACAGGCTATTGTATCATTGTTAAACTGCAGACTGTTATATGACATATTTGAATTACAGAATATTGCTTAATGCATTTGTATTCCAGACTATCGTATAATGTAGTTACATTACAGACTGTTCTGTCGTATGGCTGCATTATAGACTATTGTACAGTATACACGTGGTTGCATTACATACTACTGTATAATGTTGGTGCATTACAGATTTGCATTTTATAATGTAGCTGCATTACAAACTGTTGTATAATGCAGTCGAATTACAGATTATTGTATAATGCAGTTGAATTACAGATTATTGTATAATGCAGTTGAATTACAGACTATCAAATTACAGACTATTGTATGTAGTTGAATAACAGACTATGGTATAATGCTGCTGTATTATTGACTACTGTATAATGAAGTTACCTTAATACTTGTTAATGCAGTTGCACTGCAGATTATTGTGTAATGTAGTTGCATTATTGAGTGTTGTATAATGTAGTTAAAATACAGAGTATTATGTAATGTAGTTGTATCATAGGCTATTATATACTGAAGTGACATTACAGACAGTTGCATAATGTAGTTACATTACAGACCAGACTATTGCATAATGCAGTTACAGTACAGACTTGTATAATGCAATTGCGTCTCAGACTATTGCATAATGTTGTTGCATTACAGACTACTGTATAACGCAATTGCAATACAAACTTGTATACTGAAGTTGCATTACAGACTATTGTATAATGAAGTTACATTACGGGCTGTTGTATAATGTTACATTATAGACCATTGTATACTATTATTAATGATCTGAAAAATGTCGACAGGACTGAACTATACTACTCGATATGTGTCGATGAGACAGTTGAAATTTTTAATACAAAATTTGGCAATATTATGAACAAAAAGGCTACACTGCAAAAGCGAAGGCTTAGAAATAATACTAGTTCCTGGATAAAACAATGAGATCAAGAGATCAATTATGGAAACAGTATTTTGAAAATAAATCAGATTTAGCCTTTAATAAATTCATGCATTATTGAAATTTATGTAAAGTAGCCATTAAAAAAGCGAAGCAAGATTACCACAAAAATAAACAGTTGGACAGTATGGCAAATTCAAAATCTTTTTAACCGACAATGGGGGATGCATCTAATTGTATAAAAGCTGGGGATAACATATTTAATGACTAAATAAATATCGCCATGGAACTGAATGCATTTTTTTCACAAACATGTTTAGTTAAAGCTTGCTGAAATATGTGAAACAGTTTCTGCAGATACACACACTGATGTCAGCTGCAGCACATCTGCCACTGCGGCAGCAGCAAGGGGTGTAGGAAAGGCAAGGCAAATTTTATTTATGTAGCCCTCAATCCAAGTGAGGGCTCTGAGTGCTTTACAAAAAATAACAAGAATAAAATAAAATAGAATAAGATCAGTGTGACGGGCATGTGACCAGTGTAATGTATTCATTTCTTTTTGTTAATGTATTTTGTAATGTAAGTATGCTTCTGTCATAGCTTCTGCTACTTGCAATGGAGACACAAAAAACATGGCTTTTAGGGTCACATGTCCAGACAAGTCTTAAGGGAAATACTGAGAACTGCTCCGTGGAACTTTCTCATGAGCTAATCCAGGCTCCATATCCTGGAAGACGTGAATGTGCAACTCTGAAAACCTCAGACATCCTTGAAGCCAGAGATTCTGTAAGGCATATGGGAGAGTGCCAGGCTCAATGCCTCAGCCAGCTTAAAAGGCAAGAAGCGTGGGGCTACACACCTTGGACTGTCTTCAAGGCAGAATCATAACAGTGGACTAAGCACATTTGGGTGTAAAGGGAGCCAGCTGACTGAATTAGGTCATCCCTCCATACCCACCCATCTGGGGATGGGCAGGGTAGCCTGTCTCTCAAAGGAGAGAAATTGCCTCCCACAATCAGAAAAGAATATACTGTAACAGAGAAATGAGGTTCATTTCTCTCTCTTGGACTAGAACATCAAGACCAGAGCCCTGCTGTACACAGACTAGCTGATGGGTAAGGTAGCACAGTGAGGGGAAGTGCTTCTGTAGCTAGGGCAGGTAAAGGATTCTAGAGAAGGATAGCTGAGAATTTTGCTGTACACCAACTATCTATTAACTTGCTTTATTTTCTGTTTCTTAGTAAATGTGCAACCCTTTTGTTGTTCTGTAATACATCCTGTTGTAAATACTTGCAGTATTTTAGTAAAGCCTGTATTTTTATAGAATCAGTGACTGCTTGTTTAATTTAAAAGGGTCATTCCACTATTTCTGCTGGACTCTGTTTGGAGTACGTCTCTGAAGGGGCACTGTACCCACAGTTATTGTGTTGACCTTCCTGACCGTGAGCAAGGAGCAGGTAAAAAACAGGTTTCCTGGTTCCTGTTGGTAAAACCACATGGTGGCAGTGAAGGTGAAGTCCCTGGTTAGTGGGATTTGTGTCACAATCAGTATAAAATAAATATTTGTTTAGTTTTTATTTACCTGGTAGGTGCACTACACAACAACATTGCCTATTTTCAGACATGACTTGATACATAAAAATATGAGATGACATATAAATGAGATAAGTCAGGTCCCATCAAAAGCTCTTTCAAATAAAAAGATCTTAAAAGACGCTTTGAAGGCTGCCACTGAGCTGGAAGCATGGATGTGGCAGGGAATTGAGTTCCAGATAATGGGGGCCGCCACCCCAAAAGCTCGATCACTCAATGACTTGAACATTGAGGTGGGGACCACCAATAATCCAGCTGCAGTGGAGCGGAGCAGGCAGACTGGTTGATAAGGGGTCAGGAGATCTTTTAAGTAGTTGGGTCCCAGTCTGTGTAGGGCCTTGTATGTCAGCAAGCCAATCTTGAAGGTGATGTGCGAACACAAAGGCAGCCAGTGCAGAGCATGCAGGACTGGGGTGATGTGATCTCTCATAGAGGAACCCACCAACATCCGAGCCGAGGCATTCTGCACCAGCTTCAGTTGACACGTCAAACCTCCAGATAACCCTAGGTAAAGAGCGTTACAGTAGTCCAGCCTAATGGTGGCAAAAGCATGGATAACTGTCGCCAGGTCATCATGGGCTAAGAACGGACGGATCCTAGCAATGTTTTTTTTTTTGTTTGTTTGTTTTTTTATTCTCCCGCTTACTCTCTCTCTGAGCTCCACTTCTTTGGGAGCTCCAATGAAGGACTGCCCCCACTCCTGCCACCTACTTGGTTTCACGGTCAATCCCCCTTGGAGCCGTGGATCTACCCCCCTGGGCGGGGACGAGGTGGGGCAGAACACCCCGAACTAATCAGCTTTTGTCGGGAGACCCTGGGACCAGGCAGACAGGACTATTGGGGTCTGCCTCAGTGCTGCATCTACCCAGAGCTCGGAGAGTGCTTTTCCCTGTTCGTTGTGGGAGTGGCGCATGCCCGAAACCAAAGCATCACTGCCAATCTCGCCACTCCCCCCTCAGCGTCAGCTCCATGCTTGCCATGTCTCAGGCTTCTGCCAGAGGCTGGTCAAGCACCGAGCAGGGACCTCCCCTCCCTCCCGGGAGAGGAGAGCTGTCCTCAGGACACTCAATCCTCTCCCTCCCCTGCCGACCCCTGACGGCCTGGGCTCATTCCTGAACCTGGGTCACCAGCGAGCAGCAAGGTGTGGCGTCCAGCGCTTCAACTCTCAGCACCACCGGGCTGGCTCCTAGCAATGTTTTGAAGATGAAAAAAGGCAAATCGGAAAATAGATGACACCTGGTGTTCATAGGTCAGTCTGCTGCCCAGTGTGACTCCTAGGTCCCTGACCACACTCACTGCCAAAAGGGGCTGGCCACCCAGAACAGGTAGGCCAACTCCCCCATCAGCAGGCAAGCCCCCACGACCAGGCTCAATAACCATGATCTCTATCTCACCCAGACTGAGACACAGTCAGTTGGCAGCCATCCAGTCATTAACTTTGGCCAAACAGTGACTCAGCACCAAAAACACAGAAGTATCATCAGGGGTACAGGACAGGTAAGGTACAACTGGGTATCATCTGCATAGCAGTGAAACCCCACATTGTACCACCTTATGATCTCCCATAGCGGCAGCAAGTATACAGAAAATAAAAATGGGAGCCAAGATCGAATCCTGAGGGACCCCACAGGACAACACAGATGATCCTGAAGTTAACTTCCCTGGAGCCACTCACTATGCTTTCCCCACCAAATATGAGCAAACCCAGTGCAAAACAGCTGGAAACACCAACATGGTCCCTCAGGCGATCAATCAGCACCCCATAATCCACTGTATCAAATGCTGAGGAACGGCCCAAGAGCAACAAAATAGTTCATATACCCCTCCTGGAGATTTGTAAAGCAGCTACCTGGTCTACAGTACACACATTTACTTCTTCTGATCAGTGTTTTTATCTGATTATGATTACTGCTGTAAACAGACAGTTTGCACACACTCTGTGCCCTGGAACAATGGAATGGTCTTAACCAATCTAAGCACTGAATGTGTGACACATGAGCCTAAACTGACAGATCATTTGGCAAATATTAATACAAGTATATTTAGTTAAAAAGAAAAAAATACTCACCCTAGTAATGATATTTCTTCTAGAGGGTTTACTAGTTAATCATATAATCTGCAGCAATCTCAGGCCTGAGTTGTTGCCCCAGAGGTGCAATTTGGAATATTCAAATTCAGATACTTTGCTCCTAATACTATTGCCTGTTCATAAATCATTGTATATTCTCATTTGTATTTATTGTATATATGGTATATATTTGCAATAGTTTTTGTATTTTATTGTATATATGTTGAAAAACATCCTGTATTTTAGTGTACCTTTTGCTGTGTAGGCACCTCTGTATTATCGTTGCATTTTCTCCACTTTCCCCTCCCTGAGTCGCACCTGGAGACAAGCTCCAGCTCAGTGTGCCTTTCCTGGTTACCAAAATTCAAATAAATGAAATAAAAACTCCAGAGATATAAATGGCAACAAGGGAACTGGGTTTGATGGGTTACATCCAAAAGTACAAAAACTGGGAGTGTATTATATTGTAAAACCAATACTCTTTATAATAAATCTAGCACGCTGTTCTAATACTGCATCTTTATGTTGGAAGACTGCAGTAGTTACCCTATTTTTAGATCAGGTGACATAAATGCAATAAACACATTATAGACCCACATGAGTACTTTCTACTTAATCAAAACTACCAGAAAAAGTAGTTTGGGACAGTTGTCAAATTACTGAGAAATAAATTATCTATTAACCCCAGATCAACATAGTTTCAGAAAGGAATTCAGCATGACAATGGCCTTAGTCAGATTGATGGAAGACACTGTAGCAACATGGAATAAAGCATGCAAATGGGCTATCTTCATCGACCTGACCAAGGCCTTTGATCTTGCAGATCATACTGTGCTAATTAAAAAAGTAAAAATCCTTGGAATAAATGATTATGGTTCATCCATGTCACTGCGACAATATTATTGCCGACGGCAATCACAGTGGTAGCTTTCTGCCGACACCACAAGCTACAACAGTAAATCTGAACACCCCACAACATGAGTGACAGAAAGACATGGGGAACTCGTAAAACCAATGCCAAATCAATACCTGAATACCCCATCAGATCCCACAATATTCCACAGCACAACACATGGAAAACTTGAGTATTGCAGGGTTGGGGGGGCTCCGCCACCTGTACCCCCCTCTCCTAATATAACCAACTCCAAGGTCACACCATGGTTACTAGGGGGTAGTAATGTTGCTTGGTGGCACAGAGCATCAGGCAGCAATACAGAGACAGGAGGTATCCCCTGCGCCCACATCACTGTACGCCTGATCCACTCAGATGCCCAAAACAGGAGGCACTCTAAAGCCCAGGTCGCACTAGTGCCCTGCAACAACCCATGGCTGCTGTAATGATGGCGGCAATATTAAGTTGCCCTCCTAACAGTATACCAGTGATCATGCTACAGTTCGGTTTCATGATTATTTGTCAAATAGTATCCAAATAACTGACATAGGTACAGTTAAATCTGAACCTCAACAGATTAGTCTGGGTATTCCTCTGGGTCCACTCCCATTTTCTGTGTATGTAAACAATTTGCCAGCTGTACATAAAGCTCTGTCTACTGTCATGTACACAGATGATACAGTACCATACTGTGCTGGAAAAATAGGAGTGGACCTAGAGGAATGCCATTAGGGCATTTATGACAAGCTACAAAGCTGACTTTATAGAGACAGTCTTTTATTAAACAAGAAAAAAAAAAGCAAAGGTGATGATTTTGGATACCCAGCAAAGATGAGGCACATCTGGAAAAAAAACAGCATACAATTGGGTCTGAAAATGAACCACATGAAGTAGTAAAACATGATAATTATCTGGGCATAACTTTAGATCAGACTGTCACATTGCAAGACCATATAAATAAAGTCAGTGGAAAAGTAAACAGTAAGCTAGGTTTTCTGTATACAAGTCAGAATAATTTAACAGAAGAAGTTGGAGAAATCATTGCAAAACAGGTTTTATTTTCTGCATCAGAGTATTATTCAGTCTTATTATATCAGGTCCTAGAAAATGTGTTGTTAAAATATATTGTTTCATTTAACAACATATGTTGGTTTATTACAACAGCATCCAAGCAAACTCATCACTGTTTATTTATTTTTATTTATTTATTTATTTATTTGTGTCTAGGATTACAAAGTACCTTTGAGCTGAGGCTCTTTTGCAAAGATTCCACGTCATGCTGATTACAGGGTAACAGACACTAAAACATAAAACAGTTACAGGTACATGGTTTTAGACAGTAACTTTGCTTGACAAAATCAGACTGAGCAATGAGTAACTCAAGAAACAATAGGAGGAAGAGGGCAAGAAGGGGAGAGGGCTGAGGGTAGGGGAAGGCATAGGTGTAGAGGGTCAGGGTGAGGCAGCCGAGGGGCCTTGTCAGGACAGACACAGGGCAAGTGCATTAAAAGTTGCATTGGACAGGTAAATGCAAGAAGAGAGGGCAGAAACTGACACCTATAACGTCAGAAGCAGCGTAGTGAATGAAGATGTTAAGGGGTGCAAGCACAGGTGGAGGTGCCAGTTAATTGTAATTGTATTCTCGTACCAGGGTCTTAGCACCACAGGTGAGGATTTATTAGAAAGTTGCAAACTTTGCACAAAAGGTATTAGCATGGAATTTGTTAAGTGTATTAAGTGGGAAAATGACTTAGTGTACTAAAACTGTGTCCCTACAAAGTACATCTACAAAAGGAAAAGGACAAATTATTTAACCAGGAAAGGCACACTAAGCCACAACTTGTTTCCGGTTACGACATGGGAGCACAAGGAAGTTAAGTGACTTGCTCAGGGTCAAACAGTATGCAAGTGGGGGCTGATGGGATTCAAACTCAGGTCTCCAGGTTTGCAGCTCAATTCCCTTAACCACTACGCTATACTGCCTCCCCGATAAGATTTAATGAAAAGTTCACAAAAACTAAGGTAGCTGAAAGGTTCTTTTCAGTATACCATATTATAAAGTAGTGGACCTGCCTCCACCAATCGGAGGACAGCACTGTTGTACCTCATATTCATTATATAGTTTCTGCCTCTCACTCCTCCGCACAGTTGATTCCAGCCACAGTAGCGCTGCCCTGTCATACTATTCCTGTCAGAATCGCCACGGGGGAATCAGCTGTGAGAGGAATCCCAGTTTTAAAAAGAACTGCCTTGAGCCACAAAACTTTATGGGAAATCGTCACCGCATTCCATCAAACGAGCCACCCTTGAGCCACAAAACTTAATGGCAAATTGTCAGTTCAGTGTATCCAATGAGCAGTCCTTTAACCCCACAATCCAATACTAGCAGAAGTTGTTACCGGAACTGAAAATGTTGAAAAAACGTTCACATAAATGAAAAGGTTTTGAAGTGTATCTCGCAGTTTGATATTTTGAAATGGAATAAAACTGATGGTGAAGCATGCTGGCAAAAGTTTCAATAAATGAAAATGTTTTAGCCGCAGTCAGTCCCTGCCACCACCATAAAACTGATGCTCTGTTTCCGATTTGACAATTCAATGGTAGTAGCAAAGTAAGCAAGTAAGTAAAGTCGTATTTATCTAGCGCCCAATCCAAGGGGCTCTGTGCACTTTACATAAAGTGCGGCAACAAGACATTTCAGTAAATACATCACATTAGAGTCAGCAATGACAATGTACAATAAATATCACAAACTCTAAAAAAACATTAAATCCTACTCCAGATTAAAAGCTTGCCTAAAGAGGTGTGCTTTAAGGCTAAATTTAAAACTCTCCACAGATGGTGCTTCTCACAAAGATCGTGGTAGAAAATTCCATTGGGCTGGGCCAGCGACCTCGAAAGTACGGTCACCGGATGTCTTGAGCTGTGCTCTGGGAACCACAAGAAAACCCTCTGTGGAAATGAGGAGTGGGCACACCAGGCGGGCATCAGAAGGTCTGACAGGTAACCAGGACCCGATCCGTATAGGGCCTTATAGGTGAGCAAGCCCGCCTTGAAGGTAATCCTCCACCTGACCGGCAGCCAGTGCAGATCGGGCAGAACTGGAGTTATGTGAGCGGACCTGGGGAGGCCCGTCAACAGTCTCGCTGCAGCATTCTGCACCAGATGCAGCCTGTGGAGGTTATCCCTCCGTGACTCTGAAGTATACAGAGTTACAGTAGTCGAGTCTGGATGTCACAAAGGCATGTATCAGTGCGGGCTGGTCATCAGGCAGCATTAAAGGCTTGATCCGTGCGACATTTCTAAGATGGTAAAAAATTATTTTGAATGACTGATGACACCTGAAAACTGAAGTCCTGCCGCCACCATAAAACTCCTTATCCTGCTCCATATCTGACGTCACAATCCAGTTGTAGTGGCAAAGCTGAAACATCTTGGGAAAAGTTTGAAATAAATCAAAATATTTTAACCACAGTTACTCCCTGCCGCCACCATTACACGGCGTCTAAGTAGCTACCTTTGCACGCCATGTAAGCAGCATAAGTTCATAATGTCTGCTGATTGAAAGTACCACAACTGTATGTAAAGGGCAGGAGAGACCAGAAATAGCAGTGAAAATACATCAAACATTCACAAAAACATGTTTATTGCAAATTGTTGTTTTGGGCTGGAAACAGTTCCACTACTTCATAATACAGTAATGCATATCGCATGGGGTGTCTCTTACAAGATAAGAATGTTATCTTGTGTGGTTTTGGGCTGACAGAACTGCTTAGCTTCACATTGCGGTACTCTTGCCCCAAACAGCACGAGATTACATTCTTATCCTGTAAGAGACACCCCTCATTATACGTATTAATACATATGCAATACACAATAGTCTGTGATTCTACCACATTACTCCATAGTCTGAAATGTAACTGCATTATACAATAGTCTGTAATGTTACTACACCATACAGTGGTCTGTAATACAATCACTGCTACACTACATCACATGCCACAACGTAGTTGCAATGCACATTGCATGATGCACTTGCGTTAGGTCTTGACAGAGTAGCTTTATTGATGTGCAGCACCGTGAACCACATTATATAACACTACCACTGCCACCTCACTAAGTGAAGTAGCTGGCAACAACCCTTCCTTGGTATGCCCACCCTATCCTGCAGGCAGGTACCCAATTATGGTATTCCCAGGGGCACGTGGCACAGCTGGATCCCAGAGTGGCATGTCATCAGCTGGAGTGGCAATTTAAGAGTCTCCTTTTGCTTAGTACCAAGTTGTACTGTATGCAGCACACAACAAAAACCCTGCAGCTCTTCCAGGGGCCCAAAGGAGTGTGCTGCCAGCCTTATCCAGGCACCAAATGTCCATTTTCAGCATCCCAAACACAAGTTCAATGATGCCCCTTCTCTGTCTGTGGGCATTAGAGTATTGTGACAGTACCTCACCCTGTGGCTGCAGACTTAATGTCAGGAGGAATGTCTGCAGTGGATATCTACCATCACCTGCAAGACAAGAGACATATGCGTGTCAGTTGAGGTGCATGCTACATACGTGAGATCAACAACTATTGCCATACCGAGATGTATTCATCTCCTGATTATCCTCCAGGGGTTCCCACATTTGTGTTTAATAAATATTGTAATGTGTAGCCACCCCTGCATTGAAACACTGGTCCATAGCACCTGCTGTGAATTTAGAAGATTGTTGTGTTGGTACAGTACAAAGGAAGACTGTTTAGTAATGTCCATATTCCTATACAGATGACACCAGACCAACAACTTTCAGTGCACCTATCCCCCTTAGTTACCACAGAGGAAGAGAGGACCTTTCAGTGTGGCTGTCTCCCTTAGTTACCACAGTGGAAGAGAGCACTTTTCACGGCACCTGTCCCCCTTAGTTACCACAGTGGAAGAGAGTACTTTTCACGGCACCTGTCCCCCTTAGTTACCACAGTGGAAGAGAGCACCTTTCACTGCACCTGTCCCCCTTAGTTACCACAGTGGAAGAGAGCAACTTTTAGTGCACCTGTCCCCTTAGTTACCACAGTGGAAGAGAGCAAATTTCTGTGCACCTGTCCCCCTTAATTACCACAGTGGAAGAGAGAAACTTTTAGTGCGCCTGTTCCCCTTAGTTACCACAGTGGAAGAGAGCAACTTTTAGTGTGCCTGTCCCCTTAGTTACCACAGTGGAAGAGAGCAACTTTCAATGCGCCTGTCCCCCTTAGTTACCACAGTGGAAGAGAACAACTTTCAGTGCGCCTATCCCCTTAGTTACCACAGTGGAAGAGAACAACTTTCAGTGCTCCTATCCCCTTAGTTACCACAGTGGAAGAGAGCAACATTCAGTGCACCTGTCCCCCTTAGTTACCACAGTGGAAGAGAGCAAATTTCTGTGCATCTGTCCCCCTTAATTACCACAGTGGAAGAGAGCACCTTTCGGTGCACCTGTCCGCCTTAGTTACCACAGTGGAAGAGAGCAACTTTCAGTGCGTCTGTCCCCATTAGTTACCACAGTGGAAGAGAGCACCTTTCAGTGCCCTGTCCCCATAGTTACCACAGTGGAAGAGAGCAACATTCAGTGCGCCTGTCCCCATAGTTACCACAGTGGAAGAGAGCAACATTCAGTGCGCCTGTCCCCATAGTTACCACAGTGGAAGAGAGCAACTTTCAGTGCGTCTGTCCCCCTTAGTTACCACAGTGGACGAGAGCACCGTTCTGTGCACCTGTCCCCCTTAGTTACCACAGTGGAAGAGAGCACCGTTCTGTGCGCCTGTCCCCCTTAGTTACCACAGTGGAATAGAGCAACTTTTAGTGCACCTGTCCCTCTTAGTTACCACAGTGGAAGAGAGCAACTTTCAGTGCACCTGTCCCCATTAGTTACCACAGTGGAAGAGAGCAACTTTCAGTGCGTCTGTCCCCATTAGTTACCACAGTGGAAGAGAGCACCGTTCTGTGCGCCTGTCCCCCTTAGCTACCACAGTGGAATAGAGCAACTTTTAGTGCACTTGTCCCCCTTAGTTACCACAGTGGAAGAGAGCAACTTTCAGTGCACCTGTCCCCTTAGTTACCACAGTGGAAGAGAGCAAATTTCTGTGTGCCTGTCCCCCTTAATTACCACAGTGGAAGAGAGCACTTTTCAGTGCACCTGTCCCACTTAGTTACCACAGTGGAAGAGAGCAACTTTCAGTGCACCTGTTCCCTTAGTTACCACAGTGGAAGAGAGCAAATTTCTGTGCACCTGTCCCCCTTAATTACCACAGTGGAAGAGAGCACTTTTCGGTGCACCTGTCCCTCTTAGTTACCACAGTGGAAGAGAGAAACTTTCAGTGCGTCTGTCTCCATTAGTTGCCACAGTGGAAGAGAGCACCTTTCTGTGTGCCTGTCCCCCTTAGTTACTACAGTAGAAGAGAGCAACTTTCAGTGTGCCTGTCCCCCTTAGTTACCACAGTGGAAGAGAGCAACTTTCAGTGCGCCGGTCCCATTAGTTACCACAGTGGAAGAGAGCACCTTTCAGTGTGCCTGTCCCCATAGTTACCACAGTGGAAGAGAGCAACTTTCAGTGCGTCTGTCCCCATTAGTTACCACAGTGGAAGAGAGCACCTTTCTGTGCACCTGTCCCCCTTAGTTACTACAGTAGAAGAGAGCAACATTTAGTGCGCCTGTCCCCCTTAATTACCACAGTGGAAGAGAGCACCTTCCGATGCACCTGTCCCCATTAGTTACCACAGTGGAAGAGAGCATCTTTAAGTGCGTCTATCCCCAATAGTTACCACAGTGGAAGAGAGCAACTTCAAGTGCGTCTGTCCCCAGTAGTTACCACAGTGGAAGAGATCACCTTTCTGTGCGTCTGTCCCCCTTAGTTACCACAGTGGAAGAGAGCAACTTCCAATGCGCCTGTCCCCTTAGTTACCACAGTGGAAGAGAGTGACTTTCAGTGCCCCCATCCCCCTTAGTTACCACAGTGGAAGGGAGCATCTTTCGGTGCGCCTGTCCCCTCTAGTTACCACAGTGGAAGACAGCACCTTTTGGTGTGCCTGTCCCCCTAAGTTACCACAGTGGAAGAGAGCACCTTTCAGTGCGCCTGTCCCCCTTAGTTACCACAGTGGAAGAGAGCACCTTTCAGTGCGCCTGTCCCCCTTAGTTACCACAGTCGAAGAGAGCAACTTTCAGTGCGCCTGTCCCCTTAGTTACCACAGTGGAAGAGATCACCTTTCAGTGCGCCTGTCCCTCTAGTTACCACAGTAGAAGAGAGCAACTTTCAGTGCCCCTGTCCCCCTTAATTACCACAGTGGAAGAGAGCAACTTTCAGTGCGTCTGTCCCCTTAGTTACCACAGTGGAAGAGAGCAACTTTCAGTGCGCCGGTCCCATTTGTTACCACAGTGGAAGAGAGAAATTTTCTGTGCGCCTGTCCCCCTTAATTACCACAGTGGAAGAGAGCACCTTTCAGTGCACCTGTCCCATTAGTTACCACAGTGGAAGAGAGCACCTTTCAGTGCGCCTGTCCCCATAGTTACCACAGTGGAAGAGAGCAACTTTCAGTGCGTCTGTCCCCAATAGTTACCACAGTGGAAGAGAGCACCTTTCTGTTGCCTGTCCCCCTTAGTTACCACAGTGGAAGAGAGCAACTTTCAGTGCGCCTGTCCCATTAGTTACCACAGTGGAAGAGAGCACCTTTCAGTGCGCCTGTCCCCTTAGTTACCACAGTGGAAGAGAGCAACTTTCAGTGCGCCTGTCCCCATAGTTACCACAGTCGAAGAGAGCAACTTTCAGTGCGCCTGTCCCTTTAGTTACCACAGTGGAAGAGATCACCTTTCAGTGCGCCTGTCCCCCTAGTTACCACAGTAGAAGAGAGCAACTTTCAGTGCCCCTGTCCCCCTTAATTACCACGGTGGAAGAGAGCAACTTTCAGTGCGTCTGTCCCCTTAGTTACCACAGTGGAAGAGAGCACCTTTCAGTGTGCCTGTCCCCCTTAGTTACCACAGTGGAAAAGAGCAACTTTCAGTACGCCTGTTCCCCTTAGTTACCACAGTGGAAGAGAACACTTTTCAGTGTGCCTGTCCCCCTTAGTTACCACAGTGGAAGAGAGCAACTTTCAGTGCACCTGTTCCCCTTAGTTACCACAGTGGAAGAGAGCACCTTTCAGTGTGCCTGTCCCATTTGTTACCACAGTGGAAGAGAGAAATTTTCTGTGCGCCTGTCCCCCTTAATTACCACAGTGGAAGAGAGCACCTTTCGGTGCACCTGTCCCATTAGTTACCACAGTGGAAGAGAGCACCTTTCAGTGCACCTGTCCCCATAGTTACCACAGTGGAAGAGAGCAACTTTCAGTGCGTCTGTCCCCAATAGTTACCACAGTGGAGAGAGCATTTCTGTGCGCATGTCACCCTTAGTTACCACAGTCGAAGAGAGCAACTTTCAGTGCGCCTGTCCCCTTAGTTACCACAGTGGAAGAGATCACCTTTCAGTGCGTCTGTCCCCCTAGTTACCACAGTAGAAGAGAGCAACTTTCAGTGCCCCTGTCCCCCTTAATTACCACGGTGGAAGAGAGCAACTTTCAGTGCGTCTGTCCCCTTAGTTACCACAGTGGAAGAGAGCACCTTTCAGTGTGCCTGTCCCCCTTAGTTACCACAGTGGAAGAGAGCAACTTTCAGTACGCCTGTTCCCCTTAGTTACCACAGTGGAAGAGAACACTTTTCAGTGTGCCTGTCCCCCTTAGTTACCACAGTGGAAGAGAGCAACTTTCAGTGCACCTGTTCCCCTTAGTTACCACAGTGGAAGAGAGCACCTTTCAGTGCGCCTGTCCCCTTAGTCATCACAGTGGAAGAGAGCACCTTTCTGTGTGTCTGTCCCCCTTAGTTACCACAGTAGAAGAGAGCAACTTTCAGTGCGCCTGTCTCCTTAGTTACCACAGTGGAAAAGAGCAACTTTCAGTGCGCCTGTTCCCCTTAGTTACCACAGTGGAAGAGAGTACCTTTAAGTGCACCTGTCCCCCTTAGTTACCACAGTAGAAGAGAGCTCCTTTCAGTGCGCCTGTCCCCTTAGTCACCACAGTGGAAGAGAGCACCTTTCTGTGTGTCTGTCCCCCTTAGTTATCACAGTAGAAGAGAGCAACTTTCAGTGCGCCTGTCCCCTTAGTTACCACAGTAGAAAAGAGCAACTTTCAGTGCGCCTGTTCCCCTTAGTTACCACAGTGGAAGAGATCACCTTTCAGTGCGCCTGTCCCCCTTAGTTACCACAGTGGATGAGAACAACTTTCAGTGCACCTGTCCCCCTTAGTTACCACAGTGGAAGAGATCACCTTTCAGTGCACCTGTCCCCCTTAGTTACCGCAGTGGAAGAGATCACCTTTCAGTGCACCTGTCCCCCTTAGTTACCACAGTGGAAGAGAGCAGTGCAGAACTTTTGCTTCAACAGGACACCAATGATCGCCTGTCCATGAAAAATAAAAACTAATGATGACAATATTGACCACTATAGGGTATCTAAACACTATCATACGGACTACCTTTGCACCACAGATCAGTGGCATGTAGGCAATTCTGAGTGACAAGGCCATGTATCAGGGGACCTGTGGCCCTACTGCATGCAAGCATGAAAGGGAAACACGTTAGCATGCTGACCAGTCTGGAGGCATGTCTGTGGGGCATACCTGCACTTCATGCCAAGTGAGGGGGCACAGAATATGCAGGCAGGGACCCTGCCATATCTGTTACATGATCCCCACGGATTTCAGCCACCTGCTACATCAGAACCCCCCCCCCACCATGCTGCCCCAGCCCTCTGGGCAGACAGGGAGAGCTGGGGGCAGCAATTTGGGCACTCGCCTGTAAATAGTCACTCCATTCCTTCCATGTCTTCCCACAATCCCCTGCTTGTGTGGAGTAGGGGACCCACTCCAGGACTCAGGATGGGCATTCTATTTGATGCCCACCTGTGATCATTGATCTGCCCCCCACTGCAGCAGCATGGTGGGGTGGGGCCATGGATGAGCTGCAGAGGCATGTGGTAGTGCCTGCGTCTTGTGCTGCAAGCTCTGTCTGCTTTGTGTGCAGAGCGGCCAGTTACTTGTGATCTGTGTGCACTCAGTCCCACAATAGTGCATAGCCCCCAAAATGAATACGGAGATACCATCTAACAGTAGATAGTCTGAACTGTGGTCAAAGACTGGAATGGCCCTACACATACTACACTCTGATAGGGATGAGTTTTCTGTAGCTGAGGATGATAGTAATGAGGACAAAGTGCTGGAATGCAGTGTCAGTAATCAGAACGCTCACGCAATAACTCAATGACTTAGAAAGAGCCTAGCAGCCATGGATTGCCAGGGTGGGGTAGAGAAACAATGGGTGAAAAAATAAGGGAAGGCATAGTGAAGGCAACCAGCATCTGTGTGAAAGAGGTGAGGAAAAGCAGGAGGAAAAAAGGCCCCTCTGGTACTCTAGGGAGGTGGCCACAAAAATGAAGGGGAAAAAAGGGTGGCATTCAGGAGGTACAAAAAAAACACAGAGGGAGTAGGATAGGGAGATATACCAGGTGAAACAGAGGGAAGCATGGAGGGCAGTAGGGCAAGCAAAGGCGCAAACAGAGGAAAGGATTGTCATGGGGTGGGAGAAGGGAACAAGACCTTCCTCAGTTACCGAAGTGTGAAGAGGAAGGCAAGGAGAGGGATAGTGAGGATACAGAGGTCAGTAGACAGCGACTGCATGGAGAAGGATTATTAAAAAGTTGACATCTTGAACAGGTACTTCTCCTCAGTCTTCACAGTGGAGAGAGAGAGAGAGAGAGAGAGTGGGAAGGACCAGCAAGGAGCAGCAGGAACAAGGGTGGGTGGGAGGTGAACATAAGTCAATTTACAGAGGACAGAGTCCTGAAGGAGCCAGACGGAATACATACAAGAGTGTTACGGGAACTAAGGAAGGAGCTTGCTGCACTACTGACAGACTTTTTCAACAGAACACTGGAAACAGGGTGGTTCCGGGGTCCTGGAGGAGAGTTGGCATAGTTCTGCTGCACAAACGTGGCACCAAGGAGGAGGATAGCAATTACAGACCAGTCAGTCTTACATCAGTGGTGGGGAAATGAATGGAAACCCTGTTAAAAGAAAGGCCAGCGGAAAATCTTTAATCCAGTGGGTTGCAAGACCAACAGCAGCATGGATTCACAAGGAGGCCATCATGCCAGACAGATCTGATTGTTTTCTTTGACAGGGTGACCAGAGAAATAGATCATACGAACATATGAATATACAAAATTGCCAGACGATAAAGGCCTTAAGATCTATCAAGTCTGCTCAATTCCAGCCGGCCCCGTGGTGCTGAGGGTTGAGGCGCTGGAAGCCACGCCTCGCACCACGCTGGTGACCTGGGTTCGGGAATGAGCCCGGGCTGTTGGAGGTCGGCAGGGAAGGGAAAGGATTGGGCATCCAGAGAACTGCTCTCCTCTCTCTGGGGAGGGTTCTGGGGCTGCTCAGTATCCTAGCGACCCCCGATGGAGATTGGGGGAAGCACAGGTATGTCAGCCAGAACAAGAGGGGGTGGGAGTACGTCAGACATCAGCAGGTGAGCCATGCGCAGATGTCATTGCATGCCGCACTCCCAAGGGGGCAACTACAACCACTAAAAACCCTGCCTAGGACCGCGGAGATGATGGGGGCACCAGAGGCAGGACGCATATCCCACCACCGGCCTGATCCCCAATGGACTCCTGGCCGACCCAGCAACTGCAGTAAGCCCTCTCCAATTACAGATAGGCTGCTGAGGTTGAGCGTGTCGGCCCGGGGGTGATCTGGTGCGCTAGGGCTGCCTGGTTGTCGGGGGAGTTCCAGTTGGATTGCAGGGTTCAGGCAGGGAGTACCAGTCCTCGCCGCATGTGCACCCTAGAAGAATGCCCAGCTTAGGGGGAGCATAAACATAATCTACCAAAAAAAAAAGTCTGCTTGATTGTGTGGCTAGCAGCCCTTATACTGCAGCTGCCCTCCCTCTCCCCCTCCAGTGACCTTCCTCACCCAGTCCCATCCCCCTTTGAAGCAGCCCATTGTTCTACAGGATACCACTTCCTCTGGCAATGTGTTCCACCCAGACACCACCTCTCCGTAAAAAAGTGTCTCCTCATTTTCCTCCTGAACCTTCTCCCTTCCAGTCTCAGATTATGCCCTTGAGTGTCCCTCCCCCTCCTTAATTTAAAAGGCCCCTCTATTCCCATCTTATTTATTCCCTTCATGTACTTGAAGGTTTCAATCATGTCCCCTCATTCCTCCTCTCCTTCAGTGACGGGCAGTGGATGTAGCCTATTTGGACTTCAGCAAAGCCTTCGACAATGCACCACACAGTGCTATAAAACTGCATTTATCTTAAATTTATAAATGCAGTTTTAGCATCGATGTAAACAGCAGCCTTTCCTGTAACACTCGGTGAAGTCTGATTTTGATATTGCGCACTGCCAAAAAGTGCTGTTTATTGTCCTTTAAACAACTCTTTCAAGCTGCATTGGTGCGTTTCTATTTCTCCAACAGTGCATTTTGTACCAACACCAATATAATACTGTCCCATAGCAATATATCCATATTAGAAAAATTAAAAATAAAGTATCAGCTGCAGTGTCATTGTGATTTTTTTCTTTATTTTCTCTGTTTTTCTCTTCCTTTATTTAGTTTCTACATTTTGCATAAATACGCTTTAGCATTGGCATTTCATGGTTCTTACTTTAGCGTCATCTTTTTTAATTTCTTCAGTTTATCCAGCATCCTTTCATTTTTCTCCTCCACTCCAGGGTGATTCAAGGGGGCTCTCAGGGCTGAATGGGGAGGGGGCTGAGATAGCTGGGGGTGCGTGAATTTTAGTTCTTATAAAGCTACAATCAGGCAGAATAATGGGTGAAAAAGAGTGGGGTTAATCTCTGTCTAACTCACTGGGACAGTTTCAGCATAATCTCTATGTACAGCCCTAATTCCCAAAAAGCAGTCTCTAAATTCGTGCGGGCTGACCTTGATGTCTGTGGCATTGCGCATGCGGAACCGCAGAAAAAGGGGGGGGGCTTGACTGTTTTAAGCCATTACAGTATAAAAACACTTTTACATTGAAAAACATACAATAAGCAATTTATAAAACATCCCTGTTCTTCATGTCTTTTGTTTCTATTGCACAGAAATATTATTTTTTATGTATTTATTTCAATAGATTTACCAGGAAAGGCATACTGAGCTGAAACATTTCGTTTCCAGATGCATCATGGGGAAGGGGAACTGAGAAGAGTACAGCAATGAGTTACAACAGTCTGCTACACAAATAAAAAATATAAGTTAAATAATTAAATAGCAACAAAGTTACAAGATGAGCTAGGCGGAGCATCTGCGGAGCAACAAGTAGTGTGTAACACAACTGGAGTGTGAACCCGGCACTGCTAGGCACAGTATTAAAGTGTAAATGGCAGCAATTTGAAGGGTGAATAAAGTACTGTTGCCGATTTGTTCAGCAGGAAAAGATGGAGGAAATGGGGGAGGCGGCAAGGAGAAACTAATTAGGTGGGAGAAGGGGCAGTGGGGGAGGGAATTGTAGGGTGGCAAAATACGATACAGAAGCAGAGACAAGTGCAGGAGTTAGTAGTGAAATTGCAGAGGAGAGATTTGTGTGAATGGGAGGAAGGAGCAGTATGAAGAGTAATGGGAAGAAAGTTCCATAGTTTGGGGAGGTGGAAGGAGAAGGCAACTTTGCCAGCATAGGATTTTATGGAGGGGACCTCAAGAGAGCGAGGCCCAGAGTTGCAAGAAGGAGAGAGGGTGGTGGTGGGGGGGTTGAGGAGGAAGAAAGGTAAAGGAGGGACCCAATCCAGAATCTGGAGATGAAAGTGGTGCAATGAGCAGACACCTGGCATCAAGGGAGGGAAAAAGAGAGGGAGGAGTAAGGGGGGCAGTGTTGGGTTCTAGGGGGACAGGCAAGAGTAAAGTGGCAGAAGGAGTGAGCTAGTGGGTCCAGTCTAGGTAGACTGGATTTGGGAGCAGCACTGTAAACAATGTCACCATAGTTGAAGACAGGGAGAATCCTCTTCGAGACGATCTCTCTGCAGGCAGGAAGTGGGATACTCGCGATATTCCTGTAAAGCGCATCCAGTTTGAGGTGAAACTTCTGAAGGATGGCATCCGCATGAACAGAGAAACCGAGGGGACAATCCAGCCGGACACCAAGGTATTTTTATTTATTTTATTTTTCAGTATTTAGAGAAGGAAATATTTGTAATTGCAACATCATTAGTTTTATGGGGGTAGCCAATGTAGTATCTGCCTTGTGCCAGAAGTCCTGGAGAATGTTTTGTTAGCATTGAGGGTCAGATGATAAACCCAGTACCAGTGCTGGATGTTGGTAAAGTCCAGTTGGAGCCAGGCCATGAGGTCAGAGGCACAGGATCCAGAGGCATAGAGGACCATGTCATCTGCATACATGTGAATGGATGCAGAGGACCAGGCAGAGGGAAGGTCATTTAGGAATATGGAGAATAGAATAGGGCCAAGGATGGATCCTTATGGTATGCCAGAGTGGACAGAGAGAGGAGGGGGGATAAGATGTTGCTAATACGGACAGCTTGAGACCTGCCCTCTAGAGTAGAACCATTCAAATGAGTAAGCAGACAGCCCCGCTGCCTTTAGCTTGTCCAGAAAGATCATGTGGGCAACAGTGTCAAAGGCTTTGGCCAAGTCGACAAAAATGGCCGAGTTCACCAAGCCCCGATCCATACCAGATAGGATGGAGTCAGTAAGATGGAGGAGGGGGGTGGAGTTGGAGTGGGATTTTCTAAAACCAGACTGGTACGGGGTGAAAAAAAGAGAAGGAATCCAGACTGGTATGGGCAGTGGCGGAGCCAGGTTTGGGAGCATGTGGGAGCCGGGGGGGGGGCCTTTCAGTCAATCATGGGCTCCACAATGGGCACTAAACATTGAATAAAGATGCTGGTGGGGCACCACTACTAACACTGGAGCAGCCAGGAGGGGCGACTGCCCCCCAGCCCCCCCTCTGGCTCTGCCACTGGGTATGGGGTGAAGAAAGAGAAGACAACAAGGAAAGAGGAGAACTGAAAGAACAAGGTGTTCCTGTAGTGTAGCCTAAGTAGTGAGGAGGGAGATAGGGTGGTTGTTACCAAGGGAGGAGGGGTCACTCCTTTGGGAAGGGGATGACCATAGCCTGCTTCAATGTGTCAAGGAGTGAGGCTAGAGTAAAGGAGATGTTTAGAAGTTAGGTGACAGGGAGGGCAATGGCAGGAGCAGAGACAGATAGGAGTTTAGGGTCGGGTGGCAGGGAGAAGGAGAAGGGGGTTGGGGGTTGACGCAGGAGGGGAAGGGGTGAGAGGTGCAGGAGGAGGGGGTGGAAAGGAGGAAAAGGGTACAGGAGATAAAAAAGGAGTTTAAAGATGAGGCAACAGTGGTAGGGTCAGAGACGGTGGGTGTCACCCACCTTGAGGATGGGGTGGGTGCTGGGTCAGAGGGGACAAAAGGGTGTGAATGACCTTGCAGAACTTAAAGGGGAAGGATAAGGTTGTTTTGCAGTGTGGGTGCAAAGTAATCTGCCATCACAAGCCTAGTAGCTCTGGTACAGGTGTTGTGAAGTGTCCTGTAACTAGAAAGGTCAAACGGGGAACCAGTAGACTTGTAAGTTTGCCAGGCAAAGTCGTGTGCTTGATGATGACGACAGGCCAGCAACTCAACTAGATACAATGTAGGTGAGAACGTTGGACCCTAGTTTTCTCGGTGGGGGGGCATAGTGATTCCAGACAGACAAGAACCTGGAGTTTAAGAATTTGAGGGCCGTGTTGATGTTGCTGGTGGCTGAAAGGCCACTAGGTCAGAATGAAAGGAGGACATGTCCAGAGATCAGATCTGTATGAATCTTGGGGGAGCTTTAGGCTGATGTGTTTTGCACATACAGCAGACCATATGGTAGTCACTGAGGACATGTGGAAGGGTACCAGCATCCACTATATGAAGGGGTGCGAGAAGAGGACCCAAGTCAGGAGGGAGTGATCGAGGGAGTTGTGATTAAGCCCAGTGGGATGAGATTAGATGTGAGAGCTGGAAGGACTTTATGTTTTGGCATAGTCTGCTCAGAGAGAGGGAGAGCCAACTGAAACTGAAGTGACCTAGGATAAGCAAATATAAAGTGTATTTACACAGATCCATTTGCATCCCCTTTTCAATTGGATCATTTTTATAGGTACGCATTTCAGGAAGGTCAGTACATCTTTAGCTACCCACTCTTTAAATAGAGGCTATTTAGTATCTCTTCTGTCTCTAGTGTGTATATTCATGGGTAAGGAGAGAGCCATTTGTCTCTTAATCCTTGATGCGTAGAGCAGTATAACATAGCATGAGCTAAATCTTCTGATTCTCCTGTAACCACTCAGTCCCCTGGGGTTACTAGAATCCCATCAATGTTAGACTAGGAAGATTCCTGGGCAGTCTGTAGGGAGTTGTTAAAAGCTCCTTACAACATGACATCATTGTTTACTCAGCTAGTCTGAGGAGAGAATGGATTATGTCATTTAGAATTCTAGCAGCATAAGCCACTTTGGAATTAGCATCTAGGGGGCAGTTTAGAATGTTCAGATGGGAGGTCACAGTTAGTCTGTAGTCAGCAGTAGTATGAAGTGGAGCTCTGAGTGAGCAGCAGTGCTCAGAGTGGGGGTACCTGCCAGTCTCCTGTGAGACTAGGTGATGGACTTTTGGCAGTTTCTCACCCTGGAGTGCAAGACCCAGCAGTACCAGAAGTGGTGGAGACTGTTTACCTGCAGGACCCCAGTGGGTCATTTCCACAGAGAAGTGAGAGGGACTTCAATTTCTGTGGATCCAAGGGGCAATCCCCTGAAGATCCTGAAGAGTGTCCGCTGCCCAGAAAGAAAGAGTGTGCAGTCGAAGCTATGACAAGCTACCAGTAAAGGGAATATATTTTTTCTTCTTGTTTCCATGTCTGTATCAAAGGGACTAACACAACCGTGAGTACAGGTTCATGGGACTTTTCTTGGGGGTTGGTCTTTGGTGTGTGTGCCCAGAGATAAGGCTACAGCGCATCTGTCAGGGCCTCTGCATCACCACAAAATTGTGCTGAATGTTCGAGTTTTAAAGTTTGGGAGCCCTTTAGCATTTTGTGGGAAATGAAGGCTCATTTGGCGTAACTCAGAAGTAATGGCAGAGACTGGTTTGGGCCAATTTGGGGTATAACCCCAGTTTACTCCTCAATCAGGCTAACTGGTTCACGTATGAGCACCAGGTTAACCTGGGCATGTTAACGAAGGTCATTGCATCAGGAGGAAGTTGTTGAAATGTTGTTTAAGTGTGTGGCAACTACCACAAGATATATACCTTTTGGAAAGTAAAAGTCCAGGGATTCCTAGTACAGAGGGATGGACAGTTTGAATGTGTGTGTGTGTGTGTGTGTGTGAGGAAAAACATGTTCTAAAATGCCCGAACAGTTGCTGTTCTGGAAAGAAAAGTGTTTTGCTCCTGTGTGCACAGTACCAAACCTGGGGAACCTCCTCATTCTGCATTTTTTACCAACTTGTGTAAATAAGTCCATACTGTACAATCCCATTTTCAGTAGTGAACATGACATCTGCGCTTCCTGAGTGTAAATTGTTGTGGGGCCCCCTCAGAAGTTAGATCTAGCGTAGCCCTGCCACCTCTCTCCCAGGACTCAGAGTAATTATAAATGTTATTTTGTACCCTAACTTCCCGACCTCTGAGACTACTGAGCCAGGTATTTGCCCCAGTGCTAAGGGTGATGCCTGTTGTTTATGCCAACTTGTGGCCTGTTGCCATGTCTGTGTACAAGTTAGGGGGGTCCCGGTTGCCAGATGCTGCTCTTGGCTGGGGTAAGAGTTGCACTTCTATTCCACAGTTGCATTTAATTCTCTGTAAAAAACATCTCCATGATTTTCTGCACATCTCTCTCCCTTAAGGTTTTTGATGGGTATAGTTCTACCTGAATTTCATTAACAACAGTCTATCTTTGTAATTTTTTTCTTTTCATCATTTGTTTATCCTCCTTGGGGACACCTGGGTGGCTGCTTCTGCCTGTGCCCCCCACTACACCACCAGCACCCATCCCCCCCCCCCAGTGCTTACCTGGCCATAGTCCTCATGGACTACCCCTGCACAGCAGGGTGGAGGGGGAGGACCCTCCCCCAGGCATGCATCCAACTCTTGGCCAGGTGTCCCGGAGTGATGTCGCAGGCCTGCGTGAAACGAACAGGGCTTCACGTAGTCCAGGTTCCACTGTTTTTCCTCCTCCTCCTCTTTCCTCCCTTGGTCCGTTCCACCACCCCAGCTGGCTCGAGTCCCTCGGGAGCACTCCCCAGCCTGACTGCCCAACCCACTCAGGCCCATGCTCACTTCTGAACCCAGGTCGCCAGCATGGAAGCATGACGTGCTTCCAGTGAGCCATCAGGCGGCCACTATCTTTATAATTTTCAAGTAATTTCAGATAAGAGTCAAGATGATGTGTTGTTCTATTGTTTTAATACCATGGGCATATTTATTATTGATTTTACATTTTCTATATCCTTCTCTGCAGAAACTAAGCCTAGTCTACTTTTCATAGGAATATATGCTTTTCCAACCAAAATCGGTTTCTGAAAATCATCCCATAAATGATTTAAATTTAATAACTGCAAATGGTCCCTTACATAACTTGCCAAGGTGAAAGGCTGTCAAGCTTAAACTGTGATTTTTTTCCCTCCAAGAGGCACAGTTTAATTAGGGGAGGCAGTGTAGTGGTTAAGACCATTGAGTTGCAAACCTGGAGAACTGAGTTTGATTCCCACAGCTACCACTTGCATACTGTGTGACCATGAGCAAGAGACTTAATTTTTCTATGCTCCCAGGACTCACCTGGAAACATGCCTCAGCTTAGTGTGTCTTCCCTGGTGAAACATTATGAAAAAAAAAAATAAATAAAATTTACTTTCATTCTGGTGTATGCTTTTTATCCTGTATGCTAGGATTCTGGTCTTTGCTTGTGCCCCTGTATGGTGCCTTCCTAAATCCACTATAGGTGCTGGAATAGATCCTGGGATCTACAATATTGTTTTATAAAACCTCACAAAAGATAATTCCATTTCTCTAGGATTCCAATACACTAAACCTCAGTTAGATTCAGTTCAATACAATTAATTTTCTTTTTTTTTCTTCCTATTTTTACCTCCTTCTCCTCCTCCTCCTCAGCTGGTCCTGTTCAGCCTTGCTCCACTATCCACTGGACCACCAGCGATATAGGACCTTCTATTTTTATACATATGCCCGCGATCAGGATGCGAGCAGTCCACTGGACCACCAGGGATATAGGACTTTCTATATTTATACATATGCCCGCGATCGGGCATGGGGGGGGGCGCTACCCGACAGAGGGTGTCGCCGGAGCTCGGGTGGCCACCCACAGCTGGCAGCTGCTGTGTTGCGCCCTGCAATACAGCAGCTCACCTGTGGGTGGCCGGCTGTTGCTCTTTATTTTTTGGAGCAACTGTATGCGGCGCATGTAGGGGTAGCGGCTGCTTGGGCCCCGCACATCCCGGGCTGAATATAGGGATGTGCGGGGGTATGCATGGGCACGTCCCCCCTACTTGTGCTGCATACATTAATGATGCACCCCGGCGCATTAGGATTTGTGCCACGCACTTTCCCCTTTTGAAGGCGCAACCCTTCTGAATATCCCACCCAAAAAGTAAAGAATTTTACAACAACAACAACAACAAAAAAAAAATCGCCTGTAGACAAGCAAGTCTGCCTGGTCGGTACATTAGTCCCTCCAGTCTGACGCAAGTAGGGACTAGGCAGTGCCCCCTGTTGGTAGCTCTGATTCTCAGATATCTGACTAGTACTTTTCACTTATTGTCTTTCTTTACCCCCTCTGGATCCCTTGCCCATATTTACCAGAGATTCCATTTTGCATCGACTGTCCCCATGTTTATCTTAAACTCTCTATCGTGTAATACACCTTTGGGGGGCAAGCCAGGTTGGTTCTGTGTGTACCTTCCAATTAGCGTTGCTCTTCCCCACTCTTCGTTTAAATATTTGCTACCTGCCAGCTCTGTCTTCTACCCTAACGCACTGATAACCTCTCTGTTCAGATACAGGTCGCCCTTTTTTGAACAGGCTGCCCTTGTTCTAGAAGGAACCCCAGTCCCCAGAAAAATAAAGCTCTTTTTTCCCCAAGACAAACCTTTTAACACAGTGTTAAATTCCTTAATTTTCTTCAGTCTACTGAGTCCTCTTTGGTCTGCTGAGTCCCTTAGTTAGGACTGGTTGAACATCAGAGAAGGCTATTGTGTCTGCTGCTGATCTCAGCTTACTCTTAGTTCCTGGAAGCTGTCCTTCCCACTGTCTGTGCCACAGTTTGCCAAATCATTGGAACCTCAATGTATCCCAGCATCCTGCTTCCCTGCCTCCCCTGTTGAGCTCCTCTGCTAGTGATACACTTTGGCCACTGTAGCTACTGGGTTAAAGTGAACAGATCTCTCCCCTGAGGCTGTCACTGTACACCAGCCTCTCTGTCCCCTAACTAGAGAATCTGTCAAGACCTAAATATGCCTTTGCCTATTGCTATCCGTTCCTGACCCCCTTCCCCGGTACGTCACTGCCTGGTGCTGCCAAATACTTGTGGGTTTCAACTGCTGCCTTCTTACTGGAGTCAGCAGCTTGATCTAGTTCCACCAGTGTTTCAAACTGGTTCTTAGTCACCATAGGTCTCCCTTTCCCCTACAGTACCTCTCCAGCCTCCTCCACACTGCAGTCCACCCTACAGCACTGGCTCGTGGAGTCTGCTGAGGCAATGGGACTACAGCCATCCTGCTTCCTTGCACCCTGGTGTTCCTCAGGAACCTCACTTCATCTGTAAGGGCAGCCAACTCCACCGCAAGGACTCTGAACTTCCTATTCACTGGGCACCCCCATTCTTTCAGAGCACTCGCTGAAAGAAAGTGGCATAACAGTGCCTGCATCTGACCAGCTCCCTCTCCCAGCAACGTACTGCTGTAAACATTAAATGTGTGTGAACAGTCAGCTTGCAAGCTAGTGTAAGACCTTCATCAACTCCCTCAGGTAGGCCACTCACCTGCTTGGACATAATTACCTTATAGTTATACCGGACCTGGGCTTCTCCCATTGTCTCCCTCCCTAGGATGCAGCATCACAAGGGTTTCATGTGCCTGTATGCATGCAGTTGTGTGATGGCACGCAGCAGGGGTGGATCTAGAATTTCTTCAAGGGGTAGCAGCTTTGTCCAAAGGGTAGTGCATTCCCTCTGAAATATAAAATATTCCCTATTAAAGCTCAGATTAGGTTTTCTGGCCTAGGGGAATAGCGGGTGCTAATTAGCTACATAGCTGGATCCGTTAGTGGGCAGCAGAACCTGCCCAGTGTCCTTCCTCCTAAGGTGCTCCTGCCTGCACTGCCACCCATGTTGACCCAGATGGCAGTGCTGCAGCAAGTCTCATGCCTTTATTACTGGACAAAAGGTGCAACTTGGTACCAGCGCCACACCTAGGTGTGGGTTTCTCACTAGTGCACATTCCCCTTAAAGATTCTCTCTTTTTACTTTATTGTAATTGATTTCTTCCTGTTTTTCACTTTATGAAGATTGCTGTAACTGTTAGACAAGTGTTAGTCTTTGACATTGTTCTGTATATCTAAACCACTTGTCTGGATTGTTTCCCCTGTGTAGATCTTGTTTCTGTTAGGCTCTGTTTTGTATTGTCATACCTTCTTGGTATCTCTTACACTGGACGTTTGTGAAAATGGGCATTTTTGCTCACATACCTTCCAGTATACAAATAAAGACTGATTGACTGAGACTGATTCATTTTTCTGGCTGGTAATATAGCCTAGAGAATGGAGCAACAAGCTGCAAATGAGTTTGGTACATCCAGCAGACCTGGGTTTGATTCCTACAGCTTCCACTTGCATACTGTGTGTGACCGTGAGCAAGTCCCTTAACTTTCCTGTACCCCTGAGTCATCCCTGTACATGGGCTTTGTGCCCAGTGGATCTTACCCAGTTACCAAAGAATGAAAAAAAAAGATTTTTCTCACCAGGAAACCATGTTTTCATGAGGGATGGGATGGGGGCAGCAGTACAAACACAACTGTTACGGCACTTGTATTCAACAGGGTGAACAGTTGTAACCAATGATACAATAAAATGAATATTAGAAAGCTGAGACAAATAAATCCAGCATGCTGATTGTCTGGGACCCATGTGACTACCACAGAGTATCCACACGGGTCTCGTGTACATCCTGCCATCGTGTAATGTCTGGGCACGTGTTCTGGAGCAATCTGAAAGTTTCACTGTGTTTTTTCACTGTTTATTAAAAAAAATTTAGCTGCAAGTGCCTTGCTGTGTTTTATGATGTGGGGAGGCACTCCGTGGGTGGTAAGAAGTGATGAGGTTACCAATCAGTGGTTCAACCCCAAGGTGAACTGCACTTATCTGTAGCATCAAGACTGGGGGGGATTAAAAGTCTAATGAGGACAGGGATCTTTAGTTCTGTTTAGGGGACTTTTCCATAACTGTCTACTGATTTTTTTTATCTAAGGTTTTCTGCGGGTATGGGTGAAAAACAGACTGCTGGGACTGAATGGGCCAGATTTGATAAAAATTGGTCTGGCTAATCTGGCTAGACCAGCCAGACTTGGTTTCCAGTTGCACAAGTTTTGTCCATCCAGCTTTTACCGATCTGGTCCAGTCTAGTTCTCATACTACAGTTTTCACCTAGCCCCAAGCAGCAGTGAAAACTGGACCATGGGAACCGGGCCAGATTGGTAAATGCTGGACTGGCAGTATTCGCACAACTTGTGTTGGTCCGGCTGGTCTGGCCTTTTCATTTTTTACTGATCTGGTCCAGTTCCGGTGGTCTGGCTTTCACAAGCTTCCTCTCCCTTGAGGGTATGTTCTTGCCTTCCTTGGGCTGGGGCGACCACCGAGGCCCATCAACCAGGAACCTGCCACCAGTTTGTGGGTAGCAGGTTCCATGGCATGGGGCTCCTGGGCACCTCAGCCATCGGACAGGCCTGGATTTTCCCCCCCCTGGTTATTCCCAGTCCTCCACCCCTCACCCACTGGATCATGCTGCAGTGCCCCTGTGGTGGCCTCGGACACTGCAGCAGAGCCCCAGTGGGGAACAAGATCTCTGTTCGACCGGAGGGTTGCCGTAGTGCTGAATGCAGCTCCATCCCCTCCTTAGGCTGAGAAGTACTCCCAGCCTGAACGCACACTCTGTGCTACCCGAGAGTGCTCCTGATCTGTATCACTGGGTTGGGCTGCTTCTGGGCCAGTGGGCATCTTCATAGGTATCTCATTAGACAGGAAGGGGGAAAAAACTCAACTTTTTACACCTCTGTAATCTCTATTAATGAAAGGCCTGGAAACGCATACCCCAAACATCATCATCAGCAGTAGAGGCAATCATTATTACTCAAGGCTAGAGGAACGAAGACTCAACCAGTATGTTCAAGCCCAACGTGAATTATGCACTGCAGCCATAATTCCTACATTACTGACAACCGCCTGATCCTCAGTGGCACGATGGCTGTTCTTTCTCACACTTGCTAAGCAGCTGTTGCTGTGTCTTCACTCTCCTTCCGTAGGATTTTCCCAGGTTCCTAGCGATAGCACTTGAGTTCCTCTGTCATGGAACAGCTGCTAGTTGATACCAGATAGAGTGGAATTTCTCCCCCCCCCCTCTCTGTCGCTCACATTAAACTGGTGAACAAAAAGTTCTTGTGGAAGACAGATAAATGAGCAAGGTCTTTTCAAATAGCCAGTGTTAGCAAAGTTTAACACAGTACAGAAAAAAAAGACATGCTCTTTCATATTTGGCGGATTTGCCTTGCCAAAGGCAAACATACCACAGTACACTTTACATTCTTTTAAAACCTTTAACCTATTTCCCATAAATCAGATGAAGGTGCTGCAACATTTCTGTAATTAAAGGGGAACATTCAAGTGCAGTGGCCCACATAGTCTGAAAGCACATGAAAAGTTCTTTTAAATCAGGTATTGGGCCTACCTGTAGCTGGAAGCATTGCAGGAATATAGCTAAGTCTGCCATTTATAAAGCACTCTCAGATTTTCATCCTATCAGAGCAGAGAACCAGCACACCTTCTATTGAGTGTACAGATGCTGCTTTGTGCACCACTTTCAACCTTCCCATTCTCGCGGTCTCTGATTGTCAATTGTCGCTCATTGCTCTGCTGTGCTGTGCAGCTCACCTGCCTCCTTGAAGCACCCATTGGTTTCCAAATTATTTAAGAAAATAAATAAAGTCCCCCCAAAGGTTTTACATTTCTGCAACAAAGTTAGCAGGGAACTTTGTTTCACCAGCCACTGCCATAACTGCTTTCAAAATGACATCTGGACTCCCGGTCTGGACTGTGCCACTTGTCACTATGAAAGGAGGGGGAACAGAAAGCAATAAATAAAAAACCTTCAAAACGTCACACTGACAGTTTTAAGCTGAAGGAAAATCTTTGCCTGCTTCATAATATATTAATACATCTAGTTGGCTATGTTTCGTACAGCATATGAACATTATCTCGTGCTGTTTGGGACTGACAGAACCACTCAGCTTCGCTTTGTGGGCCTCTCGCCCAAACAGCATGAGATAACGTTCTTATGCTGTACCGTAAGAAATGTAGTCAACTAGACATATAACTATATAATATTGACACTGCACTGCCACCATTTTATGAAAGCTTGTTATGTCATGGAGGAACAAGATGTGCTTGACTACATGCAGTTAGGGGCCACCTTTCCTGGGGGGGCAGGTGCTTTGTTTTGCTTTTCTTTTACCTCATTGTCCAGTAAAGTGGTACCAAAAGTACGGTACATCCCAGTAACACTACTAATTAACCAAATTACATTTCTCTTGCAAACAGATTTTTTTTTTTTATTTAAAATCAAAACTCGTTAAGGTCAAGGAAATGCTAACCAGTGAATTAAAGGAAACCAGAACCGGGTCAGCCCATCAGTCCAAAGGGGTTGCATTGCTGCTAGCCATTCTGGTAACATGGGATTGCATCCCAAGCTTGGAGCATTGAAGAGCTGATGGGGATGGGGGTTGGGAATCCCAGGAGGAAGATGAGGACCACTGCTGCTGGGGTGCATTATGAGGAAGATCATCAGCAGGAGAAGGGCGGTACTGCTGCTACTGCGTAGGTCACTGGCCTGTCCTCATCTGGAGTACTGTGTGCAGTTTTGGAGTTCACATTTAATGAAGGGCAGGGACAGAGTGGCGGCAGTGCAGAGGATGTACATCTTTTCCTGCTGTCCATGGAACGTAACCAGTATGCTTCAGGGACATCAGGAAGGGATGTATGAAGAGAGTTTGGCAGATCTGAAAACGTACATGTTTAGGCTGAGAAAGAGTAGAGGAAATATGACCAAAACATTCAAATACCTGTGTGGGGTAAAAAACGTGGATAGTGAGGCATTGTTCAGACTGAGTGGAAACACAGACACCATGGGGCAACTCCATGAAGCTGGTGAGGTGGAGGGCAAGTTCAAGAGAGATACCAGGAAGTACTTTTTCACAGAGAAGGTGGTGGAGGGGTGGAATAGGCTGCAGGAGGAGGGGGGTCTGTGCTAAATCAGTGAGGGGAGTCATATGAAAGTGGGACAGAAAAAAGGGCTTGGCAAAGACCACACCAGAAAAGCAAGGAAGAGTGAAGAGATTCTAGGGCTCTCTCATTTAGCATTAATTAGGTAGGAACAGGCAGACAATATAGGCCAACAAGCCCTATTCTGATGACACATATTATGCTTCTATGCTATACTGCCAGCTGAGCCATCACAAGTGGCGATGCTGCCAGCCAGTGGTCAGCGGGGAAGGGGGAATGGACACAAGAGTGGAGCATGATGAATTATGATACTTGGGCTCTGTGGGTGAGGTAGGGGAGGCCTGGAAAATGGGTGACCCTCCCTGATGGATGAATCTGCCCCAACCAAAGACCACCGATTTGGGGTGTCCAGGTCTTCGCCACCTCTCCCATGCCTTGTCTGATTCGATCCCTAAACAGGGTATACAGAGAAGTGCTGAAAGGCTGATGGCAGAATGAAGAAATGTCAGACTCCTCTGTTGCTGTTCTGCAGGTCTCACCTGGACTACCGGACAGGATCTCAGGAGAAATGGACAAGCAGATATGGGGTCCATTTATTGATAGTTTAAATCATACTAGAGTACAATCAACAAGTTCCAATGATATTGAAATTATTATTGTATTACATTGTGATTGTCCCTTAATTATTAACTCAGATTGGTGCTGTATGTTATACTATTTCTTAAAATTCTTAAAAAAATGTATGAAGTAAAAAGAAGAAATGAACAAGTGGCAAAATCAGTGCTGGAATTACAGGAGGGCTTGCCAGGGCTCAGCCCCCACCCCCCAGCTCTGAAGTGAGCCTGGTAACTCATGCATCACTGCCAGGGACTCATAACAGGAAGTGGGGCTCTATTTAAAGATAGCACCTTTATGGGTCCCCTTGGATCCCAAAGCTCACAAACTGTAATTCTAACACTGGGCAAAATCCTCTGGTACCGGTCAATAGTCCCACCTGGACCACTGGACAGGATCTCAAGAAGAACTGAAGAACCAACAGAATCCTCTGGTGCTGATCTGCAGGTCACACCAGGGCACCTGAAGTAGCCTTGTAGGAGGCAATACATAAGGTAGTCTAGCTTGGCATCAACTGCATTTTATGTGGCAATGAAGTTTTTTGACCTTCAGCTGAGATGGTGTGTGTGCTGCCTTTGTTCATTATTTAATACAAGCGCTGTGATTCGGCAGCAGCACCCATGGGAGTTGAGGTGTGCACTCCTCTCTGGTTTAATACAAGTTCTGTGATTTGGCAGTAGCACCCGTGGGAGTTTAGGTGTGCACTCCTTTCTGGTTTGATTTAATACAAGTGCTGTGATTCGTCGGCGGCAGCACCCATGGGAGTTGAGGTGTGTGCACTCTGCTCTGGTTTGATTTAATACAAGCGCTGTGATTCAGGAGTGGCACCCGTGGGAGTTGAGGTGTGTGCACTCCGCTCTGGTTTTATTTAATACAAGCACTGTGATTCAGGAGTGGCAGCCATGGCAGTTGAGGTGTGCACTCCTCTCTGGTTTAATACAAGCGCTGTGATTCAGCAGCAGCACACATGAGAGTTGAGGTGCATGCACTCCGCTCTGGTTTGATTTAATACAAGCGCTGTGATTCGGTGGCGGCATCCGTGGGAGATGAGGTGTGCACTCCTCTCTGGTTTGATTTAATACAAGTGCTGTGATTTGGCGGCAGCACCCATGGGAGTTGAGGTGTGCACTCCTTTCTGGTTTGATTTAATACAAGCGCTGTGATTCAGCAGCAGCACCTGTGGGAGTTGAGGTGTGTGCACTCCTCTCTGGTTTGATTTAATACAAGCGCTGTGATTCGGCGGTGGCACCTGTGGGAGTTGAGGTGTGCACTCCTCTCTGGTTTGATTTAATACAAGTGCTGTGATTCAGTGGCACCCGTGGGAGTTGAGGTGTGTGCGCTCCTCTCTGGTTTGATTTAATACAAGCACTGTGATTCGACAGCAGCAGCACCCATGGGCGTTGAAGTGTGCACTCCTTTCTGGTTTGATTTAATACAAGTGCTGTGTTTCGGCGGCAGCACCCGTGGGAGTTGAAGTGTGTGCATTCCTTTCTAGTTTGATTTAATACAAGCACTGTGATTTGGCGGCAGCACCCATGGGAGTTGAGGTGTGTGCACTCCGCTCTGGTTTGATTTAATACAAGCGCTGTGATTCGGTGGCAGCACCCGTGGGGGTTGAGGTGTGTGCACTCCTATCTGGTTTGTACAGGTCGTAACATGACCACTGGACAGGATCTTATGAAGAAATAAAGAAAGCTGAAGTAGTGACAAAAATCCTCTGGTACTCGTCTGCAGGCCACACTTTGACCACCAGACAGGATCTCAAAAAGAACAGAAGAGGTGACAGAATCATGGCCTCAAAGATGAAGGTAAGCCTCCCTCACCTTGCCATGGCTGGCCAGCAGCCCCCCTTGTGCTGTCTCCTTCTCAGCTGCCTGACTCAACTGCTTTCTTAAATTTCAGAAGGGCTGGGATTCTACGAACGTCCCCAGCAGCCCTTCTCGAAATGCTCCAGCCAAGCATTCCTCCTGCTGCCACAACCCAGGGGAGAGTCTTTTCTTTATACTGTGCATTAACCACAATGGCTACCAAAAGGCAAATTTTAGAAAATTTAAAAGATTCTCAGTTTCCGAAATGTAATAAACAAAAATGGTTAAATGGTTTTGAATATGTATTAATATATGAGAGATTGCTAGATCTATATATAAATGCAGACTACATATTTGATTATTCATAGAGAGCGGTAGTACGGAACGTGCCCCCAGCTTTGAAAATTTAAGGTGGTATTAAAGTGGGACTTAATAAAGCATTTTTGTTTAAGAATTTTGTGGGTTTGCTAATCTACCTAGAATGATGCTTTGCTTTGTAATTTTAGCCTCCCCAAAGGAAATTGCCCAGCATTATTCTGTACATTTTAAAATATGTGTTGTGTTAAGGCCCAAATGATAATGCAATTGTTGGAAACATATTTATAAAATGGCAAGGAAAAATCTAAAGATTTCATTGGATGAGAGATGTCACCTGACTGTGCATTAAATCTCGGTAAATGCATGGTCAGGTGCCGAATCTCATTTTCTCCCCTCCACAAAACTACTTAGAGCCATTTTATAAGTGTAATAAGCCCCTCCATGGTGTGCATGCTAGAATGTTAATGCACTTCCCAGGGACATATGGATACTCATCCTTTGGCCTCGTGCCTTGCTACACCCCTGAGGTGTGCATTAAAATCCTCTAATGCGCACCCAGTGATGGCTTTTTATTTACAAAAACATTATTTAACCTCATAACCAGGAGTTAATATTAAGTAGAGAAAAATATAAGCGATTATTTAAAGCAGCAGTATCTGTTAGTCATCATGTCATTTGTTTAGCAATGTATTTCTGGGAAAAATATCACGATATTAATTTTGATTGTCACTTTTTTTTTCATATGTAATTTCTGTTTTTTTTGTGGGTTTTCTCCCGACCCCTACACCTATGTGTCCCTGAGATGCAGTGCGTGAGTTTGGAGGCACACATGTGCACATCGTTCAGGAAGCCTCTCCCTTCCAGTCATGCTGTTGACTGCCTGCGCCGGCACCGAACCTCTATTTGGTGACAGTGGGACTAGGGGTGGGTGACCCCACCCCTTACCCAGGAGAGGAGAGCCAACGCTCGATCCTGCTCCCACCACCCCCATGCCGGCACTCCGATGACCCAAGATCGTTCCCGAACCCGGGTCGCCAACATAGCGTGAGTTGTGGCATCTAGTGCCTCAACCCTCAGCATCACTGGGTCGGCCTTGATTGTCACTTTCTTTCACTCCTGAAGTGAGATATGTATTTTGAAGTTTTTAGAAGTTCTTGCTCCCTTGCTGTGCCCACCATTAGAAAATTAAACACCTTGGTATGGTACTGTGCTATTTACCATCAGACCCATGCTCATAATTCATCCAGAAGAATAAATCCAGCATTTACAGTCAAAAAGTGCCTTCCACTGAAGAGATTTTTCAATATTGTGAGTGGTAGCCATGTGTAATAACTTGTCATTAACTACTAAAATAGTAATAAAAGCTGTTTTTTAAATATCTGAGGAAATTAAAGATATCGACTATGAATCTGAGGATATCAGAAATTCATTTTTGCTCAAAAACGATATGAAGAGATGTTTTTCCAACTAACACAAGCTGCTTCTTTAACCATACAACAGTCATAGTTTCTAATGAACGGATTACAATGTACTGTTCTCTTAGGGTAGTTTCAGATTAATTGCTGACATTTTTGGCTGTTGATGACTGACGAATACAAAAGCGTCTGTAATGTGATTTTTATTTAAGCAATAAGGCATAATGAGGGGTTATGTTAATGGTCTGTTAATCACCCTCAAGGGTTGTAATATGGCACGAGGTGCAGCTGAGTGCTACTTGCCCCAAGAGAGTGATTAACTGACCGTTAACATAAGAGTAACATAAGGTTGATGGAATGTTTGCAGCCGGTCAGTTCTATTTCTACCTTTTTATGTTGGCTCGGATTGCGGTAGTAGCAGATTTGGAGGTGCAGTCACTGTTGGGCGAATGCAGGGCACGCATCAGTAGGTGTGTCCCTCATTCCCCAATCAGCCAGCAGCAGGACCTGACATCATGAATTGCTAATGTGGCCACCAGATCTAACAAAGGTCCGCTGCAATGAGAGCAAAGCTCTCATGCAGCATGACCACAACATGCCTCCCAATAAGCACACAACATGGTGGCAGTAGGATGTGCCCAATCCCCCTCGGCATCATGCACCCCCCCAACAGTTTTTCTTTGCTGACAGGGGGCCCAGTCCCCATTGGCATTTGTCTCCCAACCCGTTTATTTTGCCGATGGGGGAGCCCACTCCCTGTCAGCATAATGTCACCCCCCTGCTTTTGTTCTGTGCCGAGGGGTACCCAATCCTTCATCGTGTACCCCCGGTATATCCACGGGGGTGCCCTTTCTCCTGTTGGCTACAGCATCCCCCCCCAAAAAAAAACACTTAGGTGACCTGCTGGGAACCTACCCCAGCGTGCCAAACACCCTGCAAAAGAAAAACCTTCCGGCAATTTTTTTTTTTGTAAACCTGTAAAAAAGAAAACAGTCCCTCGTGGTCTCCCTGCACACTCCTACAACCCGCGCCCACCCTCTGCACACCCTGCCTCCCCACAGCCCCCCTCACCCCATACTTACCTCCGGAGTCCAGTGGGACGAGCTTCAGTGGGCCGGGAACACGTCTGCACTCTTCAAAGCCAACCTCAAACTGAAGAAATGCCAGTAAGCTATATAATATCATAAATGGTTTTTTTTCAACGTTAGTTCACATCTCAGCCATTTTTGGGAATTTTGGCATCAAATTTTCAAGATGGGGTTATTGGGACCCCTCCTCATGAATTCAGGCACTGTCATTGCATTATTCGGTCCCGAAAGGTGATTTCGCGGTCACTGCGCAGAATCACCTTTCAGGACCGATTAAAATGACAGTGCTACTGTTCATGAGGGGGCTCTCAACTCAAATGTTGCGTAAATTTGGTGGAAAAATCCAAAAATGGCTTTTTTACGAGCGTACGTTGTGCAGTTTCCACGCACGCTCGTAACTTCTTGAATGTGTAATATTTTCTCTCCAGATTTTCAACATTGGCATTTTCCCACACCTCCTTATCAATAGTACAGCTGTCAATTTACATATCCTGGCCAAAATGTGTTTTCGCAAATCCAGCGTAGAATAACGCGGTCACTGTGCAAAATCAGTTTCTGGGACAGTTTGAGGAAATGACGGTGACACTGTTCATGAGAAGAACTCCTAAAATGCCTATATTGAAAATCTGATGGTGAAATTCCATAAAATGACTGTGTTACAAGTGTGGGATGTGCAGTTTTCATGCCACATTTTCAACACTGGCATTTTTTCACAACTGCTTATGAACAGTACAGCTGTCATTTTTCACATCCTGCCCTAAATGTGTTTTCGCATCTGTGGCGCACAATGACGTAGTTACTGTGCGAAACCAGCGTTTCAGACAAATTAACAAAATCACACTGCCACTGTTCATGAGGGGAGGTTCCAAAATGCCTATGTTGAACATGTGGTTAAAAAAATCCCAAAAATAATTGGGTTATGGACGTGTGTTATACGGTTTCTATGCATTCTCATGACTTCACCGATTTTTCATATTTTCACTCCAGATTTTCAACATTGCCATTTTTTTATGCCTCCTCATGAACTATACAGTTGAATTTTACACATCCTGCCCAAAGTATGTTTTCGTCCCTGTGTCACCAAATGGCATAGCCGCTGTGCAAAACCACCTTTCAGCTAACAAACTGATTGAGATGCTTTTCATGAGGTGGGCTCACAAACAGCCCATGTTGAAAATTTGGAGTGAAAATACCAACACACGACTATGGTGTTAGGGTTTCCAAGTGTAGCACCCCACCCTGTAGAGACTGACAGTCATCAGGGGTGTGATGTGGGATCATCGGCTGTAATGCTGATGCCATTCCACCCCCACCCCACCCTGCAGCCAATGACAGGCATTGTGGTGTGCCTTCCACTGTTTGGCCACAAAGTTCACCCCATTCTCCTATACTGCACCCACCTCAGCATATTTCCTTATGGAATGGGGCAAGTATAACGCCCAAAGACCCCAAAGCACACCACAACACTTGTCAGTGTTTACAGGGTAGGGTGAAGTACAATGGCATGAGCGTTAGAGCTGACAACCCAAAGGCACACCCCAATGCCTGTCAGGCACTATAGGGTGGGGTTGGGGTTGGTGTCACTTCAATACTTCACTGCCATTCGTATTATGTGTCTCTAACTCCAGCACTACCAATGCCAGCGAGACAACATTTGGCATTGACAAATGCTTGTTTATAATGTTATCTATGCTAAAAGCATTTCAGTTTACAGGTTTTCTTTGTGTATGTGTATGATAAATAATTTAAAATATTTTTTTTTTTTTTACCATCAGAAGTGGGGGCCAGCAGGGAGGGCTCAGAGCGTCACTTGAATACTCTCCTCCGGGGTTGATGCTGCATCGCTCTGCAGTGACTCCTGGTTGTGGTGCATGGAGATGCATTTGACGGTGTTGGTGACTGTGTGTCATTAGAAAATGGCAACAATCAATACTTAAACCTGATTGGCTGAGACAGGATTCAAGCTGGGCATTTATTTTTCAATAGATGCCCAGCTAAAAATAAGAGCCAGTCCAAGTGCCTCTTCACAGAGTAACATTCTCCGATGGGCCATTTTCTAAGCGCAATAATACCCTCCACGGTGGGGATTATTGGGAAATACCAGACCTTCCAGGGGTTATAAGGCCCTCCGTCTGTGGCGTTGGGCCTCATTAGGCCCCTGGGCGGTCTGGTATTTCCCAATAATGCCCACCCTGTTGCGTATTATTGCTTACGTAGCATCCCCCCATGTCAGCTGCAGCCTGCACATCATTGTGGGTGGGTAGAAACAGGAGGAAGAATTGCTGCAGCAGTGCACCGGAAGATAGTCTTGTAGTCTCTCCCATGCCAGCAGAGCCCCAGTGTGCCAGCGAAGGGTCCCTCAGCCTCCACCCAGCAGAGAGTTTGTGCCTCCTCTAGACCATGGGGAGGCTGGCCAACTTTAAAAAGTAGGGAGGTTTCAGTTGTCTTTCCCCTCCTTGATGGTTACAGGGGGGACCCTGGCAGGGACAAGCCAGCCCCATGGACGAGAAGACTGAGGTCTGGATAGTTCTGCAGGACTGGAAATGTGAGAATGAGTCTGGCAGGTGGCGGGGGGGTAACATCTGGGGCTTGGAAAAGCAGAGTGCTGGTGAGCAAAGGAGAAGCATAAAGAAAATATGTAGTTAGTTAGTTAGTTAGTTAGTTAAGGGGGTAGAGCTACCGAGACATACAGGTCCCTTTTTCAGGGGCAACCTAGAGGCAAAAAAAAGAAATTTCTTTTATGCTGTGCAGGTCAGAGTTGGGGAACATGAAAATATATGTAACACTCCTCCTGCCAGTTGAGGGTGGGTGGCTGGTTATGAGAATGACAGGCCCAGAACATACCTGTTGGTAGTGCCTCTGACTAGGAAGTCCAATAGGATGTGACTAAAATGCCAGTGTGAGAGAAGAGGGCCAGCTGTGCCTTTGAGGAGCCTTGCCTCTGGCCACTTGCCAGAGTGCCTGAGGTGGCAAGGGCCTCACACAGAGCAGATGTCAATGAATTCAACTTTTGAGATTGACTCTTCTCAATGCCCAGTCACCAGGTAGCCTTCAGGGACAGGCTCATGACAGCATCAGAGATTATAGGACTGTGGCATTTAGTGTAGATCACTTTTAATTCCTGGGATGTGTGTAAGGGAGACATCAAGAGGGTATCGGAACCCTGAGGGGCTTCCCCTCAGTGGGAGTCCCTGGAAGCTTTATGGCACAGGGAGGGTCCCACTGAAGATGGGGCATTGACCTTTTGAAGGCATTTGCAGTCCTGTGCCTGAGAGACACTGTCAGACGAGCTGCTGATGACCAGAAATCTGGTGAAAGAGACTGAGCTGCTACGTTAGGACATGTTTGTGTATACAGCCCCAATTGTGCGACATGAAATTATAAGAAGCGTAACCTATCTGTAGGTAGAAACTACCCCTGGACTCTACTTGAAACTGGTAAAAGAATGGGGGGAGCCCTTCACTGAAAACAGATCCCTAACACCAAATATAGATTTTTCTCAGTGATAATTTATTCAGGCTTCTACCCCAACATTTCACCATGCTCATATGACTTCTTCAGGGGATAGCGTTATTGGTCATCACTTTTAATTTAAAATAAATATAATTATTCTCTGTACATACAAGGATTGTAACAACATATAATGAAGTAACTGGCTGGCTTCTCTCCTCCCCACCATAGCTCTCTCCTTTACCCTCTGCCCCACCTCCCCATACTGCCTCCATAACTCAGGCTATTGTTCCCTCATGCTTCCCTCTCGTAAATTCCTTGCTGGTCAGGTTGTCTTCTCTTTTCATTTTCCTAAACTCTGGAATTCTCTTCCCCTGACCATTCGCTCTACATCTTCCAAACGTTCTTTCTCCTCTCTACTCCTTGTTCACACTGCTCCCTCCTGTGAATGCTGTTAGTTTAAGCTCTTCCCTGATCCACTTTTTTTCCTCCTCCTCCTCCACGTTTTTTCTTCAACTCCTTTCCCCTTCCCACTCCTACCTCTCCCTTTCACCTCTCCTTCCATAGCCTTCTCCCTCACTTACCTCTCCCATCCATTTCACGATGCACTCCTTTCTCTTTCTCTCTCCTTCCCTTCCCTCCACTCTCTCCTCCCTCCCCCCCTTTCCCCTCCTCACTAAGTTCTCTACCTCAGCTCTCCTCCCTACTACTATATCCTATCCCATTCTACCCACACCTATTTAATGGTTTCATTTCCCTGCTCCTATGTGATTTATCTCCCTCTCTAGACTTGTTATTTATTACTTGCTATCCGATATGCATTATTCTTTGTGAGTGCCTAGTTCACTCAAATTCCTTATGTACACACCTTGCACCGTCTAATTTTATATCTCTACATGACATTTTTTGTTTTGTTTTATTGCATAATTAATTGTTCTGTTTTGTACCTATTTCCTCATTCCCCCAGGACGCAGCTGGAAACCACCTATTTTTTAGCTCAGTATGTCTTTCCTGGTGAAACATTTGAAAATAAATAAAATAAATAAGTAATAGCTAAACTGAGGTATTACAATCTGCTGCCTCTACCTATCTTGAATCAACCTCAACGTAATCTCTGTTTGCTTGCCTGTAATCACATTATTAATGTGTTTAAAAAGATCAACTTCTCATTTTTTATATATTATTTCTCCCTGTGTCATCACCAACACCCTGTGAAAAAACGTGACTCTGCTTTTTTTTATAGTCTTCACATCCCCTTAACAAATGCACTGTGTCATAGCTACCTTTAGTTTAGACTTTACAGTCTTTTAAATTCACATTGACTGCCTTTTTCTCACTCCATTTTCTGAAAACAACAGTTTCCTCCATGCAAAAGTTACTACTGAATGATTTAAAACTTTAGCCAAGTAGTTTGAGTGATGAAAAAGGACACTTTCTCTTACTGGCTGTGTTTACACTGTTCTCTCAGCTCTAGCAAGGAGCGTGCAGCTGTGTGACTGCTCCTCTTGAGCCTGAGTGATGCCGTGATATCATGCGGTGTGGTGACGTCAGCTGACATGCATGCATGCCATCGCACTCTGGGTTGCTAGGCAACCCAATAAACAAAAAAGAAACGTCTGCCAGCTTTCCTCATCAGCTTATCCTCCAGCTACTGCCAGCAGAACCTTCTAAATTCAGCTTCTCTTATTGCAATTTATTATTTCTATACCACGAGGGAATCTTAAAGATCATGTGCAGAGGTTTTTGCATATTGTTAATAATGCTTGAATTCCAGTCCCTGTGTCATGATTAGAGTTTCCTGAAAATTTCATGCAGTTTGGTTTCATGGTTTTCTTTTAAATCAGCATTTGTTAACTTGTTCTACAGTGGCTGAAAATGGTGGAGTTATTTCTGTCTCTTTCAGTCAGTCTTGGAGAGCGATGACATCATCTTGGAGTACTGTAGCTTGCTGCTTCAGAATCCCAATCACAACAGGCTATAGAGTTAATGGTTTGCTCTCCGGGTTTCTTACAAACTCAATCTGTAGTTTGTGTTTAAATAGATTAAAATCTATCATTCTCTTCTTATAAAAAGTTGATCATCTGAGTTGCAGTGCTGAATTTAAATAGTGGAAATCTTTCTCTGTGAGAGATCAGCTTGTTTGTATCACAGCTCTCAGTTCTCTCATCAAAACTCTGATTTTTTCCAACTATATAACACAGGGTTGTTTAATGAATATAAAATAAATCAAAATTTTGTTCATTTATAGAAATAGTGTGTCTGATGTAGCCTTCATAAATACATTCATATAAGAATTTTTTTTTCATGTCAGATTGACAAACAGGTGTCTGTTATACTCTACTATTTCAAGCACGTGTACTGTCTGAACTCTCAAATTTCAGTTCTTTGGTAGTTTCTGTTGAAAATACATCATGTATGTATGTGTATAAACAGAAACACTATATGGCATCCCGATGCACCATGTCTTTTCCCCACAGCTGAGGCAGCTGCACTCTGCTGCTACATGTTCTCTGCCCCACAAACCCCTTGCTTTCTGCTCTACATTTGAGGCTGCTGCACCCTGCTGCCCACTGTCTTCTCTCACACAGTTGGGATTGTGCACCCTGCTGCCTCCATCCCCTGCCTAAAGAATCAGGGCTGCTGCACTCTACCCAAACAGTTGGGGTTGCTGCACCCTGCTACCCCCCCACAGTCAGAGATGCTGCACCTGTTGCCCCCGTTCCTGTCTCCATAGTCAGGGCTGCTGTGCTCTGCTAAGCCCTACAGTCCTAGGTCCCCTGCCTCCACAGTTGGGGCTGCTGCACCATGCTGCCATAGGCCATCTGAGGTGGGGCTTTTGCTGCACCCTGCTACCCACTTCCATTGCCCCAAATGGGCAGGGCTGATGCACCACGCACACCCTGTCTCACAGTCAGGGTTGTTGCATCCTGATTCCCCCTGTGTCCTGCCCCACAATCGAGGCTTCTACACAATGCTGCCCTCTGTCCCTTGCCACCACAGCCAGGGCTGCTGCACCCTGCTCCTGTCTACACTGTTGGTGTTGCTGTGGCCTGCTATGCCCTAGAGCCCCATGCCTCTGCAGTTAGGGCTGCTGCTCCATGCTGCCACTTGCCACAAGAGTCAGGGCATTTGCTGCACCCTGTTGTGTGCCTCCAAAGTTGAGGCAGTTGCACCCTGCTGCTCTCCTGCCACCTGAGTCAGATCCTTTGCTACACCCTGCTGCTCACATCCCTTGTCACAAACAGGCATGGCTGCTGCACCCTGTTCCACAGTTTGGGCTGCTGTACCCTAATGACACCTGTATCTTCTGGCCAAACAGTTGAGGCTGCTGTACCCTGCTGCCCTCTTACCCCACCCCCACAGTCATAGCCATGGCACTCTGTTGACCCCTGTTCCTGTAAGAGGGAGCAGCATAGTGCAATAACCCTACCTGTGGAGGTAAGGGGCTCCGCGGTGCAGCTGGGCACAGTGGTGGCAGGGGACAGAGGACAGCATGGTGCAGAAGCCTTGAATGTGTGTCAGAACACAGGTGGGCATCGGGGTACAGCAGCCCTGACCGTGGCACAGGGCGCACATGTAAAAGATTTTTTTTATTTTTTTTTATTCAGGAAAAGTTTTTTCTTCACATCTTAGGCCAAATCTTTTTTTCAAGATGGTCCCAACAATAGGACTTTAAAATTGCATCAAGTACAAACACAATACAAACATCACTTTCAATCTCTAAGACCTTTAAACATATAATAAATATTCTTATGTTCCAACAAAATTTGTACAACTCATTTCACAACATGAAATACCAATTAAAATCCAAGAAATATCTTATTCATCCATTGCACATGCATCTAACTTTCAGTTCCTCTGTCAAAAACTTGGTAACCAGAGATGGTTTATAACCTAATTTGCTTTTTATAACATTCAGCAGTTGACTGTTAGAAGCATATTCAACTTTAAATGTCATTTCAGTAAAACGATTTTTTACCTTAGGCATGTAAGGGGTCACCCCATTGTCTCTTAACTTATAATTATGTTTAACACTTTTCTCCTCTATTTTATCCCTAAGATATTTTGGTTCTCCTGTCGTTTGTAATCTATCTGTTTGAAAGGCCCTTATCAATTTTCTCCTGTAATCAAGTGTTAAGCAGTCCAGTGTCAAATACAAATTACAGTGGTGAGTTTTATAATCACACTGTAAAATAAATCTGGCTAAATTGTTGTAAGTGACCTTAAGCTTTCTTAAAAGGAAGCCCGGGGCCTTTCCATATATATGACTGCCATAGTCTATTGTAGGAATTAATAACTGATTCACAATTGATTTCCGCAGTCTAATATCTGTATAAAACCTGTTTCTTTGAAAAGACCCTAATTTTCTATTTACTTTACCTACTAATTCTTCTATATGTATATCAAATTTCAATCCCTGATCTACCCAGACCCCTAGATATTTATAATGAAAAACCTGCTGTAATATTTTCTGTTTTAATGTTTTAATATTCAGTTCCTGTTTATGATTTGTTTTACCCTTCTGAGTTGAAAAAGGAAGGGTTTTGGTTTTTTTGCTGTTTAATACTAATTTTGAATTGGCTAACCAATTTTCTAACCCTGTAAAATCTTCCAGGAGCCCCTTTTCAACCTCTTTAATGTTCATACCACACGCTAACAAAACTGTATAATCTGCGTATAGTTTAATTTTAGTATTACTAGCAACTTTTACCAAATCATTAACACAGACCAAAAAAAGAGTTGGGCCCAAAATGGACCCCCTGTGGTACCCCTCTAACAACTTTAAGCTGTTTTGAGGTTACATCTTCAAGTTGAACCAATTGTGTTCTTTCAGATAAGGAAAAGGAGAACCATCCCAGTGTTTCAAAGTCTAGGCCGAGTCTTTCCAAACTGTGAAGCAAAACCCTGTGGTCCACGGTGTTGAAGGCTTTAGACAGGTCCACGAACACCGCGCCCACCTACCCCCCCAAGCTGAGAGGAGACAAGATCTATTAGATCAGTGAGCTCGGTGTCCATGGAATGCCCTTTTTGGAAACCTGATTATGAATCTGAAAGTAAGTGATATTTCTCCAAATAATTACTCAACTGGTTATGTACCAGTTTTTCCATTACCTTCGACACCGTGGACAACAGGGCTATCGGCCTATAGTTTGAGGGGCAGTTGGATCTTCCCCTTTAAAAACTGGTACTACTTTGTTTTTTTCCAACTGGTGGGACATGTCCTTTCCATTAAACTCCAGTTGAATAGCTTAGTGAATATGGGGGTCCAAAAAGCTACAGCAACCTTTAAAAACCTATTTTCTATTTTATCTAACCTATATGTTTTAATTGTTTTTAAGTTATTTAGTTCTTTCTGAACCTCATTACAGCTAATTTTCTTAAATCTAAATCTTGGGATTTTTAGGGTAGCAGCAGACGAAAAATTTGGAAACAAATAATTCTCAATTTCTGGAATATCTGTACCAGGTAGTTCTATAAAATATGCATTCAGGATAGCTGCAGAATTTACTTTGCACTGAAGTACACCATTTTGTTGAATTTGGACAGGGCGTTTACTTATAACTAGTTTCTCCAAAGACTGGATCAAAGACCAGTATTTCCAGGGATCAACTGTATCAGCAATTTTTGTTCTATAATAATGCTTTTTTGTATTTTTTATTCTAGTGCCCATTCTTTTACAATGTGTTTTATACGTTTCCCAATCAGCTTTACTTAGGGATTTATTAGCCCTCTTCCATAATCAATGTTTTATTCTCATTTCATTTTTTTAGTTTTCTGTCACCCATGGGGGATGATTTTTTCCCTAAATATAGTTGTTTTAAAAGGGGTGACCCTGTTACAAGCCTCTATAAACAGTCTAGTAAATTCTCTCACAGCTAAATCCAGATCAGGAATAAGAAAAATCCTATACCACTCTAAGTTTGCCAATGTATGTAAAAATAATTCTTTACTATAATTTTTAAAAGATCTCTTTCTTATTTTTTTAGGGGCTTCTGATTTTATTCCTTGGCCTTCAGCTTTTAATTCACAGTTACATACAATTGAACAATGATCACCCAATATTGGTTGATTGACCCGTACCTCTTGAACTTTTATACGTTCTGTTACAAAACACAAATCTAGTATATTTCCTTTACTGTTCAAGTCTGTCTTTCTGGTGGGAGTCATCACAACCTGGGCCAGGCCAAGGGGACTCAAACACTGCAACAAAGCATTGCCCCTCAGTCCACCCCAGGCTGCATTGAAATCCCCCAACAAAAGCAGGTCATAACCCATTGTAAGTTTTTGTATATATTGTGCTAAATGCCCAAATTCCACCACTCTCACTTTTGGGGGTGAGTAAACCACTCCAATAACAAGGTTGTACTTCAGTAGTTGAACCAGCAATATTTCCATTTGTTTTTTTGTCCTAGAGTAAACTACCCTAAAACTTCCCAGATTCCAATTTGTATCAAAACAAACCCCTTCCCCACCTCTCTTTCCCTCTCTATCCGCTCTATGAAGAAAAAAAACTCTATTTCAATTTCATTTGAGTGAACCTGTGGGGGTAACCATGATTCTGTTATGGCTATAATGTCAGGGAGTTCATCTACAGCCCATAATTTTAAAGTATCCATTTTGGTTTTTAAACTCCTTGCATTATCAAGAATAATTTTAATTTTGTCCTTGGGCAGGGACCTGGGTTCAGTTCTACATCCCCACCCAAAAGCAGAATCATTGTTAATCTCAAAGAACGTCTCTGCAAGCATAAAGACAGGGAAAGAGAGGCGATGAATTTAACATTAAACTAGTTCCAGTTTTGTGTAAACTGGTTTCTACCACTTCCACTAGAAGGCCCCATTTGATAATGTTCCCATTTGTACATTATTCTTAATGAAATGGCAGTTACCCCTACATTACCAAACTTTTTCTGAGAACTTGACTTCTGTAAGAGAACTAATAATCCAAACAAAAATAATTGCAGAACTTTTATCCCCTTCATCTTTTACTACTTATTCACTTTCCACAATTCTTAAATCTACAATCCCCACCTGTTATTTCTAACTTCTTCTTTTTTCGTATAATCTTCTTTATTAAATGTTGCTCTCCTTTCTCTTTTTAATTTTCAAGTTTCTCTTTCCCCAGTCCTAAAGAGCAGACTTTCTGTGGCTGAGTGGTGCTCACACCACTCACACTGCTTGTGCCACGGCGCTCACGCCTTGTAACGCGATGCTTTTTAAACCTGCCAGGCACTGCTTCCCTTACTTCGTGCTCCTACACAGAACAGGTGGCTAATTTGTCCTGGGAATTAATTTAAGCAGCAGTAAATATTAAAGTGCAACAGTTCTTTTAAGCAGACATTTTCAGCAAGCACAAACACAACACAGTCATTCAGCTCACAAGTTGCAGCATAAAACAGTTCTCCTGCTTGCTGTTTTCAGCTCTCACCTGTCTGCAGATTTCACACAGGAAAAGCAGTCTATGCAGCCTTGTAGCATGATGCTTCTTAAACCTGCCAGGTGCAGCAGCCCAGCCCATTTGGGGCAATGGAAGAACGCAGCAGGGTTTAGCAGCTCCAACTTTGGAGGCAGGGGGCATGGGACTCTAGGGCGTAGCACAGTATTGCAGCTCTGACTGTGGAGACAGGAACAGGGGGGCAACAGGGGGCTGTGGCCATGACTGTGGGGTTGGGGATAGAGGGCAGCAGGGTGCAGCAGCCCGACTGTTTGGGTAGCAGATAGGAGTGGCATCAGGCTACAGAAGTCCAAAATGAGAGAGGGTGCAGCAGCCATGCCTGTTTGTGACAAGGGATGTGGGTGGCAGGGTGTAGCAAAGGATCTGACTCTGGTAACAAGGGGGCAGGATGGTGCAACTGCCTCAACTGTGGAGACATGCAACAGGGTGCAGCAAATGTCTGACTCTTGTGGCAAATTCAGCATTGTGCAGCAGCCCTAACTGCACAGGCATGGGGCTCTAGGGCACAGCAGGCCACAACAACCCCAACTGTGTAGACAGGAGCAGGGCACAGCAGCCCTGGCTGTTGTGACAGAGGGCAGCATGGTGCAGAAGCCTCAAATGTGGTGATGGACACAGGGGGGCATCAGGGTACAGCCCTGACTGTAAGACAGAGTGTGTGTGGTGCAGCAGCCCTGCCCATTTGGGGAAATGGGTAGCAAAAGCCCACCTCAGGTGACCTGGGGTAGCATGGTGCAGCAGCCCCAACTGTGGAAGCAGGGGGACCTGGGACTCTAAGGCTTAGCAGAGCACAGTAGCCCTGACTGTGTAGACAGGAATAGGGTGCAACAGGTGCAGCATCCCTGACTGTGGGGGAGAGAAGGCAGCAGGGTGCAGCAACCTCAAACTGTTTTGACAGGGGGCAGCAGGGTGCAGCAACCCTGATTCTTTAGGCAGGGGATGGAGGCAGCAGGGTGCACAATCTCCAGCTGTTTGGGAGAAGACAGTGGGAAGCAGGGTGCAGCAGCCTTGAATGTGGAGCAGAGGGCAGCGACTTGTTGGGCAGGGGATAGGTAGCAGCAGAGTTCAGCTGCCTCAGCTGTGGGGAAGAGACATGGTGCATCAGTATGATATATGGTGTTTCTAGTTATACACATACATGATGTAGTTTCGCACAGAAACCACCAAAGAACTGACATTTGTGAGTTCAGACAGTACATGTGCTTGAAATAGTAAAGTGTGACAGGCTCCTGTTTGTCAATCTGAAGTGAAAAAAAAAAGTTCTTACATGAATGTATTTATGAAGGCTACATCAAGGACAAACTATTTATATGAATGAACAACATTTAGATTTATTTTATATTCATTAAATAACCCTGTGTTATATACAGTAGTTAGAAAAAATCAAGAGTTTTGATTAGAAAGAACTGAGAGCTGTGATAGACAAGCTGACCTCTCACAGAAAACAATTTCCATTACTTCATTTCAGCATTGAAACTCAAATTATCAACATTTATAAGAGAATCACAGATTTTAAGTCAATCTATCTAAACGCAAACCATAGACTGACTTTATAAGAAACCTGGAGAGCAAACCATTAACTCTACAGCCTGCTATGATTGGGAATCTGATGCAGCAAGCTACAGTACTCCAAGATGATGTCATCGCTCTCCAAGCCTGACTGAGAAAGACAGAAATATCTCCACGGTTTTCAGCCACTCTAGAGCAAGTTAACAAATGCTGACTTAGAGAAAATCATAAGACCAAACAGCATGACATTTTCAGGAGACTCTAATCAAGACACAGGGACTTGAATTCAAGCTTTATTAACAATATGAAAAAAGCTTTGCACATGATCTTTAAGTTTTCTGCCAATTGTTCTATCACATCTCTTCCTGTGGAAGAACATATACATTAGGCGTGTTGTCTCTACTGCTAACATATTATACATCTTAACTCATAGCTGTATGCCATTGCAGTATTTAAACATGCATAATCCTTTGTTTTGAGAGTCATAAACATTCTGACAGCTGTCAGTTAATTTTATTTCTGATTCCGATCTTCACACTAGCATGTGATTTTATATTGTAAGATGTTTTATATTTAAATGTCATTACATATTTATACAGCTTATTATCCTACCAACTGTACTTCTTATATGTAATGAACCTTTACTAAACTAACACTTTATCATGCCTGTACTATCACTATATACATCATTTGTCTTTTTTTGAAGATTCCTTTGCTTTTAAGTCTTGTTTTTTTTTTTTATACTTAACATTTTATTAACATTTTTTGCAGGTTCAGGAAACCATAGGTAACAAAGGTATCAATAATCTGTAGTACAAAAAACATACAAATCCAAAGTAACTTACATTGCCTACTACCATTCATGAAATTAAAAGTACACCAGCATCTCCAATAAGTTTAAAACTGTCAAGACACAAGCAGGAAACTACAGACCTGTCAGTTTGACCTCAGTGGTAGGGAAAATGATGGAATCACTTCTGATTGAAAGAATTGTTGAGTACCTAGAGGCCAGTGGAGCACAGGACCAAAGGCAGCATGTATTCACAGCAGGAAGGTCATGTCAGACAAATCTAATTAAAGTCTTTGACTGGGTGACCAAAGTAGTAGACCAGGGAGGGGCTGTGGACATGGCCTACCTAGACTTTAGCAAGGCATTTGACACAGTCCCGCACAAAAAATTAATAAACAAATTAGCTAGCCTGGGAGTGGGTCCCAGGGTGGTAACCTGGGTAAAACATTGGCTGGACAACAGGACACAGTGGATAATAGTAAATGGAGTCCACAGTGAAGAAAGGAGGGTTACTAGTGGGGTACCGCAGGGTTCAGTACGGGGGCTGGTCCTTTTTAATGTCTTTGTGACATTGCAGAGGACCTGGAAGGGAAAGTATGACTCTTTGCAGATGACACAAAAATCTGCAACAGGGTTGATACACAAGGTGGGGTGGAAAGGATGAAAAGGTACTTGGCAACTTTGGAGGAATGGTCAAATGTATGGCAGCTTAGATTCAACGAAAAGTGCAAAGTAATGCACCTGGGAAACAAAAACCCAGGGGAAGAGTACAAAATGGGGGGGTGAGATACTGACAACAGCAAAAATGGAAAGGGGCCTGGGGTAGTCATATCAGATGACCTAAGGTGGGCCAGCAGTGTGAGAAGGCAGTAAGGAGGGCTGGGGAGATACTGGGATGCATAGGGAGAGGCATCACCAGTAGAAAAGAGGAAGTTGTTGGCCCTCCGTACAGACAGTTGGTAAGACCACATCTGGAGTACTGTATACAGTTCTGGATACCCCATCTCCGCAAAGACGTAGACAGTGTGGAGACTGTCCAGAAGAGGGTAACCAAAATGGTACAGAGTCTGCACCAGAAGACATATGAAGAAAGACTAAAGGAGCTTAAGGTGTATAGCCTCGAGGAAAGGAGGGAGAAGGGGGACATGATAGAAACTTTCAAATACCTCAAGGGAATCAACAAAGTCCAAGAGGGTAGCATCTTTCAGAAAAAGAGATGTGCAAGAACAAGGGGGCACAATTTGAAGATAATGGGGGGACTTCTCAGAGGTAATGTGAGGAAGTATTTCTTCACAGAAAGGATTGTAGATGCATGGAACAGCCTTCCTGAGGAGGTCGTAGAGTCAAAAATAGTGGGGGAATTCAAGAATGCATAGGACGGACATAAGGCAATTCTAGTGGGGGGGTTAGGAGGAAGTAGGCTGTTGGTTAACTAGGATCTGCAGCTTATCTGTTAGGTAGGGAAATGGGCAGACTAGGTGGGCCAAGTGGTCCTTATCTGCCGTCAAATTCTATTTTTCTATGTTTCTAAGACACATTTATAACAGAGTGTACCTTTAACTAAGTGGCATGGTGACAGCTCAGATCCTGTAATAATAATAATAATAATAATTATAATAAAATTTATTTAGTTAAGCGCCTTTCAGATTTTCAAGGCACTTTACAAAAAGCATAAAAACACCAGCATCAATGAATACTATAAAACAGAATGACAAATATAACAGATAAAAAAACAATTACGGTATAACAGGGAAAGCCTTATCCCATAGAAAGGACTTTAAGGCCCTTTTAAAACTGTCCACCGTTGTACTCTGTCGGAGCTGACGGGGCAGAGAATTCCAGAGGGAAGGAGCTGTGAAACCGAAGGCACGGGCTCCAGAGGACTTCAAATTTACCCTCAAAATCTCCAGTAACCCCTCGTCAGCCGAGCGGAGCTGTCTCAAAGGGGTGTAGGGCACCAGAAGCTCTTTCAAGTAGTCAGGACCAAATACTCCCAATAAACATTCCAGCTCCTAAGAGCTGCCTCTCTCCTCCCCCTCCCCAAGCCCAACCTCAGTCTCAGTCCCAGTACCAGGCTAGTAGGTCTCCCCTGGTCCATATCAGTTTATATGTTTAGGGGATGATATTCGGTCATTTTATCATACTATGGATTAACTAAATGATCCATTTATTTTGATGCTGAGTTTTTTGCTGTTGCACCTGTGCAGTGAGCCACTCCATTTTATGTATCTCCCAAACAGTGTCCTCCCATTGGTGCAGTGCTGGAGGGTCTGGTTTCAGCCAGAGTCTGGCAATTACTGTTTTTGCTGCTGTCATGAAAATGTCCAGCAAATAAAAGCGCACTTTATTTTATATATTATTGGGGTAAGCTAACAACAGAGCAGTTTCAGTCTGCAGTATGCCATACCATTGAATCATAGTATTAAATTCTCCCTCAACTGCTTTCCAAAATGATTCAAAGGTTGGGCATAACCACAATACATGTGTGTACTTAGCCACCTCACAGCCACAACCCCTCCAGCAAGAGGAATCCCTAGCGGTCAAATATTTAGTTGTGATTTGAGGGGTGTGGGAAAAAAACAACGAATGGCTACCTTCCAGCTGAACTTCCACCAATGTGGAGAGCTTGTAATTTTTGTGCTGTTGGTTCCATATAACCCTCCAAATAGAGGGTGAGGGGTTTTAAATCTTGCTTTCAATTGCTGTCTGTGCAAGCGTGTACCATCACATATTATTATTATTTTTATCAAATAATATAAATTACTAAAGCACAGCATTTCATTCTTGTCCAAATTTCTTATCCATACTGAAAACCAGAACCCATGGACTGTAACCAAAATCAGCATATTCCGTTGTCAGTATTGTGTGCCACTGTACTGAGCGAAAACCTGGAGTCACATTCCCCCCACAGCCATGTGCATCATTTTGGCTTTTTTACCAACAAGCTGCCCAATTTGTGCCTCTAGTCATGCTTATGTTACAATTTAATGAATCCATCCCATAGACCCAATGCATCTCTGCTTTTTCAAGTAACTTGTTAAAGTAAGAAAAGGAACCCCTCTGATTCTCCAGGGAGGTGGCTGCAACAGTAAGGGAGAAAAAGAAGGTGTACACAAAGTTTAGGGTGTCAATGAAAGATGAGGATAAGGAAACCTATGCGGTAGCACAAAGGGAAGCTGGTAAGGCAATAAGGAAGGCTAAAGCCCTGACTGAACTGAGGATTGCACAGGGGGTAAAGGAGGGAGATAAAGCCTTCTTCAGGTACATAAGGGAAAAGAGGAAACCAAGGGGGAGATGTTAGACTAGCAGATACTAGAGGGAAATTGTTAGAAAAAGATTGTGAGAAAGCAGAAGTCTTAAACCAGTACTTCTGTTCTGTGTTCACCAAAGAGAACACAGGGGATGAGCCTAGCCTGCAGAGCAGCAACACCCAGGGACCGGGGGTTGAAACAAGCCCCTTCACAGAGGCTCAAGTCTTGGAAGCTTTAAATAAACTAAATGCCATGAGACTGGATGGGATTCACCCCTGAGTTCTCAGGGATGTGGGGAGTGTACTAGCAGAACTATTTACCAAATCACTAGGGAGTGAGACCATACCAGAGGACAGGAAAAGGGCAGCAGTTGTCCTACTCCACAAAGCAGAGAGCTGGGAGAAGGCCGGCAATTACCATCCAGTAAGCCTCACGTCGATGGTAAGGAAGTTGATGGTGACACTACTCAAACAGAGAATCATAACGTAACTGGAATCCAGTGGGCAGCAAGACCCAAAACAGCATGGGTTCATGGCAGGTAGGTCTTGCCAAACTAACCTGGTCAACTTCTTCGACTAGGTCACAAGGATAGTAGATCAGGGAGCAGCAGTAGATGCCATCTACCTGGACTTTAGCAAAGCTTTCTACTCTGTTCCACACAGAAGGCTGGTAAGGAAGCTGGACCACATGGGGTGAGCAGAGAGGTGGTTGAGTGGGTGAGTAGCTGGCTGACAGGAAGAACACAAAATGTTCAGGTAAACGGGGCATTTTCAACTGAGAAGGAGGTGACCAGCGGGGTAACACAGAGTTCGGTACTGGGTCCCCTACTTCGGTGTGTTCATAGCAGACATTGCAAATGGGCTGGAAGGTAAAGTGTGTCTATTTGCTGATGACACCAAGATTTGAAACAGAGTGGACTCCCCCGAGGGTGTGAGGAGTATGACTTCAGACTTGATGAAACTGGAGGAGTGGTTGGAAACATGGCAGCTGAAATTCAATGCCAAAAAAAAAGTCATGCACTTAGGGTGAAACAATCCCAAAGAGGATTACTACCTGGGAGGAGAGAAGCTATCCTCCACCAGCCAGGAGAGGAACCTAGGGGTCATTATATCAGAAGACTTGAAAGTGGGTAAACAGTGCAAAAAGGCGGCGCTAAAGGCAAGTGGCATGCTGGGCTGTATCAGGAGGGGAATTACGAGTTGCAGGAGGGAAGTGGTGTTACCTCTCTATAGGGCACTGGTGTGCCCCCACTTGGAGTATATACAGTACTAGAGACTGCACCTCAGAAAGGACATAGACAGAACTGAGACGGTGCAGGGGAGGGCCACAAAAATGATTTGGGGACTGCACCATATGGGATAGCAGGACAGGCTGAGGGAATTCAACATGTATTCCCTGGAACAGAGGAGGGAGAGGGGTGACATGACTGAGACTTTTAAATATATGAGGGTATAAATAAGGTTAACATTAAGGAGCTTTTCCAATTGAAAGAGAGAGAGGGAGAACGAGAGGGCGTGACAAGAGGCTGAAGGAAGGGAGGTTTGGGAGTAATACAAGGAAGTTCTTCTTTACAGAGAGGGTGGAGGACCCATGGACTAGCCTACCCAAGGAGGTAGTGGGGGCCAAAATGGTAAGCGAGTTCAAGAATGAATGGGATGGCCTAGGGGTAGCCTATGGAAAGGCAAAGGATGGAGGGGGAATAGCACTAGGCAGGTTCTTGGCAGACTAAATGTACCTTGCGTTCCCCTTCTGCCATCACTTTCTATGTTGTCCCCAAATAACAGGCACAAATAGAGACGTGAATTGGGCAATATGTCTCTAACATATCGCCCCTCTACCTTCTGGTTTCCAGATAGTACGTTTGGAGCCTTAAGCCGATCTTTATAGGATCTTCCCTGTTGACACACTGATCATTTTGGCTACCCTATGCTGCACCTTCTCCAGCCTGTCTTTTTTCTTCCTTAGATGGGTACTCCAGAACTGGGCACAGTATTCCAGATGTGGCCTCACCAGTGAGCAAAGACAGGTCTTTCCTCCTGCTGTTGAATCCCCTCCCAATACACCCCAACATTCTGGTTGCCTTGTTGCATTGGCTAGATTGTTTGAGGGAGTTGCTTATGATGACTTCAAGATTCCTTTCCCTAGACATAGTCTCCAATTTAACCCCTTCCATCCAATATTCTGCCCTCGGGTTCTTGTTCCCTACGTGCATTACCTTGCATTTATTGGTGTTGAATTACAAGTGCCAAACTTTGGGCCACCTCTCTAACTTTTGCAGGTCCCATTGCAATTCCTTTGCTCCTTCATTGCTGTCTACCCTGCCGCAGAGCTTAGTGTCATCTGCAAAGAGACGCACCTTGCCCAGTATTTCTCCTGTGTAGCTGATCATAATATTGAAAAGGACTGAAACCAGGACCGAATCCTGTGGCACCCCACTCGTGAGCACTCTTTCCTCCGACTTGACCAAGTTTACCACCACCCTCTGCTGTCTCACTCACCCCCCTCCTCCAGCCAGCCACTCACACATCTAATTAGGTCCTTTGCGTTACCAAGATCCTCTAACTTCTTCATCAGCCTTCTGTGTGGCACTGGGTGGAATGCCTCTCGGAAGTCGAAGGATATTTAATACACTGCTTGACCCTTATCCACCGCCCTGGTTACCCAGTCAAAGAGCACTGTCAGGCTGGTCTGACAAGACCTCTCTGCCACAAACCCATGCTGCTTACTATCCTCGAGCCCAGTTCTCTCCAGGTAGTCCACTAGGTCCTTTTGGACTAGTGTCTTCATTAGTTTACCCACAAAGGAGGTAAGACTGACAGGCTTGTAGTTTCCTGGTTGCTTCTTGTCTCATACCTTGAGGAGTGGAATATACCTTGGCTACCCTCGAATCTTTTGGGACCACTTCTGACTGTCGGGAGCTATTAAATTTCCCTTTCCAGAGGTTCAGCTATTTTTGATGCCAGTTTCCTGAGCACACTTGGGTGCATCCCATCTGACCCTGGATCCTTACTTGTTTTCAGGGCTGCAAGCCATTTTTCTGACCCTTTCTCCCATAATTACCAGCTGTGCATTTATGGGATCCACCTTGTAATCACCTTTATGCTGCTTTCAGGCAATGGTCGCTGTCCTCTACTGTGAACACTGAGCAGAAGTAGTCATTAGGAATGGCTGCCTTCTGGTCATCCTCCTCGATTACCCTTCCCCCCCATGTCAGCCTAACAATTCCCCCTCTCATCTTCCCTTTTCACTACTGTATCTAAAGAACTGTTTCCCCCTTTTACCCCCTCCACAATGTAGAATTCTGTGTCTGCTTTTGCATCCCTCACTGCCTTCATGGCCTCCCTCATCTTTTTTTCCCCCCATATTTTATCACCTACTGCCCCGGTTACCCTCTTCCAACCATCCCCCCCAGCTCTGTCACCCGGCTTCTCCAGAACTTACCTTCCCACCATCATCTTCTGCCATAGGACTGTGAGGGTGCCTGGTCACTGGTGCAGGGTCTATGAGGGGTCGATTATCATCCTGCAGTCAGGGGGAAGTTTCCACCACTTTTCGTGCTGGGCCCACGTATGTGCAATGGACACAATCGGCGAGAGCTCTGCCTCCGTGGAGTCGTCCCCAGTGTCCTGCATATCATTTCTCTTCCCACTTCTGTGGCATCACATGTGCTGCTGCCCAGCCATCACTGGGTGGCAGCCCAGCAGTGAGCCACACATGCCACTCTCCCCAAGGGAGGACAGCGTCCTATGGATGCTCAATCCTGCCTCTCCCGGCCAGCCCCCAAGCAACCGGAGTCCATTCCTGAACCTGGTTCGCCAGCATGGCAGGAGGTAAGGCATATAGTGTCTCAGTCCTTCATGCCAGTGGGCCAGCAGCCTCCCACATCTTTGAGTGTTATTCACTCCATTCTCTTTCTCCCTGTTTCTCCTTGTAGCTAATGAAGGCACTTTTATTTTGGCCCTCACTGCTTCCCTGGCCTTCTTTGAGAATCAGATTTTTCTCTTGTGCGTGTTACTCTTGGTAACAATTCTCATGTATTACTTAGTTGCCTCATAAATGATCCCTTTAAAAGAGTACTACACCCTTGTATCTTGTAAATGTTATTTGTTTCCTTGTCAACAGGTAACTCTTTTTGTGTAGCTGTTGGAGATATGCGTGTTTGCTTTAGTTTGTTTTCACTGTTTACACTAGCACCTGTAACTAGCCTGGGGGTCTCCATTTTCTGGTTGTTGAAATCTCATCGCCCCCAAGAGCTGCATTAACATATGAGAACATGATGCCACAGCACCCATTTACACCATTAGCTCGAGTCTCTTAGCTTAGGTTGACGCAGGGCTTCCCCTAGCCCTATGTCAAACCCTGCACTGCACTGACCGCATTGGGGCACCTTGAACCCGATTCTAAAAGGTTGCGTGCATTTGCAACACTTTACCCTTTTTTACGGTGGCTTGTGCCAAATATCTGGCGCAAACCCGTAAAAAGGTCTGCGATGTTAGACCAGCAAAAGCTAGTCTAACTCACAGCATGTGACGCGCGGGGGCTAGGGGATTGAGAATCCCGATCCCCGGCCACAGACTGCCACAAGCCCCATGGGCCCTGTGTTCATCACACCCGGGACTTACTGCAGTCTAAATCATTTGGGAATTGAGCCCCATGTATCTCTGAGCTGAAAGTGCACATAACCTGAAAAAACTCTCTAGAAACACACAGACTGAATACAGTTTACAGGAAAAAACCCTGCAATACATCCAAGACAGTTTGCAAAGCTAATTGAAAGTAAATATGGTATTTCATGCCTTGCTGCAGTCTGTTTTGTTCAATTCTAAGTAAGCAGACAGGCATACTGTGGAGTCTAAAGGGTGCTGACACATCATGTTCTCATATGCTAATGCAGCTGTCAGGCACAATGAGATTTCAACAACCAGAAAATGGAGATCCTCAGGATAGTTATAGGGGCTAGTGTGAACAGTGAAAACAAACTAAAGCAAACACATATAGCCCCAGCAGCTATAGGTAAAGAGATATCTGTTGACAAAGAAACAAATAATATTTACAAGCTATGACAGTATAGTACTCCTTGAATTACTGCTCACCTCTCCTCCACTCTGTAATTTAATTTCCTCCCCGAACGTATCCTTGACTAATTCCCCCCACTTGGTCAAAGTCTGCTCTTATGAAATCCTGGACCACAGCCTTTGAAAAGGATATACTGCTACCAAGGGCCAGTTCAAACCATATGGTGTTATGGTCACTGGACCCTAGAGGTTCCCCAACCCACACTATGCATACCATTTCAGAGTTGGTGAACACCACATGGAGAATGGCAGCCTGCTTTGTAGATTCCCCTGACCAGCTGCACCAGTAGGCACTCTGGCAATGTATCTAGTAGGGCCTGACTTTTCGTGCTTGTGGGGAGGGCTGGGGGGATACTGGGAAGCATAGGGAGAGGCATCACCAGCAGAAAACAAGAAGTTGTTATCCCTCTGTACAGACAGCTGGTGAGACCCCATTTGGAGTACTGCGTCCAGTTCTGGAGACCCCATCTCCGCAAGGACATAGACAGGATAGAGGTAATCCAGAGGAGGGCAACTAAAATGGTGCAGGGTCTGCAAGAGAAGCCGTACGAGGAGAGACTAAAGGAGCTTAATATGTATACCCTTGAGGAAACAAGGGAGAGGGGGGACATGATAGAAACTTTTAAGTACTCAGTGGAATCAACAAAGTCCAAGAGGGTAGCATCTTTCAGAAAAAGAGATGTGCAAGAACAAGGGGACACAATTTAAAGATGGGGGTGGTGGTTCCGGGGCAATGTGAGGAAGTATGTTTTCACAGAGAGGGTAGTAGATGCATGGAAAAGCCTTCCTGAGGAGGTTGTGGGGCCTAAAACTGTGGGAGAATTCAAGAATGCATGGGACAGACATAAGGCAATTCTTGTGGGGGGGGGGTAGGAAGAAATAGGCTGTTGGTTAACTAGGATCTGCGGCCTATCCCGTAGGTAGGGAAATGGGCAGACTAGGTGGGCCAAGCGGTCCTTATCTGCCATCAAAGTCTATGTTTCTATGTTTCTATTAGTTGTTGGAATGTTCCAGTCTACATCTGGTAGACTGAGATCCCCCACCACCACCACCACCACCACTACCTCCCCTTTGTGGCCCCCTTCTGAATTTCTGCCTCTTGTTCTCCATCGCCCTTGTCTCCCTGTCATGGTAGTCTATAGACCAACCCCATTAAGAGAGGCAGAAGGGTTGGGATGATTCCAAACTGCTGCCAGAGGGCAGGCTGGAGTATATGCCACCACTTTGCACTCAGCACACCTGCCAGTAAGTGATTTTAAGCTGATATGAGGCACCCAATGCAGGGATGGCATCTGGGCTCCAGCAGGGGAAACTGGCCTGAGCGGAGTTATGACTCTCACAGTATATGGGTACACCCTATATGCCACTAGCAAGAGAAATCTAAGATTAACATCCCTACAACAGTGATGCCTTCTGCACCACCCACTGACAAGTCACAATGGTGTCACAGGGTATATGTAACAGAGTGTGCTAAACCCAAGGCATATACTGTAGCAAGGTGGGAGATTCTGGTAAACACAGTACAGAGTATAATTGACTGTGGCACAAGGTATAACCTCACTATCTGGTGTTGAAAAGAGAAATGGAAGGGGTCTTGTGGCTCCTGAGATGTGTGTGGCATGTACAAGCTATACAAAAGAGACCCTAAAATCTTGACTTATGTCAGGGGTCAGAATCGAACCTGTCTGTACAGTACTAGCTAAGAAAGCTTTTGGAGATGAGGTTCCTGTATGTGTAAACTATAAATTAGTTCAATAAAAGAGTGACTACTGCTTAAAATACCCATGCAGTTCGATACTTTCTTTCAGAACCGAGGTCTAAGTTGAACTCACTCACAGCAAGGGAAAGGGGTCCAGGTGTCTGACTGATGTGCAGGGAACCCTCTAGTGAGCATACCACCTTATTTCTAGACAAACTGTGGCTCCTTGAGCTGTGTCTAGCCCTCCCTGACACCAAGTAAGACTGTTCCAGCCCCAGCTGAAAAACAGTACAACAGCAGCAGAATGGGCTGCATGTAATGTAACCCACTGAGCTGGCACAGCAGTTGGAGTGGCTTGGGGTGGAAGGACACTGGCTGGTGCTGTGTGCTGTCACACAGTCACATGTATGTAAGCCCTCTGTATCCTTGTCACCGGTGTCCTGAGGGCAGGGAAGCAACCATATAGAAAAATCATGCTGGCACGTAGAATGAAGCATGTTAGGTGAGCAAGGAGGTGGATCAAGGAGGGGTGGTGGACATGGCCTACCTGGATTTCAGCAAGGCCTTCGACACCGTTCTACATAGGAGGACACCGGTCCGCATAGGAGGACACCGTTCCACACAGGAGGCTGATAAGCAAGCCGGGGAGCCTAGGAGTAGGGCCTAAAGTAGTAAAATGGGTGGAAAATTGGCTGGGCAATAGGAGTCAGAGGGTGGTGGTAAATGGCACCCACTCTAGAGTAGGCAAAATGACTAGTAGGGTGCCACAAGGATCGGTACTGGGACCGGTTCTCTTCAATGACTTTATAAGTGACATTACAGAAGGACTGGAAGGGAAAGTATGCCTGTTTGCAGATGACACAAAACTCTGCAACACAGTAGACACATGGGGGGGGGGGTAAATAGAATGAGGGATAATTAAAAAAAAACAGGAAGAATGGTCACAGGTTTGGTAGCTGTGTTTTAACGCAAGAAAGTGTAAAATCACGCTTTTGGGACACAGAAACCCTGGGGCAACATGCCAACTAGGAAGGGAGGTACTAACAGTCACAAAGCAGTAAAAGGGGCCTGGGGTGGTAATTGCTGATTCACCTAAAGGTGGCTAAACAGTGTGGCAAGGCAGTGGGAAAAGCTAGTGGAATGCTTGGATGCATAGGGAGAGGTATCACCAGCAGACGGAGGGAGGGAGGTAATAATATCATTGTATAGATCACTGGTGAGACCCCACCTCAGGTACTGTGGCCAGTTCTGAAGGCCCCATCTCTGAAAGGACATAGATAGGGTGGAGACGGTACAAAGGAGGGCAACCAAAATGGTGTAGGGCCTACATCAGAAGTCCTATGAAGAGAAGTTTAAGGATTTAAATATGTACTCCCTGGAAGACAGGAGGGAACAGAGGGATATGATAGAGACATTCAAGTACCTCATGGGAATAAACAAGGTACAGGAAGGTATCATTTTCTAAAGCAAAAGATGCTTAAGGACAAGCGGACACAATATGAAGCTGGAGGGGGGAGGCTTATGGGAAACGTGAGGAAGTACTTCTTCATGGAGAGGGTGGTGGATGCTACAAACAGCCTCCCAGAGGAAGTGGTGGGGGCTAGAATGGTCACAGGGTTTAAGAATACATGGGGTAGACAAAGGAAATCTTAGAAGCAAGTGGTGGGTGTAAGCCAGAGTCCGAGTAGGGTCTCAGGTGGCACTATAGGTAGGGAATTTTGGGCAAACTATGTGGGCCAAGTGGTCCTTATCTGCTGAAAATGCCTGTGTTTCTATGTAAGCCCGAAGCTTGTGGGCCCGATCTATCAACTGGCTGCTTGACCTCCCATACTAGAGGGCCAAGGGGGGCAACTGTACGAAGCATCCCCCCCAGGAACCACCACAAGGCAGGAGCTGCTTGGGGGCATTGGAGGTTGAGGTAAGCGCCAGGGAAGGGAGGGGCAGGGCAGGGCTGGAGGCTGAAGCTGAAGGGGCAGCTTCGGTGACTAGCGGGAATAGAAAGCGTAATAAAAAAAGACTTATGGATCTGACTGTCTTCCAGTTAGCAAATACTTACAAATCTGTAGGGGTGTGGTTGGGTTCCCAATGGATTTGAGATGTCTATATTTCATATCTTTTTAAAAATCTAGGTCCTGCCACCTTGGACTGCTCAGCTGCAGCATGTGGCCCTGCCCTGCAGGCAACCGCAATTCTGGAGCAAACTTGAGATGCATCATTAGGAAGCCAGCCAGATTGCAGCAGCTGCCACTTGGTGCTGAACTGCATTCTGGGAAGGATGGTGCTGGGCTCCAGTGCAGCAGAAACCCCTGAGGCAGACCATGGCAGCTTGCTTCCTCTGCAGGATGTCTCTGCATGCATCTGATGTCACTTGAAGGAAGGGGGAAAGAAACAGGGAGGAAAAGAAGCCCCCCACCACCTAAATGATGGCCTGGACTCTTAAGGCCTCCCTGGATCCAAGTACCCACCAACCCTGGATCCTAGTCTACACAGTGGACTGCCTTGGTGGGTGGTCAGTGTTCCCATTGGCACCCTAGCCATGGAGGGGAGAACCATAGGGAATGTCAAGGGAATGGATTCAGTGAGGATAGAGGTTAATAGACTAGAACTGGGTACTATGTATGCCTGGGAATAGGGTGCAGTATATCCTTGACAGGGAAAAGAACTCTGTGGAAAAATAGCTAGTTCTTAGATTAGGTTCCTGGTATAGAATGTGAACAGCTCTTTCCCAAGAGGCCAAGTGCAGGGTGATTAAAGCAGCAGGATTTATTAGTCCCTATATAGTTTTTTTCAGTAATTATGTTTTTATGGCAAAAAAATATCAAGATTTCCCATTTTCTTTTCATTTTCTTCATTCCTGAACCCAGATAGGGGATTCTGAAGTCTTTAAAAGTTCCCAGTCTCGTGTCACACCTGTCATAAAAAATGTTACATCATGCGGTAACACCCTCATAATGTATCCACAGTATGAATCTAACATGTACATTTACCAGGTAACCTCAACGGAAGAGATTTTTAAGAACTGCACATGGTGGCCATCTTTAATGACGTGAGTTATTAATTACAAAATTAGCTGTAAAAGCTCTTTTAACAATATCTGGGAAAACTAAAAAAAACAAGGATAAAGCTAAGGATATCAGAAATACATTTCTACTAAAAAACTATATAATTACTGGTGATCATTTTTAATATCTAGATAATCAGATCTTAAAATCACGTTACAGCCGCCTGGTTGTTATTTTGCGTTACAATCAGGCGGTTGTAATCATTAGCAGTCAGTCATTCTCATGCCCACATAGATGTGAGCACTACCGAAACAACTGCTGCTTTCACTTTCTCGAACATGCGAACCCACACTGATTAAAAATGATCACCAGTAATTAAAAAAAATAAAACATGGCTGTGTGTGTGTGTGTGTAGAACCAGTAATTTGCATGTACCCTCGGTGTGGGATGCTTGTATAAACCCCTCAAACTTCGATCTTGAGGTTGATGTAGCATCCCACACCTAGAGTGTGTGTAAAATTCTGGTTGCACATGCCCACCCATGTATAATTCTATACATCATAGCATTTTTTTTTACCAACCAACAAATACTGCTGCTTTAAAGAGACACTGTCAACACCCTCATACCTCCACTTGTCCCTAGCTTAAACAAATACATTCCATGATTGTTCACATTTTGTAGAATTTGTTGATGTAGCTGGTTGCTTGTTTTGGATTTCTTATTTCTTCTAAAAGTGAAAAACAAATGCGCACCATGCTGGTGTCACCACATGTTTGTGTACATTCCTTGAGCAACTTCCACTGCATCTTTCCTGGACTTGCATACACCCTTACGCAGGCTAGCCACTCCAGTGGGAGGAGGAGAAGAGACTACTGCATAATGAGTGGCTGCCCTGTTTGGGGAGGGGGGACCTAATGTTCAGGAAGTATGCAATAAAAGTAGATCAAGGATTTGAAATAAAACAAGCGTGGGTATAATTGTACCATTAGTATGTATTTCAGCTCATCTGAGAAACGAAACAGTTACAACAGCCGGCAGCATCACTGAGTTTTAGAGAAGGTAAGCAATCATAAAATATGGGTTTTCAGCTAGAAACAAGATAATCCCAAAAAGGTTGACAGTGTCCCTTTAATTCTACATCATTACCTTTCTTGGATTATGGTGACGTACTGTACTATATGAGTTTGCTGCTATGGTGCTTTTAAATAAAGTGGAGGCCGTGTATATAATCCCATGGCCCGGTTTGTTCTGAAAGCACCCCGTGGCACCCACCAGTGCAGCTTGTATGACCAGATAAACTGACTGTCTATAAAGGTTAAACAGGGACATTTTCCAAAATGTTTCTATCATTGGGTTAAGTTAAAAGCTCCACGTCATATCCTCAGCAAATAAAACATTTACGAACTGCTACAGGTATGGAATTTAAAGTTTCCGGGAGTCCGAGTGTAAGGGGCAACCAAGGGTGGGCCGTATGTAGCCTCAAACTGTGGAACTTCTTGCCAACTTAGTTTTGCTCATACTATGGCCCGGCTGCCTCCTTTAGTTGCATGTTTGTTTGGATGGCTTATTGAGAGGGATGCGAATTCTAGGAATTCTGTATGGTAAACATATGAAAGCCTCTGCTATGCAAAGTATTTAAGGATTCTTATCCAACGTATCCATCTATGGGGTTTGTAGCTATGTAGTCACTCTGCTGCAGTATCTTATACTGTATAATTATTGTAAATATTGTATTTATTGTATGTAACATGTTTCTAATTGCAAGGATACCATTACAATGAGCCTTAGCTCAAACGGCGTGTCCCCATCCTGGTTGATACACTGCTTTTCGTTTTTTGGTCCCTTCTTTGTATTACTGTATAAAATACCTCTTATACACTTCATCCATGACAGTGACACACATTACAATAGACAAATGAGGCACAGCATCATTAAATTAGGCACCTTCGTTATCATGTCCGGGCTATTCTCGTTAAGGGATTCAAGCACCATGTTAACTATTTCCATATAGCAAGCTACATCGACTCTGTACATATAGCAGCAATGCCACAGCAGCGAGTGACCTATTATGCAGAGGTTAATTTCTGCATCGTTTACTTCAGGCTCTAAGGATGCTTGTATGGTCAAATATGCAGCTGACGTATAAAAAAAAAACAACATTGTGTAGCCCAGTCGCTGTGTGTCAGTGGGCTGCTACCCCTGCCTGTTGACTGCCACACAGGTTAAGGGGCCTGGGTTCTGCTGCGATAGTAATTGGGGGTTCTTTCCCAGAATAGAAGTAAAATAGCGCGGTGCCTCCACCCAGAGTAAGATAACAGTGGGCTAGGTGTTTGAATAGTACAACCCCCGGGATACTGTACCTACCCGCCTCCCCTTCCAGCCACCCCACACACTGAATACCACGTTGTTTTCTAATACTGTAAAATACATATACTTAATGGCCATAGCTAATAATATGCTCATAACACAGGAATTGCAAAGAGAAAAACACAGCTTTATTTTTAGGGGTAGGGCTAGGGAAGGGGTACCTGGACAAGGGATTGCTGTTGGGAAAGCTTTGTTTGAATTAGCAAGGCCCATAGGCTGAAATATTAACAGTACTTGCCCCCTCTGGTACCAGTGCAAACCCCCTTTTTCTGTCCTGATTAGGTACCTAGATTAATGTCAGCCTGCTAGTTGCCGCAGGTTGGCCAGCGTTGGGACCCTTGGAGTAAACTTTACCAAAAGTGTTAACAGCTTTCAGTTAATTTCCCTTGGCAGGGTACACTGTGGGTTACTCATGGCTCTGCAGACACTGAGATTTAGGTACTGGCACAGTGGGTTTGAGCAACAGGGAGCAATGTCTCTGAGGGGCAGCAAGCAAATAGGCAGCAACTACTGGCCTGGAGAATGAAGCAAATGATGGCAGCTGGTCGACCTTGGACTTGCTTGAAGAATCTTGCAGTTTGTCACCTTCTGACTTGCTTGTAGATTCTAGCAGCTTGTTACCTTCAGCCCACCAAGCAGGCCAGATTACAGAGTACAAACGCAAGGCCTACTATGCCACAAGGGAACCCAGACCCAGGAGTGACCCCATGGTCTGGCTTCCCAAATGAGTCCAGAGTGCCCTAGCACTCAGGCATGCAACCGTGGCCCCCTGCAGCCCAGTCGGCCTCACTTGATAGGGGATGGCAGTTTCCCTACCTGGCTGCAAGTTGCAGCTGGGAAGATTGCAATGTTCATCTTTTGCCTGAGCAGAAATAGTCAGCTCTGGTGTGCAGCAACAAGTTCTCCAACTTCCACCTTGTCAGTGGCCATTGTGTAACCCCCCTGCAAATGGGGGTTCCCAAAAGTCTTCCAGGAGCTTGTCTGAGTGCTCCAAGTCTGGGTGGTGTTCGGCATTTAAGCATTTTAAATGGCACTGCAGCGAGTGCTTTAGAGCCTCTGTGTACTGTCTCTTTAAGAGCTGTCTGCTTGCAGACATAATTAATTGGAATGGGGGGACTGTGTGTTACAATGCCCGAATCCCACTCAGGCTGCTAGCTAAGTGCTCCGTTTCTGCAGTCGCTATATGCGCAGAGGGAGCCTAATTAAAAGATGTAATTGTTTGCCGGTGATCTGTTAGAGTAATAATGAAAATGCAGTTTGTTCTAACCTGCTTATTTGTAGCAAAGACTGGGCAGTGCAGTTTCTTTATTTTGGTCCTGAACTGCTGAACTGGACCAAGCAGTGGAAAGGAGATCCTTAAAATGGAGCCTGCTGGCAAATCAGAACTTGGACTCGCGTCTGGAATCTGCAACAAAGGGGACTGTATGGCAGGTGCTCATGGGAAATGTAGTTTGGACCTTGGCGCCTTTTTGCACCAACAGAGGGAGCCCTACAGTGATTGACAGCTGAACCAGCTAACCGAACTGCTGTGAGCCCAAAGGAAATGTCCTGCACTGTTGCTGGAAATGTCAGTTCAGTAGAGACAGTGAAGAGAGAAGGAGCTCTGTACTGTGTGGCGAGTAATTCGCGCAGGAAGCGCGTGTGTAGGCCCCCAAGTTGGTCTGCGGCCGTTAGTGCAGCTGAATCGGACTGAATCCGAGCTGTTGTAGAAGGAAGAAGAAACAGAAGTGTGGAAACCAGGCTTAACCTGTAGAAGACTGAAGATTTTGCTGAAGTGCGATCGGCCTGTCAGGGACTGAAGCTGCTGTGAGTGCTCCCGGGTTTTTGCAGTGTTTTGCGATCAGGATCGAGGAGCAGCCTGCCTGGTGTAGTAATTTCCTTTACGTATGAATGTGCTTGGTGCGTGTGGGGAATCGTGGTTTTAATTCCCCTCACTCTGCAGTGTGTGCTGAATGCTGGAAACCCAGAAGCAACACCATCCATCCTGTAACTGTCTTGGGTATCGTGAGTACAAATCAGGGCAACACCCTGCGACATTCATTTAATCAAAGTGTGTCAGCTGATTTCCTTGTGTTTTCTTCCTACGGACTGAGCCATCCGGCTCCGGATTACAAGTGTGTGTTGTGCATATATTTTCTTCCTACAGGGCCCCATCCATCTGCACCTGCCGGCCAACCCCGGGCAATGGACCTGGCTAGCCCCCATCTTGGGTACCCAGAATGTGACTTTTTGAACCCTATATATGTGCACAGTACTGTGATTTGAATATTGCCAAGCTAAATCAGCCTAATTGCCCCTTCCCGTGTTACTGCCCCTTAAATAAACCAGATTTGTTGTTATTGAACTATATACTGTCTGTGGTGTCAGTACATATAATACCAGCATTGCATTGTGTTGTGTATGTTGCTTAACCTTGTTTTACAGGGGGTCCTCAGAGATGTGCTGCAGAATCAGTCTTGAGGGTAAGTGGTATCTATATGTGTAAAAAGTGTTCATATGTGGGGTATTGGGACGGTAATTCCCATGTACTGTGTGGGCCATTACTGGGAACAAAGGGGGGGTCACAGTGTCCCAGAGAGCTGTGCCCAAGTTAGTTTAACCACTACGAACTCTGACCTCTGGGTGGAGGCACCCGTCATAGAACCTAGGCCCCTCAACCTGTCAGTAGCCAAGTAGGTGGGGTAGTAGCCCTTGGGGTAGCGCCACCTAGGGGTTACAATTGGCTAGCAACATGCAGTCTCTGGAGTGGACCTCCAACCCTTCCACAGCTGGATTTCAGCAAGACCAACAGGTTCCTGAGCTCTGGATACCTGCAAACTTTTTCCACAAATGTCCTCAGTATCAGACCGAGTGGCAACTTTAGGCTCTGGCACATACAGTTCTAAATAACCCTATTTACAGGCTCAGGGTTTACCACATGGCTGCAGGCTCACTGCAACTCTAGAACTCCAAACAAAAAGAAGTGTGCACCCAATGCCTCGGACATTCAACTGTAACACCACAGTTCCTTCTGGCAGAATAAATCCCTTTTTCTGTTTCTCAGGAGATTGACCATTTGACCAATAGAGTCCTGGAAAGGTTTCCAACCTTTCCCAACACAAAGTATGAGCTCCTCTTTACTCAATCAGAGCCAAGACCAGACTCCCCCAACTGCTCAAAGTTCCTGGGGTTTCACTCTCAAATCCCAGCTTCCGATTGGCTAAGTCCTGCTGTCCTTCATAAATATTAATAAACATCAACCTGGTTCAATTATTGATTGGTAAATGGGTTTTGGCACCTAGAATAAAGTTCACACCTCTCTCATAAAGCAGTTCGCCAGTATTTGGACATCTCAGTTATTCATTGGCTGGCACTTGGGGTCAAAGTAGCAAAGATGGCGGCTTATCTCACAGTTCCATACAGTTTTTTTTTTTTGTCTCATATTTCTGTTCTGTGCAGCCTGACCTGCCTACATCCAGCCTCTTCCTTCACCCCATTCAGCCCGCAGGCTCACTCACATATCAGCTGGTGCACGCTGTACTCGTGGAGGGGATCCCCCTATTCCCCCCGTGCTGGGAACCACTACTGCAGTGCGATTCCATGACAGACCCCCTGGGTGGTGAAGTGCAGCCATCAAGCTGCCCAGTCGTCTGCCATTTTTCCTCCTGTTTTTCCCCTTGAGGTGTGGACATGCAATGACGTCAAGGCACTATGTGCCGACGTCCACCGCACTTCACCCTGCAAGTGCACCGCTCCTGCAGTGCCCCCCAATCTCCATCAGTGGCTGCTGCAGTGCAATGGAGACCTCAGTCCCTCCCCAGGGAAAAGAGAACAGTCCTTCAAATGCCCAATCCTTTCCATCCCGGGCCAACCCCTGATGGTAAGGGCGCATTCCCAAACCCGGGTTGCCGGCATGGAGTGAGGTGTGGTGTCCAGCGCCTCAACCTTCAGCACCACTGGGCCAGCATTCCATACAGTTTTTATTGCAGTCCCCACTTTTAAGAGCTCTTGCAGCCAAAATATACAGTCTATACTCACAGTTGCCCCATAGTCCGGTAGCTGCCTTTGTCCCCTGTCAAGTGACTGCACAATTATATTTACAAAGCTCTTTGTTTCCCTGTCACTGGCTCTGATAAACGCAGACCCCCATACAGCCAGGCATCTCATTAATATTCATACAGGCTTCATTAATATTCAGATTCCCCTCCATTCTTAGGCGCTTATTGGCGCTTTTAAAATATTACCACTGGCCACTTTTGGGATGCCTCCTCCAGGTGTCCAACCCCTCACTAACATATTCTGGGGGTTGAGACTACTAGGGAGGCAATCGTTTAGCCGCTATAATGGCAAGAAGACTCTGGGTGCACTAGTGCACATGTGCAGACCCAGCTGGCACTTTTAAAGTGCACAGCTTAGTGGCGGTCCTGCGATTGACTCCTCCAGCCCCAAATGTACCAGAAACACTAATGGGGGGCCGAATAGAGAACTAAATGGGCATAGGTTCCAAACTGGCAGCGGGAGGCAGCGGAGGATGAGCGATGCTCAGGGCAACAGGTCAGCCCCCACCCATGGAGGGGGAGGGGTTACAATTATAACAGTGCTAAGTTACTCTTACCCCCCTCACAGGGACCCTGCTACTTGCAAGATCTTCTATGTCTCTACTGCCCTTCCTACCCTCTCCGCTCCACCGAGGAGGGATTACTAGAGATTCCAGGGTGCGACTGAAGACGTTGGGGCTCGAGCTTTTGCATTTGTAACCCTACCCTGTGGAATTCTCTGCCTCATCAGGTGAGAGAGTGCCTGACTGTCCAGAGTTTTAAATTAGCTCTCAAAGCCACCATTTTAGCCTGGCTTTTCCCGAGGACCTTGGCTGACTGATATTTTTACACAGAGAATGTTACTGATTTTAACAGTTGACAAAAATGTTATTAGTTTGTTAATTAATTTATGTGTTTAATGGTCCATATATGTGTATATGTGTCTGATTGATGTACAAGCACCTTGATCGCTGGAAAGGCACTTTTTTATTAATAAATTTGCTTTGCTTTGCATTACCTATTAGGCGAACAGTTCAAAACTTACGTATTTCTGTATTCCTGGCACTCAATTGTGCTCCCAGCTAGGTGATTCACTTTTAAGAAGAAAGAAGCAAGGCATGTAAAAAGCAACAAGCTGTTACAAATCTGTTTAACTGTGAAAACAAAAGGCAGCAGCGTCGCTGCCTGTGACTGACAAAAGGCTATATGCCAGGTATAAAAGTTCACAAAACTGCTGTATTGATGTGGGAGGATAGCTCAAACTGTAAAGTCTATTATTAATGAGTCTGGATGTTATATTGTTGATTCAATATGTGGTAAAAGGCTGCAAAGTGGTGATGCGAGCGGAGGGAGAGCTCGATCGTGCAAGTAGGTGCCATGAGGCAGTCACCATCTTAACTATGCCACCTCATCAAGTCCCAGAGAGACTAATGTGTTATGAAGTTTAAAGAGCACCTTTCTTAGCGCCTTTCCCAATCATTCACATTGCAAACAACATTAAACAGGGAGCTCCCTTATCTCATCCAGAGCTCCTCCAGGCTGTTTGTACTGGGGGTTTTTAGCCCCCAAAGGAAGGGAAGGGATCGTAACTTGCCCCCAATGGGCTGGCCTCAGGATCCCTTTCCATTTACTAACTGTCCGATCTGGCCCCACACTCCAATGTTTTGTGATGTCATTATAGGTCGAGCGTGGGGGCGTGCTTCATTCACTTACATGGGACGTCCTTTTCAAATGTGATTTCCTGATTTTAAGTTGGGTTTTGGTACCTATTAATGCCAGGATTCAACTAACAAGGCTCTTGTTAGCTGAACCCTGGCATCAATAGGTACCAAAACCCGATTAAATCAGGAAATTACATTTGAAAAAGATACTCCATCCAAGTGAATGGAGCGCACCCCCATGCTCGACCTATAATGACATCACAAAACACAGGAGCGCAGGGTCAGATTTGAGAGTCAGAAAGTGGAAAGGGATCATGCAGCCAGCCCACTGGGGGCAAATTACGATCCCTTCCCTTCTTTTGAGAGCTAAAACAAAACAATGCAAACAGCCTGGAGGAGCTCTGGATGAGGTAAGGGAACTCCCTGTTTAATGTTGTCTGTAATGTGAATTATCGGGAAAGGTACTCTTTAATACAGTTCACATCCTGTTAGTTAAAAAAGTCCAGACAAATATCTAAACAGCAATCACTCCTTACTTTTGACCCCTCCTTCCCCTCCTTCCCCTGCAGTATACTTACTGAGTCCCATTAAAGAGCCACTGAAGACGCGAGAAGAACTTTCGGAAACATAATATTTGGACATAAAGCAGCTTGTATTTCTCATTACCTCTGTAGTTCTTATCTCCATTATTCATTACTGAGGATATATGCATGAGAACAGGATAGCTTTTCTTTGCGAGTCGAGTCCATCGACTCCCTATTTTTTCTTCCCAACTTGATGTCATAATACTCTGCTTGTGACATCACAGTTATTCTCATAGCATCAGACTGTAATGTCACAACAGAGCATTATAATTTCAAGTAGGGAATACGCATAGGAGCAGATGAACTCTAAGAAGAAAATACCCTGTTTTGTGCTGATTTCTTCAGTAATAAATAATACAGATGAGAAATATATAGAAGATATATGAAATACAAGCTGACTTGTGCCTAAATAGTATGTTTTTCAAAGTTTTACCAATGGTGTCAGCTGCTCTTTAAGCATTCAGTAATCGGGTTCTTCACCCTGTTCTTTAGGATTCTGTACACCAAAGTCCAACTTTATTCCTTGCACTAGGGCTCCTGTGTCCTTTTGATCATTAAACAGGTATTGCTTATCTGCATATACTACTTTTAATTTTGTGGGATACTGCGTAATGTGAGAGACACCAAAAGCTCTCAGCATGACCCTTGCACCACTGAAAGCCTTTCAGCACTCATGTGGAAAAGCTCAGGTCCTGATACAAAGAAATGTTATCCCTCTTGACTGTTGTAAAAGGGCTTGCTTGCCATACCACATCCAAGACATGCTCTGTTTTGTGCGGGCCCATGAGGGTGACTAGGAAAGTCCGTGGAGCATTACTGCTGTCCCTTTTCTTCTGTGGCGTAATATGGAAAGCTCTGAGTGTTGCTGGGACTGAGTCCAGAAGGAGATGCTGCTCCAACCATGACTCTGCAAAATGCGTGGGGGTTTTCCCCTTCTATTGCTTCACGGAGTCCTTGGATCCTGAGGTGTGCCAAACTCGTCAGATTCCCCAGTGCCTCCAGTCTGTATCTAAGGATCTTATTCTCCTTAATGTGACCCATTGCGACTGTAGCTTTCAGTACGGAGGTGGCAGTGCCTTTTGTCTCTGCCAAAGCAGCAGTAGACTGTGTCTTGTAGACAATGATTCGGGCATTAAACCCATCAACCTTGGTGTCAAGTGTTAATGTCTCACTTATCCAGTGCTTGAATTGTTTTAAGCAGTTCTTTATTGTAAGGCTTCTCCATTTCATCTACCATCAGAGCCACTGCCTTCCCTCCACTAGGCCCCGCTTGCTGGCCCTTCCAGCCTCCTCTTTCTGCTGTCTTATTAGGGTTTCCCATTGTTGCATTCCTCCCAAACTCAGTAAAATAGTAACTGGTAAGTATCAGAACACCGTTATAGCTTCAGATTATTAAAAAGTTCCTTAAAAGCTGTTAGATGTTTGTGAATTGCCATCCTCCATGAGGGAGCTCAAGAGAAGCACATCTTCATGTGACAGCCGGTGGCCATGCCCCACGCTGACACTTTGACTTGAAGGACACTGTCAACCCCTTTTGCATCATCACCCCCCGTTGCTAGAGAGAAGCCTCTATCTCTGTGGGTATTCTGCTGATGAAACGTGTGGATTTTGTAGAAATTGACATTGTAACATTGTTTGCACCACTGAGTACTGAGCCCTGATTCCTCAAGGAACAGGAAGAGGGCTAATAGTTTTTCACGGCTTATGCAGTGAACTACTGCTTGCTGTAACCACAGTAATATTGAGCCTCTTCACAACTGGGCACTGTCTTTTACACATTTAAAACCATTATTGTGGCTTTGAAGCTTTTTTACTGTATTTTTAAGAGTTTTGTCTTTCTGCCTTGCAGCGTGACCTCGTGGGTCACTTCCGGGTCACAGGACCACATTAAAACTTGGCCTGCGTCGAGCGCAAACAGATATTCACCCCCCAAGTTGCTAGAGTGAAGCCTCTATCTCTGTGGGTGTTCTGTTGATGAAACTTGTGTGGATTTTGTAGAAACTGACATTGTAACATTGTTTGCACCACTGACTATTGAGCCCTGATTCCTCCCGGAACAGGAACAGGGTGACTAGTTTTTCATGGCTTATGCAGTGAACTACTGCTTGCTGTAACCACAGTAATATCGAACCTCTTCACAACTGGGCACTGTCTTTTACACATTTAAAACCATTATTGTGGCTTTGAAGCTTTTTTACTGTATTTTTAAGAGTTTTGTCTTTCTGCCTTGCAGCATGACCTCGGAGTCACTTCCGGGTCACAGGACCACATTAAAACTTGGCCTGCAGTGAGCAGAGTGAGTGCATCGCCGTGCGCGAAGATGCGTGCAAAGACACGCACATCTGTGCATGTTTTGCATGTTTGACGTGGGTGGCGTAGCTGGCTTGGGACCACTCTCTGCAACTTGGAAACACTGAGCCAGGTACTAATTATCAGTATATGTGCAGTGACCACATTACTGTCTGTATACACCATTCTAGAGGCCTACTTCCATCTTGTTGTTGAATATGGAAGGACCTATTAAGATGTGTGCCTCATGTTTGATGTTTTGTATAGGGGAAGAAAAGTAATGAGTTTATCTGTGACAAATGCCTCCTAATAAACACTCTTCAGGAGGAAATTTCCAGATTGCTTCATCAAGGGCCTCATAATGAGGAGATCGAATCTCTTGAGAATTTTATCGACTCCATGACCCAGCAGTTAGAAACTTTAGCCCCACCCTTAATTCCAAGCATTAGTTACCCTACAACTAACGATACTGAATGGGCAACTGTTTCAAAAAGTAAAACTAAATGTAGAGTTGGTCAAATTTATAACACCGCCCCACTACTATTACACGACAGATTTCTCCCACTTGATGTGGAGGACAGCAGTCAGCCCACCACCCCAACATCAGAAGAGGATGTAAATCAGCCCGTAACTACCACAGATAGTATGTTACATGTCCCCGCTAAACCCCTCAAACTTCAGAGACCTAGGAAATCAGCTAGCATTAGTTCCCCAGCAAAACAGCCACTGTCCCCTGACCCTTTGTTGTCACCACGACTAACTATTATCGGAAACACTCTATCTTCATCCAAGCCACAACCTAGAGAGGCCTTAGTACTTGGGGACTCAATAATTAACACACATTGATCGTATAATTTGTAACCCTGATAAATCAAACTGGCACGTGTTCTAGTTTTAGAGGGGCAAGGATTTCTGACATTACAAACATGTTACCATTACCAGATATATTACAAAAAGCTGGTACTAACCCCTTGGTACTTATTCATGTCGGTACAAATAATGTACCACATGATAGCATCAGTCACATTAAACAAGACATCATTGCACTGAGTACCTTACTGATTGATAAAGATTGTACAATTAGTCTATCCGAAATACTGCCACTTCCAAGAGCCACGGAAGCCATCACAAAAAAATTAAAAACATCAATGAGTGGCTACACAAATGGTGTTTTGGTCAAGACATTCCCTGTATAACCCATTGGGAGAATTTCATTGATAGACCCTCCCTATATTGTTAGGATGGACTCCACCTCAGCAGACGTGATAGTGCACTCTTGGGGAAATCTATATTAAAAACAATTGACACTCTTTTAAACTAGATAACCGGGGGGGGGGGGAGATTGGAGAAATTCCTAAATCTCTAAAAACATGTAAGTCTCAAACACACTGTAAAGTCATGTCATTAAATGCCCATTCTTTAAATCAGTTGAAAATGGCCGAACTAGAGGCCATTATACACATCCATAACATTGGAATCACAGCTATTACAGAAACCTGGTGGGACACTATGTCCACCTTACTGAAACGTATTCAGGGATACAAACTTTACCACAAATACAGGCTATATAGACAGGGAGGTGGTGTTTGCATCTACATTCAAGATGATATTAAATATCATGAAAATTCATTATTCAGCTACTACTGAAAGTATTTGGGTCTCTGTACAGTTTAAGGGGCTGCCTTACATATCCCTGGGTACCTGCTATAGACCCCCGTCATCCAACCCTGATTATTTTTCCAATTTGTTAAAAGACATTTCCCATTTCTCAAACAAGGGGAACATAATATTACTGGGGGGCTTTAATCTTTCAAACATAGATTGGCCCACTTTATCAAGTACCAATAGTCAGGATAAGCTGTTCCTCACCTGCCTTTCCCGAACATGGTCTCTCATAGCCTATTACCTCTCCAACCAGAGGTTGCAACACCCTTGATCTTCTCATAGCCAACATTCCCAACTCCATTTCAAATATACACATTAGGGCACCTCTTGATACGAGTGACCATTACGCCATTATTTTTTCTGTTCAGACTAATCAACCATGTTTACACAAACATACAACATATAAAAACTATGATAAAGCAAATTTCAAGAGTATAAATAATTCTCTTTTATCCAAACCCTGGGAAATTCTTATGCACCATCTCTCAACCAATGATGCTTGGACCTTGCTCAAAACATTTGTTCACCACTTAGAACAGTTGTGGGTTCCTCTAGTAAAAAAATACAACTCAAAAGGTAGAATACCAAGATGGTTTAATAAAAACATCAAGTCACTAATAAAGAAGAAATTTATACTATTTAAAAAACTCAAAAGTAAAAAACATGTACAGTAACAATAAAACTATTCACATAAAATACACATCAACATTACGCCTTTTAAAACATACTATAAAACCATCCAAAACTAAACTCAAATTCAAAATAGCCCACACCAAAGAACATTCTCATAAATCTCTATATTCCTACTTAAATAGTAAGAATAGCAATACCAGAAAGGTGGGACCAATAGTACACAATACCATTATTATCAGCTCAGACCAAGACATCACAAATATTTTTAATAATTACTTTGCTTCGGTGTTCTCACCTAAAGACATGTCATCCCCAAATTCCCGAAACCCTTATAATAACTCCACTACCTACAACATAACGGATGACATGATTTTGTCTGCCTTGCACTCCCTAAAAAAAATATCAAGCCCAGGCCCTGATCACATCACACCAAGATTCTTACATGAAACAGCCAAAGCAATATCAGTACCCTTAAAAATAATCTTTAATAAATCGCTCAAACCCGGAGATATTCCGCTGGACTGGCTGACCATCACAGTCACACTGATCCATAAAAAGGGCAGGAAAGCAAGCGTCCTGAATTATCGTCCAATAAGCCTCACATCTGTTGTCTGCAAAACCATGGAAAAGATCATCAAATCATTTATGGGGAAAGAAATGACTATACTCAATCTGGTTGACAAGTCTCAGCATGGGTTTAAAAAAGGGTATTGATGTACTGTACTTCTAATCTTGTGTCTTTTCTATAATAATATAAACTTGGTTTAGACAACACAATTCCATCTGATGTTATTCTTCTGGATTTCAGTAAAGCATTGGACAAAGTTCCACACAATAAACTGGTCTTAAGACTGGAATCGATGGGTTTTTCTTGTTCCATTACAAACTAGATACAAACCTGGCTCACCAACAGATCACAAAGGGTGAACATTGACACTTCACTGTCAAATCAGTGTGCAGTCAGCAATGGAGTCCCTCAGGGGTCTGTCTTGGGACCCCTACTATTTAATTTATACATCAGTGATATCAATATTACATCTCAAAACTGGCTGTCTAAATTTGCTGACAACATTAAACTTGATGGCAAGGTAGATTCGGCTGTCAATCTACAAAGCCTGATCACTGACTTAAGGCATTATGAGAAATGGGCACTGACAAATCATATGGAATTTAATGTTGATAAATGCGTAGTTCTCCACTTCGGCTTTAATAATCCAAGAAACACATATAAACGTAACAACATCCCCCTGAAATCATCTAGACTAGCACATTCCCTTCTGAGTCAGTCAAATAAAACATTCTTTCATCACCAGAACTAAACAGTGTATTATCCTCTTATACAGATCTCATATAACACCCCATCTGGATTACGGATCCCCATTTTGGAACCCATATCTAGCAGGTGATATAGCAAAACTGGAACGAGTCCAGAGAAGGGCTATTAAAATGGTCTCTGGTTTATCAACCAAAACTTACACTGAGAGATTGCAGGCCACCGGACTCCAAACTCTCCAAACCAGAAGATGCAGAGGCGATGTCTTGTTCCTTTACAAAGTCATCTAATCCCCTGAGTTATCCACACAGTGTGGGCTCCTCATCTCAAGTCAAAAAGAACACTTAGGTCATACAACAAGCAGGTTATACTAAAGAGAGCAAATAAAATAAGTAATCACACGACAATACGTGCAGCAAGACTATGGAACTTGCTGCCACGAGATCTAATAGATATTACAAACTTTAATACCTTTAAAAACATCTAGATATTTGGCTCACTATGCGCCAGCGGGTGGTCGGCAGCACCTTAGCTGAACCAGGGAACCACGAGGCCGGGAGGAACAGCGAGGGAGCAGTCGGGAAAGGCACAGCCAATCGCCTGCAACTCCCACCCCATAGCACCCAGGTGAGCACCGGGGCTTCGCTCCGCCAGCGGGTGGTCGCGCAACCTAGTCAACCAGGGAACCACGGCCGGGAGGAACAGCGAGGGAGCAGTCGGAAAGGCACAGCCAATCACCTGCAACTCCCACCCCACAGCACCCAGCTGAGCGCCGGGCTTTGCTCCACCAGCGGGCGGCTCATGCACCTTAGCCTAACCAGGAACCACAGGCCGGAGGAACAGCGAGAGCAGCCAGGAAAGGCACAGCCAATCGCCTGCAACTCCCACTCCACAGCACCCAGCTGAGCACCGGGCCTTCGCTCCGCCAGCGGGCGGTCAGCAGCACCTTAGCCGAACCAGGGAACCACGAGGCCGGGAGGAACAGTGAGGGAGCAGTCGGGAAAGGCACAGCCAATCGCCAGCAACTCCACCCCACAGCACCCAGCTGAGCGCCGCTTGCCTCCGCCAGCGGGCGGCCGGCGGCACCTCAGCCGAACCAGGGAACCACGAGGCCGGAGGAACAGCAGGGAACAGTCGGAAAAGGCGCAGCCAATCGCCTGCAACTCCCACCCCACAGCACCAGCTGAGCTGCGGGCTTGCCCGCCAGCGGGCAGTCGGCGGCACCTTAGCCGAACCAGGGAATCACGAGGCTGGGAGGAACAGCGAGGTAGCAGTCGGGAAAGGCGCAGCCAATCACCTGCAACTCCCACCCCACAGCACCCAGCTGAGCGCCAGGGCTTCACTCCGCCAGCGGGCGGTCGGCGGCACCTTAGCCAAACCAGGGAACCACGAGGCCGGGAGGAACAGCGAGGGAGCAGTCAGAAAAGGCTCAGCCAATCACCTGCAACACCCACCCCACAGCACCCAGCTGAGTGCCAGGGCTTCGCTCCACCAGTGGGCGGTCGGCAGCACCTTAGCTGAACCAGGGAACCACGAGGCCGGGAGGAACAGCGAGGGAGCAGTCGGGAAAGGCGCAGCCAATCGCCTGCAACTCCCACCCCACAGCACCCAGCTGAGTCGCTGGCCCGCCAGCGGGCGGTCGGCTGCACCCTACGTAACCAGGGAACCACGAGGCCGGGAGGAACAGCGAGGGAGCAGTCGGGAAAGGCGCAGCCAATCGCCTGCAACTCCCACCCCACAGCACCCAGCTGAGCGCCGGGGCTTCGCCCGCCAGCGGGCAGTCGGCGGCACCTTAGCCGAACCAGGGAATCACGAGGCTGGGAGGAACAGCGAGGTAGCAGTCGGGAAAGGCGCAGCCAATCACCTGCAACTCCCATCCCACAGCACCCAGCTGAGCGCCGGGGCTTCACTCCGCCAGCGGGCGGTCGGCGGCACCTTAGCCGAACCAGGGAACCACGAGGCTGGGAGGAACAGCGAGGGAGCAGTCAGGAAAGGCGCAGCCAATCGCCTGCAACTCCCACCCCACAGCACCCAGCTGAGCGCCGGGGCTTCGCTCCGCCAGCAGGCGGTCGGCACCTTAGCCGAACCAGGGAACCACGAGGCCGGGAGGAACAGCGAGGGAGCAGTCGGGAAAGGCGCAGCCAATCACCTGCAACTCCCACCCCACAGCACCCAGCTGAGCGCCGGGCCTCGCTCCGCCAGCGGGCGGTCGGCGCACCTTAGCCGAACCAGGGAACCACGAGGCCGGGAGGAACAGCGAGGGAGCAGTCGGGAAAGGCGCAGCCAATCACCTGCAACTCCCACCCCACAGCACCCAGCTGAGCGCCGGGGCTTCGCTCCTCCAGCGGGCGGTCGGCGGCACCTTAGCCGAACCAGGGAACCACGAGGCCGGGAGGAACAGCGAGGGAGCAGTCAGGAAAGGCGCAGCCAATCGCCTGCAACTCCCACCCCACAGCACCCAGCTGAGCACCAGGGCTTCACTCCACCAGCGGGCGGTCGGCGGCACCTTAGCCGAACCAGGGAACCACGAGGCTGGGAGGAACAGCCGGGAGCAGTCGGGAAAAGGCGCAGCCAATTGGTGTGACGCTCCTCCAGGCCAGAGCAGCCGATTGCTCTCCTGCCCCATTGACTTACACTGGCTCAGCCTGCATTGCGAAATCTGTGTGGGACTTGATTTTGCTTTCACTCTTCCCTGTTTTCTGCAAAATCCCCAAAGAGCTGCTTCCAACATGTGAGGCATCTGTAGAGGAATCTGTTGTTGCTTTTATTTGAATTCTGCTGGATCTTATTGTGTAGCAGTGGGCCAGCACTGAGGCGCCACTCTCCTTCTATTTTAACTGTGTAAATTACCTAAAAGTGCTGTTTTCCACTATTGTATTGCAAGGAAACTGCCATTTACTACTCTTTACTATAATTACAGCTCCTTTTGCATGTAAGGTGGGCCCAGACACTGAGGCGCCACAGCACCCCCACAGTCTTTTGTAGTGCAGATTTGGTCATGTGATGCTCAGGGCAGCAATACTGCCTTTATTAACTGCTGCACCTTCCTCTGTCTCTCTCCAGCCTGCAACTCCCACCCCACAGCACCCAGCTGAGCGCCGGGGCTTTGCTCCGCCAGCGGGTGGTTGGCGGCACCTTAGCCGAACCAGGGAACCATGAGGCCGGGAGGAACAGCGAGGGAGCAGTCGGGAAAGGCACAGCCAATCGCCTGCAACTCCAACCCCACAGCACCCAGCTGAGCACCGGGGCTTCGCTCCGCCAGCGGGCGGTCGGCGGCACCTTAGCTGAACCAGGGAACCACGAGGCCGGGAGGAACAGCGGAGGAGCAGCCAGGAAAGGCGCAGCCAATCGCCAGCAACTCCAACCCCACAGCACCCAGCTGAGCGCTGGGGCTTCGCTCTGCCAGCGGGTGGCCGGCGGTACCTTAGCCGAACCAGGGAACCACGAGGCTGGGAGGAACAGCGAGGGAGCAGTCGGGAAAGGCGCAAAATTTTTGCCCACCCGCCTTCTCCCTCTTGTGTTTTAATTCATAGGCATCTTCCCTGACCAAATCTCTTCCCTGCCCTCAGCATTTTTCTTAAACCAACAGAGAGTCACACCAGCTTGCTGATCCAACCAATCAGCAACTTCACTACTCCCCCACAGCCAACTACCAATATCTCTTTCAGAATGGGGAGCTTCATCTGATACTCCTTTCACTATCAGCCATAGGGTTCCACAAAGAAGATGTCCCTGTCATACAATTTAGAGTGGTCCATCCGCCCAGTCTCTCTGAACCATCCCCTTTGGCTGACACTCAAACCCTCATATATGCTCTACCATTGCTGCATCGACTACAGTGGTATAATCACCATAAAGAGACACATACCACCACACATGTGTTTCAGCCAAGGCTCCACTGCTGGATATATAGATCCCCCCTAAGCCTAGTCGTCAAACTGCTACTTGGTATCCCGACATACTTCCTTAAAACCACAGGAAGCACCTCAAAAAAAGAGTGGCAACAGAATACAAGAGGGAGGACCAAAGACAGCCCCCTCTCCCTATCACTGGCAGCCCTCATGAAACTACTGATCTTTCTATTGCTCTGTATTGGTAATGTGGAAATCAACCCTGGACCTCTTGAAAGTATCACCTCTCCATCAGACCTAACCTCAATTAAAGGCCTCAGTTTCCTGCATATTAATGTATGCAGTCTGTTGAAAAAATTTACGTTGATACAAGCCTGGGTTGCCCATACCTTGCCAGACTTTCTCGTGGTAACTGAGACATGGCTCAAACCCACCACAGCGGACAGGGATGTTAACCTACCTAACTATCAACTATTCAGAGCTGATCGCCAAACAAAGGGAGGTGGAGTAGCCATATATGCAAAAGCTGGTATAGCTGTATCCTGTACTGCTGCAACATCTATGCCCAAGGAATTTGAATGCCTATCTCTAAAAGTCTCTCTCCCCAATACAGCAGCTTTTCAACTAATTGGATGCTACAGACCCCCCTCTGCTGAACACAAGCTCTTATCCCACCTGGGGAACCTGGTCAAGCCAGCACTGAAGAAGTCATTATTCTAGGTGACCTGAATTTCAACTGGCTCACCCAGGCAGCTACACCTCTGGTATCATTCTGTGACACCTATGGGCTCACACAGTTAATTAATGAACCAACATGAATAAATGCAAGGAATAGTAGTAACAGCACACTACTTGATATCATGCTAGTAAGTAAACCACATCTATTCACACACGCTGGAGTGCTCCTATCGATATAAGTGATCACTGCCCCATCGCAGGGTAAGATCCACCAGCATAACAACAAATCCTGCAAAATTCCTCATGAGGAGATCCAAGAAAACATCAATATTGAAGGATATCTGCATGATCTAGCTTACTCTCTACACTGGCAAAGTTTTATCTTGCACATTCTGTAGAAAAAGCTCAGCAGGTGCTAAATAGCATTATAATAAATGCCCTTAACACCCATGCCCCAATCTCTAGTATCCGAATAAAACAAATCATGTCGCTGGTTTTCAGCTGACCTCAAAGCTGCACTGCTGGAGAGACAAACTCTGGAAAGTGGCAAGAAAAACTAAGAATGCAAACGACTGGATGATTTTTAGGAAGCCAGGAATAGATGCACCAGGAAAGTTAGGGATGCAAAGGCTGCCTTCTACCTGGCGAGCTCAACTCCTCCTACCATAATCCTGCTAGGTTTGGGGCACCATCAAAGGTATGATGGGACAGGGCGCTATCAACCCTTCCAACTCAACTACACAATAGTTATGGCCCTATCACTGGCAAAATGGAAACCTGGGACGATTCAACAACCACTTCACAACGGCTGGCCTTGCCTTTGACACCTCCCCAGCTAACCTGCTGAGGGACCAATTAAGCTCCACTACATTGGTGATCAAGAGTTGACTCTTCCTTTAGCTTCAAACCTATAGCTGTTGAAACAAGTTGAGGATCTATTATGGCATCTGGATACCAAAAAAGTGCAGGAGCAGACTTTCTGGACCCTTCTTTCTAAAGATTGCGTGCCATGTACTTGCAATCCCCTAACACACCTCTTTAACCTTTCCCTAAACTCTGGCTCTATTCCCACACTGTGGAAGACAGCCCAAGTAGTCCCCTTCTAAAATCAGGGGACCCTATGGATCTTAATAACTACAGGCCCATTTCCATTCTACCTGTGCTATCCAAGATGCTGGAGAAATTAGTGAGTAATCAGCTAAGGGAATATCTTGACAATGCTAACCTATTAAATCCAGCTCAATCTGGATTCAGGGCCAAATATAGCACTATCACTGCATTAGCCAAGGTCACAAATGATTGGCAAACCGAATTGGATAAAAGAATAATGTCTGTGCAGTATTCCTGGACCTGAGCAAAGCATTCGATACTGTGGACCATGAGCTGCTACTCTCATCCCTGCACTCCCTTGGCCTAGATCCACCCTCCCTTAAGTGGTTCAGATGCTACCTCTCTGGTAGGTCACAGCATGTAAAAGCTGAAGGTGACCTATCCCCATTAAGACCACTGTCAAGAGTAGTCCTCCAAGGCTCTATTCTGGGTCCTATCCTTTTTGCCATTTATATAAATAACATTGATTCAACCCTTACCAAGTCCTCAGTACACCTCTTTGCTGATGACACTGTTCTGTATGTCAGCAACCTTACCTACAGTTGCTCATGAAATCCTACAAACAGAATTCTCCTTGTTACAACATCAGCTACTTGAGGAAAAGCTTCTGCTAAATGCAAAGAAAACTAAAGCAATGATGTTCACAACTCAAAACTCCACCAGCACATCCTCTTCAATCACTCTCCCCCAGCTATGCACTATACTTGGAGAAAATCTGGAGTATGTTGAAAACTTCAAATACCTAGGTGTATGGATTGACAACAGACTCGACTTCATTCAGCATCTAGAAGAACTGTTAAAAAAGCTTCGCCAAAGGCTTGGCCTCCTCTATAGATTAAAACCCTTCCTTAACAGAGACTCAAAGATGAGGTTAGTCAGGCCATCTTTCTATCAGTTATTGACTATGCAGACTTCCTTTATAGTCACTGCCCCATCTCCTACCTTCACAAGTTGGATACCTTATATCATAGAGCAATAAGATTCATTACAGATCTGCCATATATTACCCACCATTGCTCTCTTTATGGCCTTGATTGGATTGGTTTCCTTCATATCAGGAGGAGCAGAAATGCAGCTCTATGGATTTACAGAGCTTTATCACAAAAACCCCAAACTATATCCTGGACTGCTTCAGCCAGACCACTCCTAGCTCCTATGCCCTAAGAAGCAACAATATCATCCTGCTCAAATTGCCCAAAGTCAGCACCAGACTAGGGAGGGCAGCAATCAGCTATTCTCTAGCTATAGCATGGAACACCCTACAAAAATCCCTAAAACTGTCCATTATCATTCCATTTGCATCCTTTAAATAGCACTGTACAGCCTTCTTCACAGAGAGATGCAGTTGCTACCGCTAGAGCTAGAATAGTCATCCTACAAATCTGGTTTCCAATCATATATGGCATATTCCTTCCAGTCAGACACCCCCAGCTTATGGCACCCAATAATACCTTCACCATCCTAGTATTCATTATGTTGTGTGTCTGTCATGGCCCCCATTGGGATAGATATGTATGTACTGTACATACTGTAGATATTAGCTTAACCTTCCTTTAATCGAGTTTTAACATGTGAATTCACTGTACATCATTGTGTATAAACATTATTTTTCTCTGTATGTATAACTGTCTTATAAAGCGTATGATGTATTTGCTGTGTATCAACTGTTGAACCTTGACCTTATCAGGTCCATCTTGTAAATGAGCCTTGCTCAATGATGTTCGCCTGAATAAATAAAGATTTGATTGATTGATTGATTGATTGAACAACACCCATTCTCATTGACCCACATTGTGTGATGGAAAGACTCTTGATGGGTCTTGGCCTTCTTTTCTTTCCATACTAAACCTAGTAAATCTAACCTACTAAACCTAATAAACTAGTAAATATTTCTAGTTGAAATCCACATTTTATGATTGCTTACCTTCTCTAAGATGTTGCTGGTTGTTTTATTGCCTTCCTGTCTCAGTAGAACTGAAATGCATGATAATAGTATAATTATACCCGGCTTTGTTTTGTTTCAAATCCCTGACCTACTCCTATTGCATACTTCCTGAATATTAAGAACACCCCCCTTAACAGTGCAGCCACTCATGATGCAATACTCTCCTCTCCTCTCTTTGCGTCAGGAGTGCCTAGACTGTGTTGGGGGTGTTCCCAAGTCTAGGAAAGATGCAGTGGAATTTGATCAAGGATTGTAAACAAACATGTTTTTGTGTGGTAACACCAGTATGGTGGGCAGTCTGCTTTTTATTTATTTATTTTATTTAGCTTTTGTTGACCGGGTAAGTGCACTAGACAAATCCTGCCTATTTTCAGGCACGACCCGGGGGAGGATACAGATGAATGCCAACTGACCTTGAACCAGATTAAGCTGTTGGTGGTATTTTTAGTGAATGAGGGAAATTTGGCCAGGACACCGGGGAAATTCCCCTACTCTTTTCGATAAGTGCCATGGGATCTTTAACATCCACCTGAACTACCACCAATCCAGGCAGATGGGACCTCGGTTTAACGTCTCATCCGAAAGACGGATATTTTACTTATAAAAAGACAAAAGGAATCAGACTCAAACTACTAGCTACATCAGCAGTCTCTACCGAATGTCACCACCAGAACACGTATTTATAAACTAGAGACACACTGCGGCCTGGGGGTTGACCGTGTCCCTTTCAATTGAAACAAGCCACCCTCCTAGGGTAATGTAAATGTAACCAAACTGAGGAGAGCGCTGAGTGCTCTGTCCACTACATAACTCTGCTAGTTCCCCTCAGGAGTGACACTGAGGATCAGACCTTGTACCAGGAGCACTTTCTACATCCAGATTGAATGCTCAGTCTCCTAGAACCATACAGGGAGGCTGTTTGACCTATCAGTTAAAGTACAGAGCTATGAACCTTCAGACCCAGGTTCAAATCCCACAGCTGCTGTTTACTCACTGTGTGACCCTTAGCGAGTCACTTCACCTCCCTGTGCTGAACCTCTCTGTTTTTTTTTGTGTAACCCCTCCCTTCCTCCCCTGTCCAGGGGCATACTTTAACTCATCGCAGGTGGTCCAGGCAGGAAGGAAGAAGCCACTCCAAAGAACTAGCATATGAGACATTTCAGTACTGGACAAGGGAAACTGATGGTCCTTATCTGCTGATGTCTTCAAGGGTTCTGGTTTACCCCCTGAACTCCCAAAAAAACAGATTCTCTTCTCAAGCCACCCACCGAACCTGGACCTCCCAGTTTTTCTCTGGAGATCCTGCAGAGCCCCTGCAGACCCCAGAGGTTGGCTTTTTTTCCTCTGGAGCATAACTTGTGACAAATTAATCAGATTGCAAAAATTTGAGGGGAGACAAGTATTTCATTTCATTTAAAGCCCCCCTTTCTCAGTCAAAAAAGGCACAAACCACTGTTTCTCCCCAGCTGGCTTTTATTTTCACCTTCATGACAAATGATTTCAGCGATACAGGGGGTCACCATTCTTTTATAAAAATATATATATTTAACTCCATGGGGCTACATACTTTTTACACTTTGGCTGGACTTAACAGACAGCAGACACACTGAATTAGCAGACACCAGAAGGTTTCTTGTTTTCCACCTTTCTATCTCGGGTGATCTACCCAAGAACCTGGAACCCAGATCCCTGCAATCTCCTGGCATAAAAGGATCCGGTAAACCAAGCCTTCACTTTCACCTTTTTTTCCATTGGGTCCCCTTTACTCTGGCACTGGTCGTCCCCCGTCACTGGCATGGAAGAACGAGCTGCCCTCCCCACCTGGACCCCTGGGTGTTGGCCCATGCTGACAGGGCATCCATGATTTTTCCTGATAACCCAGGCCCTGGCCCATCTTCCAATGGCTGGCACAGATGTACAGGCTGAGGCCCCTAATATTGGTCACTTTTCTCTGCCTCAGCCCTCCATGGCCCCCAATGTACTCCGGGGTGTTCTGCTGTTACCTTCTTCCTACGGGGAGTTCCTGCCAGGCCCACATCCCTCAAAACAGTTCCTGGGCTTGAGTTAAGCAGCAGTATTGGGACCACCCTCCAAGGCCAACCCATAATTTGGGTCCACAGCCGGCCCGGCCTTACTGGACTGGCGCCCCGGAACCTGTCCCCCCAAACAGGCCCCTCAAATGGGTGAAAGGCTTCCCGGCTCCCTCAACCCCCCCAGGCTGCCCTGCCACACCAGGTACAAGGGGAACCTCTGCCACCAGTTCCCCTCCTGAGAGGGCTCTGCCACAGTCCTCCCAGCCCTGTGACCTGTGGAAAAATTCACCTTTTGGGCTTCCTAAGGGCTCCTACTTCTATTGTCTGGGCTTGCTAAAGACTCTCCTAATGCCCTAGCCCCAACGATGCAGGCCCTGGCTACCTGTATCCCCAACGGAGCTCCATATCCCCACTCCTCTTCGGCCATGGTGCATAACCATCCTGACTGTACTGTACTTTGGTGGGGGGGGCTCCCCACTGGCCCTCCTGGATGAGCTCCCTTATTTTGCCCTTCTGTCCTGGTCCTGGTTCTACTCCCCCCTCCAGCCCCAGGCCTACTGCCCGGGCTGGAAAGGCCACAATACTTCCTGCCAGCTCCCTTGTATACTCTATTTATACTCTCTGCTGCCACCTTGAGGCATCCAGAGCATTAAATCCATTTCCTAGCTCGGGGGGGGGGTACAGTAGGAGGGGGAAATGGATGCCTAAAACGATGGGAATATAGGCCCCGCATTTGCAGGTGGCTTATTTTTGTCTCTCTTTTCTGATTATTTCTGTGCTGTTTCAGTCTCCTTTTGCATCAAAATGGTGGCAGCATTCTCTCCCCTCCCTTTCCTGGACTGTAAGTACTTTATAATATATTTTGGAAAGGCATGCTATCAAACCAAATCCATCCTCTCCTCCTCCTTCCTCCTACCCCTTCCCTCCTCCCACTTTTCCTCCCTCCCTTCCTTTCTTCCTTCCTCCTCTCCCACGTTCCCTTCCTTCCTCCCTCCTTCCTTACTTCCTTCCTTCCTCCTCTCTCTCCCTCCCACCTACCTACCTACCTACCTACCTTCCCTCCTTCCTTCCTTCCTTCCTCCCTCCTCCCTCCTTCCTTCCTTCCCTCCTTCCTTCCTTACTTCCTTCCTTCCTCCTCTCCCTCCCTCCCACCTACCTTCCTTCCTTCCTTCCTTCCTCCTCCCTCCCTCCCTCCTCCCTCCCTCCTTCCTTCCTTCCCTCCTTCCTTCACTAATGCTGCTAACTGTACTGTTTCACTTCTGCCCATATTTACAGAGGCAAGCAGAGAAATACCATAGGCCACATGAATAGCTCACCATAACTTCGGGCTCCATTTTTAGGATTTTTTTATGTGCAGAAATAGACAACCGGGCAGTGAATAGGAAGTAGTGGGATTTGAACCCACAGCCCAAACAGCAGCAAAATGTATAATTCTCACTTTTGAATGAAGACTTCCCTTACTGCTTGCATTCACCAGCCTCAGCTGTTAGCAGAGGGACCTCAGTTGCCAGAGAGCCTTCAAAGTGGTTCAAAGGTAGCATTTGGCTAGGGGTCCGGGAAATATTTGAAACTGTGAAATTACCTTGATCCAAGGATTCCTCTGGCATTCCAGGGTCACAGCACTAGGAGCTTTGCAGATCAAGCTAGAGGCTAAGCACTACTGTACAGCTATAAAACATGTAAAGAAGCAAATGACAGGACAGGAAACATAGCATCAGCATTCCTTAGCAGGCATCCTTAGAATGCCCCCTGGCAGGGAGCTTCCCTCTTACAGCATGATTTGACTCACATGGAGCTGTGTTCCTTGAGCTGGCCAGGGGGCAACCGTAACCACTTTTTGCACTAGCTAGCAGAACAAATTGATTCAAAATTGTACTAGCCCACAGATGGTTGCACTAGCCCACAGATGGTTGCACTAGCCCACAATTATAATGGTAAAATGTCATCATTTATATGGGAAAAAATGCAAGCCAAGAAATACTGTGATTATTGCTCATTTATCCTGCTCCCACATTGCTTCCTGCCCCAACAACAACAAAACAAATTGCAGTCACACACAGTGTGCACCCCACTGTTTTGTTCCACAGCCCCCTTGCTTCCTCTTTGTGCACCACCTTCCCACCAAACCTGAGGATACCACACTAGCAAATGTTCAATCAAACAGTCCTAGCTCTGTGCACACAATAGCCAACAGCACGATGCACCTCACCACAGTCTCACCCCTTCCGGCAGGGCAGTGAACAAAGGCAGGCAGAGAAAGGCAGTCTCAGCCCCCCACCCTGTGAGGCAGAGAAAGGCAGTCTCAGCCCCCACCCTGTGATCAACTGGAGACCTGTACCTCTGAAAGTTTTCGTACAGTGTCCAGTGAGTCGGGGCAGATCTATGATTCCTTTGGGGAGGGAGCTACACAAACCTAGGAGGCTTAGGATGTAGAAAATGTTGACATTTCTGTTTATATATACCCAGCACGAAAGTATTGATTTTACATGTTCTGCCCTAACAATAACAGATTATAGAAAACATGGTCCTTTCATCAGCCATGGGGAAACAGTATGCAGGCATGGTACTGTACTACCTCTCTTTCTGTATAGGATGATCTATGCACCCCAGGAATGCCTGTTTTAACCTTTCAGATTATGTATTTTATTAAGGTTTATTTTTGTGCCATACATGCTGCAAAGCTTTGTTTTTAGCATGAGAGGACATGCTGGGTGGGAAAGGGATGGCACTGCATGGGTGGCACTGGCTGGCACGGTCCATCAAGAAGAGCTGTGGACCCCCTACACCTGCCAGTAATGGCAGCTATGGATCCATGGGTGGTCAGTTCAGTCTGGCATGCAGTCGTGTCCAGGGAATGTATAGAGCTGAGAGATTAGGAGGGGAGAGGGAGCAGCTATGGGGAGGCTGGGATAAAACCTACCACCTGCAGGGCAGACCCCGTATATCTATTAGCACTTTGTCACTGGAATGTTGGATAACAATATCAAAAATGTAGGAAATGAGGCACACTGATCTTAATAACGTGGGACACATCATCAAAGACAAGTTCAGAAAACTGTAAGCTAGTGACTTAACAGCATTCAACCCTTGATCACAGCCTGTGCATTAGCTGAAAGTCCTAACAAATGAGTGATAATGACTCACACTGTGTCTTTGAAGGTAGCAAAACAGTGTGACAAGACTGTGGGGAAGGCTAATAGGATGCTGGGTTGCATAGGCAATGGGTCACCAGCAGAAGGAGAGACATAGTGATGCCCCTGTATAGGTCACTGGTGAGACCACACCTCATGTACTATGTCCAGTTCTGGAGGCCCCATCTCTGAAAGAACATAGAGAGGGTGGAGACAGTACAAAGGAGGACAGCCAAAATGGTGCAGGGCCTGCATCAAAAGTCCTATGAAGAAAGGCTTAAGGAGCTGAATTTGTACTCCACTATGGAAAGGAGGGAAAGGGGGGGATATAATAGGAACATATAAACACCTTACAGGTAAAAACAGGGTACAAGAGTGTAACATTTTCCAAAGAAGGACAAAGGGTTACACTATGAAGGTGGAAGGGGGGAGACTCAGAGGTAATGTAAGGAAATATTTCACAGAGAGGGTGCTGGACGCATGGAACAGCCGCCCGGCTTTATAAGCGACATTGCAGAGGGACTGGAAGGAAAAGTATGTCTCTTTGCAGATGACACAAAGATCTGCAACAGAGTTGATGCACAAGGTGGGGTGGAAAGGATGAGAAGGGACTTGGCAAGGTTAGAGGAATGGTCAAATGTATGGCAGCTTAGATTCAATGCTAAGAAGTGCAAGGTAATGCACCTGGGAAACAAAAACCCAGGGAAGAGTACACAATGGGGTGAGATACTAACAACAACAAAATGGAAAGAGACCTGGGGTAGTCATATCAGATGACCTAAAGGTGGGCAAGCAATGTGAGAGGGCAGCAAGGAGGGCTGGGGATACTGGGATGCATAGGAGAGGCATCACCAGTGAAAACAAGAGTTATTATCCTCTGTACAGACAGTTGGTGAGACCCCATCTGGAGTACTACGTGCAGTTCTGGAGACCCAATCTCCACAAAGACATAGACAGGATGGAAGCTGTCCAGAGGAGGGCAACTAAAATGGTGCAGGGTCTGCACCGGAGACATATGAAGAGAGACCAGGAGCTAAATATGTATAGCCTCGAGGAAAGGAGGAGAGGGGGACATGATAGAAACTTTCAAGTACCTCAGGGAATCAACAAAATCCAAGAGGGTAGCATCTTTCAAAAGAGGTGTGCAAGAACAAGGGGCACAATTTGAAGATAGAAGAGGGGCGGCTCAGAGGTAACTTAAGGAAGTATTTTTCAGAGAGGGTTGTGGATGCATGGAGCGGCCTTCGGAGGAGGTCGTGGAGTCAAAAACAGTGGTGGAATTCAAGCATGCATGGGACAGTCATAAGGCAATTCTAGGGGTTGGGGGTAGGAAGAAGTAGGCTGCTGGTTAACTAGGATCTGCAGCTTATCCATTAGGTAGGGAAATAGGCAGACTGGGTGGGCCAAGCGGTCCTTATCTGCCATCAAAATCTATGTTTCTATGTGGTGGAGGCTAAAATGGTTACAGGATTCAAGAATGCATGAGACAGATACAAGGGGATCTTGGAAGTAAGGTGGGGGGTAAAGACCGAAGGATGAATAGGGTCTACGGTGTAGCTGTAGGTAGGGATAAATGGGGCAGAATGGATGGACCAAGAGGTCCTTATCAACCGAAATCTTCAATGTTTCTTTGTGAGATCCCCCTCTTGAACTGCCAGATAACTGCAGCTCTTAATAATCAGTGGCACCAGGCCATCTGGAAGACTGAGGGAGATTAGCATGAGGACTACAGCTTGCTAAAGTAGAGACTTTAACTTCATTAACAGCCATGAAAACCTGCACAAGTCATGATGGACAAATATAGGGTTAGCTGCACTAGTCCCGGTCAATTTTCACTAGATCCTAGGCTAGTAAAACAATGTTAAAATTGACCCCTGAGCTGGACCAACACGGTATGCAGCATTTCAGCAACTGCTACAGCATGCTAATGAGTCCTTAACAGCAATCTACTGTTACACTGTGGCATCCAGCAGATAGGCAGTTAACTAATCTAAGTAGCAGCAGTAAAAGGGTGAAATAGGTGGCAAACTCTGAGGGAGAAGTAAGAACAAGAAAGAGGGTTAGGACAGGGGAAAGTAGAGAGGTCAGAGGAACTAAGGCAGAACAGAGGCAGTAAACTACAATGGGGAAGTAACCGCAGGAAAGGGGAAGCAGGGGAAGCCCTATCTGGTGTAGGAAACAAGCAAGTTCAGGGAAACACAGAACAGAGGGATAGGTGTACCATGGAAGTAGGAAGTGGGTAGAAGGGTAGTCCAAACTAGTGCAGGTAATAAGTGAGGAGTCGGACAGAGGACGGGGTAGTAATCTCGGGAGTGGAGCAGTGTAATGGATGTGGTGCCACAGTCTTTCAAGACACCTTCTGGAGACTAAGGTGCTGCCCCATCTGTACTCACCTCTTGGGGTTATGGACACAGGTTGCTGGACTTTGGGACGAAATGGCTAGGGTAGTGCAGACCTTCTGTCCCACCAAGGGGCCACCAAGTCCACCACCGCTCCGTCAGAGTATGCCTGGATAGAGACAGAGCTGATGGACTGTGGTGGGCTCCAGGAGGTTGGAGGTGGGGAAAGGTGCATGCTCCTTTACTAATACCACTGTGGAACACTTTCGCTGTACTGGCAGAATGGGGCAACGAAGACGAGGAGCCCGTTGCACTGGGAGGGTCCTCAGAAATGGAGGCCCCAAGGAGGGAGGGAGAGGCCCCCAGCTCAAGAGGAAGCAGCTGCTGCTGCTGGACTTTATAGTGTAGGACATAGAGTTGGGAGCCAGGAAGGGGAAGGATAGGGAAGTGAGGTGCCCGAAGCGTGCCTTGGCTTGGAGGGATGGAGAGTAGATCCTTCGGATCATTAGGGAAGCGAGAGATGAGAGGAAGCTAGACATCACTGTCCATCTCGGAACAAATGACCTAGCAAGGGAAAGGGTTGGGGTAGTACAGGCAAACTTCAGGGAGTTGGGAAAGTACCTCAAGCAGATAGCATACACAGTGGCTTTTTCTGAGGTGCCAGCTGTAAAGGGCAGGGAACAGACAAGGGTACTCCACGCCAGGACCTTTAATGACTGGTTGGATTTATGGTGCATGGAGGAGAGCTTTGGCTACATCAAGGACCAACCTGGGACAATATGGGTCTCTATAAAGGAGACAGCCTGCATCCTTCTGGGAAGGGACTGCAGTCCTTGGTGGGAAGTTCAGATGCAATTTGGATAAGCATTTAAACTAGCTGGGAGGAAGACAACAACCACGGGAGGCAATAACTGTTCTCCCCCAAGATGGTAAAATGACCGAGAGGGAGGGCTCCAGGGGTGAAAACACCTCAAGGACAGAAGCACAGGAAGGCAGGGGCTGGAACAAGATGAAAGATAATGGGGGATACAACTCAGACTGGGAAGGAAAGTGGATCGAAAGGGACCAGGAATGGGGAAAGAAAATGGGAAGAAGTGAACCAGAGGAGGATTCAGGTAACAACATAGGAGGAAAAGGAGAAAGACTCAGGGCATTAAGCAAGAGGGAAAGAGGTGTGGCGAGCCATGCGTGCTAAGGCCAGGAGTGTTGGAAACAAAATGCCAGACTTAGAGGCGATCCTGGGGGAGGCTAACCTGGAGCTAGTGCCTGTAACAGAATCATGGAGCATTTAGTACCATGACTAGGACATGGCCATACTGGGTACACTCTAGGAGAGACAGGCGGGGAGAAGGGGTGACATTATATGTGAACGAGGGAATTAAGGCCGGGGGGTACAGGTGCACCTAGGTGAGGAGGGGCTGGAGGTGGTGTGGGTCAGCTTGGAGACAGGCTCTGGGACAGCTGTCTGTACTGGGGTAGTGTACAGACCTCCAGCACGAGGGGAGAAAATGGACAGGGCACCAGGGCAGGCCATCATCAGGAAAGCAAGTATGGGGGAGATGCAGCTAGTTGGATACTTCAGTCTGCAGGACGTGGAGTGGAACCTTCTAGCTGCAGCTTTGGAAAGGAGCCATCCTTGACTCTGACCTCTGAGGCAGTGGGCCCCCTAACTGTGTGGGCTGTACTGCAACCGCAGCTCTTGCACTACCTTGGCTTCGGCCCTGAGGAGAGGTTGGCGGATCTGAACATATAAACTCTTGAGGCAAGAAAGGAGAAAGGGGACATGGGGACAATAAAAAACTATGCAGGATGGGGCAGTGCTGGACCAGGTGCTGACAAACAGGGATGGTATAGCAGGCGTCACAGTGGGCAGTGCCCTGGGTACCAGTGATCACCGTACAGTGTAACTAAGCATGAGGAAAGAAGCAGAGGCAGGCTACATGAGGATGAGGGTCGTCGACTTCAGGTGGGCGGATTTTAAAGAAATGGGAGACTGCCTCAGAAATTGCTTTGAAAGAAGGGATTACCAGCGAGTAGTAGAGGAATAGTGGGGAAAGATAAGGGAGGTTATAATCAGGGCAACAACAACGACTGTATAGCACACCAGGGGGTGGTGCCAGTGCACATCTGGATGGCCAGGTCAAGCTCTACGTTACAAACAAAAAGGTGGCACTCGTGGAGGTACCGTAAATAAAATCATAACACAAAGTGTATATATAAACTTCTTGCGTCTCCCCCTCTCTTCTCCACCTGCCCTTCTGAGTCAGCAGTGTGCACTACCTAACCCCATCCTTTTTACTCCAACAGCACTTGTGTACTACCTCGAGCCTGCTCCTGGTACTTTCATGCACTATAAATGGTTCTATTGCATTATTACTGTTTTGTACGTTTATATGTTCTTTTGTGTGATTTTGGACATGTATTGTACTTTACCCAGTGTTCCACTACTGGTTATTGTACAATACCTTGTGTTCCAACTGTTGCACAATCTTACAATGTTGTATTGTTTGTACTACTCGCAAATTATTGTAACCGATCATCCTTCACAACCCTATGTAACCCCTCCCTCCAGGTCGCACCGTGAGACAAGCAACTTGTTTCAGTGTGCTCTCCTGGTGAAACATTTCAATAAATAAATAAAAATATAAGCAAAAACTCAATGTTATTGTGAGCTAGCCGTTAAAAATGAGGATAAAGGTCACAGAATGGTTCCAGTGTTTTGACCTCAGGGGGTCTGACCTTTCGTTTTAGCGATGTAAAGGAGGCTACGCGTCAGAACTGCCAAGCTGGGGGTGGTCCGAGAGCGAGAGGAACTGTAGAGGTCACTTGTTGTTGCCACTTGGAGTACTAAGTGTGGTTTTAGAGTCCACTTCTAAAGAAGAGGGAGAGCATGGGGACAGTGCAGAGGAGGGCAACCAAGATGCTCCAGGGACAGCAGGAAAGAACGTACGAGGAGAGGCAGTGCTGTGCCAACAACTTCATCGACTCCCTGCAAAATATTTTGTGGGGCCCACCTCCCCACCAATAAATGTAAAATAACCAGTAGCGCATATGACATTTTTATAGTATAAGTTTTGTTTGTATCAGTCCTGCTGAGCATACGTAGATTGTCCATGCTGCCCTCCTGTCCCCCCTGATGGCACCATGATCAAATAATTGAACAATGTCATTTGTTCCTGCTTCTCATGGGGATGCCAGCACCAAGATTAGATGCTTTGAGTAATGGGTCATATTGCTTCTTTGTGGCCGGCCCAGTGGTGCTGAGGGTTGAGGCGCTGGACGCCACACCTCGTGCCACGCTGGCAACCAGAGCTTGGGAGTGAGCTTGGGGTGCTGGGGGACAGCAGGGGTGGGAGAAGATTGAGCGCCTGCAGGGCTGCTCTCCTCCCCGGGGAGGGGAGGCTGGGGATGCTGTGCATCAGCGGCTCCTGGTGGGCAACGGGTGCTGTAGCAGCTGAGCAGCCGTGGTGGGCGTGAGCTGGCGCCAGGCAGGGTATACGTGCACCGAAGGCCGGGATATGCACACGCAAGGAGGGGGAGAAACGATCACCAGAACAAGGGAAAAACCCGGTCTGCGGGGTAGGCGACGACACCTGCCCCCATGCCCACAGCCGAGTCCATCCTGCCTGGCCTTCCAGGTTCCTCCACCCGGGCCCTCTACCACGTCAGAGTCTGTCTGTTGAGAGCCCCCAAAGAGGAGGGCCGGCCCCACCCTGGAGTGGTTAAGCTGGGGATGCTGATTGTGGATAGAGGAAGGAGGAGAGAGGAGACACAGGTAGGAGGACTTCAGGCAGGGCAGAAGCAGGCAGGATGCCTGAGAGAGGCCCTGCAGACCGTGACCAGAGAGAAAAAAGATTTGGGAAAAAAAATATTGCTTCTTTGTTCTGAACTCCCTCCAACAACATGAAACAGGAGTTGGAATCTTCTGACACCAGTGCTGACAGACCCAATTTCAAACGGATAAGCAATTTCCAAAGAGAAAATTGCAAGTCTGTCTGTTAGAAAAGGTTTTCTTAATGCTGACCTCTGAGGCAGTGGGGCCCCTAACAGTGTGAGCTGTACTGCAACCCAGCTCTTGTACCCCCTTGGTCACGGCCCTGAGGAGAGGTTGGCAGATCTGAACATATACACTCTTGAGGCAAGAAAGGAGAAAGGGGACACGAGTGAAATGTACAAGTACCTCCACAGGGCAGTTCACGTGGACAGTGGTGAACTGTTCAGACCCAGTAGAAACACAAGCGTCAGGTGCAACTCCATGAAGCTCTTTTTTGGGGGGGAGGGCAAGTTTCAGAGAGATACCAGGAAGTACATTTTCATGGAGAGGGTGGTGGAGAGGAGGAACAGGTCACCAGAGGAAAGGGTCTGTTCAAAATCAGTGGCGGGATTCAAAGGAGGATGGGACAATGGCTTGGTAATGACTATACTAGAAAGGAGGGGAAGGGGGGTGGGAAGATCCTCTAGGGCGCTCTCCTTTAACATAAGTTAGGTAGGAATGGGCAGACAAAACCGGACAATGAGCCATTTTCTTCTGACAGATTCTATGTTTCTGTGTATTGGGCAATCAGAGGCATGCACAGAGTCAGTGAATGGCGGGAGAGAATCCTCACAAAGCTGGGGGTCTGGGATCATGATCCCCCAGGACATTTTTTAAAACATCATTGTCAGTGATGCATTTTCCAACATTTTAGAGCTAAGGTAGATACTTTACAGCCCACCAGGATGAAACCTTCTGTGATGAGGATGTTACTGTTTCCTGCAAGAATGTTTTAAGAATGTAATTGCATTCTCTTTTGTAAAGTGGATTGTTTTTCACTCTCCATTTCTCTCACAGTCTTTGTGAAAAGGATCCCTCAGCTCACACTTAGCCCCTTTATTAATTACCCCCTTCCTCCACAACCACCAACCCCCTAAGATTTTTTTGCTAGCCCACTGCATGTAAGCCATGCACCATACCCCAATCGCAAGAAGTGGACAAGCAAGGCAGTTTAGGCACAGGCTTATTAATCATGCGAGTTGCCATTCTGATCTAAGCACAGGCAAAAAGGAGACACAGCAGCAGTGCACTACAGCAGCAGGCAATGAAAACAGAGGGGAGGGGACCCAGTCTGCTACTGCTGAGGGACAAATTAAAAACATAACAAGATGAGCCCATATAAAAACACAAAGTCTGAGTGGACTGGGGCCCCTCTGTTTTCACTGCTTGCTGCTCTGACTCTAAAAGGTTGCAATGCCAAACTGAACACAACAGGGACAATGAATAAAACAGCATGCATGCAGCACAAATCCCCCATGCCATCTACTTCTGCAGTGAGTAACAGAAAGTGTCTGCCACTGGTACTGAGAGTCAGTCCAGTAAGTGGCACAGATGAAGTGCCCTGTGTTAGGAGGATGATTAAATTATTGCAGCTTTTGTAACTACCAGTGCCGCCGCAGGTCTACTCTGTGGAGGACTGCTCTGCTCATCCACGATGATCATAGAAACATAGAAACATAGATTTTGACGGCAGATAAGAACCGCTAGGCCCATCTAGTCTGCCCATTTCCCTACCTACAGGATAGGCCGCAGATTCTAGTTAACCAACAGCCTATTTCTTCCTACCCCCCACAAGAATTGCCTTATGTCTGTCCCATGCATTCTTGAATTCTCCCACAGTTTTAGACCCCACAACCTCCTCAGGAAGGCTGTTCCATGCATCCACTACCCTCTCTGTGAAATAATACTTCCTCACATTGCCCCTGAACCGCCCTCCTTCTATCTTTAAATTGTCTCCCCTTGTTCTTGCAAGTCTCTTTTTCTGAAAGATGCTACCCTCTTGGACTTTGTTAATTCCACTGAGGTACTTAAAAGTTTCTATCATGTCCCCCCTCCCTTCTTTCCTCAAGGGTATACATATTAAGCTCCTTTAGTCTCTCCTCATCGGCTTCTCTTGCAGACCCTGCACCATTTTAGTTGCCCTCCTCTGGACTACCTCTATCCTGTCTATGTCCTTGCGGAGATGGGGTCTCCAGAACTGGACACAGTACTCCAGATGGGGTCTCACCAACTGTCTGTAGAGAGGGATAACAACTTCCTGTTTTCTGCTGCTGATGCCTCTCCCTATACATCCCAGTATACCCCCAGCCCTCCCTACTGCCTTCTCACATTGCTTGCTAACCTTAAGGTCATCTGATATGATTACCCCCAGGTCCCTTTCCTTTGTTGTTGTTGTTACTACCTCCCACCCATTGTGTATTCTTCCCCTGGGTTCTTGTTTCCCAGGTGCATTATTTTGCACTTCTTTGCATTGAATCCTAGCTGCCATACTTCTGGCCATTCCTCCAACCTTGCCAAGTCCCTTTTCATCCTTTCCACGCCTCCTTGTGTATCAACCCTGTTGCAGATCTTTGTGTCATCTGCAAAAGGCATACTTTTCCTTCAGACCCTCTGCAATGTCACTGATGAAGACATTAAAAAGACTGGACCCAATACTGAACCCTCTTCGGTACCCACTAGTAACCCCTCTTTCTTCAGAGTGGGCTCCATTTACAATTACTTTCTGTGTCCTGTTGTGCAGCCAATGTTTTACCCAGGCTACCACCCTGGGACCCACTCCCAGGCTGGTTAATTTGACTATTAATCTTTTGTGTGGGACTGTGTCAAATGCCTTGCTGAAGTCTAGGTAGGCCATGTCCACAGCCCCTCCCTGGTCTACTACTTTGGTCACCCAGTCAAAGAAATCTGTTAGATTCGTTTGACATGACCTTCCCACTGTGAACCCATGCTGCCTAGGGTCCTGTGCTCCACTGGCCTCTAGGTACTCAACTATTCTTTCCTTCAGAAGTGATTCCATCATTTTCCCTACCACAGAGGTCAGACTGACAGGTCTGTAGTTTTCTGCCTCTGTCTTGGTCCCACTTTTGTTAAGGGGAATCACATCCACCTTCCTCCAGTCCTCGGGTACCACACCATCCTCCCATGATTTATTAAAAAGAGTAGCCAGTGGTTTCACTAGTTCCTCCCTTAATTATTTTAGAATTCTGGGGTGAATTCCATCAGGACCCATTGCTTTGTCCACCTTCAGTTTTAGGAGTTCTTGCAGAACCCTTTCTTCTGTGAAAGGACTGGGATCGACCCCCCTATCAAGAGTGCTTCTGTTAATTGGATTAGGCAGTTCCCCCTCCTCTTTTGTGAATATTCCGCACTCTCAGACCTGATCCTCACGGTGTGTGTGTGTGTGTGTGTGTGTGTGTGTGTGTGTCCATGTTTGGCAAGGCGGGTCACTTGACCTGACTCACTGCACATGGCACACTGACACACAGAATACCCTCCCGCTCCCATCCAAATCCTAGTCCTGGCTGAGTTCAGCAGACTCCTGAATTAAAAATAAATAAATAAATAATTATTAACATTTGGTTGAAGGATGACTTTTAATGGGGGGGGGCGCAGAACAAGGGTTGCCCCCCCCAACACATGCCTATATGGAGAATGCCGCAAATTAAGATTCTTCGTGAGGCCTAATTATTTATTTTTATACAGGTCACTGCTCAGTATTAACTGGCATGTAATGTGAACTTGGCATGTGAACAGTTAAATGTTCTTTGCTAAAGTGCATCGGTGGAGACGTGGTCTGCAGGATGATCACATGTGGATTTTATTACAAGCAGTATGTTCCGCACAATGTCAGTCCAGGACTTTCTTACATTATACTAAATGTGCAACAGGGGCAATGCAGCACGGAGAACTTGGGGATGGACTTCTTTAATCGAGGAATGGCATGTGGCCATTTTATCTCCAAACTGTGGTTTCTGTGACCATGGCAAGTTGTATGACTGTGGTCAGTTCTGCTCTTTGTGTGCACTTGGAAAACATTTGGGTAAGATGGCAGGGCTAGTGAGACAGCAAAGTCCGTGCAGAAATCCTCTGTCTGGACACCGGATGTCGTTTGTTAAGCACCCTATACATGGCTTGCATGTTATGTCGAATTCTAGTAGTGTACTGTTTTGGACAAGAGTTACACCTTTGTTTCATATCATTGTTTTGTGATATGAGTGATTGCATCAGTCTAGGCAACCATAACAGCAGGTGTAAATTGTGTTTATTTATTTGACAATTGCTAACCGGGAAAGGTACTCTGCGCCAGAGCTTGTTTTCAGGTGCGACATGGGGCAAAGGGAACAGGGATACGATAAACCAGAACAGCAGTGGAGAAGCATTCCAAAGATACGGTGCAAACACTGAACAGTTCAACAAGATGCAAGTGCAGATAACAATAAACGGTGAACAGAAGTTGGTTCTGTGAGCAGCACCAATACCCACTTAAAATGACAAAAGTAGGTTGATACAAATAAGTGCAACAGTTGTAATGACATGAACTGACCACAGATGGACCATGGCCCAGGTGAAAAGGGTATCAGGGTCCTAATCAGGGTCAGGTCACATAGGGGGCCGACAGGAGCAAGGGGGGGGGTGGAGCTTTAGCTATCACATTAAGAGTAATGCCCACTTAAGTACCTGATAGAGATCAGAATACAATATAGAGAATAATGCATAGGTGACTGTGTGTTATGAAGTATTTTTACACACCTGAGGTGTGCGATATCCCATAAACCTCAAGAAGTTTATGTGGACACCACACACTGAGGGTGTGTAAAAAATAATTCATAAGCACACAGTTGCTTATGTTTTATTTTTTATAATTGCTGGTGCAGGGAGTTCATAACCAATGAAGGCAGGCAGAACTAAGTACCTTGAACGTTACTTTAACACAACTTCAACGTCTTCAACTGACAGGGAGACAGTCTGATGCTCAACATGGAAAGAAAAACTGAAGGTGAGTCACTGTTTACTTCTCTGCCAGTGGCACAAGAGCGGTCTTTCGTGCTTTGGGTTTGAATCACACTGCAGTGAACCGTGAGCTCTACAAAATGCTGTAATAACTGGGTATGACATCATACCTTGTTATTACAGCGTTTCAGCAGACACATTATTGGTGCATTAAAGGGGGGTCACCAGTAATTATATCATAATTAAATTCTTTATCGATCGCCCTTACTACATCACAGCTCCATGATTCATTAACTGTTTTCTTGCATCTGGTTATGCTGTTCCCTCCATTGCATCAAATGGCATGGGTGTGACAGTCTGTTTTAATGTCTCTGCTCTGCAATGTACAGTACTGAAGTCTTATCATTTGGGATTTCTTGCACTGCTAGAGGTGCAACAATGAAGAGGAAAGGGCTGGTATCCCAAGCTATATCTTTAATGTGGGCACATATCATCGCCATTGAAAACTCGTTATGCAGTAGGGATGATCGGAATCTTTATTTTATTTATTTATTTATTTAATCAACCAATTCCAATCTGATTTTCAGATTTAGGAATTTCCAAACCCTAATCCAATATCGATCCTAAAAGGACCTCAAAATCAGAATCGGATTCAGATTTGAAATCCTAATTCTTATATCCTCAATCCTAAATCTTAAATTCGTATGTAAATATAGGTTTTAGGATTCAGTTTAAGAATTATGATTTTCGAATAGCAGTTCCAAAAATCCTAAATCTGAAAATCGTATCCGAATCTGACAGATCTGCTTCTGTTCAGCAGATTCTGAGCAACCCTATTGTGCACATAAACAACCATTCAGAAACATAGGCGCTGTCAGCAAAAAAAGACTATTGGTCCTTCAAGTCTGCCCTGTTTTGGTTCCTTACCTTACCCCATGACCTACTGTCCAGGTGGGGTTTTCACCCTCATCCTCCCACGTCTTCCACTGTACAGTACTAGTTCCCCTCGGTGTAACTAGCAGACCCCTTACTTCATCCCAGCCATTTATAATCTATGCTCCTATGTCCTCTGCTGGTAGGCTTTTCCATGGCTCAGCCACCCTCTGCATGAAGTAGTACTTTCTTATACCCATCCTGAACCTCGCTCCAGCCAGTTTCCATTCATGCGCGCTTGTTACTGACTCCCAGTTCCGACTGAACAGATCCTCACTGTTCGCCTTGTTTATACCTCTCAAGAACTTGAAGGTCTCTGTCATGTTACTCCCTTCCTTCTTACCTCCAAGGAGTACATATTCAGGGCCTCTAGCCATTCCTTGTGGGATCTGCCTTGTTGTCCCTGAATTATCTTGTGATCCTTCGTTGTACCGACTCCAGTCTATACCTGTCTTTTCTCAGATGGGGACTCCAGAACTGGGCACAGTATTCCAGATGTAACCCCATTTTGAGCCATGAGTAATGATAATCAGGGCTTCTGCTGACTCCATTTTGGAAGTATGTGACTTCCAGGAATAAAGTAAATAAAAACTTCTGAAGGCAGAGGAAGTATTGTAACTGACTCCTAAAAAGGCAAAATAGGAAATTAGGTGCCATCCAGTTCTGCTGGCACAGAGGTTAATAATGGTTAGGGATGACACCCCAAGGCACACCCCATGCATGTTGCTGCTTGCAGGGTGGGGATGGGGTGTTAGGGTTGGAAATCCTAACACCACATTTCCCTACTTTTGTCACTTCAACTCTAACTAGTGCATTAACAAAGTTTTTGCAATGAATATTTTATATAAATGTTACCTATGGCCCATTTTCTAAGCGCAGTAATATCCTCCAGGGTGGGCAGTATTGGGCTATACTGGACTTTCAAGGGGCTATAAGGCCCTCCGCCTGTGGCGTTGGGCCTCATTACACCCCTAGGTGGTCCGCTTTAGCCCAATACTGTCCCCCTCGTTGAGTATTATTGCTTACATAATGAATCTTCAACCCCTTTATGCAACCCATAAATGGGGGGCACTGCCAGACTGTAGTCAACTGCATGTTGTCCAAGAACTGGAGGTTGAATTGTACAAGAATGCAAATGAAAAATCAGAAGTTTGAAATGTTTCCCATAAATCATGTTTGACCCCACTGAACACACTGTATTATTCTGTCACAATCTGGTAGATGCCTTTTCATCTGTTTGTTCTCTTTTGGTTGGTTTACTTTGCAGCACTGACTGCTGCTTTTGTTTGCAGTTGTGAAATGTTTTTATGTAACAAGGGGAGAGAGGAAGGAAGGAAGGAGAGGAACTCATGTTTTGTACAGTGCCTTTCATACACACTTCATCCCCATTGTTTTACAAGACACAAATGGCCACAGCAGCTATTGGGTGCACAACCGAGGTTCCATCAGATGGGGGATGTTAAGGTTATAAGCCCCAGGGAGGATACGTGAGCTAGAGGAATGTTAAGGGAAACTTAGGGAGGTTCGGCAGAGAGTGAGGGAGATGGAATGCTCATTAACAATTTCTACAACTGGTGGCAGCGTGGTGTAGAGGTTATTACTGCATAGGCTTGGGAACCAGAGGACCCGGGTTCAAATCTTGCCAGATCCACCTGCTCACTGGTTTAACATGAGCAAGTCAATTTCCCTGTGTATCAGATCTACTGACTGTAACATTTTGTAAAAAGCAGGACCCCACTGAAAACAAGATTTTGCATCTCAGTTGGACTATCCTGGGTCAATTAAGCATTGAGAGCCTGATCTAAAACAGCATCTCCTGGGACTGGTCTCTCTGGTCAGGCAGCTAGTGTCAAGTGACACACCGAATCTGCAGCTTATCCAGTAGGTAGGGAAATGGGCAGACTGGGTGGACCAAGTGGTCTTTATCTGCCATCAAAGTCTATGTTTCTATCCTGAGGAGCACATAAAGAGCTGAGTGGCAAGAGAGAGAGAGAGAGGGGCAGCACTGAGAATGCCACAATGAGTGTTAAGTGAATCATTCACTGAAAGGTCATTTTGCTGCACTACTGGGTGACTGTGCATTGTTGAGTCCAGAAAAAGTGCATGGCTAAAGGCAGGGAAGGGATTGGGGAATGAATGGTCATTATCAGAAAGGTTGTTAACTAAAAGGAAAAAGAATAAAAGCAGGGTTGCGCAGGACAGGGCTGGGGCTCCAGACAAAACATTTGGAGCCCCTGCCCCAGAGCTCTGGTCCTAACTACGTCCCTTGGTAGCCTAACCCTTGGTCGTGCCTTAGGCTGAATCCACAAATGTTGTGTTCTGCCCTCTGCGCATACTGAAGGTTGGCAAAAGCTGCAGATGGTTCCCTACTCACATAGCATCCTGTGATGCCAGCAGCATAGGTTGTGCCAACCCTCCACAGCTGATCCCACTTCTTCCATGGCTGGGTCAGGGGCAGGTGCAAGGGCGAGTATGCAGTTCCATTCAAATGATAAATGCTTGTATGTACCATGGAGGTGGGGAGGGGAGGGCAGTAGTGTTAGGAAAGGAGGGACCCAGCAATAACACATGCAAACTCTCTGTGCCATGCCCCCCCCGACCTTCCTTGGGCTTGATCAGTCCCACAGCATGTTGTCCCAACCCTTTGAGTGGACATGAAGGGCTTGGAGGCATGGAGCCCTGGAAATTTGTTTCGATATATGTGACTGTAAGGGGATAAGGCAGTATGTGGAGTACTGCAAATCCCACAATCCCCTGCTCTGTGTGGAGCACAGGATATATATAGACTGTAGATACATAAATAAATACATACATGTTAATGACAGTAAAAGGCCCTTGGCTCAGCCAGTCTGCCCACTGTATATATACACCATATACTGTGGTGCAGGCACAGGCATCTGATTGTATGTTCAGGATCTGGCCACGCTCCTCCCTGACACACCTGAGCCCCTTCGTGCTCCTCTGTGCACATGGTTTGGTGTGACCTGGGGTCAAGGATGCTGGTAAGTGTGTAGGGGACTAGTTCTAGAACTGGTTCGCTTTACCGCATTTATTTGTGATATAGGGGAGTGGAGTTCAGGAAAGAGATGCCTTTTCACAGACAACATCAAGGTTTCTGAAAGAGTGGACACTGAGGAAGGGAATAATGGCCATAAAGAAAGACACGGAAAATATGGAGATTTGTTTGAGGTTGTGGCAGGTCAAGTTCAATGCAAAAAAATGAAAAGTAATGCACAAGGGGGCCAAGAACAGAGTATAGGATGAGTGAGGAGAGGAAGTACAGCCCCTGTAAAAATCCGTGGCTCACCCTCACTTGGAGTACTGTGTGCAATTTTGGAGGCCACTCTTGAGGAAGAACGGGGACAGGTTACAGGCGGTGCAAAGATGAGCCACTGAAATGATACAGGGCAACAAGATATGTGCCCCAAGATGCGCTTGGAGGATCCACCCTGAAAGAAAGGAGAAAGATGGGTGGCATGATTGAGACATTCAAGTACCTCCGTGGATTAAGCAAGGTGAACAGCAGTGAGTTGTTCACAATAAGTGGCAACACAGGTACCAAGTGCAACTCACTGACATGGATGCGTGGGGGGTTAGGTTTAAGAATGATGTCTGGAAGTGCCTTTTCACAGAAAGAGTGGTGAGAGACTGGAAGAAGCTTCTGGAGGAGGTCATCGGGGCTGAAACTGTGGGAAGGCTCAAAAGGGGACGGGACAGGCATGTGGGAATAGTACATTCTGGGCAGACTGGGGGGAAGGTAGGGCTAACAAGGGCACAGTCCCAAAATTGGACAGGCATCGGCAGACTGGAGGGGCTGCTTGGCCTGTATCTGCCGTAATTTTCTATGTTTTTATGTTTAGTGCACATGTGAGTTTCCAGCCGTTAACCTAAGCTACCACTGCATTGTTCACAGCCTGTTAATGGATGTTTTGGTTTTAGTCTTATTTGTAATCTGTTAACTGGGTAGGACCCAAGAGCATTGCATGCCCATTTTCAAGGGGGGCCGGAGATGTAAACAAGAACAACAAAACAGAATAAATCACAATACTTCCATGTTTGTAGACGCTTATTGTGCCCATCCTAGTGTATTGGGTATTCACACTATGCCACCCTCTCACCAGGTCCCACCTAGTAACTCAGCTTGCCTCAGTATTCTTTCTGTGGTCAACATTTTAAATAAATACATTTTAGAATGGTGTCAGTCAATCAGAATGCTCCAGTTCCAACCCCTGTTTCAGGGGTCAAAATTAAGTTTTGCAGCCACCAGCCAGCAGGACTAGTGACTGGGAAAATCCACTAGCCCCACAGCCTTTTCCACTGGCCCAGCTGGTATACTTACTGAAATGTTACCTTCTCTAGTGCAAGTCCACAGAGCTACAACATATTCAGAAGAGACAGGGCAGGCAGGAAGGGAGGAGGGGTGGCACTGTATGTGTAAAATGACATAAGGGCCACAGAGATCCAGGAGGAACAAAATGGGGGAGAGATACTGTGGGTTAAGCTGGAAAGGAAAATGGGGCCAGCCATCCGAACAGGTGTGGTCTATAGACCACCAGCCCAGGAGGAAGAAACAGATAGGGAGCTGATGCTAGCCATCCAGAGGATGGCAGACAAGGGTGAGGTAGTACTGGTTGGAGACTTCAATATTCCAGACGTGGACTGGAGCATCCCAGCAGCAGCATCAACTAGGAACAGATTTATCCTGGACTCCCTTCAGGGTGCCTTCCTCAAGCAACTGGTCATGGAACCAACTCGGCAGAAGGCAATACTGGACCTTGTGCTCACAAACAGGGACAGTGTGATGGGGTAAGAGTGGGGGAGCACCTGGGGAACAGTGACCACCAGTCACTGTGGTTTGAAATCACAGAAAGAGCAGAACCAAACCACACAAAAACACGTATCCTGGATTTTAGGGGGGCAAACTTTGAGAAAATGGGGAGATACTTGAAAGAGGCATTAAGGGGAATGGGGCAGGAATCAGGGGTTGAGGAACAGTGGGAAGTATTTAAAATGGGGATTACAAGAGCAACAGAATTATGTATTAAGCAGGTTAGCAAAAGGAAAAGGAAGAGGAGACCATTATGGTTTTCCAAAGAGGTAGCAAAGAAAGTGAAAGCCAAAAAGATTGCATTCAGGCAATACAAAAAGACACAGGCAGAAGGGGATAGGGAGAAGTACCAGGAGAAGCAAAGGGAGGCAGGGAGGTCAGTAAGGGAAGCCAAAGCTCAGACAGAAGAACACATTGCAAAATCAGTGGGTAGAGGGGACAAAACCTTTTACAGGTACATAAGTGAAAAAAGAAAGGCAAAGGGAGGGATAGTGAGACTGAAGGGGGAGGATGGGGGCTGTGTGGAGGATGACAACAGTAAAGCTGACATATTGAACAGGTATTTCTGCTCAGTCTTTACTGAGGAAGAGGAGGAAATGGGTCTGAATGGGTACAAGGGGTGAGAATGGTGCAGAAATGGACACAAGTCCCTTTACATGAGAAAGGGTCCTGAAGGAACTGGAAGTAATAAGAGTTGATAAAGCAATGAGGCCAGATGGGGTGCACCTCAGGATCCTTAAAGAACTAAGAGGGTGGTGGCTGAACCTCTTGCTATCCTGTTTAGCCGATCACTGGAAACAGGGAAGGTACCCAAAGACTGGAGGATAGCAGATGTAGTCCCTTATACAAAAGTAGGAACAAAGAGGAAGCAGGAACTACAGACAGTCAGCCTCACCTCGGTAGTGGGGAAGATCATGGAAGCACTACTGAAGGAGATATTGGTGGAACATCTGGTTGTCAATGGACTACAGGACCCAAGGAAGCATGGTTTCACCAGGGGAAGGTCATGTCAGACCAACCTCATTGAATTTTTTGACTGGGTGACTAGGGAGGTGGATCAGGGGAGGGCAGTGGACATGGTCTATCTGGACTTCAGCAAGGCCTTTGACACTGTGCCACATAGAAGACTATTGCACAAACTGGGGAATATGGGTGTGGGCAGGACAGTAGTGTGGTGCGTAGGTAACTGGCTGGGTGGCAGGACACAGAGGGTGGTGGTAAATGGCTGTCACTCCACAGAGGGAAGAGTGACCAGTGGGGTACCACAGGGATCAGTGCTGGGACCGGTACTATTCAATATCTTCATCAGTGACATTGCGCGGGACCTAGAAGGCAGAATTTCACTGTTCGCTGATGACACAAAGCTCTGTAACAGAGTAGACACACCAGAGGGTGTAGACAGAATGAGAAGGGACCTGCAGAAACTTGAAGAATGGTCAGGGGTTTGGCAGTTGAAATTCAATGCAAAAAGTGCAAGATAATGCATATGGGGCACAAAAACCCAGGCACAATATATCAGTTGGGAGGTGAGGATATAGCATGCACCAAGCAGGAAAGGGATCTTGGAGTTATCATCTCTGATGACCTCAAGGCAGGAAACAGTGTGACAAGGCAGCAGGTAAAGCAAATAGGATGCTGGGATGCATAGGCAGGGGCATCACCAGCAGGAAAAGGGAGGTCATAATTCCACTATACAAGACACTGAGTGAGGCCACCTGGAGTACACTGTGCAGTTCTGGAGACCTTACCTACGTAAGGACATAGACAGGGTAGAGAAGGTTCAGAGGAGGGCAACAAAGATGGTGCATGGATTGCATCACAAGTCCTATGAGGACAGGTTGAAGGCACTGAACATGTACTCCCTGGAGGAAGGAGGAGAGAGGGATATGATAGAGACATACAAGTATCTTACAGGGAGGAACAGGGTGCAGGAATGCACTATTTTTAAGCGAAAAGATGTTCCAGGACTAGAGGGCATGGGATGAAGTTGGAGGGAGGACGATTCAGAGGAAGCGTGAGGAAGAATTTCTTCACAGAGCGAGTGGTGGACAAGTGGAACACCCTGCCAGAGGAAGTGGTGGGGCTGAAACAATCACGGGATTTAAGAATGCATGGGATAGACATAAAGGAATTCTGGAGGTCAGGGGTAAGGGGCAACAGACTTCCTGGAAAACATAAACTGAACTTACAAACTTAAATGGGCAGACTGGGTGGGTCATAGGCCCTTATCTGCCGACACTGTCTATGTATCTATGTAGTTGAAGGAAAATCTTACTAGCCCGATAGAAAATCTACCAGCATTTGGCTAGTGGGCTGGTGCCAATTTTGACCCCTGCTGTTTTAGAATAACCTGCAAACCCCACCCGATTGAGTGATCTGTGACCCCCTACTTATATCCTCGGTCTGGAGTCCATGAGTTTGCATTCAAGTTTCAGGCACAACCCTGATAAAAGTTACAAAATCGTTGCCTTCCTGCATTACGAACTTGAGCTCATGACAAACAATGACACAGCAGTAAAGCAATACTTGTTACTGTCCTCCCGGGTGGTGAACAGAGCATGAACTGCTCCTGAACACCCACGAATTAGTCATAAACAGTTCATGAACGGACTCCACGAACACGCATCAAAGTTCAGCTTTCATGCTCATGTATGTTAATGAATTGTGCAAGAACACATGGGAAGCTGTGTTCATAAACATTCTTGATCATAAACTGGTTCACAAAGCTGCTAGAAAGTTCATGGAATTCCTTCACGGAACTTTTACGGGAACACTCCATCAGTATTTTGGGTGACAAGAAATACCCTGCTTTTATAGTTAAGCAATAACAACTGCGAAGTTAGTCATTTCTGAGGGATTAATGACTGGTTGGGGGGGGGGGTGGTGGTGGCCCTTGGTGCAGCCCCAGGCCACCTCCCTCCAGCCAGTTGTTAATCCAAGGCAATGACTGCCTTTGAGGTTGCTATTGCGATTGTAAGTCTAATCGCAATAACAATTTTCTTTTTTCCTCTTTATTTTTAACTTAGTTAAGGTTTTAAGCAGCGTGGCATGAGCTGTGCGTGCTGTACTATGTCAGCTGACAGCTGGATTTGTCAGTTCTAAGATGTTAATGGCCAGTCTAGTAGCCAATCAAGAGCCTCGCTAGGCTCACGAATAATTAGACATATAATATTTGTTAAGCGATCAGTAAACTATGATTAGCCCTGTTCTGAAAATATTTCGCCCTCTGTACAAACCAGAGGCTGACCTGGTCAACCCTTAGTTGTTTTATTACACAACCTAAGCAGTTTACCATGACAAGTGAATTTTTTCAACAAACTAAAACATTTTCTGATTAATTACTTTTTTGCAATGCATTTTAAACTGAGTAACTTACCTTTATGCGAAACTTATCATAAATAGAAATGCCCATTTGCTTTTTATATCAACAGAGTTGGATACTCTTGGAGTTTGTTAGTCCTTTTGGGTACACAGATAGTTAACTGCCTTGTGGAGCATACCTTTTACACTCCTGAACTGCAAAAGTTGTGATTTTGTGATGTTTTATAACTTCACAATGGAAAACTGCACATTCCAATATGCAAATTAGTTATACAAACTGATTTCTGTCACAGTTCATCATGGTCCTTTAAAAGGTCAGCGACTTGATAAACTTTGCGTTGATGAACTGAGTTACAGAACAGTTGGGGTACTTTGATGGATGTTTGTGAACCATTCGTGAACATTCATGAGTTAATGAACTTCATTTCTCCTGGGCTGCTGTAGGGGGTTGCTGTCCTTCGAATGAGATGTTTAAACTGATGCTCCTTCTGCCCATCTCTGGCGGTTTTCCACATGGCAGTTTAAGATAGTGATGGGCTCTTTTCAAGGCGGAGATGTCATCAGGTACCCAGAACAGCATTTCCTGTCTCAGTGAGGTATATTATCCAATGCCATTGCTCATACGAACGTACGAATGTGCCAGCAGAAACAGACCACCCGGTCTATCTAAGTCTGCTCGAGTGTGCAGCTAGCACCCCTAGTTTGCAGCTGCTCCCTCATTTGTCATCCCACTGCCACCCCCCCACCTCCCTCACCCTCACTCTCCCCTGTTCCCTGTCCCATACTCTTTTGAAACTGTTCACAGATTTAGATGATACCACCCATTCTGGTAGGACGTTCCGTTTTGCTACCACCCTCTCTGTGAAATAGTGTCTCCTAATTTCCTTCCTAAATCTCCCCCCCTCTATTCTTAGCACATGCCCCCTGGTGACCCTTTCTCTACTTAACGACCCCATCTGCCCCATCCTTATTGATTCCCTCAGATACTTGAATGTCTCTATCATGTCCCCCTGTCCCTTCTATCCTCCAGGGTGTACATATTCAGGTCTCTCAGCCTGCTGTCATAGTCTGTCCCTTCCATCCCACATATCATCTTTGTTGCCCTCCTCTGCACCCCCTCCAGTAGCCTGAAATCACGCTTTAGGTATGGCCTCCAAAACTGCACACAATACTCTAAGTGTGGACTTACCAGCGACCTGTAGAGGGGCAAGATCACCTCTCTTCGCCTGGATGAAAAAAACCTCGCTATGCACCCTAGCATTTTGTTCACTTTTGCAGCCACTCTGCTGCATTGGGCAGTGTTGTCCATGAATGTTATCATTACCGCTAGGTCCTTCTCCTCCTCAGTGATCCCCAGCTTAACTCCTCCCAGCCAGTATTCTCTCCTTGGGTTCTTCACCCCAAAGTGCATAACATTACACTTCCTTGCATTGAACCCCAGCTGCCACCTCTCTGACCACTCCTCTAGCTTGCTTAGGTCCCCCTGCAGCTGCTTCCATCCCTCCTCTCCATTCACCACTGCTCCGATTTTGGTGTCGTCAGTGAACAGACTTATCTTGCTCACCACCCCATGTGCAATGTCTGATGTGAAGAGTCCGAACAATACTGGCTCCAACACAGAGCCCTGTGGCACCCCACTCATCACCGGCCTTGGAGTTGAGAGCTCCCCTCTCACCACCACCCATTGCAGCCTCCCACCCAGCCAACTTGTAATCCAGTTCATAATTTTTACTCCTACCCTTATAGCAGTTAGCTTCCCCCCAAGCTGCCCATGAGGTACAGAATCGAAGGCCTTGCTGAAGTCCAAGTAAAGAACATCCGCCACAGGACCCTTGTCTAGCTCATCTGTCACCAGTCATAATATTGTATCAGGTTGGTTTGACAAGACTTCCCTGAAACAAACCCATGCTGCCTCATATTCTGGAGGCCATTGTCCTCCAGGTACAACACCAGTCTTTCCTTTAGTATTGTCTCCATGAGTTTGCACACTATGGCGGTGAGACTTACCGGGCGATAATTACCCGGTTCATCCCTTCGTCCGCTCTTGTGTAATGGTACTACATGTCCCATCCTCCAGTCCAGTGGCACACATCCCGACTCCAGTGAGGTGCTGTACAGATCTGCCACCGGCTCCGCCAACACCTCCGCCATCTCCCTCAGCACCCTGGGGTGGATACCATCCGGCCCTGGTGCCTTGTCTACCTTCAGTGCCCTCAGTCCCTCTAGGACTCTACTTGCCTCAATTCTTCCATCTATTGCCTCCTCTCCCCTGTCCCCACCTCCCAGCCCATGGTGATAGCGGTCCCCCCTTTTCTTCTGTGAACACTGAGCAAAAGTATTCATTCAGTGCTTCTGCCTTCCACTCACCCTTTCCGTCCACTTCCCACCCCTTTTATCCTCACTATTGTCTCCTTGCCTTCCTTTTCTCCCTGATGTATCTGAAAAGGTCCCCCAATTAACTGCACTAATCTCAGCTCCCTCTGTGCCTTGGCCTCTCTCACTTTTCTGGTCACCTCCCTGGACCATCTTGCATACTCCTCCCTGTCCACTTCCTTTCCTGTCCTTCTATACCTCTGGTGCACCCCTCTTTTTACTCACCACCTACACTACCTCGCTATTCAACCAGCATGGTTTTCTTGCTGTGCTCCTCTTACTCTGTGTCTTGGTGCAGGCTTCTGTTGCCTCTGTAATCCCCCTTTTAATAATATCCAATTTCTGCTCTGCATCCATTTCCCGCCTTATGCCCTCTAGTTTCCCTTTCAGTACTTTTTGCATCCTCCCAAAGTCTGCCCCCCTGCAGTTTACTACCTGAGTAACTGATTTCTCTGGCTCCCTGCACATCGTGATATTAAACCACACCGTTTGGTGATCGTTGTTGGCTAGTGGGTCCTCCACCTTTATTTCCCTTACTGCCTCCACATTCGACAACACCAGATCTAAAGTGTTCTTTAGCCTAGTAGGCACGCTAACCAACTGTGTCAGGAGACCCTCCTGGATTGCGTCTAGGAGCATTTGCTCCCTAGCACTGGAGGTGGCCGAAATGCTCCAGTCAACCCCTGCTAAGTTGAAATCCCCCATGATGACCACCTTCCCTTTTCTACATACCTTTCTGATTTGTCCTGCTAACTCCCTGTCAAGCTCCTCAGACTAGGATGGCGGTCTGTATACCACCCCAAACCTCAATTTCTTACCCCTTGAGTCTAGGAGCTGAAGCCAGATTGCCTCTGTTCTCCTTTCTTCCCCCTCGTCCCTTGTGCATTTGATCCCATTCGTCACATAGGCTGCCACCCCACCGCCTCTCCCTTCCTTACAGTCCTTCCTGTATACTTTGTTTCCTGGGATTGCCAGATCCTAGTCCCGGTGCTCAGTTGCCTACGTTTCTGTGACAGCAGCAATATCCACCCTCCACACTGCTAAGAGCGCCTGTAGCTCAGCAGATTTGTTGCCTAAGCTTCTTGCATCAAGTGAGACCACCCTCCATCCTGTCCCCTTCCCTTCATTGTCCACCATTTCCTTCCTTCTACTCCCTCCTTTTTTGGTCACCCCGAGTCGTTCCCTGCTAGCCTGGGGGGTAGGCTCCACTCTGTCAGATCCCTGCCTACCTGCTGTCCACTTGCCACCCCCCCATCTAGTTTAAATCCACCTTTGTTGCAATATACCTCCCCAGTCTTTGCTTTAATACATCCTTCCTTCCCACTCAGGTGCAGCCTATCCCTTGCAAACAGATTGTTATTATCCCAGGTACTGCCCCAGCCACCCACAACCCCATATCCCTTAGTTTGACACCATTCTACCAACCATGTGTTCAACTCCCTAATCCTCTCCTTTCTCACTGTGCTTGTGCAGGGTACTGGGAGCACTTCGGAGAATGCCACAGACTCCCCAATCTCCTCACACAACCTTCCCACTTCCTCAGTCCTCTCCCTTGTTACCTCCACCGTTTCCCCCGCTAGGTCATTTGTCCCCACATGTACCACAATGTGTGGTTTCCTCCCACCCCTCCTTACGCACCTTAGGATTGCCTGTCCTGCCTTGTCTGCCTTTAATCCTGGTATGGACTTCACCCATATCCAAGTGTGCCTCTCCCCCTTGCTGCCCCATCTGATCCCCTTGAGTATGGAGTCCCTCAGCACTAGTACACTTCCCTCCTCTTTCCTTGTGCCCGTTGCCACCCCCCCACCCAGGTTCTCATTTCTGGGGCCTCTCGAGACGGTGCTTTTACAGTGTGTCCCAGTGTCTCTTCCCCCTGCCCTTCTCAATTGAGACTCCTCCCCCCCCTCCTGTTTGACTGCCAACCTTCTGCTCCCTCCTCAGCTCTCCGAGTATTATCCCTGCCCTGCCCTGCTCAGTCTCTCCACTAGTAATGCCCCTGTCTCCCTTCTCTTTGTGAGTGCTATCCCGTGTGCTCATGACTCTGTGTGGGTTGCTGATAAGTGCATTATGGCTGCTCTGTTTGCCTACCCTGCACCACCCATATTTAGAGATGGGCAATTCAAGGGTGGCATACCCATCTCTACTCCATATTTACCGATTTATTTGCAGCAACATAAGACCAGGAAGGTCTGACTGAGCTGCGACAGCTCGTTTCCAGGTACACCCTGGGTGGCAGGGTTCAAGGAGATTGTTACAGAGCACAATTAAAGAGATAAAATAGGAGGACAGTACAATATAAAGAGCAAATTCTGATACTATGATGTGTGATACATAAACAAATCCCAATACACAAATGCTTACGGGAACACCAGGAGGTGTGGCACAAATCTTTAACAAAATTAAATGGTGGACATTAAATTAATAGAGTAAAGAATTCAACAAAAAAGGGAGAAATAGACATAGCTTAGGGTCCAGTCCAATCCACAGAGCTTTTCGCACCTCTACACAGGTGCGTAGTGCAACTCTAGATGCACAGAAACTGCTGTTTGCAGGTGAGAAAGCCTCCACATATTCTGCACGCCCCACCCTCTCACTGATAAAAGCCCTGACCAGATCCATGAAACTAGGTGGGCAGCCCAGACTCTCAAGGGTGCTGGAAGATGGTAAAAGCTGAGGGGGCTGAGAATCAAAAGGGCAGTTATGAGGGAACAAAGGGCACTTTTCTATACTAGTTTTTACCATACAGAAATAAAAAGTGGAGGGGCTACAGCCCCTTTCGCCCCCCTGGTTCCGGCACCTATGAGCCCAGTCAGGGGATATGTGTGTGTGACTGGACTCAGCAGATATCTGCAGCAGGAGATGTGTGCTGTGGTGCTCTCTGGGGATACACAGAGGCTAAGCAAGGGGGACTCTGACATAAGTTCCCTATGCCACAAGGCAGTGTTGCTTCTTAGTGTTATAGGAAATGAATGGCCTTTCCCTCCAGCCCTATGAGTTAACATAGAAGGATGGGAGGCAGGGGTCAACCTTAATTTTTTTTTGCACTAGCCTGCGGGGCAAGTTGATTCAAAATTGCAGTAGCCCACAGATGGTTGCATTAGCCCACAATTATAATGGTACATTTTGGTCACTTATACAGGAAAAAATGCAAGCTAAGAAATACTTTGATTATTGCACATTTACCCTGGTTCCACATTGCTTACTGCCCCCAAAAAGACTGAAATGCCATCACACATAGTGCAGCCCCCATTGTTTTTTACCATGGCCTCCTCCCCCCAAACTAGAGGATACCACAATAGCTAATGTTGAATCAAGCAGTCCTAGCTCTGCACACACAATAGCTGACAACATCATGAAACATAGACTTTGATGGCAGATAAGGACCGCTTGGCCCACCTAGTCTGACCATTTCCCTACCTGATGGATAAGCTGCAAATCCTAGTTAACTAACAGCCTACTTCCTGCAACCCCCACTAGAATTGCTTTATGTCTGTCCCATGCATTCTTGAATTCCCCCACTGTTTTTGACTGTACGACCTCCTCAGGAAGGCTGTTCCATGCCTCTACAACCCTCCTGTGAAGAAATACTTCCTCACGTTACCTCTGAGCCATCCCACCTCTGTCTTCAAATTATGCCCCCTTGTTCTTGCACATCTCTTTTTCTGAAAGATGCTACCCTCTTGGACTTTGTTGATTCCCTTGAGGTATTTGAAAGTTTCTATCATGTCCCCCTCTCGCTCCTTTCCTCGAGGCTATACATCTTAAGCTCCTTTAGTCTTTCTTCATAGGTCTTCTGGTGCAGACCCTGCACCATTTAGTTCTGCCCCTCTCTGGTTAGCCTCCACTATGTGTCTTTCTTGAAGATGGGGTCTCAGGAGTGTACAAGTACTCAGCTGTGGTCTTACCAACTGTCTGTACAGAGGGCCAACGACTTCCTGTTTTCTACTGGTGATGCCTCTCCCTATGCATCCCACTATCCCCACCAGCCATTCTTACTGCCTTCTCACATTGCCTGCCCACCTTTAGGTCATCTGATATGACTACCCCCAGGTCCCTTTTCATTTCTGTTGTTGTCAGTACCCTTCCCCCCCCATTGTGTACTCTTCCCCTGCGTTTTTGTTTCCCAGGTGCATTACTTTGCACTTCTTTGCATTGAATCTAAGCTGCCATACATTTGACCATTCCTCCAACCTTACCAAGTCCCTTTTTCATCCTTGCCACCCCACCTTGCGTATCAACCCTGTTGCAGATCTTTGTGTCATCTGCAAAGAGACATACTGTACTTTCCCTTCCAGTCTCTCTGCAGTGTCACTTATAAAGACATTAAAAAGGACCGGCCCTAGTGCTGAACCCTGCGGTACACCACTAGTAACCCCCCTTTCTTCACTGTGGACTCCATTTACTATTACTCACTGTGTCCTGTTGTCCAGCCAGTGTTTTACCCAGGCTACCACCCTGGGACCCACTCCCAGGCTGACTAATTTGTTTATTAATCTTTTGTGCGGGACTGTGTCAAATGCCTTGCTAACGTCTAGGTAGGCCATGTCCACAGCCCCTCCCTGGTCTATTACTTTGGTCACGCAGTCAAAGAAGTCAATTAGATTTGTCTGACATGACCTTCCTGTTGTAAATCCATGCTGCTTTGTGTCCTGTGCCCCACTGGCCTCTAGGTACTCAGCAATTATTTCCTTCAGAAGTGATTCCATCATTTTCCCTTCCACTGAGGTCAAACTGGCAGGTCTGTAGTTCCTGCCTCTGTCTTCACTCCCACTTTTTGAAGGAATCACATCCACTTCCTCCTCAGTCCTCAGGTACCACACCATCTCCCATGATTTGTATTTATTTATTTATTTATTGATTGATTAAATAAATAAATAATAAATCATGTGGAGGATGGTGGTACCTGAGGACTGGAGGAGAGTGGATGTGATTCCCCTTCAAAAAATTTATTTTGATTTGATTTATTAAAAAGGGTAGTCAGTGGTGTTACTAGTTCTTCCCTTAGTTCTTTTAGAATTCTGAGGTGAATCCCATCAGGCCCCAGTGCTTTATCCACCTTCAGTTTTAAGAGTTCTTTCAGAACCCTTTCTTCTGTGAAAGGACTAATGTCAAGCCCCTTTCCAGAGTGCTTCTATTGACTGGATTAGGTCAGTGGCTGAGCCAGGTTTGGGAGTCTGGGGGGCATTCAGTCAATACTGGGCTCCACAATGGGCACTAAACATTGAATAAAGATGGTGGTGGGGCACCACTACTCACACTGGGGCAGCCAGGAGGGGCGACTGACCCCCCAGCTCCCCCAGCTCTGCCACTGGATTAGGTATCTCCCCCTACTTTTCCATTGTGAATACTGAGCAGAAGTATTCACTCAGTATCCCTGCTTTTTCACTGTCACTCTCTGCCCAACCACCTTTCTCTTTATTCAGCCTCAGTATCCCTGCCTTAGTCTTTCTTTGCTCCCTAATGTACCTATAAAAGGTTTTATCCCCCTTCTTAACCGAGTTGGCTATCTTTTCCTCGGTTTGGACCTTTGCTATTCTGACTGCCTTCCCCGCTTCCTTCTGCTTTAACTGGTACAGTTCTTTGTCCTGCTCCTTCTGTGTTTCCTTATACTTCCTGAATGCTGTCTTTTTCTCCCTTACCTTCCCCGCCACTTCTTTTGAGAACCATAGTGTTTTTTTCTTTCGTTTTGATTTGTTTATTTGCCTCACACAAAAGCTTGTTGCCTCTGTGATGGCAGTTTTGATGTTTCCCCATTGTTGCTGCTCCCCTCCTGCTTGCCTGTTTGCTAGTGCTTTTCTGAGGCACTCTCCCATTTTGACAAAATCAGCCCTCCTGAAGTCCAGTACCTTCACTTTTGTGTGGCTTGACTCTACAGCTAAGTTTATAGTGAACCACAATTTTTGGTGGTCGCTTGTTCCCAGATGGCTACCCACTTGAAGATCGGAGATCCTCTCTCCGTTCCCACACCACACTCTCACCTCTACCCACAGGGCAATGAACAGAGTCAGGCAGAGAAAGACACTCTCAGACCCACCCTGTGATCAACCAGAGACCTGCACTTCAGGAAATTTTTATACATTGTCAGGTGAGCAAGGGGCACATCTAGGATTTCTTTTTGGAGGGGGCTACACAAACCTAAGGGGCTTGGGAAATAGAAAACATTATGACATTTTGGTTTTTTAAAGTATTGATTTTCACATGCTCAGCCCCAACAATAACATATGTTTTTTAACATTGTCCTTTCATCAGCCCACGGGAACCAGTACACAGGCATAATGCCATACTGCCTCTTGTTCTTGTTAGGAGGATCTAGGCACCCCAAGAAAGCCTATTTTAATATTTCGAATTATGTATTTTATTAAGGTTTATTTTTGTATCATACATGATCCAAAGCGTTGTTTTTAGGATGAAAGGACATGCTGGGTGGGATAAGGGTGGGACTGCATGGATGGCATTGGCTGGGATGGTCCCTTTAGAAGAGCTGAAGACCCTACACCCTCCTGTAATGGCAGCTGTGGAGGTATAAATGGTTATTTCAGAGTCTGGTCTCCATTGGTGTCCAGGGAAAGTACAACGCTGGGAGATTTGGAGGGGAAAGGGAGCAACTATGATGAGGCTGGGATAAAACCCCCCCACCTGCAGGGCAGACTTTGTATACTTCTTAACATTCTGGCACTGAAATGTTGGATACAGGACTCAAACTGTAGGGAAATGAGGGGCACTGGTCTTAATAATGTGGGACAAATCACCATACAGAGACACATTTAGAAAACTGGAAGCTAGTGACTTAACAGCACTCTACCCTTGATCACACTCTGGACACTAGCTGAAAGTCCTAACAATGGAGTGACAATGACTCACATTGAGTCTTTTGTGAGATCCACTTCTTGAACTGCCAGATAATTGCAACTCTTAATGAGCTGTTAATCACACCAGGCCATCTGGAACACTGAGAGAGATTAGCATAAGGACTAGAGCCTGCTAAACTAGGGACTATTTTTAACTTCATTAACAGCCATGACAAACCTGCACTAGTCAAGATGGGCAAGTAGAGAGTTAGCCGCACTAGCCCTGATCAAGTTGCACTAGGTTTTGGGCTAGTAAAACAATGTTAAAATTTACCCCTGGTGGGAGGGTACACATTCTTTTTATATTTTACAATGACTGTGAAGGGGATACTGAAGTCTGTGAAGTAAGGGATCTGCCAAACCCCAACCCCTGGCTCACCAATGGAAGCCTTGTACGACTGTCACAGACCACAGGGAGTGCTTGAGGAGCGGCTGGTGCTCTCGGTAAACTTAGCCAATACAGAAAACAATAAAAGGGCAAAAACAGCCCTTCTGGACAAAAATGTATTTTTCTGACTTTGGCGCCTGAAAAATACAATGTTTATTGCATTGCTTGTAAAGTGCAACACCATCAGGCAGACGAGGACCAGGGGCCTAACAACCCAATGTTTCATGCATGTGATCCTTGACGAAGTGCACGTACAGTGTGAAACATTGGGTCATTAGGTCCCGGGTCCTGTGTCTGCCTGCAGGGGGTGCACTTTTTAAGTACTTCAGTGAGCTTTGTATTTTCTAGTGCCTGGAGACAGAAAATGCTTTTGTTTGTAAGGCTGTTCATGCCTATTAGCCTTGTATCACCCCAGTTCCACCCCGTACCACCCCTGTGCATGAGTGAAGCTCCGTGCATTCAGACAGGGTGCAGCTGGGCACTGTAACTGCTGCCCAGTGCAGATCAACATGGGAAGGTGAAACTGTGTGAGCTGGCAATCCGTAATGCATGCAGATACTGGCCCGGCAATTCAGGACCTTTGTTAGGACACATGAACAACAAAATCACAAGAAGGCAGTATGGTTACCTTAGCACACAAATTGGGCAGGGATGTTGTAGTAACAAACATGACTAAGTTGAAAAGCTCCAAATGGATGCAGACAGCCTACACAGCTACTTTCCTGGGAAATTCTGAGTGGAGAGAATTTGATGCTTGCAGAGAAGTTGTCCCTCAGAGTAGAAATCCTCCCAGAGAAGGTAGCCTATCCAATGTAGAACAACATCTGTGGGTAAGGAAAGCGACTAGGTCAGTACTTCTAAGAGACTGGGGGGAGGGGCATGTAAATTGTGCCCATAACAACAGCTCCAGGATCAGTTTGCCAGCTGAGAGGAGTTTGTATTAAAGACTTGCGCAGACTGGGTGGGCCAAGCAGTCCTTTTTCTGCTGACAAATTCTATGTTTCATGTGTCTAACGTCAAGCTTGCAAAACTGCAGTCAGCATAGCATAGCATAGTGGTTAGAACGCATGACTGTGAGCTAGGAGATCTGGATTAGAATTGTGCTCAAATCATAAGGAATCCAAGACTGTGCTTTTTGCTCACATTACACTGTGCTCCATGGTTGAAATGTGTGGTTCTGCAACAGCAACTTTACTATAAAGGGAGTTAAGTTCAAGAAAGAATAGCTCTTGACTTAGGACCCGCTCCTCAAGTTGATCCACATCCGGGGAGGGGAGCCTGCATAGGCTTGTGGGGCACAGAGGGCCCACTCTGCACATGCAGTGACCTCCACACATCCACAGCCTTAGGATGTTTGTCCCTACTGTACCCAGTCCCTTGCTACCAGCAATCCTGTACATGCAACCAGGTAAGGGTAAGGACAGTGGCAGGAGGTGTGCATGTGCCCCATTCAGGAAGCTATGGCTGGGTTGTGGAGTGCCGGTGGTGGGGCCAAGAGCTGTAGTAGCATTCCACCCCCTGCACAGCCACAGGAACCTCGGTGCCACCCAATCAGTAGGTGGACCACCCACTCCCAGCCATTGGAGCCTCTGTGGAGGGCTAAGAGCTATGACTGCACTGGTCAGTGCTGACTTTAATTTCACCAACTTACCAATAGTGATATGGAAGTCCTTGATGGACTGCCATATCCTTCCAATCCCTGCTGTGTGATGAGTCACAGATCCACCAGCGAGTCGGCCCAGGCATCCAACTGAATGTCCAGCATTGGGCACTGCTCCGTCCTCTTGCCACTGTGCAAAGCACCGCGCTGGTGATGTGCAGTGGGTAGGGTCTGTAGATGTCATCCAGCGTGGATGGGCATTAGGATGTGTAGTGCCATGGCTGGAATATGCCCATACTGCACGTATTCTAGGCCAGCCCGCTTTGTGGATTTAGTCTTTAAAGTATTCTCACAGGAAACTCTGAATTCCAGACTGTTATGTATGTCCCTTTTACTTGGGCAGATTCACCTCTATCCCTCACTGGAATCAAACCAGGGAGACCCAAGTCCCAAAGGCAGCAGCTCTTAACCATTTAGCTGAAGGAAATTCACCCTAGCTGGGAAGTTAGAGCTCCCAGCTAGAGCTCTGTAGCTTCTAAAATTACTCGGCACTTCTTTTGGTTGTTTTTTTTTTTATTTTCACCAGTAGAGGGCGCTGCTTTGCACAGATTGCTTTTTTTATGTTCACACTTGCGTTTGCACAAAGCAAATACGTTGCTGTGATAGTGGATTTGAGAGGTGTGTTGGCAAGGGGCTCGACAGTGTCAGACCAGTCATCAGCCAGGCTGATCATGACACTGTTCTGTGCCTGCTGGGTGGAAACTTCGTGAAGTTCAAAGAAAACAGACGCCTGAATCACAGGGCAGCTCTTTCCTTTGATCTGCATGATGCCCCCAGCAAGCACAGCTGATCGAAGGCCATGATCAGCCTGTCCCTCCCTGCAGTGAAACAATCCCACCCTCTGCCAAGTATCCCTCCCACCTCCCATTGCTTCCCATTGCCCCTTCTGAATTTTCCAACACTTGGGTACCCAACCCTTCATGCCTGATAGTACCCTCACACCCCGCCTGTTTCCACTGTGCAACATCAGGGAGCCCACTTCCAGTACTGACAAACATGACGCTGACACTGGGGTGCCCAATCCCAGCGTTGGTACCTGAAATATAGAAAACCATCCCTCATAGTCTTTTTAATTTTTTTTTAAACCTTGTAAAAAAGTAAATTGTCCATCGATGTCTGTTGCCATCGCTGCCACCCCCACCTCTGTCACCCTCCCGCACCTGACCCACCCACTCAGCACCTACCATCTCACACTCCCCCTACCCTTACTTACCCACCTACCATGGGGCCAATGCAGTAATACTCTCTAGACCAGAGACACTCCTTCACTCTTCAACGCTGGCCTGGAAACTGAGGAAATTTGGTGTGTGTGGTCATGTATTTCACTGCATTTTGAACTTGCACTCATAACTTGGTCACTGTTTAATATTTGTCCCCCAAATTTTCAACATGGCCTTTTTAGGACACCACCTTATGAACAAGGTAGATGAAATTTTCAAATATAGCCGGAAAGGTGATTTCACAGTCAGTCTCTGAAATCACCTTTCGGGCAACATTTGAAAATGTTCACCTACTGGAATCATGAGGTGTGGTTATAAGAAGTACTATGTTGAAAATCTGAGAGCAAAATATTAAAAAAACAGTAAAGTTATGAAGGTACACTGAAAATTTTCAATGCACACTTTGGTCATTTTCAATATTTTGACCTCAAATTTTCAACATATGGTAGCTATTTTTTCATATCAGCTCATAAATATGACAGGTGTAATTTCTCAAATCTTGGCCAAAATGTATTTTTACACTTGTGTAGTGAAATGACATTTCGGCCAGTATTTCATGAATGACACCTGTCCTGTTTAAAAGAAGGGGTCATAAAAAGTCCATGTTGAAAATTTGGGGTCAAAATGTCACAAAACAACAAAGTTACAAAGCAAAAAAAATTGTCATTGTTTTCTCATAACATTGTGATGTGTGCAGATTTTGGCCCCCAATTTTTGACTCGGCCATCTTGTTACCCCACCTCATGAACATGACAGGTATAATTTTCAAATCTCCTCTAAAACACGTTTTAGCATTTGCTTGGTGAAGTCATCTTTTTGGACAGAGTTTTAAAAATTCCAACTACCCATGATCATGAGGTAATAGAATCTAAGTCAATGTTTAAAACTTGGGTTGAAATGTCAAAAAAACAACAAAGATGTGAGGAAATGTTGAGTTTTTGCTCACAACTTTGTGATTTTTGCAGATTTTGGCCCACCAAATGTGTAACATTGCCCTTCTGTTACCCAGCCTGATGAACATGACAGAATTTGTAATCCTAGACTTGATAAATAAATAAATAAATAAAATAAAAGAAGGCATTTTTCAACTCTCCTTTGAAACCTGTTTTGCGCAGTCCCTCTGTGAAACCACCTTTTGGACAGGATTTAAAAGAATCCACCTGTATTGATCATAACATGTGGTCATAAAAAGACTGTGTTGAAACTTTGGTGTCAAAGTGTGATGAAACACTAAGTTATGAAGGAAAGTTGAATTGTTCCAGCATTTACTTATAACTTTCATTTTTGGCAGATTTTGGCCCAGAATGTTCAACATATCCCTTGTGTTACCTCACTTCATGACAGGACAGGTGTCATTTTTCAAATTCCCTCCGAAACATGGTTTCGCAGTCACACTGCAAAATCACCTTTCAGATGGGATTTTAAAAAATTCTGCCTATGTTGATCATACTGTCAGATCATAAAAAGACAATGTTGGCGATCTGGGATCAAAATGTGGGAGCCCAATGAAAATTAGATATTGACTCTAAGCTGGACTATCCCGGGTAAATACAATCTAAAAATGTGTAAAAACAGGATGCCACTGAAAACAATATATTGCATCTCATCTGGTCTATCCTGGGTAAATATACAACAAAAATGTGTAAAAGCAGGACCCCAGTACAGCAGAGCCCTCAATGAACTGTGCATCCATGCTGCTTTATCCTGGGAAAAATACACAGTAAAAGATGGACCCCACTGAAGATGTAACTTGCCTCTCATCTGGGCTATCCTGGCTAAATACATTATACAAATAGATAAAAGCAGGGCCCCATCAGAAACAAGATATTGTATTTTGGCTGTGCTATCCTGGGTAAATAGTGAAAAACTTGGAAAAAGCAGGATTCCACTGAAAACAAGATAGCATCTGAACTATGCTAGCCTGGGCAAGTACAGTACAAAAATGTGTCAAAGCAGGACTCTACTGAAAATGAGATATTGCATCTCATCTAGGTTATCCCAGCTAAATATATTGCAAAACAGTATAAAAACAGGACTCTACAGCAGAACCCCAATGAAAAGGAGATGTTGCATCTAAGATGATCTGTCCTGGAAAAATACATTATAAAGGCAGGACCACACTGAAAACAAGATATCGCCATCTCACCTCTACTATCCTGGGTAAATGCAGTATAAAACTGCAAAATCAGGACCCCACTGCAAATGACATATTACATCTCATTTGGTCTGTCTTGGGTAAATATATAGTAAACATTTGTATAAGTAGGACCCGGTATAACAGCAATGCAAGTGGCAAACATTCAGCATTGATAGATGCTTGTTTCTTATATACAATGCCTACTTTCCCCAATAAGACACGGCAGCGCTTGGGAGGTCGCTGTAGGAGGGACGTCTGTGTGAGCTGTGGGCTGTTCTGTAGCACTTGGGGGGGGGTCACTACTAGAGGGACCTCTAACAAGGCGTGGGGAATTGGGATTAATTACTCTACTGGAGTAGGGGTCGCTACAGGAGGGACCCCAGCTCTAAAGCTGCTCATTCTGGGAAAGGACAGCTGTTGGTGGTTCAGGACCCGCTACTGGAGGGGGTACCATCGCTTTGCACTGAATTCTCTTGCCATTTGTAGCTCACTGCTGCAGTGTAACCTCAATAGTTCTCTGAATGGGGGTTAGTAGGGCAGGCCCCCTTTTTTTTAAATGCTCTATCTGCTGTCTAAAGTTTGTTACTGTAGAAGACTGGAATTACCCGGAGCACCTTTGAGATGCTGCTAATAAAAAATACCTGCACGTGCAGTTAGTTATTATAGAGAGCTAAGCTGGCTACCAGGCTGTTAGTTTAAAATGAAGAAATAGAAGTAAGAGTGTACCTGTAATAACAGTGAAGGCTGTTGGGAGCAGTTAGGACGTGACCAACCTATCTTGATGTACGAAGAGAACTGGCGATAGTACAGAGATATGCCCTCGCCCACTTTGATTTGATTGGATCATGCATCAACCTATAGGATGGACGAGGAATACCCATTGGTATCTGACTGTGGAGTACTATAAAGGGTACGAAATATAATGACCCATATTCTTGTAGCCACTGTCATGCCTGTTCCCTCTCTATTTGGGCAGACATAAGTCCAGTCATTACTGGGAATCAAACCAGGAATCCTTAGTCCCAATGGTAGATGCTCTTATCATTCAAGTTATAGGGATATTCCCCTAACTGGGAGGTTTAAGTGCTCTTTTTGTACAGTTGCTATCTCATGTACCACCACTAGAGGTCTCTAGTTGTTACAGTTACTCAGTGCTGCTTTTGACTGTTGTTAACAGCGTTCACTACTAGATGGCACTATAACACTGATCAGTTCAGCTGATTAACAGATCCTGGAGCAGTAATTATGGAAACAATCATATTGGAGTGGAAGTGGGAGTGAGGAGAGGTGCTAGATAATCAATGAGGGTATTGGACCACTATTTGAAAATGAGGGGAGCTTCTCGGTGCTGGTGACCCGAGTTTAGGAATGGGCTCAGGGAGTGGATGTTGGCCGGGGGGGGGGGGGAATTGAGCATCTCATAGGACACCTTCCTGCTCAGGGAAAGGAGGGTAGCATTCTGTGGTACAATATCACCTGTAGGGAGACCACAGGTGGCAGTGCAGAGGGAGCAGCCTGCGGAAGGAAGGATAGAAATCTAGCGCCAGAGCATAATCACGCAATTTTGTGTGCACTCTGAAGCCCAAGTTATCTGTGTCCTAGAGGTGGGAAGGAAGCAAGAGGAAAACTCCGGACTGTGGTAGCATGGCGTCGGCATTTCCAGGCCCCACCACTCTGACTATCTGCAGCCCTCCACACTTTGCGGACTGGAAGGGGTAATTTCCTTCCATGCCTGGATGGAGTTCACCATAGAGCAGATTGCCCCGTGGTCCCCATGAGAGAGTTAAGTGAAAGGGAAGGAGTAGAGGATTGGGCTGTGTCTTAGCCTGAAGCAGAGGTGAGCAGCTCCAGATACCATAGGTACGAAAAACAAAAACAAATAAGAAAGACAGTGAGAGGAGTGCTATACGTGCGCCTCCTCCTCCTCCCATCCATGGGGAAGCCAGCCTGGACTGTAAAACATGTCATAATAGTGAGCATGGGGAGGAATTTGAGAACTTGGCTTGCTTGGAATCCGTGGAATGGAATTAGATTCATCGGATTCCAGTCTGATTTTCAGTATCAGGATTTTCGGAATTGCAGTACAAAACTCCTAATTTTTCATTGAATCCTAAAATCTGTTTTTACTTAGGAGTTTAGGATTCCAAATCCGAATCAGATTTTGAAATTCCTAAATTCCTTGACAGTGCAGTGGGATCAGAATTGTGGGATTTTGAGCAGCCGTACCCCACACCCACATGTATAATTGCTTTGTAAAGTCAGTTGATATACAGTACAGAGTGTACGAAAGGTCTGGCTGTATGTAAAACCAAATCCCATTCTGTCTGTTCCCATGGGGCTCTGTGATCTATAAAGTTCAGATCACGGCTACACCAAGGTAAGCTGCTGTCCTTCTCACAAAGAACCAATAATAGCACGTGTGATCTAAAATTAGCTTGTAAAATGTGGGCAGCTCATTTGTGGATTCTGCTATGTTTACTGTAACAGCACAAGTACTTAAAATAGTTACCCATTGTGATAAAATATGCTTTGTATAATCTACGTTAAGCTGTATAGAAGCCAGGAAAGCATTACTCAGTGTGGGGGTGGGGGTGTGCTTAAAGAGCCAGCATGACACTGCAGAGACAACTTTGAAAAGAAAAATATTTATTTAAAATTGGGATGGTATGTGAGTCCAGGCTCATTTACAGGTGTGACTCCGGGGCTAAAAAGTATGTGCTAAATAGAGTAACAAAAATGCAGTGTACAGTGGCTGGATCAAGCAGCGCAGAGATACTGCGCAAAATTCAGAATGCAGTGGCTAAGGCAAACTACACAAAAAGCACTGCTAGGGCAGTATAGGTGCACGAGGTGAACATGTTAGTGGGATGGGAGAGAAGGAGTGTTTGTGCCCCAAGGAGCTGTTGGAGGCAGAACTACAAGGGGGAGAGTTTGTTTCTTCTGTCTGTCTCCCAACCACTTAACCACAATTGCCTACTGTATCCAAATGAAAACATTTATACTCCACTGCAGAACTTGTAGGGTACATTTTATTTTTTTAAGGTGTCAAAACAGTATGGCAAAAGAAAAAAAAAATGCCAGAAATGAGTACAGCATTTCAAGTGGGAAAGGCATTTTTTTTAGGTCTGGTGAATGCCGAAGAATGGATGTAGTAGAAATAGCTGCAAGCTATATAGCATCCTGTCACTAATGTTGAAATACAACATGGTTGTATTTAAGTGCATTGTAGTATGTTTATGTCTCATGAATAGTTTGTTTATTTAGTTTTTGTTAACTGGGAAAGGAGAACTAGGCAATTCTGTCTATTTTCAGCATTGTCCCAGAGCAAGGGGGGATACAGATGGAAACCAGCTGACAGTTGAACCAGATTAAGCTGTTGGTGGTATTTTTAATTGAATGGGGGAAATTTGGCCAGGACCCAGGGGAAATTCTCCTACTGTTGTTCAAAAAGTGCCATAAGATCTTTAATGTCCACCTAGACAACCACCAGAGCAGGCAGGTAGGATCTCAGTTTAAAGTCTCATCTGAAAGACAGCATCTCAGGAGTGCACCCATGGTGCACTACATTGTCAGAATGGGATTTAACCCAAGTTCCTGGTGGTGGTGGAACCCACAGTTTTCTGATCTTCTGGCCTCAGAGGTGAACGTGCAACCTACACAGCCACTGACAGCTAATACCTTTGAGCCAGGAGCTCTTTTACATAGGTTCCACATCACGTTACATACACAGGTACAAAGTAAAGCAAACAAGGACCAAGTAACATACACAGAGTACATACAGTGTTGCAGCCAGGAGGCCTTGTCAGGTAGAAGTAATGTTAACACTGAATACTAAAACGGAGCTCAGGCACTGGACTGTGTATGCCTGTCCTAGTAACTAAGCAGACAGTGAACTAGCAAATTGAGCAGAAACATAACCAACAGTGACCAGGCATTGGGCAAAGTGTGCCTGTACTAAGGATAAGAAGACTTGACTTAAATAACAAAGAATTAAGTATTTCTAGGATAGAGTTCTATCTGTACAATAAGGTGAGCTGCAGCCTAGAGGCATTGTCAAGGTAAGGGAACGGAGATAAGAGAGAAGGGGTTGGGGACTGGGAGGGATAGGGAAGGGTAGCGAGGAGAGGGAGGGGGTGGAGTGGTAAGGGTAAAGGGTGATAAGGGTGAAGATGAGTGATGTAGGGGCCAGGCTTTCACAAGTTAATAAATAGCAGTCACAAGTGGCATAAGCCACAAGGTGTTGCCACAGTTTGCATTTAAATGGACCTAGTGTGGCAGTGTTGGTGATATCACTTCTAAGAGAGTTGTACCACTTAGAGGCTCTGACAGCGAACGACCACTGGCCTTGTGAGGTATGACAGTGGGGGATTTGGAAGGCAGTGTTGTCAGAGCTTCTTGTGAGGCAGTTGGAGGGAGGCTGGGCCAAGGATATATAAACTTTTACAATACCTGTATATCTTGTCATGTCAATAAAGGTATATTTGAATTTGGATTACTAGGAAACTTCAAAGAAAGAGAGACAGTGGTGAAAGAAAAAGAGAGTGAGAGAAAGGAAACATCCCTACTTTAAAACAGATGCCTTAAATGAGTGTAAGATTTATCTCTCTTTACCCAGCTTTGCGGGGGGCATCGTCTGTAAACTGAATGACAGGCTTGCATGTTTCAGTACTGGACACAGAGATCAATTCTTGCATTCCTAGTCTCAGAGGCAGCAGCTCTAACCCTTTAGCTAAAAGGAAACTTCCTTTTAGACAATGTGTTAGACTGTTTCCTGTTCGTGTATGTTGCAATCTTTACTTTCTCCACTAGAAGGCATTCTGCCTCTGGTTACTGATGTTATATACATTATAGGGAGAGGCAGATGTGGGCACCGGGCAGGACAGCTGTTCCAGAGGCTGTGAAGATGGACAGAGTAGGCAGGCTGACGCACTGAAATTTTGCGGGGGGGTGGTAGAGCAGGATCAAGCATCAGAGGTATGCAGAAAACAGGAAGATGGGATGGCTGTGGAGAGGAGAATGCAGAGGTAGAAGGGGGTGGAGGAGTAATGATATTGTGAGAGGAGGGCGTGGCATTGACCAAAGCATCAAGATTCGAAGGACGAGAAGGAGAGGCTCAGGTGTGGAGAGCAGTGATGTGTGAGAGGCGGAGAGTTAGTGGCAAACCTGCAGAAGGAGTGGGTCCAGTCTGGGCTTGGGGCTGTTGCTGAAGACCATATCCATGTTGTCAAATGCCATTAAGATCATCTTGAGGACAAACATATTGTGGACCTGGATTGGGAGGCACCACATGTTGTGAAATGGTGCATCGTGCTTAGAAACTTAGAAACATAGAAAGATAGAAGTTGACGGCAGATAAGGACCGCAAGGCCCATCCAGTCTGCCCATTTCTTTTTCTACCTTATAAATGTGCCATCGGCCTTTGCTCTGTCAATGGCCTATCTATTCATACTCATCTGTATTGCTCCCTTATGCCTATCCCATGCCTGTTTGAAGCCCTGCACTGTATTCATATCCACCACTTCCTGAGGTAGGCTCTCCTTGCATCCACCACCCTTTCTGTGAAAAAGAACTTCCTCACATTACCCCTTAATCGGCCTCCCTAATCTCATGCCGTGTCCTCTTGTCCTGCTATTTTTCTTATATTGAAACATGTTAGACTCTTTCACCTTGTTAATGCCCTTAAGGTGTTTGAATGTTTCGATCATATCACCTCTCTCCCTCCTTTGCTCTAGGGTATACATATTGTGTTCAGTTAATCTGTCCTCATATGTTTTCTGATTAAGTTCCTGCACCATTTTGGTTGCTCTTCTCTGGACTGCCTCAATTTGGTTAATGTCCTTGTGAAGGTGTGGCCTCCAGTACTGCACGCAGTACTCCAGATGGGGCTAGGGCAGAGTTTTCTGTAAATGCAGTGTGGGAGGAGAAATCCAAGCTTTGAAACATTCTGAGTTATTTCAAGTGGGTAACTTCTTCAAGGGGAATGCGAGTAAGAGCCTTCAAGCGGGGGGGGGAGCTGAGCATGGCAAGCTTTTGTTTTGTACCATGCGTGTAAAGGAGATTTCAACTTATTTCAGAATATGTGTCATATATTTTCAGTACAGTATACCTTCTAATTTTTTTCATACCTAAGGACATTTGCATGAAAACAGAATCTGTGTCCCTTAGGTGAGGTTGCCAGACCAGGGAGGGCCACTGACAGCAGCACTTCCCTGACCAGGGTAGGCTGGCAATGACACCCCCTGATGAAGAAAGTTTGTTCTCGAAGTGCTGGGGCAGGAGTGGTGCACAGCTCGGTCTGTGCCTTAACCCAGTTGTTACATTAAAGCTGGTTTTGAACTTATTTCAGCATGTGGGTGAAATTTATCATCATTTACTGGTTTCCGTGAGTGCAGTACCTACTTTAACTTTAGGCTGGCTCTGCACCCTCAGCATCAGCGACCCTGGTGGCAGACTGCAGAGGTGTGCCTTGGTCCACTGGAGACACAGATGTGGGAGTGGTCACAGTAGGATGCTACATAGCACCACAGTAGGAGGGTGGGCTGAGGTGAAAACGGGGATAACCCCCCCAGAGCTGCAGAGTGAGGGTCCTCTCTCTGCATTCTCGAACCCCATAAACGGCAAAATAAATAAATACATACATACATGTATACATACATACATACATGTATACATACATACATGTATACATACATATATACATACATACATGTATACATACATACATACATGTATACATACATACATATATACATGAATACATACATACATGTATACATACATACATGTATACATAGATAAATAGAAGTAAACAATCACTGCTTCCGAGGCAGCGGGGGAAAAAATTGCCAAAAATGGCACAAAAGTTAAATACATTTTTCCTAAAACAGAGTGTGACATCACAAGCAAAGGATTCTGACATCATCAGTAGAGAGGCAGCAGAAGTAGGTGATGTATGAGGCACAAAGATCACAATTTCATTCAAATAATTTTAGGCTTAGTCATAAAGAATAAATCTGGAATAAAAATTCTGGAAACATATAAAATATGAACTATAAACTGAACTTTGTCAGAATAGTATAGCTGTCTTGCCTGGCGCATCATTATTTCCTAAGATGTTGGGTGGCCATGGCCACACCCACTGACTGGCAAAATCCTGCCAAACTGGCTGTTTGATCAGCAGCTTGGCTTCTGACAGGTGAGTGAGAAAGGCCCTATTATTTCCAAAGTGTTTTTCCTGAAGTATTTGTACCTGTTTGCAAACAATTCCAGTTTTCCCAGTTTATCACCTGTATATGTGTGTCTTTTACGTTAAAGAGCAACTGACGCCTTTGTAGCTGGATGCCATTCAGCTTGTATTTTATATTATAGTGGCACGGTAATGCCACTATAGTTAGCGTCGAGTACCCCATTTAAGGTTAAACTCTGAAATGTGGTAGCTTAATAACTTTGCCTCCGTATGACGGATTTGCCTGAAATTTGGAGTGGTACCATAGATCTCTGGATCTGCCAAGTTTCATAATGGTTGGATATACGGTTGCAGAGCTACATAGCGCCATAGAATGCGGTAATTACGCATTTTTTTGCATTCTTTGCTCCCGCCTACATCGCCGCTGCCACCAGTCCAAAACCTTCAGGGAACATGCAGTTGGGGTCCTCGGGATGTGCCTTTGAAGATTTTGTGAAAAATATTAAACGTTCAAAAGTTATTCAAACACAAGTTTCCTCATTATAGTCAATGGGAAAAGTTAACAAAAGTTCAACAGTGTCGCAATGCAGTTTTTAGTGTCGCAAATGACCCTGTAGTGTCAAAAATCTGCCATTTTGTTTTCAGTTGGTGGTCACAGAAATGCTTGGTATTTAAATTTGGGACCCTTAGGACACACTCTTTTGTGTTCACCTAGTTGAGTCTCTGAGAATGCTAGCCATGTCTTTTGGGGGGTTAAACACCCAGAAATATGTTTTTAATTTTGGAAACAAATGTCACAAAGTAGTGTTGCACTTGCGACACTTTCATGGTTTTTTTTGTGAAAGTGTCGCAAATCACAACACTACTTTGCGACACTATGCCAAAAACAACAGGAAATCTTTGTCACCCTGCTGCAAAAGAACGGTTTGGTCTTTTGGGCTGAAATTTGGAGGGAAGACAACCAATATCCCACAAATGTGCTTTTTAGTGGTTTGGTGACAAAATATTAGAGGGCTGCAAAGTTACAGCACTCTGAAATTGACAATTTTTCCCACAGGCTAACATTATGGTGTCTGCCGTGTCTTTCGGAGCCCGTATCTCGAAAACGCTTCGAGATACAGACTTTCGTCAGAAAAATGTTTAGCCCCCCCAGGAAAGTCATAAATAATATGAGATTTTAATTTTTTTCTATGTTGTACGGTTCCTGAGATATAAGCAATTTAGTATTCCAAGGGTGGGATATTCAAAGCAGTTGCGCAAGAGATGCACCTGCGCAAGGCGGAAGTTCACCAAAGAGTGCTATTCAGCAGGAGCAAATGCGTGGCTCAAATCGCAGTGTGCCAGTGTGCAACCCAAATGAATGCATGCCCAAGTGCAGGGGGCATAGCCTTGAATAAGCAGTGCAGTGTGATATTCAACAGCAAGCCGATGGCGCAAGCGCGGAGCAACAGGGACATGCGTGGAGCAAACTTGAGCCCATAAAAAGAGGGAGCAAGCAAGGAACGGAGGCTTGTGCCACAGGGGAGCAGGGGAGAGAGAGAGAGACATTGGCAAGGCAGGACAGCAGGAGGGGTGCAAGACAGAGGCACTAAGTGCCACAGAGTGTGGGACAGGGCGTATGACCCTGAAAGTGCCAGCGTGTGAGTGTGTGTGTGTGAGACATCAGTGGGGGCAGCAACTGCAGCATGAGCCTGCGAGCCCGGTCATAGGAGTGGCAGTGAAAGCACCCAGACAGGTGAGAGGCGGAGGCGACGGCCAACAGGCCGCCAGCAGGACCCCCAACACAGGTGTGCGCCCAGGGCAGAGGCACACGCAGCAGCACACAGCCAGGGGAGACAGCCGCCCGGGGTGGGGCAGGACATCCCAGGCCATGGCCAGTGCCATCTTCCAGATGGAGGCAGTAATGAGGGGTGTGAGGAGGCAGGAGGCAGAGCGGCATGGCCATGGAAGGGCCCGTTGGCGGTATGCCCGGAACAGGTGGTACCATGCCCGCACCACCTATGAACAGTACAGTGACACCGAGATTGTGGGCCGGTACCACCTGAACTGGGCAATTCTGAGGCAGCTCTGTGAGCTGTGCAGTGATGAGATGCAGGCACCCACAAGACGAGGCCACGCCCTGTCAGTGGAGACCAAGGTCACAGCCGTCATGTGCCTGCTTGCCACGGGTACCTTCCAGAGACCAACAACGGACACCACAGGCATAACCGAGTCGGCTGCATCACGGCTCCTCACACAATTCCTCAATGCACTGCTACCACATGCTGCAGAATACATAAAATCCCCCAGCACACAGGCAGAGCGTACAGCGAACATGCAGGAGTTCCACAGGGTGGTACGTATGCCTGGCATGCTGGGGCCATCAACTGCACCCACGTAGGAATCCGCACACCACCAGGGCTGGAGGGGGTAGCCTACGTCAACAGGAAGGGCTACCCCAGTGTCAACTGCCAGGTGGTGTGCGATGCCAGGGGGGCGCATAATCAATGTCTGTGCCACACACCCTGGTGGAGCACACAATGCCTTCATCTGGCACCAGTCAGCACTGTGCCACAGGTTCAAGAGTGGGGACATCCCCACTGGCCACCTAGTAGGTGAGTATGCAGCTGGAATGGGCAGCCTAGCACAACAGGGCAGGGCGTGGGGGGACGCTAGGCCTGGGGCATCAGAGGGTGTGGCAGGGAAGGCAGGGGGGGCAGCTACACAGATCACCATGCTAACCACACATGTCAACAAACAGGTGACAGTAGATACCCACTCCGGCCCTGGCTGCTCACCCCATACTGGCACCCGTTGACCCCAACGTAGGAGCGATACAGTGAGGCACATGCCAGCACATGGAACATCATTGAGCATGTGTTTGGGCTGCTGAAGGCATGGTTCCATTGCCTGTCCAGGTCTGGCGGTGCCCTACAGTACAGCCTCTCAAAGGCCTGCGGCTTATTCCTGGCCTGTTGTATGCTACACAACATGGCCACTGACTGTGGGATAGCTGTCGAGGTCGAAGAGGGGAACAGCAGTGGGGACGACATGGCCGCTGGTCCAGGTGGTGGTGGGCAGCCCCCCTCCGGGCGACAGGAACCCCGGCTGAACAGGATGGCCCAGCAGCACCAGGACACAATTGCAGAGCAGCACTATGGTGCACGCAGGTAGGTGTACATGACTACACGCAAGTCCCAGGGACCATGGCACAGTACACAGGCATGGAAGGCCGGGCCCCATGACAGACACAGCCGGAGGGTAGCGTGGATGGGCATGAAATTGGACTCCATGGAAGCACCCTGTACAGCACTGTAGACCTCACCCACACACCCCCACAGACACCCGCACACACATGGGCACCCACATGCGCACACCCAGAGGCTGCCAACGGACACGTGTCAGAAGCTGCACACCAGTGCACAGTAGCAGCTGGTGTTGTGTTGGCATCATCATACACATGCCACAGTTGCCAGCAGCTGGGTGGGTGTGCACAAGGCGGGTGTGTGGCGTGGTCCATGGATGACATGTCCCTGGAATGCACATGCACACGCCACACCAATGTGCATACAGGGCAGTGGCAGACAGCGGATGGGGAGGGATGCAGATCTGGACCGCCGCGAGTTTGCACGGCCACCGTGGACATGTGGACAGCCCCGCCGGGACTGCCCAGCAGACACAGGCTGTGCGATGGCCACAGGGGGTGTCTCAGACGTTCCCCCAGGTGTGTCACTGCGGGAATGCGACCCGTCCCTCGCAAGGGTCTGCAGGCTACCGAACATGCCTGCTCCAGGCGTGCCCGGAATGCCCACAGCGGATCCTGGCATCGACACTGAGGGGGTCACTTGACGCCGTGACCGAGGGGTGGAGAAGGCACTCCGCGGGGTCTGTGGTGGACGGCCATGCACCAGGGTGGCCAGTGGTGCTAGGCTGGCCGTGACTGCAGCGGTAAGCTGATCCAGGGCTGTGGTCATGTCATCCCGCATGCATGTGGTCTCAGCCAGGAGCTGCTCATAGTCCCAGTCACGCCTCCCTGCGGACTGGCGCGGCTCTGTGCGGAGTGCACGCACCCCTGCCACGACCAGCACCTGTTGCTCCACGGAGGCCCGTAGCAGACGGGTGCTCGGTCAAGGGTTGGGCGCCCTGGGGTGCATGGGCATTGTGCCGACCCACGGGTGTTGCATGACCCCGCAGCACAGCCCTCCTCACTGGTGGGGCTGCACAGCGGGGTCCCCTTGGGGCTGATCAGTCTGTGGTGCGACGGCAGCGGCCACTGCACCTGGCCCCCCCTCGACCCCGTCCTACTGCCTCCCTCCTGGCATCCTCTGCACCCTGGTGGTGGTCTGTCCTGCTCTGGTGGCATGCTCCCTGCTGTGTCGGTTGTCCTGTGTCCTGGCCCATATACCTCTGACCCTTGCGCAGCCCTGGTTGCGCTATGGCGCTTGCTGGCTTGCTTCCTGGCACAGCCCTGGTTGCGCTATGGCACATCCCTGCGATATTCAGCCGTGTTGTGCTGGCGCATGCCGTCATATGCAACCTTTGAATATCACATTCGGTGCGCACTGGCACAGTGTACTTGCACTGCGGAGCTACTGCGCCTGCCTCTGGCGCATTTCTGAATATCCCACCCTCAGTGTTCATTTTCTGCTCCGAGGGCCATTATTATGCAAACATTCTTTGTATTCACTGTGCTTCTGAATGCACTTTTTGGGTTCAAAAAGTTGGTGCGTTTGCATTACTGTTACAGTTAGTGTTTTCGCTTGCGTTTCTGTGACCGTTTGCATTAGCGTTTCTGTCACCGTGTGCGTTACTCTTTGTGTTTGCATTACTATTACTATTTGTGTTTCCATTACTGGTTTTGTTTCCGTTTGTGTTTCCTTTTGCGTCACCGTGTGCATTGCCGTTTGCATACTCACTTCCGTTTGCATTTCTGTTTCCTTTGGCATAATCATTGCTGTTACCATAAGCGTTTGCTTTTCCAATTGTGTTACCGTGACCCTGCGCGTAACGATTTGCGTTTGCTTACGCGCTTGCGTTTCCCCTTCCATTTCTTTTACTGTTCCCTTTGATGTCCTCCTTGCTGTTACCGTAACCATTTCTGTTTCCAATTGCATTACCGTTACCGAAGGGCCCCACGCTCGCACCACCACATTCCATTCACTATTTATACTGCACATTCTCAAAAAGAAGGGAAATTCATGGCAAAAATCTCTGTTTAATGCATCAGTTAGGGTTGTTCCACAGCGACAAAAGCAAGGAAATTCGGTGTTAGGGTTGTCACCTCTTGCATCCCGTGCCCACTCCGCCCCCACCAACAGGCATCAGGGTGTGTGTTGGGGTCATAGGTCCTAACTCTCACCCCATTCTCCTATACTGCACCACCTCAGCTTGTTTACACATGGAATGGGGTGAGAGTTAGGGCTGATGACCCCAATGCACACCCCGATGCCTATTGGTGGGGGTGGAGTGGGTGTGGGTTGCAAGGGGTGGCAACCCTAACATCGAATTTCCTTACTTTTGTCACTGTGGAACAACCCTAACTGATGCATTAAACAGAGTTTTTTGCCATGAATATCTTATATAGATTTCTTCTCTCCATTATTTATTACTGAAGAAATTTCCACAAAAACAAGATATTTACCTTTAAGAGTTCATCTGCCTTTATATCTTACTCTCTGATTGAAATCATAATGCTCTGTTATGACATCAGTCTGTTGCCATGAGAATAAATGTGATGTCACATACAGTGTTATGACATCAGGATGGGAAGAAGCAATAGGATCTGCGGAACCCTCAAGGAACAGCTGTCCTGTTTTCATGCATATGACTGACCTCAGTAATAAATGATGGAGAGAAGAAATACACAGCTCATGAGATGTGTCCAAATATTACGTTTTTCAATGGTCTTCTCAAGGAGTTGGTGGCTCTTTAAGATTTAATAGTTGGGCCACCCTGATGGCCCAGCAACCATGCACCCTGCTGCTATGCAGATGACCCGAATTTGAGAGCGAGCTCAGAACGCCACCTAGGGGGCCTGACTGTAACAGCTGCTGCACGCCAGTGTGTTGTGATTGGAGAGGGATGGCACTGTGCCAGCATTGTGCCAGCGGTGCCACGCCACCAGTGCAGCGGTGACCCCTATGGTGGGTCAAAGGAGATGCTCCCTCTGCAGGATGCCGCTGCATGCAGCCGAGATGCGAGCCACTGCGTGCAGCCGAGATACGAGCCGCTACATGCATGCCAAGTGGAGGAGGATGGAGAGGAGAAGCACAAGGGGGAAAACCTAAACTCTGCCTCTGTGACTTCCTGTGGTCCTGGCTCCCCCAAGGTCCAAGCACCCTATGGACCCGGTGGCGATGACAGCTGAGGCATCCGCCTTATCTTGTGCCACACCGGCAACCCAGGTTTGGGAGTGAGCTCGGGCTGCCAAGAGCTGGATGGGGAGGGGAGGATTGAGCATCCAGAAGACAGCTCTCCTCCCCTGAGAGGGAGGGGGAACTGGAACCTGCGGCATTAGTGGCTCCTAATGGAGGCTGGGAGCACTGCAGCTGAGAGTTCACATAGCGGGGGAAGGCTTCAGCGGACGTCCTGTGCGCAGGTGCTGAAGTGCACCCATCATGCACTGGCCATTAGAGGGGGAACAGAAAAGTGGAAAAGCCCTGGCATGCAGGAGGATGATGATGGATCTCGAGGGGTCAGCCCACATGCCCACTGCTGGACCCAGCCTGGCCAGCTCTCCTGGATCTCTTTCTCTGCTTCCGAGCCACGGCCAACTGGATTATAGATAGAGCACCAGGTAGGAGAAAGGTGGCCCCACCTCGGGGGAGAGCCAGGGGGTCGGTCAGGGGGCTCTGTGGAGCAGGGGAATGGAGATCCAGCACCTGATTTCCTGGTTGGGAGGGTCTCAGGCAGGGTGGTAGGTGCCGTCCGAATGGGGTCTCATCTGAGAGATGGTGACAGGAAGGAAAAGGAATTAAAAAAAAAGGTCTAAGCGCCTGCCAGCTCTGGATCCTAGCCCACAATATATGGTCTGCCTTGGGGAAGGGGGAGGACAGCTCTCCCTTGGAGCTCCCGCCATGGGGGAGGAAACATGGGGAAGGTCAGCAGGGTGTGGGGTCCTGGGGAAGGTCAGAGATTAACAGGGCCTGATCGGGGTACACCCCTGGGACCATTATACCTGGTGGAGCATGACTGGGGAAAAAATATAAATGGAGAAAAACAAGATTTTATAGTTCTCAACAAATATGCCAGTCCTAAAACTTAAAATGTTTTTTTTTTTCACAGTTGGTTGCAAAATCAAAATGGAGAAGTTTCTTAAGTGTTGCCTTGTAATGTGGTCTGATCACATGCCAGGAACCTGTTGGAACTGAAAGCAATACAAACAAGAGAGGCGGGGCTTAATCTTATTCTAATCCAACAAGCAAATATCTTAAAGCCACAGATACCAGAGAGAAAGGGAGAGAGAGAGAGAGCACATCATGTCCAAAGGCCTGAGGAATGACATTGCTTTTATGTAGATCATATGAAGTGATGCAATAAGGAGGCAGTGTGGTCTTATAAGAGACCCAGGTTCAAATCACACTCACTACAGTTACATACTGTGTGACCTAGCAATATTGTAAGTCAGCTGATGTCACTTTGTTCTGCTTCATTGCAGTTTTCAGCTCAACTGATGTCACTGGGTTCTGGGACTGCTAAATAATTTAAAAATGAATTTGGGTGGGAAGAAGGTTGCATTAATAGGGGGCACTATACTAACAATACATTGGGGTGATGAAACAGACTTGTCCAAATTTACAATTATATTTAAAAAATGTAGACTACATTGTTTATGTTCCATAAAAAAAAATATATATATATATATATATATATATTTATTTATTTATTTATTTCTGAACCTATGAACAGGCTACTCTGGCCAAATTCTGATGAGCCTGTAAGTTTCATCATTAAAACTGGTTTTGTTAGCTGGCCCGGTGGCGCTGAGGGCTGAGGCGCTGGTCGCCTGACCTCGCGCTATGCCAGTGACCCATGTGCGGGAACGAGCACGGGCCGCTGGGGGTCGGCAGGGGTGGAGAAGGATTGAGCGTTCGACGGACTGCTCTCTTTCTCCATGGTGGGGGTCCTCAGTAGTCGGTGCTTGCCTGCTGCCTAGCGGAGGCTGGGGAGCCGGGCACTGCACTGTAGCAATGGGAGAAGTTGGGGCAGATGCCAGGAGGTAGTGCGTGCGGACACGTACGCACTCCTCTCCGTAGGTGTCATTGCACACCACCACTCCTGGGGCGTAAACACCAGAAAAAAGGAAGAGCCATGGCACTATGGTGGAGGGCACCTCCCAGGCTCCGCTCCTGGCCAGCCACTGCACGGGACCACTGGATCCAGTCCTCAGTGGGGGTTGGGGAACCCCGCCAGCCCTGCTAGGGGGTTAAGCCCTGGGAACTTGGGTCAGCGCTGGGTGGTGGATGCCGGGGGATGGGGCTGGGGGCTCCCTCTGGATGTCAGCTGGCCAAGGAGCCAAAAAGTAACATAAAAAAAAAAACAAGCAAAAAAGAAAGCTGGTGTCTTTTTTTTTTTTTGCAATTCATTGGCAAAAAAGTCTTAATTTTGGATTTTTTAAATGTAATTTCACAAATTAATAACCTTTGAATCGTCAAACAGATTTTCATCAAATGTCGCAAAGAATTTGCCCCTTGGAGTAAGGCAGTGCACGCCAAATTCTGCAGTCCTGGGACAATGATCACTGCACTATAAGCTATCAAAGACCCTGTTTTTGACACAGACAGTAAGGCCCCCATATTCAAAAGTCCTCTGCAAGCTCATGCAAGTGCCTGTGCTGCACATCTAAGATGCATCAGCCCAAAATAATGAGATATTCAGAAGATGCGCCATGAGATGCGCTTGTGCATGTCCAGCTTAATATCCCAAAGATGCGCTATCACACAGTGAGAGATGTGCAGCAAGTGACCTGAACCCCATGTGGATCATAGGGAAATGTGCGATGAAAGTCACTTGCGTGATGCACAAAGTTGCAATATTCAGGTGGGATATGCAAATGACCTCATTGCACACTCCAAGCCCATCTCCACATGCGCAGCTCATTACTGGAATGTATCCAGGTCATTTGCATACCCCGGGCATGCTCAGTTCCAGCTGTGCAGGGCTGCCCCACCACTCCACAAAGGTGAACAGGAGGAACTGCAGCCTATTAGGCAGGTGTGATGGACTGTTTGTGTGTGGGTGGGTGGGCTACATTGGCCTGGGTACAGTGCTATTATCAATAGCCATGTACAGGGTTAGACTGGGGTACAGGGGGCCCACCTGGACAGTGACCACAGGGGCCCACCTGGACATGCAACAGGGGAGGGCACAGGGTGACAGTCTGATTGATATACCACATGCATGTGATACACCAGCTCCATATGCAGCATACAGTCACCTGCAGTGCCCCCCCATATGAGTGGAACATGGTGATGACTGCAAGGAATGGCAGTGTGCAGAGGGTGACCAGGTACACTAGTGGGTGGGTCCCACTTATATGTACCTATGGTGTACCACCGTGGGTGTGTGCCACAGGTCAGTCCCTGGCCTGTGCCAGGCTGCCACCTATCCAGCAGGCTACCTGGGCACCATTGCCCCAGATGGCACCCTGGGTGCATGCCACTGCCAGGTGGCACCCTACAGGCTGTATGGGTGCAGGCCATGGCCCCTGGTACATTTGCTGCATTGTGGCTGTCCGCTTCGTTGGTGTGCTCGGGGGACACCCGACAGCACTGGCATGTGGCTGCTAGGTGTCTACGTCCAGGGTGCGGTGTGGGGTGTTGCTCCCTGGATGGTGCCAGTGGTGACACGGCACCTGTGACTCAGGGTTCATCCACTCTGGCATGACTGCTGTGTGTGTGTGCCTGCAGCATGTCCTGGTGCACCTCCAAGGGCTGTCTTCAGATGGCTTGCCTGCAGTTCTGCGACCTGCCTGTGGGTGGCTGGCCACTTAGGCATGCTTTTTCCCATGCCTGACTTTGGGTGGCTCATCTCTGAGATGCACAGCAGATGCACCACACATTTAGGCTGAATATAGGAATGTGCAGCACATTCATGGGAACGCCCCCTACATGCACCGCATACATTATAGATGTGCAGTGGCGCATCCGGAGATATTCTCAAAGGAAGTGGCAGTGAAGGTTCAAGAGAAAAAGAAAGCTTTCAGGAAGTACAAGGAATCGCAGAAGGAGCAGGACAGAGAACTGTATCAGTTAAAGCAAAAGGAAGCTGGGAAGGCAGTCAGAACAGCAAAGGCCCAAACCGAGGAAAAGATAGCAAACTCAGTTAAGAAAGGGGATAAAACCTTTTATAGGTACATCAGGGAGCGAAGGAAGACCAAGGGAGGGATAGTGAGGCTTAATAAGGGGGAGGGAGGGTGGGCAGAGGAGACTGAAAAGGCAGAGATACTAACATACTAACATACTATTTGCCAGCAGATTAGGCCTTACGGTCTATCGAGTCTGCTCGAACCTAGATCGTTAATTGGGTGCCGAGACCCTCCCATCCCTTGTTCTCTAGAAACCCCTATCATCCATCCCCACCCCTCGGGACAGGCCATCATCTGATACATCCACTTTCTGTGTCTGTCCCACCCTCTCTTGAAGCCCTCCACTGTGGATCTCTGAACCAGCTCACCAGGCAGTGCATTCCAAGGGTCCACCACCCTCTCAGTGAAAAACCTCCTCCTCTTTCCCCTCACCTTCCACCTTCCAACTTCAAACCATGCCCTCTGGTGATACCTCCCTGTTTTAGCCTAAAGATCCTCCATGTTTACTCCTATTTATTCCCTTTGAGGTACTTGAAGACCTCAATCATGTCCCCCTGTCTCTCCTCTCCTCCAATGAAAACAGGCAGAGCTCCTCAAGTCTGTCCTCATAAGTCAAATCCCCTAGCCTCGATCATCTTTGTTGCCCTCCTCTGTACCCTCTCCAGGAGCTGTATGTCTCTCTTCAAATGTGGTCTCCAGTACTGTACACAGTACTCAAGGTGTGGTCTAACCAGTCCATTGTACAGAGGCAGAATCACTTCCTGTCCTAGAGGTGATCCCCCTACAATGCATCCCAACATCCTGTTTGCCTTGCTAGCTGCCTCCTGCACTGCTCAGAGTTATTCATACATGTATCCACCATGACCCTAGGTCTTTTTCCCTATCGAGGCCTCCAGCCCCTCCCAGGGTGTACCTGGTTTAGGGTTTCCCGACCAAGATGCAACACCTTGCACTTGGTGATATTGAAATTTAATTTCCATGTGTGAGCCCAGCTTTCCAGGGTGTCCAGGTCCCTTGCAGGCCACCCTCCCTCTTCTCCCTCAACTACTGCTCCCATCTTGAGTCATCCGCGAAAAGACCATTTCACATCCTATACCCTCCCTGATGTCCGATATGTATGCATTAAACAGGATCGGACCCAGGACCGAGCCCTGTGGTACCCCACTACCAACCTCTCTAGGGTTTGAGAGCTCCCCACAGACCACTACTCTCTGAGTGCGTCCAGCTAGCCAGTTTTCAATCCATCTGACCATCAAAGGGCCTACTCCTAACCCCATCAGTTTCTCCACCAGACCATTGTGGGGGACAGAGTCAAACGCCTTGCTGAAGTCCAAGAATAATACATCCACAGGCTTACCCCTGTCCAGTTCTGATGTTACCCATTCATAGAACTCCACAAGGTTGGTTTGACATGATCTACCTGGCACAAACCCATGTTGCCGACTATCCAGACCTCCCACCTCCTCCAAGTACACCCCCAATCGTTCCTTTAGTATACTCTCCATTAATTTTCCCACCACCGAGGTCAAACTGATGGGTCTATAGTTACCTGGTACTTCCTTGACCCCCCTTTATGGATTGGTACCACATGTGCCTCTCGCCAATCACTAGGTACCCTCCCTGTCTCAAGTGACCTGCTGAAAAGCTCCGCCAGGGGTGCAGCCAGTATGTCCGCCAATTCCCATAGTACTCTGGGATGAATTGCCATCCGGCCCTGGAGATTTGTTTTTCTTTAGGGCCTTGAGGGCTAACCACACCCTTTTGGTGGAGATAGCATCATCCGTCCCTCCCTTACTGGTCTTTTTTATCCTTATCCAGATGTGACACCCCTGGGGTACCTTTCCTCCTCTTGCTCCATTTCTGTTGCTCCCTGATCCCACTCCCTGCCGCTTCTATCCCTTCATGCCTTGCTTTGTAGATATCCCATCCCCTCCTAGCGAACACAGAGGCAAGTACTCGTTAAATACCTCTGCCTGGTCCCTCGCCTCTTCCACCCACCCTCCTTCTGATCTCAATCTGCTGAGATGGCCCTTAGTTTTCTCCGCTCCCCAATGTACCGGAAGAACCCTTTTCCCCTCCCTGTATCCCCTGTGCCAGCCGCTGCTCTTTACTGGACTTTGCTCCCCTCACCATACTAAACAAATATTTTTGCTCAGTATTTACAAAGGAAGGGGGGGTACCTAGAACAAACAGTAGAAACACACTGGATACAGAAGTTGATACCAGCCCATTTACAGAAGAAAGGGTTCTGAAAGAACTCTTAAAACTGAAGGTGGACAAAGCAATGGGGCCTGATGGGTTTCATCCCAGAATTCTAAAAGAACTAAGGGTAGAATTAGTGACACCACTGACTACCCTGTTTAACAAATCATGGGAGGATGGGGTGGTACCTGAGGACTGGAGGAGGGCAGATGTGATTCCCCTTCACAAAAGTGGGAGCAAGGCAGAAGCAGGAAACTACAGACCTGTTAGTTTAACCTAAGTGGTAGGGAAAATGATGGAATCACTTCTGAAGGAAAGAATTGTCAAGTATCTAGAGGCCAGAGGGGCACAGGACCCAAGGCAGCATGGATTCACAGCAGGAAGGTCATGCAAGACAAATCTGATAGATTTCTTTGACTGGGTGACCAAAGTAGTAGATCAGGGAGGGGCTGTGGACATGGCCTACCTAGACTTTAGCAAGGCATTTGACACAGTCCCACACAAAAGATTAATATACAAGTTAGCTAGCCTGGGAGTGGGTCCCAAGATGACAGCCTGGGTAAAAAATTGGCTGGAAAATAGGACACAGAGAGTAATAGTAAATGGAGTCCACTCTGATGAAAGGGGTTACTAGTGGTCACCGAGGGTTCAGATTAGATTCAGTCCTCTTCAATGTCTTTATAGCGACATTGCAGAGGGACTGAAGGAAAGTATGTCTCTTTGCAGATGACACAAAGATCTGCAACAGAGTTGATGCACAAGGTGGGGTGGAAAGGATGAAAAGGGACTTGGCAAGGTTAGAAGAATGGTCAAATGTATGGCAGCTTAGATTCAATGCTAAGAAGTGCAAGGTAATGCACCTGGGAAACAAAAACCCAGGGGAAGAGTACACAATGGGGGGTGAGATACTAACAACAACAAAAATGGACAGGGACCTGGGGGTAGTCATATCAGATGACCTAAAGGTGGGCAAGCAATGTGAGAGGGCAGCAAGGAGGGCTGGGGGGATACTGGGATGCATAGGGAGAGGCATCACCAGTAGAAAACAGGAAGTTATTATCCCTCTGTACAGACAGCTGGTCAGACCCCATCTGGAGTACTGCGTGCAGTTCTGGAGACCCAGTCTTCGCAAAGACATAGACAGGATGGAAGCTGTCCAGAGGAGGGCAACTAAAATGGTGCAGGGTCTGCACCGGAGACATATGAAGAGAGACTAAAGAAGCTTATATGTATAGCCTCAAGGAAAGGAGGGAGAGGGGGACATGATAGAAACTTTCAAGTACCTCAAGGAATCAACAAAGTCCAAGAGGGTAGCATCTTTCAAAAAGAGGTGTGCAAGAACAAGGGGCACAATTTGAAAGATAGAGAGGGGCGGCTCAGAGGTAATTTAAGGAAGTATTTTTTCACAGAGAGGGTTGTGGATGCATGGAACAGCCTTCCGGAGGAGGTTGTGGAGTCAAAAACAGTGGTGGAATTCAAGCATGCATGGGACAGTCATAAGGCAATTCTAGGGGATGGGGGTAGGAAAAAGTAGGCTGCTGGTTAACTAGGATCTGCAGCTTATCCAGTAGGCAGGGAAATGGGCAGACTGGGTGGGCCAAGCGGTCCTTATCTGCCGTCAAATTCTATGTTTCTATGTTTCTATGCGGCACATCTCTCCCTTTTGAATATCACGGTTCTGCCCATTTTCTGAGATGCGCAGCACATCTCCACATTGCGCCATGCATCTCCTTTGAAAATGTGGGCCTAACTCAACCCTAAACTGCAAAACAACTGTGTTAATGCGCCAGTTAGGGTTCAACTTAAAGCAACAAAGTGTGCATGTGTATCCAGGGCTGCAGATACACTGGATCTTGATGATGGATGTATTTTATGTCATCTGGAAGCAGTTGTATGTTGTTTGTCCTACCAGATGATGGCTGTCTGTAGTTGCTTGTGTGATCCTGTCCTTTTGCTGCTTGGGGGTGGTGAGGGGAGTTAGGGTTGGAAACCCTAACACCAGGTTATGCAGTGAAGAGGATGATTTTGCTGAGCAGACCCAAATAATGCAGTTTTTTTATCAATAGGGGATACCCTAAAAGCACAGTGGACAGAGCACTCTCCCGGGTCAGTAACATGCCCCGTAACCTTGACCCCCGCAGGAAGGATGCTGTCACACAAGAACAACGGCAAATTCCACTAGTGCTTCCTTTCCATCAGAGCACACCTTCTCTTCACAGGATCATCACCAGTAACTTTCCCATTTTGCAAACTGACCCTAACATTGGTGCTTCCTTTACAGAACCACCTATTGCCTCCTACTGCCGGCCACCTAACCTGCGGAATGTCCTGGTTAAAAGCAGCCTACCTACTCCTAACAGTTCCTCCCTACCAGGTACCAAACCTTGCAACAGGACTCGTGGCTACACCTGCAAATTTAATTCGGGGGCCTACAGGTGTTTTTCACATCACCAAGGAGTTCTCATGCACCTCCACTAATGTGCTGTATTGTATTCTTTGCAGGAAGTGTACAGCTATTTACATCGGAGAGACTGGTAGGCGCCTTGCTGACTGTTTCAGGGAACATTACAGAGCAGTCAGGAATGGTGACACTGCTAAACCCATTGTATCCCACTTTATCTCCAGGGACCACAGTGTCAATGATCTTTCTGTTTGTGTCCTTCATCAGGGCTTCTGGGATTCTGACCATATAAAAAACATGGAAGCCAAGCTGATCATCTGCTTTGGCTCACAGCAGCCCTCTGGTTTAAATGATAGACTTATTTTCCACAAACATCTTTCAGCCACCCCTTGTTTTCCCTAAAGTCTATTTGTATCTGTACTCATTTAATTTCTTTTACATTTTCACCAGGTGTCTCCATCTCTGTCTCCTTCCCACACATTTGTCACCTTTCAGCCTTCTTACTAGGCCCTGTTAATTAGTCCCCACCTGGGGACTTCCCCAGCTCTTTCACTCCTATTATGCTTTATCTTTCCCATCATCACCTTTTTGTTTCACAGATTCTCTCTTAATCTTACCATTTATCACTTCTTCTCCCTAAGCCTCCCCTTTTCTCTTTTTCATTCCTATATATATATATATATATATATATATATATCCTCATTTTACCTCCTTCTACACTAACTTTGTTTTTTTTCTCTTTAGATATTTCTTGAAGAAAACCTAAGGTCGAAACGTAGATTTTTAACTCTGTTTTCTATTTTCAGCATGCATTTAATATAACCATTTTGTTTTGCTTTTAGACCACATTTATCTACTTTTGTTGCTTTAAGATGTTGAACCCTAACTGGTGCATTAATGCAGTTTTTTCCAATAAATTTCCTTTCTTTTTGAGATAGTGGAATCGTATCCTCATTCATGCAACTCCGTCTGGCTGTAGATGCGCAGGGGCCTCTGGGCCCTGAGCTTCTATGTGGCTACAGATGCAGATGCACAGAGCTCTCCTGGCCCTGCACCAAGTGAGAAGTCCATCTAGCTGTGGCAGCACTTCAGGGCCAAGTGAGGAGTCCATCTAGCGATAGAAGCGCAACCATACACTTCCATGTGGCTATGGATACAGACGTTTAGGGCCTTTCCTTCATAACTTTGTTGTTTTTTTAATATTTTGACCCCAAATTTTCAACATGGTCCTTTTATGGCCCCACTTCATGAACCAGTCTGGTGAATTTTTTAAAATCTGTCCCGAGAGGTGATTTTGCAGTCGTTCTTCTGGGCCGGATTTGAAAAATTTCACCCTCCTGGTTTATGACATGTGATTCAAAAAAGGCCATGTTGAAAATTTGAGGTAAAAACCTTTTAAAATTACCTTATTATAAACAAAAGTTGTTTCTATACAAAGTTCTGTTTTTTATGAGTAGATTTTCTTCTTTTGTATGGTTTCACAACAGAAACCATGGAGGCAGTATAGTGCAGTGGTCTAACGCTCTGAGCTGCAAATCTGGTGACATCCAGCAGACCAGACCTGGGTTTGAATCCCACAGCTTCCACTTGCATACTGTGTGACCCTGAGCAAGTCACTTAACTTCCTTGTGCTCCCAGGTCACTCCTGTAAAAAAGCTTTCAGCTTAGTGTGCTATACCTGGTTAAACAACTAAAAAAAAAAAAAAAAAAGAATTCTTCTTTCATGGAATTCTTTCCTGTGAAGGAAATCTTTTGTGACATTTTTGGAAAATCTTTTGTGACAAATTCTTTTGAATCACAAGAAGGTCACGAAAGAAGAATCTCACCTCATGAAAGAAGCTCACGAAAGAAACTCGTGAAAGAAGCTCACAAAACAAGAAATTTCTTCTTTTGTGAGATCCATTTCTTCTTTCGTGAGCTGAGATTCTTCTTTCATGAGACTCGTGAAAGAAGAATTTTGGCTCTCAAAAGAAGAATCAAGAACCCTCGCTAAGCCTTCCACCTAGGATTTTGAGGTTCTTTTTCAAAAAACAAACTCCAGAATCAAGCAAAACAGGCCCTGTTTTGCTAGACTTGTATGTTTGCTTTTCTCCAGGGTATCATTTTTATGGGTTTTCAATCATTTTTGCTTGAAGAAAATGAAACACGAGATGGTAGCCATACGAAAGAAGATTTTTTTTTCTCACAAAAAGAAGAATTTTGGCTCATGAAAGAAGAATCTTTCATGAGTCGGAAATTCTTCTTTCGCTCAGACATAGAAATGAAAGACCCTACTGAGCATGCTCGTGCTGAGAAGGGACCTGCAGAAACTTGAAGAATGGTCAGGGGTTTGGCAGTTGAAATTCAATGCAAAGAAGTGCAAGATAATGCATATGGGGCACAAAAACCCTGGCACAATATATCAGTTGGCGGGTGAGGATATGGCATGCACCAAGCAGGAAAGGGATCTTGAGGTTATCATCTCTGATGACCTCAAGGCAGGGAAACAGTGTGACAAGGCAGCAGGTAAAGCAAATAGGATGCTGGGATGTATAGCAGGGCACTCAGCAGGAAAACGGAGGTCATAATTCCACTATACAAGACACTAGTGAGGCCCCACCTGGAGTACAGTGTACAGTTCTGGAGACCATACCTACGTAAGGACATAGACAGGGTAGAGAAGGTCAGAGGAGGGCAAAAAGATGGTGCATGGATTGCATCACAAGTCCTATGAAGACAGGTTGAAGGAACTGAAACATGTACTCCCTGGAGGAGAGGAGGGAGAGAGGGAAATGATAGAGACATACAAGTATCTTACAGGGAGGAACAGGGTGCAGGAATACACTATTTTTAAGTGAAAAAGATGTTCCAGGACTAGAGGGCATGGGATGAAGTTGGAGGGAGGACGATTCAGAGGAAACATGAGGAAGAATTTCTTCACAGAACGGGTGGCGGACAAGTGGAACACCCTGCCAGAGGTAGTGATGGGGGCTGAGACAATCATGGGATTTAAGAATGTATGGGATAGACATAAAGGAATTCTGGAGGTCAGGGGTAAGGGCCAACAGACTTCTAGGAAAACATAAACTGAATTTACAAGCTCAAATGGGCAGACTTGGTGGGCCATAGGCCCTTATCTGCCGACACTGTCTATGTATCTATGTATCTGTGTAACTGAAATTTCAAATCCTTATAACTAGGGACCGGATTAATATTTTTTCATCAAACCAAAAAAAAGACTTCTTTCTAGAGCAAGTCCCTTCTTCCTTGTAAATTTCAGAACAAAATTCCAAACCATGTAGGCTTGTAGGTGAGAACAAAAAATGGCCAACCCCCCCTGAGTTTTCCACTTTTTGCACTATCTGGATTTCGGAACCTGAACATCTGACCATCACGAAACTTGCCAAATCAAGCGACCTTGCCCCCTTAGACCATGCATGCAAACTTTCATGCAATTCTACTGAATGGGGGCAAAGGTATGAAGGTGGAAATTTAGGGGTTTAACATTGAACACCCGCTGGCTCCGTGGCACTGAGCAATGGGGATCGCTCTGGCATGCTGGTGACCCAGGTTGGTGCCCTGAGCCTGGGACGTCAGGAGCAGAGGCTGGCAGGGAAGGCTCCTAGGAGGGAGGGAGGCTGTCGTGTCACTCTTTTGCAGCTCCTAGTGGTGGCTAGTTCCTGCGCTGATGACCACGTGGGTGACCACACGCCATTAGGCACTCCCCCCCAGCCCGTCGTAATTGTGCACAGTCAGTAGTGGAGGGGGGTGGGTGAGACCAGAAAAAACAGAAAAATGGCTGCTATCGTCCCGGATGATGGCCTCAGGTTCCCCTATGCTTCCCCAGGTCTGATGGGCATAAGTGGCAAAAGCTGACGCTGTCTGGGCAGATGGGGGAAGGTCCAGCATGAGTGCCAAAGGAGGGCTGTGGCAAACGCTTGGGGAAAAAAACATTAAACACCCTACTCAACCCTAACTATCGTGGCATTACTGCACTACTGTAATATAGGTAATAGATAAACCACTCTGAGGTCGCGCTCTGATATATGCACGTCTTGGTGTGCATTGCTACGCACGAGGCTGCAGGCTGAGTGCATCAACCACCCAAGGTGTGCATATATCAAAGCATGACTGCACACCTCAGAGTGGTTTATCTATCTTATAAAATGTCAAAATTGTTTCGGAGGGGGGTAAAAATGCAGGTGTGTGGTCACGCTCTGATATACGCACAGTCATGTGATGTGGTCCAACAAATGAGCAGACATAATTTTTCCTACCCATTTTATAAATATATATATATATATATATATGTACACACACACACACACACACACACACACACACATATATATATATATAGAGAGAGAATACATGATGGGTAGGTGTGGTATACAAGGAAATATACCCACTGAGGTGCTAATTAAATAATAAGGCTACAAGCCCAAAGGGTGAGTGGCTTTATTATCTAATTAGCACCCCAAAATGGGTATATGACTTTCTATGCCACACATATCTGTCATCTGTTTTATATAATATATGGTGCTGTTTGTTAATGTTATGTTATTTGTGGGGCCAAGTTAGTTTTCTGGTGAGCTGATCAGGGCCATATTTGGCATTTACCATGTTTTTTTTGGCCCCCCTGTGTTCCTGTACTGTAGTGGCATTTTGGAAATGGTCTCTCCTTTGGCCCTTTTGTGTTACTGTAGAACAGGGTTCCCCTATAAAAGGAGGCATGTCAGCAGTCTGTTGTCCTTTAGTTCACTGGTGGGGCTGTGGACTGCTGCAGTGTGCAGTGTTTTGGAGTGGCTTCCGTGGTTGGGAGCACGGTTTGTGGTTGGCAGTAGTGTATGTCATTGGGGCCCGTGGAGCCTGTGGATTTATTTGCAGCCTGAAGCTTGGAGCTGGTGGTGGCAGCACCGGGGGGGTGGGGGGCATGATGTTCGAGAACTGAGCAGGAGCACTGAGCAACAACAAGACTGTTGGTAAGTATAAGGAGTGGTGTCTTTGTCTTCTTCCAGCTGTCTTTTTAATTTTTAGGTAAATGTTTCAGAGAAGGGGGGCTATAGTTCACATGTAGTAGGTAAAGCACTTGAGAAAGCTAGATCCATTGATAGACAAACACTAATGGCGCCTAAAAAGAAAGAGTGAAACCAATCAAGTAACAGAAACCAGAGGTTGGTGCTTGTAACGGACTATCATAACAGAGCAACAGAAATAAGAAATATCATAAGAAAAAGATGGACGGGTATGCAGGCTGACAATGGAACTGGACCGGTCATGGGAGATTTGCCATTGATATCTTACCGTAGGGGCACTAATCTTAGAGATATTCTTACATCCAGCCACTACTTAAATCCTAATAAAGAAGCCAATTCCCACACAGAAGGGAGTTTTTAGGTGCAGATGCTGCAACATATGGTGCTATGCAGAAACTGGGGAGAAGTTGGTACATCCCAGAACAGGAAAAGAATATGGGTTGCAGAACTATCTAGACTGCCAGAGTCCCTTTACGGTATATGCAGTCTGGTGCCAGTGTAGAAAGCTGTATGTTGGACGTACGATTCACCCATTAAAAAAAAATCACATACTGGAACATGCAAGAGCAATTATCAATATCAGGATGGAGAATGCACTAGGGGCACATTTTGGGGAGGCACATAATAGCAATCCAAGGGCTTTGCTATGCTTTGGTCATGTGCCCCCGAGCTGGATATTGAGTAAATATGTTACTTCAACATGAAATAAGATGGTTCTCTGCACTGGGAGTTTTGATTCCTATTGGATTAAATAACCAAACTGATTATAAGCCTTACTTATAAAAGTTTTTTACATCGATAATAAATTTTAATGAATTTGACCTTTTGTACTCTAACTTGATCTCCCAGTATGGTTTCCTGATATCTGCTATTTTTGCTTTTAAAATGATGGATATCCGTTCTCACGTGATTTAGGTCACTATGTAATAGTAAATTATTCTGAAATCTTTTATGTTGTTGCATCCTTCTTGGGGCTCCATTTTTATAGTCATAATAAATTAAATGAGTATAATGTGAAAAGAATAGAGATATACTAATGTTCTCTTTTGCCCCAAGTGGTAGTATGTAACAGTATTTACAGAATTTTATGATTTCTGATGTATGTGGGACTTGGATCCTTTCACATTTTGGTGTTTGAATAATTAAAACTTTATCTTTTCACCACTTTTGCTAAAAAGAACTTAAGCAGTGTATGTGCCTGTTACAGTATTAAATACTCCAGTTTTTGTGGAGATCAATATATTTATACTATTTATATTATTGTACCAACTCTGTGAGGTTCAGACTGCATATTTAAATTGTGTTTTATCTGAATGCTGATCCGAATTCTTTTTTACAGTGGTGAATTGTTTGCACTTTTGGGGTTTTTAGATGTCTGTAATATAGAGTCCCTGTGTTTTAATTGCTCAGTCACTAATGTGATGCAAATCAATTAACAAAAGATGTATTTAAACAATGGGTTGTATGGCTAACTCCACCCCCTGAGGAGGACCCACCCGTTGGGTCGATACGTAGGGGTATTAAGCCAGAGTTGGCCTGTGATGACTTTTTGTTAAAATAAGTTTTTCCACCATGTATCTATTGGTGTGTGCCCAGCTTCAGTCCTTACCTCTCAGCAGAAACCTGGCTCCTATGGAACACAGAGATCTCAAGATTTCTCTGGAACGGATACAGACCCTCAATCAAGCTAAAAGTACTTATTTTGCCAAAACAAGAAGTAGGCTTAGTTCTCCCAACCAAGGGCTTTACTATCCGACTGCTCAGATGCACATCATGCTCCACAGACACCTGGGCTTGTCACCCGCTGCTGGGCTGAAACTGGCGAGGGAGCTCCTCCCAAACTCTGACTGCATACGGAAAGTCTGCCACCGTACCGGGGCTTAACACCCTCAAAGAGCAGGTAATCCTTGGCTGCACCACCAAAAACTGATCTGGCAATTAATCAGGAAAGCCCTCCATCTCACCCCCTTCCCAATGCTGTTATATTCTATCCCTCTCTTGGAGAATTTCATCCCGTCAGGGTTAGATCGTGGCTATCACACCTGGCGGATATACGCCCTGAAGCATCTCTCACAGACGTTCACAGATGCAGTATTCTACACCTTTAATGATCTAGGCTGATCAATGTCCACTGTTACATTTGCCCAAATGTTTCTATCTTTTTTGGGGGGGGGTGCACTGACTTTTGCCTTTCACTTATGTTGGCCATATGCAGTAGCACCCCACTAGAAGCCCTTTTAATTATGTGAATGAGTAAGGGTGAAGCAGCTAACTAGCTGTGGGAGAAATATGGCTTTCCCATTTAGCTAGGTTCCCAACAGTTACCTGCAGATTTGACTGGGAACAACACCTTAATTAAGCCCACTGCAAGCTAATGCACTGTATATAAAGGAAGCTACTTGAAGCAGAGGCATTTTTGGTTAGGGACCCAGCTGAGGGTGGTCTACCTCGACGTTGGTAGCTGGGTGACTTCACAACAGGGCCCTGAGGTGAATACCAAGAGTTCCTCACTTTTTTTGATATTTAATTAGTAAGCAGCCAATCTAGGCATGAAAATGTTTATTGTTACATTTTTTTCTAAACTTTGGGTTTTGAAATTAAACTAGTAAGTAGCCAGTCTAGTCTGATCAATGTTCATTGTTACATTTACCCAAATGTTTTTATCTTTTTGGGGGGTGCACTGAATTTTTCCTTACCTTTAATGATCTGTAGGCAGCCAGCCCAGTGGCACTGAGGACTAAGGCTTCTGTCTTACCTCGCAGCACGCTAGTGACCCGAGTTCGAGAGCGAGCTCGGGGAGTTGGGGCCCAGGGGTCGGCCGGGGAGGAGAGGGTTGAGCATCTGGAGGACAACTAGGAGGGAGAGGGGACTATACTCTGTGGCATTGGTGGCTCCTAGTGGAGACTGGGAGCACAACAGCCATTGACTTCAGATCGGGGTAGGTGGCGGTGGATGTCCTTCGGGCGGGTGCTGGAGCATGCTTGACGTCACTGCACATCCATGCCTTGGGGAGGGGCAACACAAACAAAGAAAACCCCTGGCACTCAGGAAGATGACGATGGACCTTAAGGGATTGCCAGCATGCCCAACACTGGACCCAGCCGGACCAGCTCTCCCGGACTCCACCTTCTCTCCTGGGGCCACGGTTGGGGGGAGTCCAGCACCCGATTTCCTGGTCAGGGGGTTTCAGGTGGGCAGTAAGTGCTGATTGGGCGAGGTCTCGATTGAGGTAGATCCCACAGTGCTGGCAACCGGATGAAAAAAGTCTATAAAAAAAAAATGATCTGCAAGCTAGTTTTGGCCTCCAAAAGCAGGATTATTTTTTGGTACCTGCAAACACGACACTGTTATCCAGGCCCTTTCCAACAGACGCAGAGCACTGTAAACAATCATGGGACACTAAAATTGGCATCAATAAATATCTGTAGTTTACTGCCCAAGATGGACCAACTCCAAGTATGGGTGAGACAGCATGATCCAGATGTCCTCTCCATAGTGGAAACCTGGCTATCACCAAAGATCCCTGACTCAGCCCTAACTCTAAATGGGCACACCCACTTCAGACAGGATCGGCTAGGGAAAAGGGGTGGAGGCTGTATAATTTATATTAGGGACAACCTCTGGGGCCACGCCATTCCCAAATAGACACTGGGAAAAATGCACAAGTCCAAGCCATCAGAATACTGCTTGGAGCACACAGCAAATCCCTTACAGTAGTATCAGTCTTCACTCCCCCAGAGAGCAATTCTGCGGCTTTATCACAGTAATTGACTATATATAAAAGGCCTGCGCCAAAACTGTTAAGTAGTGATTCTAGGGGACTTCAATGTCAATTGGCTGTCTCATGAGGCAGCCATATATAAGGACACCCTCTCCAGTATTAACTTCATTCAAATGGTAGACACCTGCTAGAGTCAACTACAGGACAGGGTCAAAAACCCTGCTGAACTGGATCATCACTAGCCCCACTGGGAGCGTCTCTAACACCTCTGTCCTCGCTGACTTGCTCAGTGACCATTCTCTAGTTATGTGCCCCTGGTCCAACAAAACAACAAAGTCCCCCCCTCATAAAACATCACAAGTCGGGTCCTAAAGAGGGAGCAACTAAACTCACTCAAGTCCCACCTCAAACAAACTGACTGGTCCCCTCTCGACTCCTTTTGTGATGTGGACAAAGCATTAGATCACTTTATCTCTGCATTTATTGCTGCTTGTGACATGTACACAGCAATAAAAAAAACGTAAATTGAAGGGGACCAACAAGTCATGGATCACCCTGACCATACTAAACCTTATGAGTACTAGGGACCACCTATGGCAAAGAGCCAAGGCCACTGGCAAGCAGTCCGACATCAGTAGTACAAATCAACAAGAAACACCTGTACCCGTGAGGTTAGGCTAGCCAAAATACACCACTTCAACGACTGTCTCACAAAAACATGGGAGGGAGGAGAAACATTTTTGGGACAACTTAAGAGACATTACAGGCAGAACTAACAAATCCTCTCCCACCATGCTCCTTGTGAATGGGGAAATTACCCTAGACCCCAAAACAATAGCGGACACATTCAACATTGCATTCTCTGACCTCAGCAGCACACTCCCTTCTGACTTCTTTGAGGCAACCAAGGGCAACCCAGAGTATGGGAGGTATGCCAACAATGGGGCACCAACTGAACCCCCCCCCTTCTATTTTAAGGAAATCTCATGTGTTGAGGCCAAAAAAATGTGTCCAACATTCGCCAGGCAAATCCATGCACAGTATACCGACTCCTTTGATTTAAAGCTGATAGCCCTCACCCTGGATGAAGTAATATCACCACTTACAAAAATACTTAATTTGTCCCTCAGACTAGCAAAATTCCCCCAGAGATATAAAGCCGTGGTGGTGACCCCAGTACACAAATCCGGTGATCATGTCCTCCGTACTAATTACCGACCCATCTCAATCCTACCCCACCTCCAAGGCCCTAGAATGCATCGTTTCTGACCAGTTGGTGGATTACCTTGATAAGTATACCATCCAGTGCCCGCAACAACACGCAAGCTCTGATAGAACAGGTAAATACCTATAAGTACCTAGGCATTAATTTCGATAGCGCACTATCCTTCACCCACCACATTGACCATGTTGTTAGGGTCGTCAATACTAGAACTGGCCTTTTATATGGGCACCGTCATAGTATGACCTCTGATGCACTGTCGCTCACTGTAAAATGCTCTGTCCTTTCTGTTATTGATGATGGGCTTGTGGTGTATTGTGCAGCCACAGATATAACCCTTAAACAAGTTAGTGCAGCACTAAATAAATCTTGTAGGCTAGTCACAGGCACACAGATTGACCCACACATGCGACCTATATGCCCAGACCAAGTGGCTAAACCTCCAGGGCAGGGTGAAGTACCAGGTCTGCCTCCTAGGAGAGAAAAAAACCCACCTTGGTAAAACCCCCGCAGCCATCCAAAATCTCCTAAACCCAGCAACCAATCCTTACAGAACAAGAGGAATGACTAGAAACTTGCTACAAGTCCCCTTCTGCCACATGACACAAGGACAACATTTCTTTGTCTACAGAGCTCCCTGTTGGCTCAGTGATCTCCCTTCTGTTATGACCAATGAGTCTAAACTAGGACCATTTAAGAGAAAACTCCTCCAACACCTTGCCTTGCTTAGTGGTTGTGACTGTCGACCCTAGTTACCCCTCGCATACAGCTAAAAAATTTTTGTACTTTAAAACTCCTAGGGAGTTTTGTGGGGATTAGTTAGTTTAAGAATGCAGGGTTAATTTTAGCAGTAGTTATGGCTTTTCAGTGAAGTAGCAGCAGTTTAGGTTTTATTTTTAGTCAGGGAAATCGTTGTGCTGAGTATCACGCTGCATCCAGTGCTGCACCTGTGCTGTTTGTTGGTGGCATACAGCAACTGAAGTATCTAGGAGAGGTCCGACATTGAGGAGTTACTGGCTGATGGTAACAATGCGGAAGCATTTTACAATACATACCAGCCCTGCTGTTTTTCGGTGTGAACATCCTTCTTGTGGAACTAGTGCCTTGGGGACTGCATAGTAGAGGTGTGTGGCCACCGGACAGCCATTGGAGGAAATTTGGCTGAAAGAGGAGCTCCTGGTGTGAGCCTACCCATGGGGTGATTCCCGGGATGTGGGCATTGGCCACTGGTTGAGCGGTGGCAGTAACTGGGTGGATAGGAGGTGAGAGCTCCCTTGCTGGCCAGGATAACTCCTCCTGTCTCACACCAGTCACAGAAGGTTGTTGTGTCCCGGGGCACCCAAGTGTAGGTCCACTGTCCATTTCATCGACAGACTGTGAACTGTGTGGGTGTTTCCTTGTTTCAATCTTCCAATTTTCTTTTTTGACTGGAACTTTGGTTTAGCTAACTGTACTGTGTTCCCTCGGCCGAGTGAGAGTCAGCTTTTGGTGTTTTCTCACAGATTTTTTCTCGGAACGTTTGGAGTGTGACTGGTTCGTCCAGCTGGGTGAGAGTCAGCTGGTGCTACCTGAAGGGTCTGCTGAGATTGCTGGGTATGACTATCGCCTACAATCCTATGTTGACTTCCTGAAAAGTGGGATTGCTATTTTGCCAGTTTTCTGCCTTTTTCCGGCTATTGAGAGTGCCGGGGACCTCTCACTTGTCTGGTGGTGAGAACTCCAGCGGAATCTGTAGACAGTATTGGCTTGTTTTGAGCCTGCCGAACAGTTTCTTTATTTGGATGATTTGGTGGTGGTGCAATTGTATACTTTTCCACTTTATCCCTTTTGGGCAGGGTGTGGGTTTTGGGGATTTTGAGGTTTTAGTGGGTTGGTTTTTTTTCCCTTTTGATTTTATGAAAGGGGGATTACGTGTTTGATTTTATTGTGTTTAATATGAGTGTTTGGATGTGTGACTAGGGAAATTTGTTTATTAGTGTATGAGAGCGTTGTGAGTGGTATTAGGTGGGTGTGCCGGGATTTTGTCAGGGGTAATGTGTCGGGGCTGTTCAGGGGGCCTGGGGGGGTCAGGATAGTGTACGGGGCATCTCAGCTACATGACCTATGGCCCTTTATCTGCCTCTCAGTCTCTAACACCACAGCAAGGCACTGTCGGGAGGTGGGGATTTGGTGGGGCCGTGGTGATTTTGGGCAGGGGGGTGCCCCGTGCATGGCGGAGGTGGCAGGATAGAGATCATCAGGTGCAGAAGATTCCCTGGATTGCGACGGGCACAAGAGAGAGGCCATATGTGTTTAGTGCCTGTCCTCAGGGCGTCCACCAGACTGAGTGGCCAGGTAACCCGAGGGGCTGCTTTGTCCACCAATCCCCTGTGGGCAGTGCTGTGCAATGCCAGATTGATCAAGAACAAGACTGCTATTATTGCAGACTTGATTTCCCAGGTCGATCTGGCTTGCATCATGGAGACCTGGATTGTGGACAATGCTGGCCCAGTTTTGGAGGCTGCTGTCCCCTCTGGGTATACTGTTGTGCATTGCCCCAGAGAGGAACGAAGGGGTGGTGGAGTAGCCATCTGTTTTAGATCCAACTTGGGCTTCACTGTGTACCCAGTGAGAACTCCAGGTTCCTTTGAATGTGTGGCCGTCCACGGGGGTCTGGGCGCAGGCTACAGGATTCTCCTGATTTACCGCCCCTCCCGGGGTGGCGGGAGATTTCCTGCAGGAGGTTGCCGGATTCATCATCGGTGAAACATTGGAAGCCGCCAGATGTATGGTCATGGGGGATTTCAATGTTTGGGCCAACGATGAATCATCTCGGCTTGGTTATAACCTCCTCCAGACCATGTCATTGCTGGGCCTGTTGCAGGTAGTTTCCTCCGCAATCCACCAGGGTGGGCACACTTTGGACCTGGTGTTCTCACTGGGGCTTGATATACTGTAAGTAATCTCAAGATTGATCAGGTGGCATGGTCTGATCACCGCATGGTGTGGTTCATGTTTGGGGCACCCACCAGATTCCCTCCCCCTACAGAGATGATGAGCTGCCGCCCTTTGCGGAGATTGACCCCGGGGGGTTTTGTGTCAGTAGCCAATCTATCTAGTGTGGGCAATGCATGCATTGGAGGCATTGGCTATGTAGTTGGCACCTATAATAGGGCGCCATCGGAAGCCATTGACTCCTTCGCACCTGTCCGTGTATGAACCAAATCTTTCCACCTGCGATCCACTTGGTTTGATGAGACACTCAGGGAGCTGAAGAAGAAGGGTTGGAGGTTGAAGCGCTGCTGGAGGAAGACCGGGCTGGAGGAGGATGAACTGGCCCTGCGTGCGCATTATAAGGCATATCAGGGGGCAATCAACCATAAGAAGGCAGAATTCCTGTCCAGGGCGATTGCTGCTGGGAAGAACCGACCAGCTGCACTTTTTCAGACTGTGGACAGGCTACTTCATCCGGCCTGTCTACAGCCAAAGAAGGCTTTTTCCAATGCTGAATGCAAAGAGTTTGCTCAGTTCTTCTCGGACAGGGTGTCCACTATCCATCAGGGAATTCCTTCAGTCAGCCAGTCCAGAGCTGACAGTGGTCACCCGAAATGTTCTGAGTGTGCTTCGTCTGGTTGGGGAGAGTTTAGATCAGTGGAGGTAAATGAGGTCATTGAGGTAGCGACCAATCTGAAGCACACTTTCTGTGAATTGGACCCGGTGCCACCACGTTTCTTGATGAGATGCGTCGATGCTGTTGGCCTGGCACTCGCCCTGATTATCCAGTGTTCCCTGTTACAGGGGGTCTTCCCCAACGCCTTGAAGAAGGCATTGGTGAGACCGCTCCTAAAGAAACAATCCTTGGACTCAGAGGTCAGGACAAATTACTGTCCCATCTCCAACCTCTCATTCTTGGCAAAGGTTGTAGAGAAGGTAGTGGCACTTCAGTTGGAGGAGCACCTCATGACCCATGAGGTATATGAGCCCCTCCAGTCAGGGTTTTGGGTGAGGCATAGCACAGAATTTGCACTTGTCTGGGTGCAGAATGATATTCTCAGGGCTATAAATCGAGGGGAAAGGAAAATTCTTGTTCTCCTTGATCTCTCTTCAGCATTTGACACTGTGGACCATTGTGTGTTGTTGGACCACCTTAGGGAATTCTGCAGATCCACCGGTACTGTCATCTGCTGGTATGAGTCATTTTTAACCAACAGGAGGCAAAGGGTTATGATAGGGAATTTCTCCTCCACCTCTAGTCTCCAGCTGTGCAGCATTCCCCAGGGTTTGATCCTGTTCCCAATGTTGTTCACAGTGTACATGCTACCCTTGGGGGGGAGGGATCATTAGGAAGTATAGTTTGGGGTTTCATTGCTATGCTGATGATACTTGGCTACACTTGTCCTTTGCCCCAGGAACATCCAACACAGTAGACGTGCTAAACAGCTGCCTTGCTGAGATCAATGACTGGATGGCCTCCAGCTGGTTGTGGCTGAACCCCAATAAGATGGAGGTATTGGTCGTGGAGTTGAACAGAGTGTGGGATGGGATGGCTTCTGGTGCAGAGACCAAACTTGTTCTGGGATCTGTCCCATTGAAGGCCTCCTCTGAGGTGCAGAATCTTGGTGTCATCCTGGACAGGGGTTTGACGATGGAGGCACAAGTATCTTCCACTGTCCACTCCTGTTTTTTTCCATCTTAGGAATGTTGCCAGGATAAAGCCCCTTGTGCCCTCTGGACCTCCCTACCTTGATACATGCCTTGGTGACATCAAGTCTTGACTCCTGTAATGTGCTGTACCTGGGGGCCACGGGAGGATCTCTCCACAGACTGCAGCTAGTGCAGAACGCAGCCGCCAGGTTACTTATGGGGCACCCTAAATATTACCATATTACACCAGTGTTGCGTGAGCTGCACTGGCGGCCAGTCAGATGGAGGATCCTCTTTAAGGTTAGTCTTCTCACCTATAAGGCCCTACATGGCCAGGGCCCTGGTTACCTGATGGACCTTCTTGCACCTGCTGTCTCGGTCCGTCCTCTGCACTCCTCTGGTAGGGGCCTCCTGGCGATTCCCAGGACGAGGTTAAAAACGGCCGGCAATAGGGATTTTATAGTTGCCGGCCCCATCCTGTGGAAACAAGGGGCTTGTTAGTCACCTGGTGCCCTTGTTTAATCACCACATGATCACTGTGATATATAAAATTCTTGTTAAAGTTACCCCCATAGACTATAATGTAGCGTATTCCTGCACTCTCCCTGTGAACATGTCATAGAGTTGTCTGAGCGTGGGGGTGGGATGCGGGGGAGGATCTTCGAACTGGGAAGTGACAGTAACCCAGTTTATTAAAATTTACCAGTAAAGTCACGAATGTACTACTGCACATTTCTGGAGCACATATACATAGGCAGCATTTTCATGAGGTGAGGCACCGATGTATGTGGTACACAGTTCAATTATTGTAACTTACTGAGTCTCTTTAATATAAATTGTTTTCTACCGTGTATGCAAAATATATTTTCTACTATGTATTCAAAATATTGGTCACTACCTGTTAATGTGTTTGTGTTGACATGGAACCTTTGTAAACGAGCTTCTAGCTCAAAAGTATTATTCACAGGGGCTAGATATTCAAAGGAGTTACGCATTGGGCAACCAAAATGTGAGAGCGCAATCAGAGAATGGCACCCCGGAGAGATATTCAAACAGCAGCAATGCACAGCATAATTCTGGTTGTGATGCTGTGCAACAGTAATGTATGCTGCGCAAATACAGAGGGGCGTGACCATGAATATGCGGCACAATGGCATATTCAGCCAAAACACATGGCTCAACTGTGGAGCAACTCGTAGATTGTGCCACACAAAGTTGAGCATAAATGAAGGAGGCTCAACCACACACACAGACGAGGTACAAACCAGGAGAGCCACTGCAATGGATGCAGTACCATTCCTAATGGAGCAGGTAATGAGGGGGGGAGAGGAGGAGGGAGGAACAACAGCGTGGCCAAAGAAGGGCCCATCGGTGGTATATCCAACACAGACAGTACCGTGCCCGGCTCACATTCGAGGACTGTGGTGATACCGAGATAGTGGGCCGGTATCATCTGAACAGGGCAATTCTGAGGCAGCTATGTGAGTTGTGCCATGACGAACTGCAGGCACCGCCAGAAGGAGGCATGCCATGATGGTGGAGATGAAGGTGACAGCGGTAATGTGCCTGCTTGCCACGGGCACCTTCCAGAAACCAGTGGGTGCCACTGCTGGTATATCACAGTCGACCATGTCCCATCTCTTCGCCCAGGTCCTCAACGCTCTGCTGCCACATGCTTCGAAGTACAAAACATTGCCACACACACAGGCAGAGCATACAGCATACATGCAGGAATTCCACAGGGATGCATGCATGCCAAGCATGATAGGGGCCATTGACTGCGCCCATGTGGCCATACATGTACCACCTGGCCCAGAAGGCACTGTATACAAGAACAGAAAGGGATACCTCTCCGTCAACTGCCAGATGGTGTACAATGCCACTAGGTGCATCATCAATGTGTGTACCACACACTCTGGGAGTACATATGACACATTTGTATGGCACCACTCCATCTTGCGCCAGCGTTTTGAGAGTGGGGTGATTGCCATGGGGCACCTATTGGGTGAGTAGGGCCTGGGAAGAGGTGAAACCAGCAGCAGTGTGGTACACCACACAGCAGCAGGTTGGGGAATGAGAACAGTGCTAGGTGAGGGGACAGGACTGGAAAGGAGGATGGCAACAGTGTAGGGGAGTATGAACAGAGGTGCCCAGGCATGTAGAACACAGATTGTGAGCCATGAATGATGGCACAGCAGCCGTGCATGTGAGGCAGTGGCCAGGGCACACTGGATGGCAGGTGGTAGCAGTGTGATCTGGAAGGGTGTGTGTGGAAACAGGCGATGACAGGCAGTAACCAACACATGTGTCCTCCCCACAGGTGACAGTGTGTATCCCCTCTGACCCTGGCTGCTCACCCCCATGCAGCAGACAAGCAATGGCGCTGAGGAGAGATACAATGAGGCACACATCCCCACATGCAACATCATAGAGTGTGTCTTTGGCATGCTCAGGCTGCGGTTCCGTTACCTAGACAGATTCGGTGGCACCCTGCAGTACAGCCCTGTGAAAGCCTGTGGCATATTCCTGGCCTGTTGTATGCTACGCAGCATGGCCATTGACTGTGGGATACCTGTCCAGGTGGATGAGGGCAACAGTACCGATGATGAGGAGGAGGACCAGCCGGATAGGGATGTGCAGCCGGCCATGGAGAGGAGGGACCCCAGGCTGGCCTGTGGCATATTCCTGGCCTGTTGTATGCTACACAGCATGGCCACTGACTGTGGGATACCTGTCCAGGTGGATGAGGGCAACAGTACCGATGATGAGGAGGAGGACCAGCCGGATAGGGGTGTGCAGCCGGCCATGGAGAGGAGGGACCCCAGGCTGGCTGCACGTGCCAGGAGGCACAATAACACCATAGTCAAGGAGCACTTTGGGAACCGCAGGTGAGTACCACACAGGGCAGCAGTGCATGCACAGCACCACACACACACACATATACATGGACGAACACACAGCGATGCATGCAGGGACACATGATTGCACACTGCTCACACAGGTACACACACACACACACACACACACACACACACACACACACACACACACACCCACACCCCCATGGAGCAACAGATACAGACACAACCACCCACGTGCCATGTGCTGTATACCCATGTGGACAATCACAGGCAGGCATACATAGCAGAACTGCCACAGGGTGCACAGCAGGGCACAGAGCACCTGGTGGGAGACACACACAACAGTGCAGCCAGGGAGAGGGATACACACAGTAGTACAGCAGGTAGTGGCATGGATCAGCGGGTATGCACCGGCACACAGACAATGCCAACACAGCACTGCACTCATCGTGCCCATGCCACAGAACTGCCTGCACGCATGCCAGATGTGACCCAGGCCACACGTGTGCCACAGCACGTGAACCAGGCCATGACCAGACATGCATGCAGCTGGCAACAGCAGCAGGAGACTGGACTGGTTAGCATATCTGTCAGGACTACCATGTGGAACCACAGCCACCATGGCCACATGGGCAGCCGTGCCCTGACTATGTGGCAGCCACAGGTGGTGTCACCAACACATTCATGGGGTAGAGGCCTGAGAACGTGACCGGGTCCTCATGGGTGTGGCAGGGATGGGCATGGCGGTGGTTGGCGTCAGCCTTGATGGGGTCACCAGACGCCGAGTCCATGGTGTAGATGTAGTGCTACAGGGAGTCCTGTGCTCCCTGCTGTGGCCGTTGGATGCCAGTGGTGCAAAGCCCGCAGCGTGGTCTCTGCAATGCGGTCATGGTCTCCTGCAGTTGCTGGACCTCACCAATTAGCTGTGTACATCCATTGTCCCCTCGCTCAGCCAGTTAATGCACCTCAACCCGCAGCACATGTATCTCTGCCCCGAGCATTGCCTGGTTGCCCATGGAATCCCGCAGCAGCCTGGTGTGGTCATCCAGCCTGTCAGCGTCGGACATATCATGGTGCTGCTGCAGACAGGCTGGAGGGGTGGTGGTATGCCATGCAACATCCCTCAACTGGAAACAGTGCACAGGGGACCACGGATGTGGTAGGAAGGGGACTGATTATGGGCATCAACGGTGACCCCTGCGGATTGCTGCACAGCACGGCAGCAGCCAAGGTGACCCCTGCGGATTGCTGCGCAATGTCCCCTGCAGGCTGTTGCAGCACGGCAGCATCGACGGTGACCCCTGAAGATTGCTGCACAGTGTCCCCCGCAGGCTGTTGCAGCACGGCAGCATCGACGGCGACCCCTGCGGATTGCTTCACAGTGTCCCCCGCAGGCTGTTGCAGGACGGCAGCAGTCATGGTGACCCCTGCGGATTGCTGCACAGTGTCCCCCACAGGCCGTTGAAGCATGGCAGCAGCCTGCTGAACCTGTCCAGAGGCACCAGTGACCACCCCTGCTCCTGGTCCCCGGCCAGCACTGGCAGCAGCGCCACATGCCACCAAGCGGGTGCGGGAGACCTGCGTGTTTGCTGGGCTTCCAGAGCCACTTGCCACTGCCTGTGTCAGTACCTAACCCCGGGGAGGGGTGTCGATACCAGATCAACCCAGGATCAGGGTGAGGTCATCATCACTGTCATACGCATCGTCATCCTGTGTTGCAGGCACAAGCACTGGTAGATTGTCCTGGAGAAGGAGGTCGGCCAGTGGATCCTCATCCCCAAGTCCAAGGATATCCACCAGTTCCAGACTTGTACAGTGCCCCCTGTCTGTGGCCATGATGTTGGTCGATGTGGATGGCACTGCATTGTCGTGTGACACGTTGCCTGTCTTGTCCTGCACAGCACCCCTGAGGCGTGATGGAGCTGAAAGACAGAATGGGTAGTGTTAATAGTGTCGTGGTAGCAATGCATGTAGTCTTGTGTACTGTGCAATGTCGGCATGTGTGCCACAGGTGTGCCAGGCCTCTCCTGCATGTGGTGTGGCAGCACTGCATGACATGCCTGGTAAGACACATACGTGTCCCAGGACATGTCGCAACTGTGCATACACACAGCAGTGTGATGCACATGCACATGTATGACAGGCATGCCCTCCCGAAACAGCATGCCCCCCCCCTCCCGCTGGCATACTCACAGTGCTGTGACAGGCTGCCTCCTGTCTGGAAACCACCCCCTGGGACACTTTCAACGGCTGCCCAGCTGATGGTGGCCACCACCAACTCCTCCTCCGCTGACAGGACGGGTGCTGTGGATGGTCTGCCACCTGTCCTATTGTGTGATGCCCTGATGGCAGCTGTCTTCTCCTTTATATGCCTTCTGTCAGTTCCCATCTTCTTCTTGCACTCCTGTTCACTTCAGTTGTGGCGGCCATGGGTGTTGACATATGTCGCCACCTCATCCCACCCAATGGCCCGTTCCTGTGTGGTCCCTGTGGCTCCACTCAGGATGTCCTCCTTCTCCAGGCAGGCCTCAAACAGGGCCTGCTTCTCATCCTTGCCGAAGTTCGGCCTGTGCTTCCTGACAGGCACCCGCTCCTCAGCACCCTCCGATTCCGACATAATCCGTCCCGTGAACGGTAATGGTGCACTGATGAGCTGCATGGTTGCACTCCCTGTTGCAGTGCAGCATTGGGACGTAGCACTGCAATAACATTGTCAGTTTTCAAATTGTGAACATGCTTACCTTAAAGACTGCAACACCCATCAGTGACCAGTGCTGTGTGGTGTCACTTTTATGGCTCAACTCGTGCGAAAGAGCTTGTGAGCCACCTGTAACGAGAGGCTAGTGTGAGCACCTGCGCCTGGCATTGGCTCATGAGGCTGTTTGCATGTTCTGGCTGAATATTGCAGAATTGCACCATGCACAACAGACAGTGTCATGTGCAACATGAATGCGCCGGAGCAATTAACAGGCGCAGTTTTAGCGCATGCACGCTGCGTAGTACCACAATTGCCATGTGCGCAGGCAGCTGTGCTCTGTACATGTCTGCATATCATGCAGCCAAATGCGCTACACATGCATGTTCTATTGTGCAGACATCTGTGAGTGCATGCCGTGCATGTGGCTGTGATGCGCTATACATGCCTATCGCACATCTGGCCCTACAGCACCATTAGCATGGTCCACGCATGTGCGGTCAATGTGCCATTGGCGTGCAGTATGTGTGGCAATGCATGACCTTCACAAGATGGCATATACGCACCTTCAGTGATGTGGGCACGCGTGACCTAGTCTCCCGCCCGCACTTTCGGCTTTGCGCATGTGCGGTACTGCAAGATTGGCCACAACTGTGCATGTCTATCATGCAATTACGTGCTGCACGATGGTGTGCTGTGTGTTCCTGTCACACAACAGGCACAGGAGTGCTATGTGGGTAACTGTTAGGTGCCACATTGCTCAGTCAGGCCAGTGTACTGCGCGGTGATCATGGCACGTGCTGGGAGACTCGGACATCGGGCTAAAACAGGAGCAAGGTGGAGATGGCTAACCTGGTGGCAGTGGTGGCCCCATTGGAGGACCAATTAATCGCGGCAGGGGACCTGCAGGAAGCACGGGCCCCAATGTGGGCTAGTGTGGCTGAGAGTCTAGAGAGGTGCACTGGTGTGCCCAGGACAGACAGGGGAACAGTGCAGTCACTGCTATGGGGACCTGCGGCGCCGCGATCTGGAGTGGCTGTGGAGACTGCAGGACCATGCCCGCCATGGTGCGGTCCCACAACCAGGTACGTTTGTCCATGCACGGAGCATGCTCCCTCTGTACGGGCATGGCGCATTGGGGTGTGCAGACGGTGCATGTGCACCTGCACATAGGACAGGCTAGCCCTGTTAGGGTGTGTGGGTACTGTGGTGTGGCGGCACTGTGCTTTATGTGACTCTCTGCTGCACCATGCCAGTGGCCATCAACAGTGGGCCTGTCTCGTGGGACCAGGTTACAGCATGGTGCTCTGTGTTGCGGGGCACCATGTGTTGCCTGCATGGGTGGGAGATGGGTGTCTGTTGTTGGCATGCCTCTTATGGTCCTTTCTGTATGTGTTTCCTTCTCAGGGCTGGAGGAGTGCCAGGGCCGAGGGCGATAGGCAGGGCAGGCGACCAGTCGATGATGCTGCGGCTGGGCCAGCGGGACAGGTGGAAGGTGAGTGTGTGCAGTATGCATTTAACATCAGTTGCTGGGGATGGGTGTGGGAGGGCAGTACACATGGCAGGGCAATGCCAGCATGTAGTGCTATAGTATGTGCTGGTTCACTGTCACTGTTGCCTGTGCTGATTGGCAGCATGTGGTGGTCCCATTGTGCACATGGCATCTGTGTGGTGGTAACCTGTTGCTGTCACTGGTGGTGGCTGTGTGTGACCCACGGTGCACACATGCAGCTACTGCCGGGCCGGCTCGCATGTTGCCTCTGGGGGCATTGGTCCATCACTGTGGGGAGTCTGTGCACCTGCAACAGTGCTTGGTACTCCATGGTGCTCCACACAGTCTGTGTGTGGCATGGTGTCCTGAGCTGCTGTGGGTGTCCGCTGTGCACGTGCTGTTGGCGGCATCATCCATGGGTGTGCCACATTGCAGACCCCTGCACACACAGCCCTGGGTGGAGGGTTGGGGGCCATTTGCTGTGTGGGACCTGTCACTTGGTGGCTGTTCTGTATTTCCCTTGCATAGGTCGTCCAGGGTCAGGGAGTGGTCATTGAGGTGTCGGCATCCTGGGAGGTGGCATGCTTCATCTACAGTGCCTGACCAAGTGCATCATCTCCCGACTGGCACGTCACATCTGCCTGACCACGAGGCATCTGGCGGCGACAAGGGAGCTGGTGGTGGAGTTGCACCAGATGAGGGCAGACATCTGCCAGCTGTGGCAATAATCTTTGGACACTTCTCTGTGTAGCCCCATGCTTCCCTCCCATTCACCCTATCCCACTTGGACAGTTGTGTCATCTCCCCTGGCACTCCCTGCACACTCCCATCCCCGTACAGTTTTGTACAGCATTGGACTGTGCTCAGTTTTCTATTTTGTTACCCTTTCCTGTATTTGCCACATTGGCTGTTTCATACCATGTTGTTTTGCTTGCTATATTCTGTTTGATTAAACCTTTTACTACCATTTGCTCGTGTGTTTCTGTGTCTCCCTCACATGCTTGGTGCTGCTTTATGCTGGTGTTGTACATTGCTGGGGTCTGGCTGGTACCTGTTTTGGCCAGTGGTGTCCTTGCAGTTTGGGTCTGGTAGGTGCCCAGTAGCTTGTCTGTTACATCCATGTGTGTCACTGTTACATGGGTTTCAGGTGTGGCCCTCCTCTGTGCATGCCACAGTGCCATGTGCCCATTTCCACATGTGCAGCATGGTACCCCCCCTGCTATGTTGCCCCTCCCGGTGCTGCTGTCCTATGCGGTGCAGTGACCTGTGTCCGTGTGTGGCATACTGCCATGTGCCTATTTGGCAGTGTGGCTGTGGCTTACTGTGCATGCATGGTGCCTTCACACAGTGGTTATGGTGGCTGGCTATCCCATGTTGGCTGTTGGGACTGTGCTCCTGGGGTGCTCAGTCCCTGCAGCCATCTGTTCTGTGGCCATTCTGTGCCCTGTCACATTGGTTCCCTGGGTCTGTGTGGGGCTCTGCGCCTTGTCCATGGCCAGTGGGCTCTGTGCCTGTTCTGTGCCTCCTGCACATTTTTCCCCTTGTGGTTGTCCCCTGCATCCACTTCCATGGCCCTGTGCCTTTGCGCAGCCCTGCCTGTATTCCCTTACGTATGGTGCACCTTGCTCCACCTGCTATATTCAGCATGTACTGTTGCTCCTGCACAGTTCAGATTGTTCCAGCACATGTCTGTTTGCACAATGGCACATTTGTGCTATATTCAGTGTGGTTTGCGCAGGCGCATTTCTGTGGTGCATCTGCTGAATATTGCTTATGTTTGCTGTGGTGCAACTGGATTGCACTGTGCATCCCATTGTGCAGGTTCTGGGTACACTTTTGAATATCTAGCCCCTAGGCAATAAATAAATAAATATTACATGTCTTTCCTGCAGGGGGCTCGCAACCCAAACCTTCCACCCTGCAATTATCACCTTTCTTTCCTTTTTTCAAATCTGGACCTCCTGCCACAGGATGTCTCATATCTAAAAAGCTCTGCAAGTGTCCCAAGAGGAGCGCTCTTTGGAAATTGCACAAAAATGGGAGGAAGACTTAGGAATGCTCCTCTCACAGAAGGATTGGCATCATGCATACCTAGCATTTTCCAAAGTGACCAACTCCTATCAGTAGAGGGACTATAGCTGGAAACAACTTATTCAGTATTTTAAGACACCAATAATCAAGGCACATTACTCGCCAGCACACACAGCCTCCTGCTGGTGCAGTTATGGGGAACCCCAAGCGATGCATATCCCTGTAATGTGGGCCTGTCCAACATGTCATCCTTTTGTTGAGGGGTTAGACACAGAACTCTTAGAGCTCTACAGCATTACACCCTTAAGGAGCAGGTAATCCTTGGCTGGACCACCACTAAAAACTGATCTGGCAATCAATCAGGAAAGCCCCCCATCTCACCCCTTCCTGATGCTGTTATGTTCTATCCCCCTCTTGTAATATGCAATGATTATTGGTGTCTTAACTCTACACTGCTCACATTAACAGGGGAGATGTTCTTAATTCTCCACTTTCCAAGAGGACTTCAAGATACAAACTTCCATTGTCTGCTCAGTATTTTGTTCACTGCTGAAAAAAAATAAACAATCACCAGACAATGGTTAACTGCACAGCCCCCAGATATTCCCTCTTGGCACCAACTAGTTAGGCAAATATATATTATGGTAAAACTCACATTCTCCACCTCCAGATGGAACTCCTGGCTCCTACATGGTATGAGCAATGATCTGACTCTGGTACCTTGAACTGCCAGCACAATGGGACTGCCAACCTGGTGAGCCCCCCCATACCCACCATCTCTGTTTACCTCATCCCCGGACGCTCTCATGGGATAACATCTGAATGCATAACTCCCTGATGGGCCTGCTCTGCCCCTCCGGTAGTGGGCAGACCCCCCCCCCTTTCATTCTTGTAGCCACATTATTTCTTATAAGCGAGACTTGCCCAACTGCACTTGAGTCAGTATATGACCTATCTTAATGAAAATGGCTCCCTCGCTCTGTGTCATGGAGGGCAAGCCACTGCGCAGACCTCATGCCATTACTGTGATTAACAGTCTCTGTATAACCAAAATGTTTCCTCAGTTCAAAAGATGCTGTATATCTTCTGTGGCCCATTGAAAACTTTAATAAAAATCATATTTAAAAAGAGAACTAGCAATCATCACTGTGACCATGAGCACGATTCATCAGAGGAGGAAATGTGAACTGGTATGGACCCTCTGGTACAGGCTGGTGCGGTAGAGGTTGAGCGGAGGTTTGGGAATTTAATTTTACTTGTTTAAAATGCTTGAAAGCCCTGAGTTTTCTGACACTTTTGTGGGACACTGCACTATGGAAGGAGGATTTTCAGATAATTGTTTACTTATACTGTGTCAAATGGCAGGGGGTGTATGATGTCTATTTTCAGTGGATTCTTCTTGTTCCCTTCTTCCTGCCATTAGTGCCTTTTTCTTCTCATATAGCATCTGCGCACTTGGCTTCCAGATAGTATGGACTTTAGATATACCCTGTCTGCTCCTAGGTCCACCCCAACCCCTCTCCATTGGACAACATTGCAGCCTAAATGTTTAGGATATATTGAAATCCTATTGTTGTTTGAAAGGGTTCTTCAAGTTAATATCTGTTTTATACCCTGTTTCATATAGCATAAGTGGGGGGCATTGAACCTAATAGTCCGTGTTTGTATTGTATGCTTCTAATATCAGTTTCTATCCCTCCAGGGTACATAGAAGTATCTCGGAGACTGCTAGCTTGCACTGTTTTCTGAGCCTGAGTAGAGGGGACATTTTGGGCCAGGGATCCCTGTGATGCTTGTTACGTCATCTTTTTTCAGGGACATTAGTGACCCCATGATACTCCCATGGTGCATTATCACCATGTGTATATATTTGTTTTTCTTTTCTTCATTCTGTTTTCTTCATTAGTACTGTACTAGTAAAAGGAGAAACTGAATAGTTACTAGAATGTTTACATTTAGGGTTACATGGGAATGTGCCAGCAGATATCTTACGGTCTATCAAGTCATAAGTCTTAAGTAATTCAATCTATGCAAGCTGTGACATGGTCTAATATAGCATAGCACACAAGTATGTTAGAGTGCGATTACAGCATACTCTGAGATGAGAATCTCTATATACGTTTATGTTAAGAGTTAATGCTTTACTTTATAAGTTGAATGTGTTGTTATATTGTACTGTAATGAGAAGTTAAATATTTCAACAACAAAATTTAACTGATACAAAAAATCACCGCGTGTATTGGTTTTATATTTTAATTATTCACTCGTTTGCCCCCCATGAGGTAACTATTAAGTGAGTGTCTTGTGAGTGTCTTTAATATGTTGCCAATTAACTGACAGCTGATACGTGTACCTTGCTATCTCTCTACTGATCCTTACTGCTAATTGTGTAATGCTTCATGCAAACTTCAATAAATAACAAGTTAAAAAAAAAGAAAGAAAAGGCAATCCATTAATCAGCATTTCTTTCATCCCTTTTCATGCACTCTGTGCAAAGATAGCGTACTATTAATATCCCTGCGTATCTTAACAAAAAAAAAAAACTAACTTGTGATAAATGCACATTACCCGAGGTTTACGCAGCATATCATACCAGTACAACAAAGCGGAGGCCGCTTTCCAAATTAAGAAGCAAGAGCTATTTAAGGCAACCCTGGTGTACTAAAGTGAGGTCATTATAAACAACGTTGATGGTTGAAGTGACACATTATGACGGATGACCCCACACCATGTTCATAGAGGAAGCTTTCCCACACCCCTGGGTTTTAAGGAAGCATTTTGATAGTGGTGCTAGAATGTACTGAAGACACCACTGTCACTGACAGATAAGCCAGTGGTTTTATTCTTGACACTTCTCTTATTACAGGCATGGTTTTATTACCCTGGTTAGTTCATGGCATAAACAGTGTAAATCTGAAAGGCCTTCCCTCCCAGCATAATGTTAACACTACATCACTCATAACAGACTTAGTGGTCTTTTTATCTTTCAAATTCTTCTCCTAACATAAACCTAATTGTATCAATGGCAACAAAAAGGGTTAGTCCTACATATATACTGAAATAAATGAGCCCAAAAAATCCTGTGTCTTGAAGACAGGTTTACCTTAAAATGACTAATGATATACCAAGTTTAAGTTTTTTAAGTCATTCTTACAAAATGTCTCTCTGTTCATTAGCGGCGTTAAAAGGAGTTGACTTGAAGATAGTATCTCTTGGCCTGTCTATCTCACCAAATCCTTTGCATTAATGACATTTGAAACTAACCTTTGCTGGGTATGGGAATAACTGCACCATGAAAACAAGTTTTCAATATTTTGCACACCAAATATGTCAAACCAGTGATATTTTTGTCTATGTACCGTAGCAAATTTAAAGAGGGACTCTGACTACCAGTAACAAAAACACAAAACAAAAAAACAACTGTGTTCCCATCAGCATATGGAGTGGGTGACCGTCTAGGTGGTCTTATCGCCTTCTGTCACTCATACCAGAGAAGGGAGTGGAGGTATGATAGTGACCTTCAAGTTCCTGAAAGGAATCAACAAAGTGAACTGTGAGGAATTATTCAGCGGGTATAGTGGATAAAGAACATGAGTGGAAACTGGCGAAAGGAAGTTTCAGGAGGGACGTGAGAAAGTTTAATTTTACAGGGAGAGTGGCTGAGCCGAGGAGCAGTCTGTCAGCCGGTGTGGCGTGCCAAAACCATTAATGGTTTCAAGTACAACTGGGACAGAGTGAAAGGCTCAGTAGAAACACAGGGCAGTAACAGTAAAACTGGGAGCACAAGCAGATAGTGTGGGCGAAAACCCTGTATAGACAAAAGGTCTCAAAGTATGTTAGGTGTTACAGGAAGACTGGCTGGACCAATGGTCTTTTTCTGCTGTCACTGTCTCAGTTTCTGTGTTTACAGAGAGAGTGGTTGAGCCATGGAAAAAATCCCCGTTATGAAGGCTACCCAGAGGTGAAAAACACAGCCTCGGAGTGTACGGTTGCCCATACCTTAAACTATATAATGCATGCGCTACCATAAAAATGAAAAAAGACAACAGACTTTTGTAGTGAGTGATACATTTTATGGTACTCTCAGATTCTGACTTAGTCAAGTAACAATGTTCTTGTTTCCTGAAAGACAGCCCTCTATCCTCCCCACAACTAGTCTGACTTCTGTGTTGAAGCCGCTGAGCCTCTCAAGGTTCAAGCCACCCTCTGCATTCTTATGCTGTTCGCTACATTATTTCTGTGCTGCCACACTGCCACTCTATCTGCCCTTCCCACTCAAGCTGACACAATAACAACTGTATTGGTCCTCTCCCCCACCTCTACAGACCATGAACTTTCAGTGCATCGCATGAGCAGCCGTAGTGCGACTGAAACAGTTGATTCTGCCACTTTACTGAGTGACGAATTTACTGCAGTACAATGAATTGTCATTGTGCTGTAGTAGATAACGTCACTATTACAGCACAATAACATTTTTCAGTGTATGGATTTTCATACACAACAACATGTACCCTTGCACTATATAGAGACTAATGTACATCTAAGTGTAAAGTACAAGTTGGCATTCCATACCAAGGTAATGTGATGACATCACTGGCACGAGAGCGAAGCTCGAGCGCCCTGATGATGTCATCACACTGATGAGGTGTGGAATACCATCAGAGAGTACCTCAAACTTAGTTTGTTTTAATATTCTTTGCAAAAAACTTTGTTAATGCACCAGTTAGGGTAGCCTAATGCCACAAAAGTAGGGACATGTGATGTTAGGGTTTCCAACCCTAACTCTCAACCCCCCACCCCCAAACAGCAAAAGGGAAAAACAATAGAGTTTTGGGTCTCCAGAGTATTGGTGAATCAGTGGTGGGGTCTTCCTTGGGGTTGTTAACCCAGCTGGTGCCCTCCTGTCCAAAGCACAAGGTACAGCTCCAAGCTCATAGTGATACAGTCTTCAAAGCTAGAGAAGTATGTTTCACTACATGTTGCCAACACAATGTGTTGTAGCTTTCTTCACACAGGGCCCTGTGGCCCTGTGTGAAGAAAGGAGATCACGTCTGATGTTGCCTGCTTACGGAATGGGGTGGGCATAGAGTTGACAACTCCAAGGAAGACCTCACCACTGATTCACCAAGACTATGGAGACCAAAACCCTAATTTTTTTCTTTTGTTGCTGGGGGTGGGGTGGGGAGTTAGGGACAAAACCTAACACCACATTGCCCTACCTTTGTGGTGTTAAGTTACCTAACTGGTGCATTAAAGAGTTTTTTACAAAAAAATTTCCTTTCTTTTTGAGATAGTGGATTTGTATCTGACCTGTGTGAACAGGTGTAGATGCGCAGAACCCTTTGGGCCCTGTGCTATGGGAAGACTCCATCTGTCTACAGAAGTGCAGGGCCTGTCACAGTCCCCAGTGAAGGAATGCAAGTTAAAATTACCCAAGTTAAGAGTGAGCATAGAAAAATGTCAACATGCGCCCATAACTTTGTCATTTTTACATATTTTGACCCCAAATTTTCAACATAGCCTTCTTATGATGATGATCCCCCCCCCATGAACAAAGGTGGTGAAAATGTTCAAATCCCACCCAAAAGGTGATTTCATCAAATGATCGCAAAATTGCTTTTTGACCCTGATCTGCAGAATTCCCCACCATTGGTCACAAAATGGGGTCCCAAACAGTCCATGTTGAAATATTGGGATCAAAATGTACAAAAAATGACAAAGTTATGAATCAAAGTTTAAAACCCATTGAAATACATTGGACCGCACTTACCTTACATTACATAAAAATAAATGTTGCAAATGACATATAGCAAATTACTGCACAACAGGTAAAAATTACGAGTTGCAAACAGGAAAAGTGCGAGAAATAGCCAAAGGTAATCCCAATGCAGAAAGATAGGTTTGGGGAGGTATTGTTTGAAGTTCAGTACCTGTATCGCACGAAACAACTGCTGTTTATCAAAATACATGTACTGGGGTTTGATTTGACCTTAGTATGTTCTTCTTGTATCTTTTTGTAAACTGTAAAAAAAAAAAAAAAAACAAGATGGCAGCTGTCACAATTGGCATTTCTCTCCACACTACAAGTAAATTATGAAAATAAGCAACTGCAAATTTTTTTTTCACCAGTCGAACTCGAACGGTAACTCAAAAATTGTTTTAACTCTAAAATGGTAGAACATTTTTTCTCCAAACCTTTGAAAGGCTTGTCCTTTGCACAGGTCCCATCAAACCTGAAAATCTCATGAAAAAAAATTCCACACCATCTACGCTGTAGATGGGAGCAAAAAATACGCAATGTTAAGCATACTTTTATTTTTGTTTGTTTTCTTGACGCTCTGTTTCTTGAAAACTGTACAGGATGCCATCATGAAATGTTTCACATCTGGAGACTCTGACAGCTTGACAGTGCATGCTGTATTTTGTGCTTTTTCATCAAACAATGCCAAAGTTAGCCGTCCCGGTGGTGCTGACTGGCGCTGGGCGCTACCTCGTACCACACCAGCGACCCGTGTTAGGGGAGCGAGCGGGTTGCCGAAGTCGGCGAGGAGGGCGGATAGAGCACCTGATGGCTGCTCTCCTTCTTCGGGGTTAGCTGCAGGCTCCTGCTGCAATGCCGCCACCTAGGGGAGCCCGGGTGGAAGGCGCGGTCAGGTAGAGAAGCAGCAAGGGCATTGGGTGGATGTTGGCAGAGGGGCGGAGCAGGATGTACGTCTCAGCATGCCCCCTAGCTCATTGCCCTCATTGCACACTGACGACAGGGAAGGAAAAAATGGAAAAACACCTCGGTCCCTCCTAGGCGACGACACCTCTCTTTGGGGATCTCCAGGCTCATCAGACAGACTCCGTTGTGCCAGGTTCTATGCAAAGAAAAGTATGTTCGTTTGGGGAGGTAATCACTGTGGGTCCCTCCTCACCCCTACCCCTGGGGGGTTGCTGGTGTGTGTGTGGAACCAGGGTACTCTAGGGACAGATCATGATGGGAATGGAGCCTGCAGACAGAGGATGTCTGAGAGAGTGGGGGGAGGAGGCAGATGGGGCGTATAAACGTAAGGCTAAAAAAATGCCAAAGTTATTAAGAGGCAAAAATTGGGGTTTAACATTGAACAGCCTACTCAACCCTAACTGTAGGGGCACTACCGTGCCCCTGTAAAAGAGGAGACTGGTTCAGAAACAACAGCTTTTGTTTGAGGTGCTCTTTTGTCACAGTAGAAGCTGTTTACAGCGCTCATGGGGAAGTGTTTTTACAGCACTCATTGGGAGCTAGTTTTACAGAGCTTGTGGGAAGCTGTTTTTACAGTGCTTGTGGGGAGCTGTGTTTTACAGTACTCATTGAGATCTGTTTTTACAGCGCTCATGGGAAGTTGTTTTTATAGAGCTCATAAGGAATTATTTTTACAGTGCTTATGGGGAGCTCTTTTTACAGCACTGATATGAAACTGTTTTTACAATGCTTGTGGGGACCTGTTTTTACAGTGCTCATGGGAAGCTGTTTTTACAGTGCCTGTGGAGAGCTGTTTTTACAGCACTTGTGGTGAGCTGTTTTTACAGAGCTTGTGGGCAGCTGTTTTTACAGCACTTCTGGGGAGTTGTTTTTACAACGGTCATGGGTGCTGTTTTTACAGCACTTGTAGGGAGCTGTTTTTACAGCACTCATAGGGAACTGTTTTTACAGTGCTTGTGGGGAGCTGTTTCTGCAGTGCTCATGTGGAACTGTTTTTACAGCACTCACGGGTAACTATTTTTACAGAGCTTGTGGGGAGCTGTTTTTACAGCGTTTGTGGGGAGCTGTGTTTTACAGTGCTTGTTGAGATCTGTTTTTACAGCACTCATGAGAAGTTGTTTTTACAGAGCTCATGGAGAGCTGTTTTTACAGTGTTCATAGAGAGCTGTTTTTACAGCGCTTATGGAGAGCTGTTGTTATAGCGCTTGTGGAGAGCTGTTTTTACAGGGCTCATGGAGGACCATTTTTACAGTGCCCATGGGGAGCTGTGTTTTACACTCACTCGTGGGGAACTGTTTTTATAGCACCATGGAGAGCTGTTTTTACAGTGCTTGTGGGAAGTTGTTTTTACAGCGGTCATGGAGAGCTGTTTTTTGCAGTGGTCATGAAGAGCAGTTTTTACAGCGCTCATGATTAGATGCTAGACAAAGCTGTGGGAATCAGCCTGTGCTCCATGCTGGCTGAGTAGGGGAGCAGAGCTGATTACGACAGCTATACAGAGAAATAATTCACGTTCTAGAATGTGAATGATTTGTCTGAGAATTCCAAACCATGAATTATAGGTTTTGTTAAGCACCGCTGCAACAGCCTCATTATATATTACATTGTAAAATTAAATGTTTTAATCAATTCAAAACTACACAGGAATGTTATACAGCTGCTCTGGATCTGATGTCTGTAAAATGTCAGTGTGAACCAGTGGCTGAATTTCCCCCATCTGTTCCACATCATACACTCTGCTCAACTGGTGCACTGTCATAGGTGTAGTCCGAGGTTAGGTTAATTTTATTTTGGTGGATGTCAGAAACTTCCACGGGTCCGAATTTAGAAGTCATTCCAGTGTTTTGGAAGTCTAAATGCTTCCTAGGTTCCAAAGGAAATCAGTATTCTAAAACTGACTAACGTTTTGGAGAACAATACAAAATATTACTTCTAAAATACCCTTTTTGCATAGAACATGTTTAACTTCCATACTTTCAAAACTGCAAGTCCCTGAATTTTCTTTTTTTTGCCCTTTTGGGAGTCAAGTACTTCCTCCCACTTTATTTTGGAAGTTTTTATTTGAAGGCTTTCTGTGGTTCGGTGGGGCTAGGAGCGAGTCATGCCCCCCCATGAGCGATCACGTAACCCTCGCATGCCCCCCAATGAGCGATATCGCATCCCTGCATGTCTCCATGAGCTTATACTTGACCCAGCATGCCCCCATGAGCGATAATACTTGACCCTGCATGCCCCCAATGAGCGACACGTAACCTGCATGCCCCCATGAGCTTATACTTGACCCTGCATGCCCCCAATGAGCGATACATAACCCTGCATGCCCCATGCGCATACTTGACCCTGTATGCCCACCAATGAGCGATACTGACCCTGCATGCCCCCATGAGTGATACGTAACCCTGCATGCCCCCATGAGCGATCGTAACCTGCATGCCCCCATGAGTGATACATAACCCTGCATGCCCCCATGAGCGATACTGACCCTGCATGCCCCATGAGCGATACTTGACCCTGCATGCCCCCATGAGCAATACGTAACCCTGCATGCCCCCCATGAGTGATACTTGACCCTGCATGCCCCATGAGAGATACTTGACCCTGCATGCCCCCATGAGCGACACGTAACCCTGCATGCCCCATGAGCGATACTTGACCCTGCATGCCCCCAATGAGTTACACGTAACCCTGCATGCCCCCATGAGTGATACGTAACCCTGCATGCCCCCATGTGCGTACATAACCCTGCATGCCCCCATGAGTGACTTGACCCTGCATGCCCCCCATGAGCGATACTTGACCCTGCATGCCCCCATGAGCGTACGTAACCCTGCATGCCCCCATGAGTGATACTTGACCCTGCATGCCCCCATGAGTGATACGTGACCCTGCATGCCCCCATGAGCGATACGTAACCCTGCATGCCCCCATGAGCGATACTTGACCCTGCATGCCCCCATGAGCGATACTTGACCCTGCATGCCCCAATGAGCGATACATAACCCTGCATGCCCCTCATGAGCGATACAGACCCTGCATGCCCCCAATGAGCGATACGTAACCCTGCATGCCCCCATGAGCGATACTTGACCCTGCATGCCCCCATGAGCGATACTTGACCCTGCATGCCCCCATGAGCGATAACGTAACCCTGCATGCCCCCATGAGCGATACGTAACCCTGCATGCCCCCCATGAGCGTACGTAACCCTGCATGCCCCCCATGGCGATACTTGACCCTGCATGCCACCATGAGCGATACTTGACCCTGCATGCCCCCATGAGTGATACTTGACCCTGCATGCCCTCCATGAGAGATACTTGACCTGTATGCCCTTGAGCATCGTAACCCTGCATGCCCCCATGAGCGATACTTGACCCTGCATGCCCCAATGAGCGATACGTAACCCTGCATGCCCCCCATGAGCGATACTTGACCCTGCATGCCCCCAATGAGTGATACGTAACCCTGCATGCCCCATGAGCGATACTTGACCCTGCATGCCCCCAATGAGCGATACGTAACCCTGCATGCCCCCCATGAGTGATACATAACCCTGCATGCCCCGCATGAGCGATACATAACCCTGCATGCCCCCATGAGCGATACTTGACCCTGCATGCCCCCAATGAGCGATACTTAACCCTGCATGCCCCCATGAGCGATACGTGACCCTGCATGCCCCCATGAGCGATACTTGACCCTGCATGCCCCCAATGAGCGATACTTGACCCTGCATGCCCCCCACGAGTGATACGTGACCCTGCATGCCCCCAATGAGCGATACGTAACCCTGCATGCCCCCATGAGCGATACTTGACCCTGTATGCCCCCAATGAGCAATACGTAACCCTGCATGCCCCATGAGTGATACGTAACCCTGCATGCCCCCGCATGAGCGATACATAACCCTGCATGCCCCCATGAGCGATACTTGACCCTGCATGCCCCATGAGCGATATTCTAACCTGCATGCCCCCATGAGAGTACACGTGACCCTGCATGCCCCCCATGAGCGATACGTAACCCTGCATGCCCCCAATGAGCGATACTTGACCCTGCATGCCCCCATGAGCGATATCGTGACCCTGCATGCCCCCCATGAGTGATACTTGACCCCTGCATGCCCCCATGAGCGATACGTGACCCTGCATGCCCCAATGAGCGATACGTAACCCTGCATGCCCCCAATGAGCGATACATAACCCTGCATGCCCCCATGAGCGATACTTGACCCTGCATGCCCCCCATGAGCGATATGTAACCCTGCATGCCCCCATGAGCGATACATAACCCTGCATGCCCCCATGAGCGATACGTAGACCTGCATGCCCCCATGAGTGATACGTAACCCTGCATGCCCCCATGAGCGACATTCTTGACCCTGCATGCCCCCATGAGCGAGTACTCTGACCCTGCATGCCCCCCATGAGCGATACATAACCCTGCATGCCCCCATGAGCGATACTTGACCCTGCATGCCCCCCATGAGCGATACGTGACCCTGCATGCCCCATGAGCGACACGTAACCCTGCATGCCCCCATGAGCGATACTCTGACCCTGCATGCCCCCATGAGCATACTTGACCCCTGCATGCCCCCATGAGCGATACATAACCCTGCATGCCCCCATGAGCGATACGTAACCCTGCATGCCCCCAATGAGTGATACGTAACCCTGCATGCCCCCATGAGCGATACTTGACCTGTATGCCCCAATGAGCGTCGTAACCCTGCATGCCCCCATGAGTGATCGTAACCCTGCATGCCCCCATGAGCGATACATAACCCTGCATGCCCCATGAGCGATACTTGACCCTGCATGCCCCAATGAGCGATACTTGACCCTGCATGCCCCCATGAGTCACGTGACCCTGCATGCCCCCATGAGTGATACGTAACCCTGCATGCCCCCAATGCCGATACTTGACCCTGCATGCCCCTCCATGAGCGTACGTGACCCTGCATGCCCCATGAGCGATACTTGACCCTGCATCCCCCCATGAGCGATACTTGACCCTGCATGCCCCCATGAGCGATACGTAACCCTGCATGCCCCAATGGCGATACATAACCCTGCATGCCCCCATGAGCGATAGTGACCCTGCATGCCCCCATGAGCGATACGTGACCCTGCATGCCCCCATGAGTGACACGTAACCCTGCATGCCCCCATGAGCGATACTTACCCTGCATGCCCCATGAGCGATACTTTGACCCTGCATGCCCCATGAGCGATACATAACCCTGCATGCCCCCATGAGTGATACCGACCCTGCATGCCCCCATGAGCGATACGTGACCCTGCATGCCCCCATGAGCGATACGGACCTGCATGCCCCCATGAGCGATATTGACCCTGCATGCCCCCATGAGTTGATACTTGACCCTGCATGCCCCCATGAGCGATACATAACCCTGCATGCCCCCATGAGCGATACATAACCCTGCATGCCCCAATGAGCGATACGTAACCTGCATGCCCCCATGAGCGATACTTGACCCTGCATGCCCCCAATGAGCGATACGTAACCCTGCATGCCCCATGAGTGATACGTAACCCTGCATGCCCCCATGAGTGATACATAACCCTGCATGCCCCCATGAGCGATACTTGACCCTGCATGCCCCCAATGACGATACTTGACTCTGCATGCCCCCATGAGCGTCGTGACCCTGCATGCCCCCATGGTGATACGTAACCCTGCATGCCCCAATGAGCGATACTTGACCCTGCATGCCCCTCCATGAGCGTCAGTGAACCTGCATGCCCCATGAGCGATACTGACCCTGCATGCCCCCATGAGCGATACTTGACCCTGCATGCCCCCATGAGCGATACGTAACCCTGCATGCCCCAATGAGCGATACGTAACCCTGCATGCCCCCATGAGCGATCGTAACCCTGCATGCCCCCAATGAGCGTACCTACATGCCCCTGCGCATACCCGCATGCCAGCGATACTGTAACCTGCATGCCCCCATGAGCGACATACTTGACCCTGCATGCCCCAATGAGCGATACGTAACCCTGCATGCCCCCATGAGCGATACTTGACCCCGTATGCCCCCAATGAGTGATACTGCAACCCTGCATGCCCCATGAGCGATACTTGACCCTGTATGCCCCCAATGAGCGACACGTAACCCTGCATGCCCCATGAGTGATACATAACCCTGCATGCCCCGCATGGCGATACATAACCCTGCATGCCCCATGGCGATACTTGACCCTGCATGCCCCAATGAGCGATACTAACCCTGCATGCCCCATGAGCGATACGTGACCCTGCATGCCCCCATGAGCGATACGTAACCCTGCATGCCCCCAATGAGCGATACTTGACCCTGCATGCCCACATGAGCGATACGGACCCTGCATGCCCCAATGAGCGATCGTAACCCTGCATGCCCCATGAGCGATACTTGACCCTGTATGCCCCAATGAGCAATACGTAACCCTGCATCCCCCCATGGTGATACGTAACCCTGCATGCCCCATGAGCGATACATAACCTGCATGCCCCCATGAGCGATACTTGACCCTGCATGCCCCAATGAGCGATACTTAACCCTGCATGCCCCCATGAGCGATCGTGACCCTGCATGCCCCCATGGCGATACGTAACCCTGCATGCCCCAATGAGCGATACTTGACCCTGCATGCCCCCATGAGCGATACGTGACCCTGCATGCCCCCATGAGTGATACTTGACCCTGCATGCCCCCATGAGCGTCGTGACCCTGCATGCCCCAATGAGCGATACGTAACCCTGCATGCCCCAATGAGCGATACATAACCCTGCATGCCCCCATGAGCGTATACTGACCCTGCATGCCCCCATGAGCGATACTTGACCCTGCATGCCCCAATGAGCGACACGTAACCCTGCATGCCCCCATGAGCGATACTTGACCCTGCATGCCCCCATGAGCGATACGTAACCCTGCATGCCCCCATGGTAACCATCCCATGAGCGCTGCCTGCATGCCCCCATGAGCGATACATAACCCTGCATGCCCCCATGAGCGATACTTGACCTGCATGCCCCCATGAGCGACACGTGAACCCTGCATGCCCCCATGAGCGATACGTGAACCTGCATGCCCCCATGAGCGATACTTGACCCTGCATGCCCCCATGAGCGATACTCTGACCCTGCATGCCCAATGAGCGAATACTTAACCTGCATGCCCCATGAGCGATACGAGACCCTGCATGCCCCCATGAGCGATACGTAACCCTGCATGCCCCCAATGAGCGATACTTGACCCTGCATGCCCCCATGAGCGATACTGACCCTGCATGCCCCCATGAGCGATACTGAACCCTGCATGCCCCCATGAGCGATACACGAACCCTGCATGCCCCCATGAGCGATACTTACCCTGCATGCCCCCATGAGTAATACGTAACCCTGCATGCCCCCATGAGCGATACTTGACCCTGCATGCCCCCATGAGCGTGACCCTGCATGCCCCCATGAGCGATACTTGACCCTGCATGCCCCCATGAGCGATACTTGACCCTGCATGCCCCCATGAGCGATATCAGACCCTGCATGCCCCCATGAGTGATACGTAACCCTGCATGCCCCCATGAGCGATATTCTGACCCTGCATGCCCCCATGAGCGAGTACTTGACCCTGCATGCCCCCATGAGCGATACATGACCCTGCATGCCCCCATGAGCGATACTTGACCCTGCATGCCCCCATGAGCGAACGTGACCCTGCATGCCCCCATGAGCGATACGTAACCCTGCATGCCCCCATGAGCGATACCTGACCCTGCATGCCCCCATGAGCATACTTGACCCTGCATGCCCCCATGAGCGATACTTGACCCTGCATGCCCCCATGAGCGATACATAACCCTGCATGCCCCCATGAGCGATACTAACCCTGCATGCCCCCAATGAGCGATACGTAACCCTGCATGCCCCCATGAGCGATACCTACCCTGCATGCCCCCATGAGCGATACGTAACCCTGCATGCCCCCATGAGTGATACGTAACCCTGCATGCCCCCATGAGCGATACTAACCCTGCATGCCCCCATGAGCGATACTTGACCCTGCATGCCCCCAATGAGCGATACTTGACCCTGCATGCCCCCATGAGCGATCGTGACCTGCATGCCCCCATGAGCGATCGTAACCCTGCATGCCCCCATGAGCGATACTTGACCCTGCATGCCCTCCATGAGCGATACATGACCCTGCATGCCCCCATGAGCGATACTTGACCCTGCATGCCCCCATGAGCGATACTTGACCCTGCATGCCCCCCATGAGCGATACGTAACCCTGCATGCCCCCAATGAGCGATACGTAACCCTGCATGCCCCATGAGCGATACGTAACCCTGCATGCCCCCATGAGCGATACATAACCCTGCATGCCCCCATGAGCGATACTTAACCCTGCATGCCCCCATGAGCGATACGTAACCCTGCATGCCCCATGAGCGATACTTGACCCTGCATGCCCCCATGAGCGATACTTGACCCTGCATGCCCCCATGAGCGATACTTGACCCTGCATGCCCCTATGAGCGATACGTGACCCTGCATGCTCCCCCATGAGTGATACGTAACCCTGCATGCCCCCATGAGCGATACTTGACCCTGCATGCCCCCATGAGCAATACTTGACCCTGCATGCCCCCCATGAGCGATACACAACCCTGCATGCCCCCATGAGCGACACGTAACCCTGCATGCCCCCATGAGCGATATGTAACCCTGCATACCCCATGAGCTTACTTTTGACCCTGCATGCCCCCATGAGCTTATATACTTGACTCCTGCATGCCCCCATGAGTGATACTTGACCCCTGCATGCCCCCAATGAGTGATACTTGACCCTGCATTCCCCCCATGAGCGATACTTGACCCTGCATGCCCCCCCATGAGCGATACTTGACCCTGCATGCCTAAGCATCAGTAGAATACTCTTTATGGCCGCAGCTGTGCAGCTGACAGTCTTGCTTGCTCTCTCCATCTTCTTCTTACCAGGCAGCTGCTGCTTTTGGGTGCCCTGCCTGCTTCTCCCAGTTCTATGGCTATCTTTGCATCCATTGTGACTGTTTACATCCAAGGTTTTCTGCCCATTTCCCTGCAATTATAATTCTGTTTTCTGTTCTCAGCCTGCATTTGTGACCCCAGCCCACTGTGTCCAGGTTCACCCCCCTGGCTGGTTACAGTACAGGGTCCACCAGATGGAGGGGGCCAGGTTCACTCTTTCTCCTGCGGTGGTGGTGGTGGTGGTGGGGCATCCAAAAACAAATAAATAGTGTGGTGCCTCCACTCAGTGAGACAATATGTAGGCCAGATGTTGTGTCCAGTAGCACCCCCTGGGATGCAGTACCTAGCCACCTCCCTACAATGGACTGGACCATCCCCTGGGGACCAATAAGATGGTTATTACCTTTATCAATAAACACTTCAATATGGTTATATAAACTGGGCACACACACAAAAGCAGAATTCTACAAATTAGCAGTGCTTTTATTTAAGAACACAGGCCTGGAAGCTAGAGGAGAATAAGGGGTTAGATAGTTACAAGTCACCCTGAGTACTCCCACCCTGTAGCAATGCCCTGTGGCACAAGAACCAATGACTCTGGATACCCCAGTAATTACACTAACGTTCCGTTGCAGGCCAGGTAGCTATACGCTATGTTGTCTGTGTTCTTTCAGTGGTGCACTTGATAAAGTTAAGTAAGTTTGCAATTTAACCCCCCAACAGACCATAGTGTGTGAGCACAATTTAAGTAAATGGAAAACCAAATGGCAAGTGCCTGAAAGCCAACTTGTAATCGAAATGAAGTCATTGTAATGCAAATTGGAAAAGTACAAGAGACCACAGCCAGCAAGGCCAGCACTCACGTCACCCACGGATGCAGCAGCTCAGTCAAGGCAGGGGATAACACACAGCAGCATGTCCCGCAGCAGCAGTCAGGAACAGGCCCCAGTGGCCTGGGGATGAAGTACTTCAGACTCTCAGATGTTTTGCTGCAGTACAGCCCTTCTGGCTCACACTTCTCTGGACACAGTCATTCTGGCTCAGCTGTTCACCATTGAAGTGCTATACAGTGGCTTCCTGGTTCCCAAGGAGCCCCGATCCCAGAAACGCCCCCCACAGTTCACTTCCCTCTGGATCAAGAGTACCCACATACTCAGGACATGCACCCTGTGGCTCCCTGTTCCTTGATACACCCACTAGGTAAGGGCTGGCAGGCCCCTCACCTGGCTCCGAAGCAGCAGGAGTAGGATGCAGGTCTCTGTCATCATTTTGCACAACTCAGCAGCTTGGGTCTGCAGCAGTGCTCCGCAGGGCTCGGGTCTGCAGCAGTGCTCCGCAGGGCTCGGGTCTGCAGCAGTGCTCTGCAGGCACACACTCTCAGTGTTTTTTTTCAACATGTGCCTATCTGGCACAATTTCACAGCTTTCACTTAACAGGTGCCTTTCTCCAGCAGTGTCTGAATAGTACAAGCCCAGGATAAGGCTCACAGTGATTCTGCAGGATAAAATCTGGTGAGGGCTCACAGAATTTTTGGCCTGGCTAAGCCTCTAGCCTGATCTCACCAACAGTTGGTCTTAAAGAGCTAGTGGGGCCAAAATAGGCAGACAGAAAAATAATACAAATTTTAAAAAGTAGTTGCACCTTTTTTTTTCTGAAGTATTTTTCTTTTTCCTTTTGCTCATCAGAAAGTTTTCTATGTGATAATATTGTGCTGGATGTGTGGAACAGCTCTTAGCCTGGCAGCTGACATATTTAACTCTACTGCCCCACATTACATCATCAGTATTGTGACCTCACTGACAGTGACATCACAGGTGAATGACCTGCAGTCACTCACTTGCTTTTCCTAAGTAGCAGTGATATCACAGTCAGTGAAGTCACAATGCTGATGATGTAGTGGGGGCAGTAGAGCAAGACATATCAGCTGCCAGGCTAAGAGCTGTTCCACACACATCACTCCTACTAACATCAGGTAAACTATCTTCTAATTAAAGGGAAAAGAAAAAGTACCTCAGATATAAAAAATAATGGTTGGATGCTTTTAAAATCTAATATTAGTTTTAGGCAATATACTAGCTCCTTAGCACTTCAGTGTCTCTCTCAGACTGCCACAATCTCCTTGTGAGCCCAGAAACTTATTTCTCTCAGTTCGCTGTTTCATTGGACAGGTAGGACTGTCCATCAGTCATTCTGCCCTATCCTGTCCTCTGATTGGCCTTCCTAGCCTGCCAGTCCATTTGAGAGAGAACTGATTGCATCAGCCTCCCACAGTTACGCTGATGTTGTTCTGGGCTTCCTAGCCCTCTGATTGGATGGCCTGCAGGGTTAAGGGTCACAGAAATGGCTGCCCCATGTCCTGGATGGAGTCTTGTGCTCCAAGTCTTTTATGCATATACATTTTCTTTCCCGTCATTGTATGCTGGCCCCCTTGAAGGTCTAGCAGCCCTCCTGGGCTGCTATCTGGTTGACTCAGTGGGGTCATGTAAGTGTCGAGTCCACGGTCATACTGGCAGGGTAGCATGAGCAGGAAACATAGAAACATAGAATCTGATGGCAGATAAGGACCATTTGGCCCACCCAGTCTGCCCATTTTTCCCTACCTACATTATCAATGCAGACCCTACTTGATCTACAGCTCTTTCCCCTTCCCCCCTTTCTTTCCATTATGATTCCTTTCTGTCTGTCCTATGCATTCTTGAACCCCACCACTGTTTTTTTCTGCCACCACCTCCACTGGAAGGTAGAAGGTTGTTCAAGGAATTCACCACTCTTTCTGTGAAGAAGTACTTCCTCACATCTCTCCTGAATCTACCCCCTCCAGCTTCACTGCATGTCCCCTTGTTCTTGAGCATCTTTTCTTCTGAAACATACTCCCCTCCTGTACCTTATTTACCCCCACGAGGTATTTAAAGGTCTCTATTATTTCTAACAGCAATCCCTTGTCCAGGTACCCCTTCCCTAGCACTCCCCCTAACAATAAAGCTGTGTTTTGTACTTTGCGATTCCTGTATTGTGAGCATATTATTAGTTATAGCCATTAAGTATATGTATTTTGCAGTACTGGCAAACAACATGGTATTCAGTGTGTGGGGTGGCTGGAAGGGGAGGTGGGTAGGTACAGCATCCCAGGAGGTTGTACTATTCAAATGCCTGGCCCACTGTTATCTTGCTCTGGGTGGAGGCACCGCACTATTTTATGTATGTTCTGGGAAAGAACCCCCACTTACCACTGAAACAGAACCCAGGTCCCTTAACCTGTGTGGTAGTCAACAGGCAGGGGTAGTAGCCCAATGGCACGCTGTGCCTGGGCTATATAGCACTCCACCCATTTTGTACTCTGCTTCAGGATTTCTGTGGCCCAAGTGCATTAGTTTGCAATTTTTTGCATTGAAGCTCAGCTGCCATATGCTTGACCACTCCTCTAGTTTTCTCAGGTCTCTGCTCATCCTTTCCACCTCCCCCCCAGAGCATCCACCCTATTGCAGATTTTGGTGTCAGCTGCAAAGAGGCAGACCTTCCTTCCCTTCCAGCTCCTCTACAGTGTCACTAATAAAGACATTAAAGAGGACCGGTCCCCGCACCGATCCCTCAGGCTGGTCAGCCTCCCTTCCCCTGAGTGAACGCCATTTACCACCATCCGCTGTCATCTATCCCCTCACCAATTTCTTATCTAGGGGAGGAACCCCTGCAGCATGTGCTCCCATTCAAAATGGTGGGTGGATCCGCATGGCACATTTAGGTGCCGAAAAGGAACGGTGGTCCTGTAGTTGCACTTCTGAAAAATATTGATATTTCAGGTATATATATTTTTTTAAATCATAAAGTATTCCTTTGTTGGTATTTTTTTCAATTAATTATAAGTAATTGTTACTTAGTTTATTTCACCAACAAACTACATTGGGTACCTCTTAGTACTCATCCCTCACAAACACTTAACTCTTACCCTGCAGTTTAAAGTTGTAAAAAATTCCATGAGCGTAACGTTTATTTATGTGTAAAACTTTAATGTGGGAAAAAGTCGCTGAGTAGTTTTAACTATTTGTTTCAGTGATTTTTTTTTAATTACTTGAAAACAACATAAAAACAAATTAATTATTTTTAAGCCAAACCCAAAAACGTCCAATTCCCAGTTAATACCCACAACACCTGTAAATTTCAAAGCTCAACTCTTTGTCAATTTTTAGCAAATTGAGGGCAAAAACTCAGGTAGCAAATCAGACAAAAATACGTAATTTCAGCCCTTAATATCTCCAAAATTAAACAACCGATTTTCATGAAATTAGGTCAATTAATAGACCCTGGGACTGAAAAGAAACACACCAAATGTCACAGTCCTAGTGTCTAAAACAGTTGCAATATCAGTCTTTACTTTTTGAAGTTTACAAAGATTTAGTCGATTAAGTCTTTACAAATGGCCATTTTTAAAGAAACACCAACGCAACCCTAATATACAAGCCCTACTGTGCCAGTATCATATATATATATATATATATATATATATATATATATATATATATATATATATATATATATATATATATATGTACATATAAAATATATGTATATATGAGTGAGAAAAGTCAGTAAAAATGCTATCCCCTGATTGGACAAAACACACCATATGACTGTGCATTGTTCCACAACAATGGCACGCCTGCACTTCTTTCTGTTTTTCACTAATCCCTCCTAAACAATTTTGGCCATTTTATAAGACAAATAATCCACTGCATGGCATGCGGTCATACTGTAATATATGTGTAACCGCCCCACGGGTGGGGCTTACCTTGTTTGGATCCCCGGGCACTGTTCTGCCCTCCCACTGGTCCCTGGTCCAGTTCTGGTTTCCTTGTGCTACTGTCAGCTCTGTGTGCATGCACTGCCGTGGGAGGCTGGAGGAGTGAAGTATAATGTTAAACCGCCAGCTTGGTGGTGCAGCTTAAGTAAGCGTCATGCAGAAAGTACTGAGAGATTGATTCCTGCCTACAGTCATAGGAGGTAATCCAGTTCTGCCTGAGTCCAGTTCTGCTTGAATATTTGAGCCATAGCTGCTAGTCTGTAGTGTGGAGAAATACTGTGTTATTGAGCTCCTGGAGCCTTGGTGCTTCAGGTGATTGTCTCCCAACTGCCTATTGTAATCTGGCTGCTCTGGACTTAAAACTCATTGCCACAATTGTCTCCACAGGATTTGCAAAAAGAGCAAGGACTGGATCCCCATATTAAAAAAATTGTCAACACCCTGAAGAAACGGGGTGATGTCACCTAAGTAGTCACAAATGACCCAGACATGAAACTTACTGTGAGAGTGGCCAAAGCTCAAAATGGACAGTTTGTTGTACAGAGAAATCCAAGGCTCACAAGGGTTCCCTCGTCTGCAATTGGTCCTGCCCTCAAAGTTAAAAAAGTTGTACTCTATGTGTTGCACAATGGCATGGGACATTTAGGAAGGGAGTGCATGTTGAACTTGGCTCGTGCTCATTTCTATTGGACACATATGCAGAGTGACGTGCAACACTACTGTAAAAACTACAGCAGATGCATCCAGCAAAAAGCCTTACCACAGAGGGCCGGCCCTCTGATCAACATAGTGACAAGTGTGCCTATGGAACTATTGTGCATATATTTTCTCAGTTTGGAACCTGACTCAAAGAACATTTCAAATATTCTAGTAGTTACGTACCATTTCTCCCGATACATCCAGGTGTACCTGACCAAGGTTCAAAAAGCATCCATGGCTGCCAAGGTCTTAGTTGAGAATTTTTTTGTGCATTACGGAGCCCCCCGAAGAATCCACTCAGACAAAGGACGGGATTTCAAAAGTCATCTAATAAAGGAGCTGTTGTCATTATGGGGGATCAGCAAGTCTTGCACAACCCTCTATCCCCCTCAAGGTGATCCAGAGCCCGAGAGGTTCAATAGAACACTTCTTGACATGTTGGGCATCTTAGACTCCAAACTGCACCAAAAATTATGCGACAGGATTCTTTTCTTTCAGCCTAATGTTTGGCCGGGAAGCCAGACTCCCTTTAGATTTGTGTTTCAGTGTCTCTGCCGATGGAGCTAAGAGAGAGAGACCTACTTGAAATATTTTCAAAGACTGAAAGACCAATTGAATTCTGCCTACAAGTTGGCAATGGAGGCAGCAGCCAAGTGAAACAGAGCCAACAAAGAGAGGTATGACAGATGAGTAAAGGAACACAAAACTGCTGCCAGGAGGCCATGTACTTTTATGAAATTTAGGAATACCTGATGTGCACAAAGTCGCCAACAGATGGGGCAGCACCCCCTGTGTCATGGTCGAGAAGGTGCATGAGATGCCTGTGTATAAGGTTCATCCAGAAGTAGAGTCAAATGGATTATGGACTATCCACCGCAATCACTTACTGCCTATTGAACAGATGGTTACTAGTTTTGAAAAAGAAACATTGGAACCCTCCAAAGCTCCCTCAACTAGATCCACTACACACAGATGCCAGGCACAACAAAGGGCAAAGGAATCCGGAACTGTTCTGTCAAACCTTAGTGAGCAAGTGTAGCACCCCAGCGGTTGCTACACAAGCCAGCAGGAAGGACCTCAGGGAGGGAAAGGGTTAACCCCCACCCACCCCATACACAGCCAGCTGGCTTGCTGACCAAGCTAGCTGGCTGACCACCTCCTGTTCTGGTCCCCTCTCCCCCTTTCCCTTCTGTACTTTTCCCAGGCTTCAGCCTTTGTCCTGGCCAGGCCAGAGCTTCGGCCAATGCCTAAACGGGTCATAAATCAGCATAAGGGGCTGATCTAGGCCCCAGGAACCCAATTGCTTGGCCAGAAGCCAAGTCTACCCCCAGGCTAGAAAAGGGTCTCTCCTGATAGCCGGAGGGCATTTCTGGACTGGGTGGCTTACAGAGTGGAGAGCACAGCGGTACTGATGCCTGGAACCTTACCTGTAGCTCAGGCCCATAGCTCCCTGGTGGCTGCTGCTCTGTAGCCAGGGGTCCTGGGTTCTTCAGCAGCAGCAGACGTCCTCCAGCCTGAAGGGGTACAGTCGGGGTCCAGCAGTCCTCCAGCCATGCAGCAGCAGCAGTCAGTCCTCTAGGATGAGTCCCTCCAGTTGTCTGCCCCTGAGTTTAGGGTTTTGTTGGGTCTTGGGGTGGGTACCTAGGTTACACTGGGCCCACTGTGGAGAGTGGGCTCCCCCTTGTCCCTTCCGTCCACAGGCATTAGGGCTAGCTGCCTCCCAGCAGACAATCCCCCAGCCTGTTCTGGTTTTTATCCTGGATTTGCTCCTTCTGGTTTACCTCGCCCCTGTGCTCATGGTCATCTGGTGGCTGCACCCAGCCATTGCCCAGAGCTCACCCTACCCCCAGACAGTGGGGAAAATCCCCCTTTGCAGCAATCGGCGGTGGTAAGTGGGGCTCTCCCCCATTCCTCTGCCGGACTCCCATCCCCCCCCCACTGAGGCAGAGTTCAGCCCAGCAATCGGTGGTGGCGAGTGGGTTATTTGTTTTCTCCCCCCCTTATCCTGTGACCCGCTCCCCTTTTAATGCACCTAGTGCTATCATAGACATGGACCTGGTTTCCCACCATGCTGCCATCTGCACCACGTTGGGGAAGGGGAGCAGTTTGGAGCCCGGACCGCCTTGTGCCACAGTCAGCCGCGTCTGGGTGGACGTGGACGACCCTGCTACTAAGTGTTGCTCTGCGGCTGTATAGGGCAACCGAGATGTGAGGGAAGAGCCCAGCTCCCTGATACCACCACGAACACCACCACCGATTAAAAGGAGAGTGGAGGAGCTGGGCCTGGCAGTAGGTGGGCTGCAAGCCCAAAATAAATATTACTTAGCACTGGAGGCACCTGAGAAGGACAACAAGGAGGGAGGAGGCAGAAGTGGGCAGAGTGCCCACAAGAGAATAAATAAAGGGGCACCATAGATTTTTGCCCCAGGGACATAGTTTTGGCACCAGATCGGTGCCCCATCTAAGGACCAAGAGGAAAAGAGGGGGTCAAAGTAGTAGAAGAGGAGGGGTTTGGGCCAGATTCATGCCGAGAGCACAGGGTTGGGGTCGTAGACCTGGACTGCAGCAGTAGGGTGGAAGGAGTGGAGCCAAGCCCTAGGCCCTACACTGTGAGGCTGCAGACCAAACATTAATATTTATTAGGGGTGGAGCTCAGTCTGGGCCCACTGCATAGCCCGGCTGCCACCTCTCATACTTAGGCGGATGGTGTCAGCCCAGCCCCGGCAATCCCCTGCCGGCCTACTGAGCTAAAAAGATTTTCTTTAGAGATTTAAACGGCCAGTGCCCCATCTGGGGAAAGTTGGTCACCAAGGCTACAGTTGCCCTCTGGGAGCCCCGACCACCCCCTATCAGCCACCCCTTTTCCCCTGGACTACTTGCTGATTGCGTGTGTACCTGATGATTATAGGGACTGTCCAGCCTGTGCTGTGCAGCCTGTCACCCCAACCCTGGCTGTAAGGTAAACCCAGTTCCTGGTAAAAAGAACAAGTTGTTACTGTGTAATTGTGATTTACAGTGTTTTCCTGGGTTGCACCCACAGATGTTATTGACCCCTAACTGACTAAACTATTTGCATCAGGGTCTGATCGAAATTGCAACAGGGCCTGAACTGCTTGCCCTGCACCTTGACCAGTTGGTTCCTGAATTGTCCCGGAAGGGGCTCGAACTGTCTGCCCCCTTACCAACTGCATTGAGCCGTGTCAGTTCTCTCTCCACCTCAGTCTGAGCTGTTGCCATGGGGGAGTGGACAGACTGCCCAACTGTGGTAGTCCCACCACCCAACTAATTGCCTTACGAAGACACAATTGCCTGCACCCCTGAGTTCAGGGACCAACTGCCTTTCACTGGCCAAGCATCTCATGCTTCCTGCCCAGTCTGCCAGCAACCCCTGAAAATGGCAAAAGACTGCATTAGCCAGTGTTGTGGTAGTCAAATCCCCCCCTAGTATAGTCAGCTTAGGAGCCACCCTGCTCACGATAGTGAGGTTCCCTCTGCTGTACGCGAATAGGAAATTGCCCCGTTTTTGTTTTGCTTTTTCGAGGTGGCCATAGCTCCCTTTCCCGGCTGGGAGGCAACTCGCAGGAGCCTTCCAGAGGACCCGCCGTCACCACTGAAGGACATTGCCTTGACCATCCTCCATCCTCTCATCACCTGCATCTCCAGCTCCAGAACAGCCTGCATCCTCTTCATCTTCTTCATCCTCATCTCCATCTTGTCATCCTCAGCCTCCTGCCAGCCAACTAGACTGATCGGTCGCTCACGTACTGTATCCCATTTTCCAAAGCTAGCTAGCAACCACCGGTACTGCACAAAAAGACTGCCGCTCCTACGGGACAGTCAGACTATAACTGGTGTTTCTTTTTTAATTATCCTTGGCCAAGGTGGTTGAGTATTGATAGATTATCATTATTGACATCTGCAGACGTAGGGCACTAGGTGTCCCTGTTAGAGGTATACTGCATATTAATAGTATATGTGTAATGGTTTACCCCTACAGTTACTCCTTTTAGACCTGTATAATTGCCTTCTACTGCTAAACACTGTTTCGTGCATGACAATCACCTAACCCAGTATTTTCCAGTGGAACCAGTGGCTGCTACCAATAAAAGCTATCTGCTTGTATCTGGAACCATTGTGCCTGCCTTTCCTTGACCAGAAGAGACAAACCACCCAATTGAGTCTGGTCACTACACAAGCAGAGCAAGAGGTTTCAGACTCTGAGTCAGAGGGAGAAGTATATTATCCTACAGCAGACCTTACCTGACTGTTTCAAGGAACAAATGAAATGACAAATAATGTGAGAGACATGCCAACTGTGGAGCCACCAGCACCAAAAGTGGACTCTGCCAACTATGGATGTACCCTTGTATGACAGGCCTGAATCCGAGGAAGTGTCGATGAAGGAAATTGGAGAACCTGTAGAGACGGAGGAAATTGCTGAAATGCCAGAGGAAGATGCGGTGCCCACTTTGCCTGAGAATGCTTCATTGCTGGTCAGTGAACAAAGAGTAGCTAACCCTGATCCTCAAGAAGTGTCAGTTTCACCTTGTCTCTCTGAAAGAGCTGTCAAGCCATTGTTGAAGCACACTTATGATTCTCCAGGAGATCCCACTGACTTACTAATGCACATGGTACACAAAGTCATATATGTCACACTCATATCTCTACCCATAATTGTCTTTTGCCCAACCAAAGCCAAGCCACCCAGAGCAGGTAATGCTGTAAAAAGTAAAAAGGAGGTTAAAAATGTCATTATGGTATGTTAATTAAAACTGCAGTTTTCTAGAGTTCTAAAGCATACTTATTTATATGATATACCAGTTATTGTCATGACAACTGTTGAAACTGTGGAAAAGCGTTCCAGTGTTGTTTACTGTTATTGTTGGATAGTTGCATTTGTCTAGATTAGGAGGTATTGAATGTCTATGCAGTCAGGAATTAATTGTCTAGTTAGGCTGTGCATGTTAAAATGCCATGGCTAATATTTATTGGGACCAGGGCCCTGGTATGGACTTGGCTCGGCTGCCAAGTGTTTAGACGGGGAGAGTGTTACCCCCTTACCTCCCCTTGGGTGGGGCTTGCCTTGTTTGGCCCACCTGGCGCTGTCCTGCTCTTCCACTGGTCCCCAGTCCAGTTTAATGTCCCTTGTGCTCCTGCTGGCCTCATGTGCCTGCACTGCTGTGGGGGATCAGAGCAGTGAAGTATAAAGTTAAACCACCAGCTCAGCAGTACAGCTTAAGTGAGGGCCATGCAGCTTAGTCTGCAAACGTTCGAACTGGCACCTGCTTGAACGTGCAAACTGAATTGATCTACTTGCACTGTTTGGAAGTGCTATGGCACTCAATGGTTAAAGCCACTGTGGGAGCTCTTGGCAGTTTCCCCTTCATGTGGTCTGGCCCCAGGGACATTAGCAGCAGCAAAGGGTCCGGAGGCACACTAGGGGGGTGAGGGTGGGGGCAGAAATAAACTTTATGAAAGTGCTATAGCTTAAAGAATCAGCCGAGGTAGCTATGCATTGAAACCTCTGCCTGCTGCTGGGGGGGGCAGTGTGCTATGGTGCTCACAACAGGCAGGGGGAGTCTCTGTCAAGCCCCATTCTGCTACCAGACAGTAGGGCAGAGGGGCAACTAACAAACCCCAGGGACAATTAAATTTAACTCAGAACAGAAGCCCTGCCAAATAAACTAAAAGTTGGAACTCTGTATAAACTGTACTGAAGCAGCCATTTTTGTCAGCCCCTAGTCAGCCAATAGGAGATCATGAAGCCCAGAGGACTATAGCAATGGCTTCTGGGAGAAAGGAGAGGACTGTGCTCTTGTCGCCTTTTCATCCAGCCAATCAAGCATCAAGTGAACATTCTGCATACTAATTTTGTGAATTGACAGCCTGTTTGATCAGTGGGATGCTGCCCTGGCCTCTTCAGATCCAGAGGGCAGATTCAGCTTGGGTCAGTCTGTCTGGAGCTGTCAGAGAGTAAAGAGGGCTCAGACCATGTTCCTTCTGAAGGTTGGAGGCCTGCTTGAGGTTTCTACAGCCACTGCCTGGGGGTGTTCCAGAAGGTTTCCACAACCTGAAAGCCAGTTGTTAACATGTGAAGAGTTGCTTTGTGGATAAAACTTGAATATTAGAAAGTAGTGAGAGACTGATTCCTGCCTACAGCCATGGGAGGCAATCCAGTTCTGTTTGAATATTTGAGAAACAGCTGCTAGCCTGCAGTGTGGAGAAAGACTGTGTTCTTGAGATCCAGGAGGAAATTCCAAATCCATGGTCAGTCTGGGAAATCGGCCAGTCAGTGCCACTGCTAGATGCTGCCTATCGCTTCACCCTGAGGGCTGGATGCCAGGATGGGTGGGTGAGGCATTTGGTCCTGGTCCCTGAGACTGGTCCTCCCAGTTTGCCTGCAAAAGAAGCAGAAGACGTCTCAAGCCTGCAAAGAGGGACGGCTATCAATCTAGCTATTCGAGACCTGTATCCATGTTCCGAGCACCCCAGAGCTGCAGCCTGAAAGACCTACAGCCTGAAAAGTCTCAAAGACTGGCAACTCAAGAACCACAAGTAGCATCAGGGCTTGCTCTGCAACCAGGGGTGTTGTAAATGGTTTTTCCACCAAGGCTACTGCTTTGGCCATCGGTCCAGGATTTACAATTTTCTCAATCAAAAACAGCCATTTTTGCAATTGCATGGCCTGTGGGGTTTGGGTTACTAATGGTTTAAAGTACACCAATGCCAGCCAACCAGCTGCACCACCTTCGGGCCCGCACCATTCCAAAGGCTGGATACCCAGCAAAGACACTACCAGGTGGAGGCACCACGCTATTTGTTATTTTGTTGGGAATGAATCCCCCATTCAGGAAAAACAGAGCCCAAGCCTCTCAACCTTGCCTGAGCCCACAAGGCAGGGGTAGTAACCGTAACATCCACGGTGACATGGTTACATATGCACACCTTGGCCTGCAGCCTCGTGCCTCATAACACACACCAAGACATGCATGCATCAGTGCACAAACATAAGCCCTGTTGTGGATTATCTGTTATATATAAATAAGGGATATGCAATGGAAGCAAGTGTAATAAATGATTTATCTACACAAGAGTAGTTTGACCTCAGGTACCCTCACGAGTGGCGTAAGCCACGAGTGAGGTGTCCGAGGTCAAACTGTTCGAGTGCAGATAAATCATTTATTACATGAGTTTTCCATTGCATATTCCATTTATGCAATTCTTTTGTTTTTACTTTTGTAGGGGACATTTGTTAGTCAAAAAAGTGAATAAAAATTGAATTTTCTGCCATTTTTTGCTGATTATGGGAAATCTAAAAGGAATCTAGAAACAAAACACATCTCATTTTGTAGATATTTTTATGCTGAACAACTTTTGTGCTCAAAGTACAATACTATCATTTTTTGTTTTTAAGTTATTTGCATTTGTTTGATGAAAAAGTGCACAAAAATTGAATTTTCTGCTGTTTTTCACTAATTCTGAAAAAAACTATGAAGTATCTATAAATGAAACACCACTCATTTTGTATATATTTTTGTGCTGAATAAACTTTGTGCTCACAGTACCATGCTATCATTTTTCATTTTAAAGTTATTTACATCTTTTAGCGGACAAAATGAAAAAAAAATACAAATTTTCTGCTGTGCTTTTGCTAATTATCAAAAAATCTAAAAGGTATCAATAAATAAAATACCACTCATTTTGTAGATTTTTCCGTGCTGAACAACTTTCGTGCTCACAGTACCATGCCATCATTTTTCGTTTTAAAGTTATTTGCATTCGAATATGGTTAATACTGCTACTGAGGCCGAACATTCTAAATGACATAAGCACTGTGTGGATAAATGGCTGATGACATAAACACTGCATACATAAATGAAATTTATGTACACAGTTACTCAGATAAACTGATTTATCACACTCTGTTTATCTCCACCCTATTGCATAAATATATATATATATATATATATATATATATATATATATATATATATTATATGCAAGGTTGGCTGTCTTCACCATAGGAACCATAATCATGTATTTCCCTGTATACAACCCAGTTACAGCAATATACCTCCCTATCTATTTATTTATTTAGGTTTTGTTTACTGGGTAAGTGCACTAGACAGAAACTGCCTATTTTCAGGCATGACCCAGGAGAAATACAACAACGTCAGATAACATAGGACAGTGCAGTACAATAGGACAGTAGAACACAACATAACTTCAAAAGAAGATAAAACAGCATCAGGTTACAAGGAATAGTGCAGTGTACGCAGTCAGTAGGACACTACGTAATTACTATAAGACATTTTAGGGGTAAGCAGTGTTGTAGTAGGAAGCAGTTGATTAGGCAACCTTATAGCTAAAGCAAGTGACTAAGTGCTAAGAGTTAAGTGGATGGGTTGCCTATTAATGCTGTATACCTCCAGACAGACACCTGTACACCTCCAGACAGACACCTGTACACCTTCAGACAGACACCTGTATACCTCCAGACAGACACCTGTATACCTCTAGACAGACACCTGTACACCTCCAGACAGACACCTGTATACCTCCAGACAGACATCTGCACACCTCCAGACAGACACCTGTATACCTCCAGACAGACACCTGTACACCTCCACAGACACCTGTATACCTCCAGACACCTGTGCACCTCCAGAGGTATACACCTGTACACCTCCAGATAGACACCTGTATACCTCCAGACAGACACCTGTACACCTTCAGAGGTATACACCTGTACACCTACAAACAGACACTTGTACACCTCCAGACAGACACCTGTATACCTCCAGACAGACACCTGTACACCTCCAGAGGTATACACCTGTACACCTCCAGACAGACACCTGTATACCTCCAGACAGACACCTGTACACCTCCAGACAGACACCTGTATACCTCCAGACAGACACCAGTACACCTTCAGACAGACACCTGTATACCTCCAGACAGACACCTGTATACCTCCAGGGGTATACAGCTGTACACCTCCAGAGGGATCCAGCTGTACACCTCCCAATGAAAGCTCTACCTATATACCATGGGGGAGAAACACCCCTTTACCCAGACCAGGAGCACTCCCCCCAGCACTCAAAACCTAACAGTCAGAAATGTTTGTAGGCAACCCTCTCTCTGTCTCACCCCCGCCCAAATGGAGCTCCCCACATAAAAAAAGAAAAAACAGTTGGAGCCTGGCTGCAGGAAAAACATAAGGACCCCCCCATACTTACCAACAGCCTTTCCCTCGAAGCTCCAGCTCTCTCACACACAACTCAGCCTGGAGTATAGAGACCTCCCCCCTCAGTCCAGAGAGGTGCACGTAGATGGGGAAGCATCTCAGTCTTCAGAAGGTCTCCCTGAAGACTGTCGCCCCACAGCCACTGCACTGCACCATTCTCATCATTCACAAATCAACTCCCCCATTACCTAAAACTGAATTTATACCATTACTCCAGATAGGGTGCATCTTGATTTCCCCTCTTTTGTCTAGACTACCCCCATTACTATAGCTTAGTTAGGCATTCGTTTGCTTCCCCCTTTAAGCTTTTAATACACTTGTACTTGTTTTTCCCTTTGGATCCTGACCCTGATATCTTGATATACTGAAACTTAGTTCAAAGATATCACTAATTCTATTTAAACATTTATACCCACACCTGTTGTTTATTTCTGTTGATAGCAAGTAAGAAAGAAAGAGAGAAAGAAAGAAAGAAAGAAAGAAGGAAAGAAAATATTCCATGGGCTGTCTATAAACATGGAATTTATTTGCTGTGGAATGGCAGCCTCGTTTGATCCCCAGTAGTGAGTGATAGAGCCTAGTGCAGTTACGAGTGCTAGGTTCCATGTGTCTCGCTATCCAAAGTAAATAAACTCAATTTTAGAGCGAGTATGGTACGAGTAGTAGTAAAGAGCATTGTGTAAGCAGTGCGCAGGTTTCGTAGTCGAGTGTACTGCAAGCAGTCAGCAGCTTGTGTACAAGCTGTTGGAGAGGAGACAGTTATGCTCTAGAAGGCTCATTTGGGAGCTGATGTTAAATTGATTTTATCTGCTGAGATGTGACACTGCTGCCCTTTCAAATCAGAGGCCTGGGAGCCAGGTGACAATCGGTTCAGGCAGAGACAGCGTATGCATAGCGAGAGCCAGGAGCAACAGTGAGAGGTGAGGTGGGTGTGAGAGGCCACGGTAAAAGTGAAGTTTAAGCTACAGCTACTATTGCAAGTCATTGTATTTTTGGTTCAGAAATCTGGTTTTAGAACTGTTTTTGGAAAGTATCTTGTTCTTGGAGGTTGGTGTACTTTGCTATGGGCAGCTTTTAGGAATTTCAGATGGTGGCTACACAGAGTTTTCAAAAAGAAAAAAAAGTGTATTGATTAGTTGTTTTCCACACTGACTGGTTGAGAGGGCTGGAACTTTACCCATGGGTTACTCTAGGATTTACACAGGAAAAGACCCCAGCTGACCAATCAGGCTACTGGATTTTCAGACCCCATTGCATAATATTAAATATGAACCAAATGGTATTGACTGTATAATGGTTCACGCTGAGGCTCATAATATTAAAATTAAATAATTAGCTATTCTCTTTAAATATGAGTTTCACATGGACTCATAATCACCTAGCTTACAGTAATATTATGTTTCTATTATGCATACATGTATCTACTATTCCAGCACTTCTTATTGTCATGTATTTTAATAAAAGATAGAAAAAGTTTTAAAAAAGCTTTCTGTTTGCTAGATTTATTTATACATTTTTAAAAACGGGTTATAAAAAAACTGACCAAATCTAACAACTTTATTGGATAAAACACAGCACCTGATCATTGATTACAATCCTGATTATCTGAACTGCCTGGGAGACATCAGATCAGTCCGGATGATTAGGATTCCATTGTCTGCCACTTTACTGAGTTAGTGAAAACCTAAGCAGGACCGCACACACTGTTGTGCCATACTGAAACCCAAAATCATGAGTGCTAGCATGTGGGAGTCTTAAAATGAGCAGCTTACTTATTGAGTTTTGCACACAACGAGAACTGAAACCGTGAGTGCTGGAGTGCGGGAGTTTTATAATGAGCAGCTTACTTACTCGTTTAGTTGTGTTTGCTCTTGTGGTCTGCCCTTGTTCGATTCCATCTTTCCTGGTCTGCTTTTAGTGGTTGAGCACAGTGTAGTGGGACCAAAGTTTGCTCATTTAGTTGTGTTTGTACACAAAAGAAACAATCATAATGAAGTCAGCTGGAACCCCTGTACACACCGTTCTGATTTGTCTGACTATATGGTTCTCTTTTCCATTTCTTTTAGTCATAGCAGTTAGGTTAGGACGGAGCATCCTCTGGTGGCAGACAGTAGGAAATACTGTACAGGGTAATACAGTACAATACCGATGATCCTATCCCTATTCATAAGATAGGGAAAAACTCGGGAGACAAGGGTTTGGTCCATTAGATAGGGATTTTCAGATAATCGGGGTTCGGATAATCGGGATTATACTGTACCTAGCAACTGCACAGTTCATAACTAATCTGCCCAAATCTACCTAACAATGGCCTAAATAAATGAAAAATAAAACTTTTTTACATTAAAATAACACTTTTCTGGGGGCACCAGAGAGCCAGAGACTTGACCAGCCATGCTTCATGTGGCTCTTGCTGACAAACATTTACTTTCATAAGAAACACTGAACAATTTATTTTATTACTAATCTCAAGTCATAGAATCGAGTGGCTTATCCTTGGCTGAACAATTTGATCTGAAACTTGCTATGGGTAAACAAAGAGAAGCGACCAGTGGAGGACAGAAGCAACAGCCTCCAGGGGAGCATTCCGTGAGTTTAAATACTGTGAGGCCTGAGAATGTGGTTGCAGAGCCTCCATGGACTACAGTACTGGAAGACGTCTGGGCAATTGACCTCAAAATCGAAAAAGCCTTACAGTGACTAGAAAACCAGGATGCCCAACTGAAAGTCTTTGTCATCCACAGTGGCAGCAACGGATTCCCAAATCAGCAGTGGTAACAAAGCTCATAACTGAGAACTTGAAGCTATGCACAAGGATGGAGGCCCTGGAGAACTCAGCACGAGCCTCGCACGTTCAGCTGGTGGGAATACCAGAAGGTGTGGAGGGAGAAGACCTGCTGCAATTCCTCATTGAGTGGCAGAGGAGCAATATACACCTCAACAAAATATACAGATGTCATAGTTCCTGAAAGCATACCATAACAACATGGGGGGGGGCACAGAGCAGCACTAATACCCCGCAAACAATGTTACTCAAAACAGCCAGCGAAGAAATTAAGGAGGGCATTATCTTGATGGCTGGGAGTGCTTACCCTCTTACCATAGAGGGGACAAGACATTACACTTTTTCCAGACCTATCTTTCACTACAAGAAACAAACAGAAGCAATTTGATGCAGTGCAAGCAAAATTGTGATCATTGGGCATTGTGAACTTGCTTTTATTTCCAGCGTGACTCTGTATTGTTTACGGAGGCAAACAATTTCAATTTTCAGATGACCAAGATGCAGGACAATGGATGGAAAAAGCTGCAGTAGAATTTTGCTCTTGAGCTGTGGATCTGGCAACATTACCTGAGACTGAGGACTGAGGGACTTTCCCACTAATAATAAATAATTTGATAGTTGAATAACTGTAGCGCAGGGCTAAATAGAGACACCTTTTGCCTTTTCTAAAAAGTTAAAAAAACCCTATTGTGAGCATTGTCACAAATGTACTCTGCGGGTCAGGCCCTCTGCTCCCACAGTGCCAAACCTCAAAGTGCAATATGTGAACAGGAGACAAACAGGGTAACCCTCCTGTCTGTTTTGGGTCTGAGAAACTACCAGTCTCGAGTCCTGGGGTCAAATATGAACCCTTTTTTTGCAAGCACACCCAGGTAACAGGTTCAGATATCACACGGGGAAATGCAGTGCAATACTTAATCCAGCGGGCACCCAGCCTGGATCACAATCCCCCTTTTGACTCAATTGAGACCTAGGTACTTTTCTTACCTTGGTGCATATGGTAACACACTGTAAGTGCTTAACAGTTAAGTCAGAATTATCAACACTGTCCCAGCATTCACATTCAAAATGAGGAAAAGGCTCGAGCAGGATTTCAAGAAAAACAAAGTTTACTAAAATTAAAAATAGTAAATGAAATACAAAACACAGAACATATAACATTTAGGATACAGTCATACACATTAAATGGACAATTTAAACAAAACCACCTTATTATTCAGTATCTAATCCTACTCTAGTTTCAATTGATAAATAGTGGTGGTTGAATTACCTAACTTAGAAGTGCTTCTTGAGAGTGTGTTCTTTCAGGAGTCCAGAGATCAAAAAGCACTATGTTCTCTTAGCTTTGACCATCTAAAGGGAACAAGGGTCCCACCCAGCTTGTGAGGTCACAGCTCAGTGGTGATGCTGGCTATGAGGTCACTCTATTCCTGCCTACCAAATTAGTCTCAGGCATCTGCATATTGCTAAGCATCCCACAATATATATATATATATTTTTTTTTTTTAATTAGTGAGCCTGCTTTATGGCAGGTCAGAATTACCCCTTTGATCTTCAGAGGAAATTCCTGAGCAATTTCTCTTAGTGGTGAGAAATCTAACAGGTATCTATCAGAAGTTGCTTTCCTCCTAATAGGTCATAAAATACAATACTTTTTACAAGTGGCTGGTTTACAACCTATACAAACTGGTTTCTAAAGGAAGCTCTTAATTAGATAGATTTTCCACTCAGAGGGGGAACAGCATGTTTTTTGAAAATCCAAGGTCCCATGATGCCTTGTGCTGACTGCCATATTTTCCAAGCAGAAATTCAAAGAAACATATTCATCATAAATATAATACCAATGATAACAAGCAGATTGGCGAAGCATCACAAACATTTCAAATTCTAAGTCATAATGTATTGTCTTAAAAGAGGGGGAATATGTGTGGATGAGCTGTTCTGCATTGCCCTGCTAAAATAGCTGGCTCACATAGCAGAGATTTAAGCTGGTGGTTGCCTCATGGCACTTAGAATCTTGGCATCGATGGTTTCCTTACCCAACTGCAAGCAAGTTTATATTTGTTGTCCTCTAGTCTCAAGAACATGATCCATCTTGGAGGTAATTATATCAGCCCAAGGGAGATTTTCTCTTAAATGTTCAGTTGTTTATTGGCATAACATACTTAATTAAATGTCTAGAAGCTGATTTCTTAACATCGTTATACAGTAGTAGCCAGAGACATGATCAGATATTTCCTGAAATTTCTGTGATATTTCTAGAGAAATCTGCTTTCTGCATTTCCACAATAGGGGCAGCAGAGAGAAACTCTTTAGAAATGTCACAAAATATCTGGAAATATCTTACCATGTCTCTGGCTACTACTGTAGTTTAGAAGCCTGTTTGTAGGTCCCATGTGGGGACATTTAAAAGCTACCGAATGTAATGGGTATGTTTATGGTTTAAACAGCAACTAGTTAGTTGCAGCTATATTTCTCTAAACATGTATCTACAATAGCATAGTCACTGTCCTGGCAGGCATTCACTTTTGGCTTCTTTCCTTAATAACTGTCGATATTCCCCCCACTCCTTGGTGTACAGATTAAGGGGCATTGTTTACTGTATATAATGTAGGTTTGGGAGGTATTTGTCTCTGTAACCTAGCTGAAGCTTCTTCTAACTATGTAATCTTGTTTCTGCTGGGTCAGTTGAAAACAATAAACATAAAGTTAAAAAAATTAAATTTTTCCACTTTTTTAAACACAAAACCACACAACAGAGCATAGGTTTCTTCAAAACAAATGTAGTTCCTGGGTTCATTCAAATGCACACAACCTTTGTTACCAAACTCACCTATTCTACCTAGCAACAACCTAGCTAAAGGACAATAAAACCTTTTTCCATAAAAAAACAAACAAAAACTTTTTACTTTTATAAGCACAATAGCCAACTCCAGGGCATGGGTTTCTTGCTAATTAATGCACTTCATGGGTGCATTGAAAGTCACAAGACCAACCAGTTCCCCAGGGGTATGCATTAATTCTCTAGAAACACATGCCTTGCTGTAGATTATTGCTTATATATATGCTCTGAAATGTGTCCCTTATAATATAAGGACCATCTTGTGCAGTTTGGGTGAGAGGGCCATGAAGTGAAGCTGAGTAATACTTTGTGCCTAAACTGCGCAAGGGGATGCTCTTATACAGCCACAAATACAGTATTATCATTCACAGCTAGCCATGAATTATGAGGTTGATCTGTAATCAAATAAACAGAAAAACTTTGTGCTAGTTTTAAACTCATCTTTCCACCATTCTGTGGCCTCTGACTCCTTCAGACGTCTGCTGAAACTCCTCCCACCACCCTAAGGGTGAGTAAAGTGTCCTGTCAGCAGCTTTGGTTCAGCTTCGACTGGGGTGGAGGTGGGGTCAAAATTCGGTTTGGATTCGACACTTAGGTAAAATCACTTCAGCTCCCAATGTAATAATTGGCATAGGGCATAGCACACAACAGAAGAAGGGGGAGAAGCTTGGGGTCAGCAATGGCCATGAAGTACTATAGTGTATGTGTGGCGGGTGGTGTTAGCATGCCATGGCTGAGGCTCACTGTGAATTACAGTAGCGGATGCCTGGCAGGTGGTGTCGGCAAGCCATGGCTGAGGCTCACTGTGAATTACTGTAGCGTATGTGTGGCGGGTGGTGTTGGCATGCCATGGCTGAGGCTCACTGTGAATTACTGTAGCGGATGTGTGGTGGGTGGTTTTGGCAAGCCATGGCTGAGGCTCACTGTGAATTACTGTAGCGGATGTGTGGCGGGTGGTTTTGGCAAGCCATGGCTGAGGCTCAGTGTGAATTACTGTAGCGTATGTGTGGTGGGTGGTGTTGGCATGCCATGGCTGAGGCTCACTGTGAATTACAGTAGCGGATGTGTGGCGGGTGGTGTCAGCAAGCCATGGCTGAGGATCACTGTGAATTACTGTAGCGGATGTGTGGCGGGTGGTGTTGGCATGCCATGGCTGAGGCTCACTGTGAATAACTGTAGCGTATGTGTGGCGGGAGGTGTCAGCAAGCCATGGCTGAGGTTCACTGTGAATTACTGTAGCGTATGTGTGGCGGGTGGTGTTGGCATGCCATGGCTGAGGCTCACTGTGAATTACTGTAGCGGATGTGTGGCGGGTGATGTTGGCATGCCGTGGCTGAGGCTCAGTGTGAATTACTGTAGCGGATGTGTGGCGAGTGGTGTTGGCATGCCATGGCTGAGGCTCACTGTGAATTACAGTTTCATATGTGTGGCGGGTGGTGTTGGCATGCCGTGGCTGAGGCTCAGTGTGAATTACTGTAGCGGATGTGTGGCAGGTGGTGTTGGCATGCCATGGCTGAGGCTCAGTGTGAATTACAGTAGCGGATGTGTGGCGGGTGGTGTTGGCATGCCATGGCTGAGGCTCACTGTGAATTACTGTAGGTGTATGTGTGGTGGGTGGTGTTGGCAAGCCATGGCTGAAGCTCACTGTGAATTACAATAGCGTATGTGTGGGGTGGTGTTGGCATGCCATGGCTGAAGCTCACTGTGAATTACAGTAGCGGATGTGTGGCGGGTGGTGTTGGCATGCCATGGCTGAGGCTCACTGTGAATTACAGTAGCGGATGTGTGGCGGGTGGTGTTGGCATGCCATGGCTGAAGCTCAGTGTGAATTACTGTAGCGGATGTGTGGCGGGTGGTGTTGGCATGCAATGGCTGAGGCTCACTGTGAATAACTGTAGCGGATGTGTGGTGAGTGGTGTTGGCATGCCTTGGCTGAGGCTCACTGTGAATTACTGTAGCGGATGTGTGGCGGGTGGTGTCGGCATGCCATGGCTGAGGCTCACTGTGAATTACTGTAGCGGATGTGTGGTGGGTGGTGTCGGCATGCCATGGCTGAGGTTCACTGTGAATTACTGTAGCGTATGTGTGGCAGGTGGTGTTGGCATGCCATGGCTGAGGCTCAGTGTGAATTACTGTAGCGTATGTGTGGCAGGTGATGTTGGCAAGCCATGGCTGAGGCTCACTGTGAATTACTGTAGGTGTATGTGTGGTGGGTGGTGTTGACATGCCGTGGCTGAGGCTCACTGTGAATTACTGTAGGTGTATGTGTGGTGGGTGGTGTTGGCATGCCATGGCTGAGGTTCACTGTGAATTACAATAGCGTATGTGTGCGGGTGGTGTTGGCATGCCATGGCTGAAGCTCACTGTGAATTACAGGCAGCGTATGTGGGTGGTGTTGGCATGCCATGGCTGAGGCTCAGTGTGAATTACAGTAGCGGATGTGTGGCGGGCAGTGTTGGCATGCCATGGCTGAGGCTCAGTGTGAATTACTGTAGCGTATGTGTGGCGGGTGGTGTCGGCATGCAATGGCTGAGGCTCACTGTGAATAACTGTAGCGGACGTGTGGCGGGTGATGTTGGCAAGCCTTGGCTGAGGCTCACTGTGAATTACTGTAGCGGATGTGTGACGGGTGATGTTGGCAAGCCTTGGCTGAGGCTCACTGTGAATTACTGTAGCGGATGTGTGGCGGGTGGTGTTGGCAAGCCTTGGCTGAGGCTCAGTGTGAATTACTGTAGCGGATGTGTGGCGGGTGGTGTCAGCATGCCATGGCTGAGGCTCACTGTGAATTACTGTAGCGGATGTGTGGTGGGTGGTGTCAGCATGCCATGGCTGAGGTTCACTGTGAATTACTGTAGCGTATGTGTGGCAGGTGGTGTTGGCATGCCATGGCTGAGGCTCAGTGTGAATTACTGTAGCGTATCTGTGGCAGGTGATGTTGGCAAGCCATGGCTGAGGCTCACTGTGAATTACTGTAGCAGATGTGTGGCGGGTGGTGTTGGCATGCCGTGGCTGAGGCTCAATATGAATTACTGTAGCAGATGTGTGGTGGGTGATGTTGGCAAGCCATGGCTGAGGCTCAGTGTGAATTACTGTAGCGGACGTGTGGTGGGTGGTGTTGGCATGCCATGGCTGAGGCTCACTGTGAATTACTGTAGCATATGTGTGGCAGGTGGTGTTGGCATGCCATGGCTGAGGCTCACTGTGAATTACTGCAGCGGATGTGTGGCGGGTAGTGTTGGCATGCCATGGCTGAGGCTCAGTGTGAATTACTGTAGCGTATGTGTGGCGGGTGGTGTTGGCATGCCATGGCTGAGGAGCACTGTGAATTACTGTAGCGGATGTGTGGCGGGTGGTGTTGGCATGCCATGGCTGAGGCTCAGTGTGAATTACTGTAGCGGATGTGTGGCGGGTGATGTTGGCAAGCCATGGCTGAGGCTCAGTGTGAATTACTGTAGCGTATGTGTGGTGGGTGGTGTTGGCATGCCTTGGCTGAGGCTCACTGTGAATTACTGTAGGTGTATGTGTGGTGGGTGATGTTGACATGCCTTGGCTGAGGTTCACTGTGAATTACAGTAGTGTATGTGTGTGGTGGTGTTGGCATGCCATGGCTGAGGCTCACTGTGAATTACAGTAGGTGTATGTGTGGCGGGTGGTGTTGGCATGCCATGGCTGAGGCTCAGTGTGAATTACAGTAGCGGATGTGTGGCGGGCGGTGTTGGCATGCCATGGCTGAGGCTCACTGTGAATTACTGTAGCGTATGTGTGGCAGGTGGTGTTGGCATGCCATGGCTGAGGCTCACTGTGAATTACTGCAGCGGATGTGTGGCGGGTAGTGTTGGCATGCCATGGCTGAGGCTCAGTGTGAATTACTGTAGCGTATGTGTGGCGGGTGGTGTTGGCATGCCATGGCTGAGGAGCACTGTGAATTACTGTAGCGGATGTGTGGCGGGTGGTGTTGGCATGCCATGGCTGAGGCTCAGTGTGAATTACTGTAGCGGATGTGTGGCGGGTGGTGTTGGCAAGCCATTGGCTGAGGCTCAGTGTGAATTACTATAGCGTATGTGTGGTGGGTGGTGTTGGCATGCCTTGGCTGAAGCTCACTGAAATTACAGTAGCGTATGTGGCTGGGTGGTGTTGGCATGCCTGGCTGAGGCTCACTGTGAATTACAGTAGCGGATGTGTGCGGGCAGTGGTGTTATGCATGGCTGAAGCTCACTGAGAATTACTATGGCGTATGTGTGGTGGGTGGTGTCGGCATGCCATGGCTGAGGCTCAGTGTGATATTACTGTGCGGATGTGTGGCGGGTGATGTTGGCAAGCCTTGGCTGAGGCTCACTGTGAATTACTGTAGCGGATGTGTGCGGGTGATGTTGGCAAGCATTGGCTGAGGCTCACTGTGAATTAATGTAGCGGATGTGTGGCGGGTGATGTTGGCAAGCCTGGCTGAGGCTCACTGTGAATTACTGTAGCGGATGTGTGGCGGGTGGTGTCAGCAAGCCTTGGCTGAGCTCACTGTGAATTACTGTAGCGGATGTGTGGCGGGTGGTGTCGCATGCCATGGCTGAGGCTCACTGTGAATTACTGTAGCGGATGTGTGGTGGTGGTGTTGGCATGCCATGGCTGAGGCTCAGTGTGAATTACTGTAGCGTATGTGTGGCAGGTGATGTTGGCAAGCCATGGCTGAGGCTCACTGTGAATTACTGTAGCGGATGTGTGGCGGGTGGTGTTGGCATGCCGTGGCTGAGGCTCAATGTGAATTACTGTAGCAGATGTGTGGCGGGTGATGTTGGCAAGCCATGGCTGAGGCTCAGTGTGAATTACTGTAGCGGACGTGTGGTGGGTGGTGTTGGCATGCCATGGCTGAGGCTCACTGTGAATTACTGTAGCATATGTGTGGCAGGTGGTGTTGGCATGCCATGGCTGAGGCTCACTGTGAATTACTGCAGCGGATGTGTGGCGGGTAGTGTTGGCATGCCATGGCTGAGGCTCAGTGTGAATTACTGTAGCGTATGTGTGGCGGGTGGTGTTGGCATGCCATGGCTGAGGAGCACTGTGAATTACTGTAGCGGATGTGTGGCGGGTGGTGTTGGCATGCCATGGCTGAGGCTCAGTGTGAATTACTGTAGCGGATGTGATGGTGTGTGAGAAGCCATGGCTGAGGCTCAGTGTGAATTACTGTAGCGTATGTGTGGAGGTGGTGTTGGCATGCCTTGGCTGAGGCTCACTGTGAATTACTGTAGGTGTATGTGTGGTGGGTGGTGTTGGCATGCCATGGCTGAGGTTCACTGTGAATTACACAGTAGCGATGTGTGCGGGTGGTGTTGGCATGCCATGGCTGAATCTCACTGTGAATTACAGTAGCGTATGTGTGGCGGGTGGTGTTGGCATGCCATGGCTGAGGCTCAGTGTGAATTACAGTAGCGGATGTGTGGCGGGCGGTGTTGGCATGCCATGGCTGAGGCTCAGTGTGAATTACTGTAGCGTATGTGTGGCGGGTGGTGTCGGCATGCAATGGCTGAGGCTCACTGTGAATAACTGTAGCGGACGTGTGGCGGGTGATGTTGGCAAGCCTTGGCTGAGGCTCACTGTGAATTACTGTAGCGGATGTGTGATGGGTGATGTTGGCAAGCCTTGGCTGAGGCTCACTGTGAATTACTGTAGCGGATGTGTGGCGGGTGGTGTCGGCATGCCATGGCTGAGGCTCACTGTGAATTACTGTAGCGGATGTGTGGTGGGTGGTGTCGGCATGCCATGGCTGAGGTTCACTGTGAATTACTGTAGCGTATGTGTGGCAGGTGGTGTTGGCATGCCATGGCTGAGGCTCAGTGTGAATTACTGTAGCGTATGTGTGGCAGGTGATGTTGGCAAGCCATGGCTGAGGCTCACTGTGAATTACTGTAGGTGTATGTGTGGTGGGTGGTGTTGACATGCCGTGGCTGAGGCTCACTGTGAATTACTGTAGGTGTATGTGTGGTGGGTGGTGTTGGCATGCCATGGCTGAGGTTCACTGTGAATTACAATAGCGTATGTGTGACGGGTGGTGTTGGCATGCCATGGCTGAAGCTCACTGTGAATTACAGTAGCGTATGTGTGGCGGGTGGTGTTGGCATGCCATGGCTGAGGCTCAGTGTGAATTACAGTAGCGGATGTGTGGCGGGCAGTGTTGGCATGCCATGGCTGAGGCTCAGTGTGAATTACTGTAGCGTATGTGTGGCGGGTGGTGTCGGCATGCAATGGCTGAGGCTCACTGTGAATAACTGTAGCGGACGTGTGGCGGGTGGTGTTGGCAAGCCTTGGCTGAGGCTCACTGTGAATTACTGTAGCGGATGTGTGACGGGTGATGTTGGCAAGCCTTGGCTGAGGCTCACTGTGAATTACTGTAGCGGATGTGTGGCGGGTGGTGTTGGCAAGCCTTGGCTGAGGCTCAGTGTGAATTACTGTAGCGGATGTGTGGCGGGTGGTGTCGGCATGCCATGGCTGAGGCTCACTGTGAATTACTGTAGCGGATGTGTGGTGGGTGGTGTCAGCATGCCATGGCTGAGGTTCACTGTGAATTACTGTAGCGTATGTGTGGCAGGTGGTGTTGGCATGCCATGGCTGAGGCTCAGTGTGAATTACTGTAGCGTATGTGTGGCAGGTGATGTTGGCAAGCCATGGCTGAGGCTCACTGTGAATTACTGTAGCGGATGTGTGGTGGGTGGTGTTGGCATGCCGTGGCTGAGGCTCAGTGTGAATTACTGTAGCGGATGTGTGGCGGGTGATGTTGGCAAGCCATGGCTGAGGCTCAGTGTGAATTACTGTAGCGGACAGTGTGGTGGGTGGTGTTGGCATGCCATGGCTGAGGCTCACTGTGAATTACTGTAGCATGTGTGTGGCAGGTGGTGTTGGCATGCCATGGCTGAGGCTCACTGTGAATTACTGCAGCGGATGTGTGGCGGGTAGTGTTGGCATGCCATGGCTGAGGCTCAGTGTGAATTACTGTAGCGTATGTGTGGCGGGTGGTGTTGGCATGCCATGGCTGAGGAGCACTGTGAATTACTGTAGCGGATGTGTGGCGGGTGGTGTTGGCATGCCATGGCTGAGGCTCAGTGTGAATTACTGTAGTGGATGTGTGGCGGGTGATGTTGGCAAGCCATGGCTGAGGCTCAGTGTGAATTACTGTAGCGTATGTGTGGTGGGTGGTGTTGGCATGCCTTGGCTGAGGCTCACTGTGAATTACTGTAGGTGTATGTGTGGTGGGTGGTGTTGACATGCCTTGGCTGAGGCTCACTGTGAATTACTGTAGGTGTATGTGTGGTGGGTGGTGTTGACATGCCGTGGCTGAGGTTCACTGTGAATTACAGTAGCGTATGTGTGACGGGTGGTGTTGGCATGCCATGGCTGAAGCTCACTGTGAATTACAGTAGCGTATGTGTGGCGGGTGGTGTTGGCATGCCATGGCTGAGGCTCAGTGTGAATTACAGTAGCGGATGTGTGGCGGGCGGTGTTGGCATGACATGGCTGAGGCTCAGTGTGAATTACTGTAGCGTATGTGTGGCGGGTGGTGTCGGTATGCAATGGCTGAGGCTCACTGTGAATAACTGTAGCGGACGTGTGGCGGGTGATGTTGGCAAGCCTTGGCTGAGGCTCACTGTGAATTACTGTAGCGGATGTGTGACGGGTGATGTTGGCAAGCCTTGGCTGAGGCTCACTGTGAATTACTGTAGCGGATGTGTGGCGGGTGGTGTTGGCAAGCCTTGGCTGAGGCTCAGTGTGAATTACTGTAGCGGATGTGTGGCGGGTGGTGTCGGCATGCCATGGCTGAGGCTCACTGTGAATTACTGTAGCGGATGTGTGGTGGGTGGTGTCAGCATGCCATGGCTGAGGTTCACTGTGAATTACTGTAGCGTATGTGTGGCAGGTGGTGTTGGCATGCCATGGCTGAGGCTCAGTGTGAATTACTGTAGCGTATGTGTGGCAGGTGATGTTGGCAAGCCATGGCTGAGGCTCACTGTGAATTACTGTAGCGGATGTGTGGCAGGTGGTGTTGGCATGCCGTGGCTGAGGCTCAGTGTGAATTACTGTAGCGGATGTGTGGCGGGTGATGTTGGCAAGCCATGGCTGAGGCTCATTGTGAATTACTGTAGCGGACGTGTGGCGGGTGGTGTTGGCATGCCATGGCTGAGGCTCACTGTGAATTACTGTAGCGTATGTGTGGCGGGTGGTGTTGGCATGCCATGGCTGAGGCTCACTGTGAATTACTGTAGCGGATGTGTGGCGGGTGGTGTTGGCATGCCATGGCTGAGGCTCACTGTGAATTACTGTAGCGTATGTGTGGTGGGTGGTGTTGACATGCCATGGCTGAGGCTTACTGTGAATTACTGTAGCGTATGTGTGGCGAGTGGTGTTGGCATGCCGTGGCTGAGGCTCAGTGTGAATTACTGTAGCGTATGTGTGGCGGGTGGTGTTGGCATGCCATGGCTGAGGCTCACTGTGAATTACTGTAGTGTATGTGTGGTGGGTGGTGTTGGCATGCCATGGCTGAGGCTCAGTGTGAATTACTGTAGCGTATGTGTGGCGGGTGATGTTGGCAAGCCATGGCTGAGGCTCACTATGAATTACTGTAGCGGATGTGTGGCGGGTGGTGTTGGCATGCCTTGGCTGAGGCTCACTATGAATTACTGTAGCGTATGTGTGGCGGGTGATGTTGGCAAGCCATGGCTGAGGCTCACTATGAATTACTGTAGCGTATGTGTGGCGGGTGATGTTGGCAAGCCATGGCTGAGACTCACTATGAATTACTGTAGTGGATGTGTGGTGGGTGGTGTTGGCAAGCCATGGCTGAGGCTCACTATGAATTACTGTAGCGGATGTGTGGCGGGTGGTGTTGGCATGCCGTGGCTGAGGCTCACTATGAATTACTGTAGCGTATGTGTGGCGGGTGATGTTGGCAAGCCATGACTGAGGCTCACTATGAATTACTGTAGCGGATGTGTGGCGGATGGTGTTGGCATGCCATGGCTGAGGCTCACTGTGAATTACTGTAGCGGATGTGTGGCGGGTGGTGTTGGTATGCCATGGCTGAGGCTCAGTGTGTATTACTGTAGCGGATGTGTGGTGGCTGGTGTTGGCATGCAATGGCTGAGGCTCACTGCGAATTACTGTAGCGTATGTCTGGCGGGTGGTGTTGGCATGCCATGGCTGAGGCTCACTATGAATTACTGTAGTGGATGTGTGGCGGGTGGTGTTGGCAAGCCATGGCTGAGGTTCACTATGAATTACTGTAGCGTATGTGTGGTGGGTGGTGTTGGTATGCCATGGTTGAGGTTCACTATGAATTACTGTAGTGTATGTGTGGCGGGTGGTGTCGGCAAGCCATGGCTGAGGCTCACTGTGAATTACAGTAGCGGATGTGTGGCGGGTGGTGTTGGCATGCCATGGCTGAGGCTCACTGTGAATTACTGTAGCGTATGTGTGGCACGTGGTTTTGGCATTCCAATGGCTGAGGCTCAGTGTGAATTACTGCAGCGGATGTGTGGAGGGTGGTGTTGGCATGCCATGGCTGAGGCTCACTGTGAATTACTCTAGCGGATGTGTGGTGGGTGGTGTTGGCAAGCCATGGCTGAGGCTTACTGTGAATTACAGTATCGTATTTGTGGTGGGTGGTGTTGGCATGCCGTGGCTGAGGCTCACTGTGAATTACTGTAGTGGATGTGTGGTGGGTGGTGTCGGCATGCAATGGCTGAGGCTAACTGTGAATAACTGTAGCGGATGTGTGGCGGGTGGTGTCGGCATGCCATGGCTGAGGCTCAGTGTGAATTACTGTAGCGTATGTGTGGCGGGTGGTGTTGGCATGCCATGGCTGAGGCTCAGTGTGAATTACTGTAGCGTATGTGTGGGGGGTGGAGTTGGCATGCCATGGCTGAGGCTCACTGTAAATTACTGTAGCGGATGTGTGACGGGTGGTGTTGGCATGCCATGGCTGAGGCTTACTATGAATTACTGTAGCGTATGTGTGGCGGGTGGTGTTGGCATGCCATGGCTGAGGCTCACTGTGAATTACAGTAGCGTATGTGTGGCGGGTGGTTTTGGCATGCCATGGCTGAGGCTCACTGTGTTTTCTGTGGTGTGACACTGTGCTAAACATATACAACTGATAAGCACTCCTTTCAGAACTATAGTAATTCTTAGTTTCCTTTGCTGACCTCAGTGTTGTTGTCCTTCATGGCAGCTGCAGTATGGAACTCTAGCCAACACGCCGTTCATTATTACTCATCTATTCATGTCTTTAAAATGGCATTTCAAACATTCTTACGACAAGCAATGTTATGCTCTTGCCCTTAGAATGGTTAAAGATTGGATCCCTACTCCTTTACATGCACCCCCCCACCAATTGTAGATCGACATATATCCCTAGAACTTTGTTCTGTATGTCAGTTATTGTTTATAGAAATGGAATGTCTTGAATGGCCACATGCCTTGAGTCTTGTTGGATTCCTCTCAACCACTGTTTCCATCCTGTCATTTTATTGTTGTCTGTTTTGTACTGAACTCTGTTTGTATTAAACAGTTGTCATAACTGTTACTTACTCATGACCACCCTTCTATTCTCCCAGGTTGTGCCTTAAAATAGGCATCTGATTTGTCTAGTGCACCTACCTAGTAAATAAAAAGCATTTGTCAATGCCGAATGTTTGCCATTTGCACTGGTGTCATGGGGGTGTGTTGTGCTGACACCAGTGAAAATGACACTGAAAATTGCTTCAGTGAAAGAATCATTTTATTAACATTTAAGAATACAGTTGTAATGATGTTGGGCAGTTTAACTTTCTTGTTTGTTGATATTTTTGCCCTCAGTTTTCAAGATAGCCTTCTTATGACCCCCATGAACAAGTGCAGATAAAATTTTCAGCTCCTGGCGGAAAGGTGATTTTGCACAGCAACTGCGAAATCACCTTTTGGGATAAAAAAACACATTTTGGCCAGGATCTGAAAATGACAGCTATCACATTCATAAGGTGCTACGAGGAAATGGCTATGTTGAAAATTTGGGGTCAGAATATTGAAAATTACTAAAGTTAGGAGCCTGCGTTTGCAAGTTTCAATGCAGGCTCATAACTTTTTGGTTTTTTAATATTTTTACACCAAATTTTCAACGCAGCCTTCTTATGACCCCACTTCATGAACAAAGGCAGAGAAAATGTTTAACTCCTGACCAAAAGGTGATATCCCTCACTCTCTCTCTATCTCTTCAGAGCATCAGGCAGTGCTGGTTTGTGGAGGTGCTACATGGGATATCAAAGGAACTTAGTTGGCAAGCAACATAATTTAATACCAATTAGACACTTAGCAAAACTGTATTAAGTGTTCTTGGTCTGTACTGTGGAAAATCTTGTTTTATCAAACTTGTGATAAATTCTGCAGTTTAACTTGGGCTACAACTTTGCAAGCTGCCTTGCTATGTTTGCTACACAGACTGCCCAGCACATGTGAGGCTTCAGTGGGATGATTACTCTTGTGCACTGTGCACCAGAATCTTGTATTTTGTTAGTACAAGATCCCTGATGTTCCTGATATGGGCTGCTTTACATGATAGTTTTGGCTGTGAACAGCAGTTTCTACTAATGCAATAAAAATAGTGAAATTAGTGATGATTAAGAACACGTAATAAAGAGTCCAAGAAGAGACTTGAGACTAGCAAATTATTAAATGTTTACAGTGTCTGAGCATGAGCAGAACTAAGCAGGCAGCAAGCCAGACATTCCACGCATTCCAGGCTGACTTTGACGGATCAGCTTGGCTTGCTGGGCAGCACAGATCAAAGGGAATAGCTGACTCTTGATTGGATAGGCTATTCCTTTTGAAGTTCATGCCATCTCCACCTACCAAGCTAAAACTCTGTCGTAGTAAGCCTGGCTGATGATTCGAGTGACACTGAATTGGCCCTAAAACACTGCTCTGCGTTGGACGAACAGTGTCACACCCATCAAAAAGCAGTGCTTCTGCAATATGTTCGTGTTGCGCTTGCGTGCATGGTGAAAATAAAAAGTACATAAATAAAGGCTCACCCCCCACCACTATCCTTGTTTGCCCTTCATGACTGCCAGTTACTATGTTAGCTTGACATCCGTTTTCCAAATAACCCCCCCAAAAAATATGCATCCCAAAAAAGTCCAGGGGCTACCATACTGTACCTATGCAAGGACACTGATTTGCCTACCTTACCTTCCCAAATTTGTATATTACTTTTTTGTATATTTTTTTTACAATTTTTATTTACATTTTTTAACTTTTTAAAACTATTTTTTAAAACATTTAGTGCTAAGAGCTATAGTAATTCTTAGTTTCCTTTGCTGACCTCAGGTTCCCCCTCCTGTAGTCCCTGTTTGCCCTTCGTGCCAGTTACTATGTTAGTTCCACACAGGTTTTCCAAAATACCCCCCCCAAAAAATGCATCCCAAGGCAAAGTTCGAGTACTACCGTACTATGCACCTACAAGACCATTGCTTTGCCTACCTTCCCTTCTCAAATTTGTATATTTACTTTTGTGTAAATATTTTTAATATTTTTTATTTAAATGTAACTTTAAAAAAATATTTGTTTTAACATTTAGTGCTAAGCTTTACTGTAACACCTGCTGCCCAGTGGCGCATCATTCCGACGTGTCCCTCCCAGACTGCCAATCCCACGCTACCTGAGGTGACCATTGCCGTCCTTTGTTAGTGCCTGTGGGTTAGTTGTGACATCACAGGTCTGATTTAACAAGCATTGACTGCAAGCAGGTGAGGCTAAGGCTGAGTTGCACTGAGGCAGGCAGCATCTGCCACCTGCTCAAATTGAGCTCGCTGGTGATGGCATGGTAAAAGATGTTGTACTATCTTCTGGAGGACTTGAGATGCCAGGGGGTGTCCAAATCTTTCCCTGCTGGTGACAGCGCTGCTAGGAGTGGTGGTGGTGAGCTGGGCTGTGGTGCTGCCAGTGCCAGTGGGAGTTTAGGGAGACTTGCCTGCAGGAGGTATAGGGTTAGTTGATGGCATCTGTTGGAAGTTGAAATAAGCAAATAGGTGAAGTTGATGCATGGTAAATTCAGTTTCAGAAAGGCTAAGAATTCAGTACTGTCTGGATCTAGCCTGGAATGATGTGGTGAGGCAATATCTTCAGTTGTGCTGAAATACCTTTCAGAAGCAACCAATGTTGGGGAACATCCCAGAAAGTACAAAGCACTTTAGCCAGTGCAGTCCAAAAAAAAACTTTTCTGTCCTGCCAGAATTTGGTGGCATCAGTATTTCAGTTACACAATGTGACTGGCTTCAAGTCAGAAAAGCCAGAAACTCCTGCACAAAACAAGTAAGAAAAGCCAAGGCAGCCTTCTACACAGCTGAACTAGATGCCTCCTATAACAACCCTTCCAGGTTCTGGGGTACCATAAAGGGCATCCTAGGTCAAACTTCTACCCCTGTCTTACCACCCAAAATTCAATTAATTAGTATTGAAATCACCGACAAGCAAAATATCTTGAATGCCTTTAACAATCATTTCACTACAGCTGCCCTGGCTTTCGACTCCTCTCCTGCAAACCTATTAAGATCATCTCTAAACCTACAATCTACTGAGGGTCAAAAGGTTGCTTCCACATTCTCATTCAAACCAATATTCTTCAAAGAAAGAAGACCTTCTATTCAGCTAGATACCACCAAAAGTGCAGGTGCAGACTCCCTGGACCCTACTTTCTAAAAGTAGCTCTGCATGCCTTAACCCCCTCACCCACCTCTTCAATCTATCACTTGCCACTGGTTCTATCCCTCAATATGGAAAACAGCTCAAGTGATCCCATTACTAAGCAGGTGATCCCATGGACCTCAATAATTATAGGCCCATCTCCATCTTACCAGTACTATCCAAGATGCTTGAGAAGCTGGTAAACTCTCAGTTAACTGCCTACCTTGATACCAACAATCTCCTAAATCCAGCTCAATCTGGGTTCAGATCTATGCATAGCACCATCTCTGCACTAGCAAAAGTCACAAATGACTGGCAGACTGCCCTAGACAAAAGAATAATACCTGTGCTGTGTTTCTGGATCTAAGCAAAGCCTTTGACACTGTGGATCATGATCTTCTAATCTCCTCTCTGAACTCCATAGGCCTTGACTCATTCTCTCTTAAATGGTTGAGATGCTATCTCTCCGGAAGATTACAACTGGTAAAAAATGAAGGTGATCTATCTACCTCTAAACCACTCCTAAGAGGTGTACCGCAAGGCTCCATCCTGGGTCCCATCCTTTTTGCCATTTATATCAACAATATTGATTCCAATCTCTCACTTTCTAATATCCACCTTTTTGCAGTTGATACTGTACTATATGTGAGCAATCCCTCACCATCAAAAGCCTGAGAGCTCCTACAGTCTGAATTCTCCCTCCTTCAGCACAACCTATTAGAAAAGAAATTATTACTAAATGCCAAGAAAACCAAAGCTATGTTCTTTGCCACCAAGAACTGTTCTTCCACTATCCCATCATTCACCCTCCCACAACTCTCTACCATCCTTGGTGAAAATCTGGAATATGTTGACAAATTCAAATACCTAGGAGTATGGATAGACAATAAACTAGACTATACTACCCACGTTGAAGAGCTCCTAAAAAAGCTAAGACAAAGACTTGGTCTATTCTATAGGATCAAACACTACCTGACCAAAGATTCCAAACAAAGATTAATCCTAGCATCATTCCTGTCCCTCATTGATTATGCTGACTTCCTCTATGGTCATTGCTCCTCTCCCATCTAAACAAATTAGACACCCTGTATCATAGAGCTATTAGATTCATTACTGACCTTCCCTCTAGCACCCATCATTGCTCTCTCTACAATGCAGTCAGTTGGACATCCTGCAACATAGAAGAAAAAAAATGCTGCTATCTGGATCTACAAAGCTCTGACAAACAAACTCCCTTCCTACATCTCAGACTGCTTCAACCGGATCACATCAGGTCTCTACACCTTGAGGGATCAACAAACTGATCCTGCTGAAGATTCCTATCACCTGCACCGGTATGGAAGAGCTGCAATCAGTTATTCCCTGGCACTTATCTGGAACTCTATCCAAAAGTCATTGAAAATGGATACACTGATTCCTCTTACATCCTTCAAAAGCTGTATACCGCCTAATCCCAGATCTGTGCAATTGCTTCCACAAGGCCTAGTCCTCCCACACCCCAACCCTCCACACCCCTCTCTCCTCCACCCCCTCTTTAAAGCTCCTCCCTATTCTTCTATCATTCATCTGGTCCTTTCCCCATCAAACCTCGTACATATATGCCCACCCATGTACCATTATCCAAGCCTTATCCCTACTAGACTGTTTGTTTTCTCTCCTTTATTAGGTTTTAGGTTTACTGTCCTTTGCCTTGTATATATGTAAATATTTGTACATCTATCTCACTCATAAATGGTTGTATTTGTGCTTATTCAATATCATGTTTTTGTATACAATCTGTAACCTTTTTGTTATGACCACTCAGGTCCATCTTGTAAATGAGCTATGCTCAATGATGTTCGCCTGAATAAATAAAGATTTTGATTGATTGATTGATTGACAATGGCTCTGCTAAATAAGTCTCCATCATGTACTCTGGTGTCATGTCTGTGCCTTCATCCATAATGTCTGCACAACACCAGTATTGTGTGTCAAACAGCTCCCATATGCCTTTTGTTGTGTCTCGTTATATCAGATCATCAGTTTCTTCCTCTTCCCATTTGATGTCACCATCATCATCATTATAATCACCGCCACACTGATGCCCCCTGGCTGTGACAGCATGGGAAGTAGACCCAAGAGGAGGAGGAGGAGGTAGAGTTTTTGGTTTATTTGCATTGTCTGCATTGCTGTAGCTGAAGTGTCAACAAGAATTTCTGTTAGACATAGTCAACGCCTGCAGGAGGAATGCAGACATCTTTGTATCTGGGATCCAGTAATGTTGCCATGTGAAACTGGGTGTCCAGTTCAATGCTTTGAAATTGTTCTTCAAGCTGTATCTGAAATCTCTGGTACTGCCCCAATAAGGATTGCAACCAGCCTCGGCTGCTGCTCAGATGATGAACTGGTGTCACCACCACCACCACCACCAACACCAACACCTTGTCCAGCACTAATATCCTGATCACCAGTGCTCAAGACGTTATTATCACCTCCATCACCACTGATGCCATAGCCATCACCACTACATCTACCAGCACCACCTCTGGCAGCACTACAACTAGTCTTGCTTTGTTAGGTCATTGTGCAAGATGTCATGCAACACTGTGTATGTTGTTCAAGTAGACTTATCACAGGAAGGCCCATGCTAAGAGTAGCAGATCCAGCAGACAGATCTTTGGTGGCTTGTTCATAAGGTCTCAGAAATGGAACTAGCCTTTGCAGCATACACCACTGCACCCAGGACAGGTATCCCCCACAAGGTACATCAGCAAATTCCATGGTGTATTCCTATGTCCAACAAGTATTGGGCACTTACAGACTATGGAGAGTGACTCTAAACCACTAAGCAAGGCGAATCCAGTACAAGTATGCTAGAGAAGAGTGTCTCACTACATAAAGTATCAGTTGAGGGGGGATTTCTTTTTCTCTCTTGGAATATTGCAGGGTGGGAACAGAAATTACCTGATAATGACTGAATTCACTTTTTTACTAGGTGCGATGTGTTGTGCTTCCAAGAAACTTGGCATCTAGTATTTCTCTTAATGGATTTCAAATTTGTCATCATCCAGAGATTAAGGATGCCAAATATGGGAGATGTTCTGGAGGCTTAACAACTTATTTTAAAATTGGCTCTTTTAGCATAATACAAAATTTGTATACAGCTGTTAATTTTGTAGTGGCGTTAGTCAAAAAACATAACTGTAAAATTATTATGATTAATAGTTATCTGCCACCAACTGGGTCTAAGTATTATAACCAGAGTATACAGGCATCTTTTAAAGAGCTTTTGTCAGAAATGAAATACAAGTTCACTGATTATTATTACATTTTAAAAGGTGATATGAACACTAGAATAGGGGAGTATGATGGTTTACTAGATAACTATATACTGGGTTATATGAATGAGTTACTGGTTTTGCCACAAATGTCATCTAAGGATAAATATGTGAACAAAGCAGGTCTACACCTCATAGAAATTCTCAAAGACTTTTTTTCCTCTAAATGGTAGATTACATGGTGAAATGATTGGCCAATGCACTTATTATAAAACCTCAGGCATCTCCTTAATAGAGCTGGCATTATGGTCTGGGAGAGTGGAATTTTGGAGTAGTTTACACATTCTTACAAGAGCAGAGAGTGATTATATGGCAGTTCTTTTGAGTGCTATGGCTAGCAATCCAGAACAAGTTGCTGCTCCCTTGGTGCTATTTACAGAATGCAGGATGAATAAAAAACTGATTTGGGACTGTGATTTGGAAGAGCTCATTAAGAACTTAATTAGTGATTTGTTAGCTGCCACTGACTGGGATAAAATCAATCTCCTAAAAGCAAGTGAGATGTGGCTAAAATTCACACCTATTTTTGAAATATTAAGGGGGAATTTGTACAAACAGGTGTATGTAAAAGATCCTCGTAGAAAGCAGCAAGGGTGGTTTGATTCTGATTGTAAAGCTTGTAAGGGTAGGTTAAGAAAATTGATAAGGTCTGCTAAATACTTATGGTGGGATATTCAGACTGCGTCAGGCTGTGGCGCAAGCCTGGGCACAGTGCAACTGGGATGTGCCAGGGCCCTGACTGGGTGATATTCAACGGTGCTGTGCCATGGCTCATCACCGTTGGATATCGCTCTGTGGCCACCCACATTGTGCATGGTGCAGTGGCACTGCACCAGCGCAAGTGGCCAGAGAGGAGTGCTGTTGCGCTAGGTGCATCTATTGCGATATTCAAAGGTGCACATGCAAATGGGGCAATAATGCACGCAAGGCGCAAGTGGGGCCATTTGCATGTTATTATGGCCCCATTTGCATGTAGGTGCGCCCATCCCCGGCGACTTGTGCCTGGCGCCCTGCCAGGCTGCAGCCGCCGGGGACCGACGCCCCCTGCACAAGCGGCAAAGTGCCCCACAGCCTGATCGCAGGCATAAGTATATAAATAATAATCTCCTATATCCCTGGTGGCCAGTGGACTGCTTGCAGCCCGATCGCGGGCATAAGTATAAATATAAATATCTCCTATATCCCTGCTGGTTCAGTGGACCGCTTGCAGCCCGATCGTGGGCAGAAGTGTAAAAAGATTAGAACCCATCCCTACTGGTCCAGGGTACCCCTTCCCCACCCTCCCACTGAGCCCGCCACCCGCTTCCCCGGTCAGTGGCAGGCGGCAGCTCTACAAGCAGCCACATTGACTGACTGCATACAGTACAGCTTTATGCCCATTAGTTTCCTGAGCGTGGGCCAATGGGCATGCAGACCATACCGTACTACACAGTCCAGATATGTGAATGAATCCAGTGCCATTTTATTTTATGTATAAGAGTCTGTTTTATCTTATCTATAAGAGTCTGTTTAATATGTTTTTCTTGTAACTTTGATTGTGATATATGGTCTTATATTGTAATGACTTTTAATGACAATCAATAAGTGCATGATGACTTCCTGGTGTGAAGCACACCCTCTGCTACTAAAAAAAAAAGATTCCATGATGTGGAACACAGCTTTCTGTTTCACCAGTCTTTCCACCATGTAAAAGAGAGGAGTTCCACCTTTTCGAACTTCTTTAATCTAACAGTGTTGCAAGACATTCTGTTTGTTTTGGTAATGTTGGAAGAGCTCAGCACATTTGGGGGAACAATGGAAATATCTTACAATGTCCTGAACAGTGTCCAGTATTTCTTTTAACTGTGCATGTTTCTCAAGCACGTAACTCACCACCAGATTCAGTGCATGCGTGAAACAAGGCGCATGGCAGAAACCCCCATCATGCATCAGCATTAGCATGTTACCCCCACTGTATGTCACATAAATTCCCACCTTCGGGTTGTGAGGGTATATCCAGATGTCCAGCATTAATTGTATGAAGCACAGCATGTTCTCCCCACTGTGTTGCCCCTCCATGACTGACACATTAAGTAAGGCACTCCCTATGGTGCTGTTCCTTTGTGTGGCTGTCTGCTTCTCAATAACCCCTGCAGAGGTTGGTGGTGGTGGTGGGTCAGTGGCGGTGTTGCTGGTGCTCGATACGACCCATTGAGCAGTGAGACTCAGAAAGGTTTGGTTTTTAGTACTGCTGTATATGACACTAGTGAAATGCATATATCCCTCCGTTACCTGCTTTAAAAGGGTCACCAGCTGTATGCATTTGGCCTTATACACTGCCAGGATAACATGCCAAGAAAACATGAAGCATAATGGAATGCTGTATTTGGGTTTCAGCTTATATAAGTCTTCGTAAGCCAGTGTCTTCTATTGGGGAGAGTAGCTGCAGATCAAGTGCCATCATCTCATCAATCAGTTGAATGATTCGCACAGCAGCTGGATGAGTAGGTGGCATTTTTGTGTGCGCGTGTAATGACTCCGGGAGTGTGGTTTGTTTGGTGGCAATACATTCTGGACTAGCACTGGTGCTGCTACTGCATCCACTACCACTGTTATCCCTGCCTAGTAGTAGTGCTGGTGGTGGTGTTGCTTGGAGTGGTGTTCTGGAAGGAGCAGTGCTAGTGTCAATTGACGTTGACTGCTGCTGCCATGGGGGCTGCGTAATTTGAACAAACCTTCTGATCCCACCACCCACACCTGGCTGCTGCTGTTGCTGCTGCTACTGAGTTTGACCTGTGTGGGGATTATGAAGGGATGTGACTGTTGGCAATGCCATGTTCCTGCTTTAGATGATCAGCTAGAACACAGGTTCCCAATGTCTGTGTGGACTGACCCCGACTGATCTTTTTCTCACACATATTGCAACATGCTCTCAGTGGATGTGTCATCCCTAAAGTACCCCCATACTGCAGAAGATCTCTTGGCTTTCTTAACAATATGACCACCAGACTGAGGGATTGGGGGGCCTTAGAAGAAATAGGGCAACCAATGCGACATTTCTTTTTTCTGGTCATGGGGGAGGAATGATGTGGCTGCACTACATAATCACCAGAAGCGGCAGCAGTAGTACCATATTTATCAGGTGGGACGGGGAACTTGGCATGGGGTTTTGATTTCCCTGCTTCATCAAGTTGCTGTTCTTTTCTCTTCTGCATTGCTTTTCTCACTTTACCATTCTTGTCCTCCCATACTAGTTGCGGTGGTGGCCTTCACTCTTCAGAATCATAGTCCTCATCAGAGGAGCTTGTTGTAACTGACAACAGATTTTCAACCTCTGCTTCCTCTTCCCCTTCTTCTACTTTCTCGTCCAATGCTCCCTGCTTCTCCCTTGCAACTTTTCCTTCCCTACCCATCTCCACCTTGCTGTCAACTGATGCTTCACCCTTCCCCTGCCCTTTTCCTGTGGCCTCCTCCTTTTCCTGTGCTTCTGCTTTCCACTTCTATATCACCAGCACCTCCCCTCCTCTGGCACCTCCACTTCTACACCATTGCAACAAGCTGTGCTGGTGGTGGACATGCTACTGGCTTGCTTTTATAACACAGAGGTGTTGCTATACTATAAGCAGCACCTCAACCATGTACACCAAACAGTTCTTTTTCTTCATGTGTCAGGATAACAGTAATGCCAGACCCAGACTCGCTCCCTGATTTGGGGACTGTGAGTACACTTGGAGAAGGAGCATCATATGGAGCCTCAGGCTGGTGGTGGCAGACAGGACATTGCCCATGGTGCTCTCCACAGTACAGATGTACAAGCTACTGAGTTGGCATCCCACCTGGCATTGCCAGCTGTTGTTGGGTGGTTTCCACAAGACACACAGTTGGAGGGCTTCCCTGTACATCTTCAGAATGGGATGAAAAATCCTTGGGTATTACCTCACCACATAGGTAGTAGAAGAAAGCAAGATACTTGAAGAAGGAGGAGGAGGAGAAGGAGTGCCATGAACAGTGGAAGACCTGTGTGTTTCAGCTTCGGTCCAGCTGATTTCAGCATCACTGAATGCATCACTAGAGACTGACTGTGATGGACTTGAAAGCTGCCGCTTACAGTGGGCATACAACCAGCTGACTTCTGCAGACTAACAACCCCCCATGGTTTCTTTGGATGCACTATTACACTCCCCACCCTAGTACGCCTCTCAGTCTAGGACACACCACTACTGCCAGCAGCACCAACACCAGCACTACTGCCGACGCTGTCCATCTCCCTCCAACATCCAACCATGTACATCACCCACGGCACAAACCACATGACTACAACTCTTACTTGCAGAACTGCTAATTGCTAGGGGGACAGGTACCATGGTGGAACCTTTCCCTGCTGCTCCTCTTCCTCCTCTCCCAGTCCGCCCTGCTTCCTTTTCAAGATATCTTTGCTTCATGTTTATTGCAGTTATAGGCAGCTTGCGGTAATCAAATAAAGCTTTTGACAAAAGGGGGATTGCAGGCACCCACTGTCATGACTTCTATACTGCAATTGCATAAAGTGTTTCACAAGATTTTAGGGGGGCTACAGCTCCCTCAGGTGAGCAAGGCACCCACTGCCTGTCATGAAAGCTACACCACAAATGGATAAGGTGTTTCACAAGATTGGAGGGAAGGGGAAGGCTCCAGCTCCCTCAGGCAGGCCAATCACCCACTGCATGTAATGAAAACTACAGTGCAATTCAATAAAGTGTTTCACAAGGGGGGGGCGGCTCCCTCAGGCAGGCCAATCACCCACTGCATGTAATGAAAACTACAGTGCAATTCAATAAAGTGCTTCACAAGAAGGGGGGGTGTGGCTCCCTCAGGCAGGCCAGGCACCCACTGCATGTCATGAAAAGTACACTACATTTGGATATAATGTTTCACAAGATTTGGGTTGGGGGGGATGCTCAGGCAGGCACCCAGTGCCTGTCACGAAAAGTACACTGCAGCTGGATAAAGTGTTTCACAACATTTGGTTTGTGTGTGTGTGGGGGGGCTAGGCAGTCCAGCCAGGCACCCACTGTCTGTCACAAAAATATACTGCAATTGGATGAAGTTTTTCACAAGGTTTGGGAGGGGGGGCTCAGGCAGGCACCCACTGCCACCAACCCACCAAAACTACACTGCAGTTTAATAAAGTGTTTCACAAAATTTGAGGGGGGGCTCAGGCAAGCCAGGCACCCAGTGCTACACACCCACCAAAACTATACTGCAACTGTATCAAGTATTTCACAAGATTTGGGGAGGGGGGCAGGCAAGCTGGTGGCACCCAGCCAGCCATCCACAATCACCAAAACCACAATATGATAAAGTTCTTAGTCTAGCAGCCAATTTTCAAAATATTCATCCTGTTGCACCCCCTATTAGAGAAGGTTTGACAGTTGCATAAGATAGCCCCACTCATCAGCTTTCAGAAAAGGCATGTTGTGGTGTTCATTACATGGTCAATAATATTAAATTTTGAAGAGAAAATCTGGACAATAAAGCTGAAAAAAAGATGAAAACGAGTAAATCCTGAATTTCAAAGAATTGTAAAACTGTTATTTTTAACATCATATTATTAGAGTTTGGGTATTAGTTTCCAATTTTTGTAAATTGCTAAAATAAATTTGAATAAAGTGAATCTAAATGCCCATACATGAACCCTAAATATAATAATAATACTCTTTATTTCTATGGTGCCTTTCAAAAGCCAAGGCGCCTTACAGATTTTAAAAACACATCAAACATTTAAAAGTCTTAAAAATATATAAAACAACTAATACAGGTAAAATGCGAAGGTTAAACACCAAATGCTTGACACCACAAGTATGTTTTCAGGACCTGTTTAAATCCCACCATGGTTGCGCACTCCCGTAACTGACAGAGTAAAGAATTCCAGAGGGTAGGGGCCACATGCATAAATGCACGGGCCCCGGAAGATTTCAAAGACACCCTTGGGATCTCTTGCAACCCCCTCGTCAGCTGAGCGGAGCAATCACACAGGGCAGTAAGGGACCAGGAGCTCTTTCAGGTAGTCCGGGCCCAGTCCGTGTAGAGCTTTAAAAGTCAGAAGACCGACTTTAAAGGTAATCTGCCACTGTACTGGCAGCCAGTGCAGTCCGCGCAGCACCGGCGAAATATGACTGGAACGAGAAGTTCCCATCAGAAGCTGGGCTGCTGCGTTCTGCACCAGCTGCAAGTGGCAGATTTCCACCCCAGGTAGTCCTAGGTAGAGGGAATTGCAATAGTCCAAACGCGAGGACACAAAGGCATGGACCAGCATAGGAAGATCGCCAGATGGAACAAGGTGCCTAATCCTGGAGATATTCCTCAGATGATAAAAAGAGGACTTGATGATGGCAGACATCTGTGAACGCAGAGTCAGCCCTTCATCAAAAATTACCCCCAGGTTACACACCCGTTCGGAGGTCGGGAGTGATAAACCCTCAAGGTAAAGCCCGGAGGGTAAACCAACCTCCAACCCCCCTATCTAGCATGCCGAATGAACAACCAACATCTCAGTCTTTTCCAAGTTCAACTTCAGACAACTCGAGTCCATCCACTTCTGGATTTCTAGGAGGTAGTTATTGAAGACCGAGAGAGCTCCATTCTGGTCAGGTGCAAAAGAAAGGTAGAGCTGGGTATCATCAGCATAGCAGTGAAACTTCAGCCCATACCTTCTTACAATGTCTCTAAGGGGCAGCATGTACACTGTGAACAACATGGGGGACAACACTGAACCCCAAGGAACCCCACACGACAGAGAAACTGGGCCCAAAGAATAAACTCCGGATACCATCCTCTGAGTTCTTCCAGTGAGGTAAGATGTAAACCACCTGACGACTACATCCGATAGTCCACAGATGAACCTCAGGCGCTCAAGTAGGACCCCATGGTCCACAGTGTCAAACACTGATGAGAGATCTAGAAGAACCAGTTGTTCTGATCCCTAGCCATCAGGAGATCGTTGAGCACCCGAACCAGCGCTGTCTCAGTGCTATGCCTCTTTCGAAAACTGGACTGGAAGGGTTCATAGATATCACGGATGGTCAAATGGTTCTCCAGCTGTACGGCCACTACTTTCTCAATCACCTTCCCTAAAAAGGGAAGGTTTGAGATAGGTCTGTAGTTCGCATGGCAGTTGGGGTCCAAAGAAGCTTTCTTCAAGAGGGGTGTTACCACCGCCTCCTTCAGGGAGCTAGGAAACTCACCTGTTTCCAAGGAGCACCAGACTATCTGTGCAAGGACCGGACTGGACCGATGGAATCAATACAACCCAAAATTAGGGAAGTTGGTCCTGGGTCCAAACTACAGCACATAGGGTGTGCACTCTAGACAATCCACATGACATCTATGAACTCTGGTCGGTCGAAGGTACTCCAGGAAAGCTGAGGAGCAGCGGCCATGCACTGATCCAGAGCAACACCCATAGAGTGTGCTGGATGGAGCGCTGCCCTGATGTCAGCCACCTTAGTTGCAAAGAATCTAGCAAGTTCATCGCACTCTACTTACGAAAAGGCTTTTCGAACTTGTAGGCAGGCTGGGTTGCACAGTCTGTCTACAGTGTGAAAAAGCTGAGCTGGTTGATTCTGAGCCACCGCAATCTCCCCGGACAGGAACTCTGCCTTCTTACGGGTGATTGCAGATTGATAGGCTTGATAATGCTCCATTACTCTAAGGTGGTCGGCATCAAGGGAGGATCTCTGTCAGCAATGCTCTAACCTTCATCCTAGTTGCTGCATCTCCCTCAAGGTCCCATCAAACCATAGGGACCAAGGGCAAAGGGAGAGAGGACGAATGCGGACAGGAACAATGACATCCAGGGTGACCGAAATAGCCATATTATAGGCTACCGCGAGGGCCTCTGGGTCGCTACTTGTTACTGGAAGGGTCGATAGGTCAAGTACTGCCACCAGACCTTCAGAGATAACATCTCATAAAGGGCGATACCTGACCATCTCCACAGGGGTAGGCCTATGAGGGGGGCATTAAAAATAAACTCCACGGTGTAGTGATCGGACCATCTGACTGGTTCTACCCCCAGATCAGAAGCCTTGATCCCCAGGAGGAAGAGTAAGTCAAGGGAGTGACTGTGTTTATGGGTGGCAGTGGTAACTATCTGTGTAAGGCCCAGCGATGACATCAACTGGAGGAAGTGCTGTCCAAACTGTGAGAATTCATTATCGATCCAGGGGTTGAAGTCACCCAGAACCATCAGTCTATACACAAGGAGGCGTGGAAAGGATGAAAAGGGACTTGGCAAGGTTGGAGGAATGGTCAGAAGTATGGCAGCTAGGATTCAATGCAAAGAAGTGCAAAATAATGCACCTGGAAACAAGAACCAGGAAGAATACACAATGGGTGGGGAGGTAGTAGTAACAACAACAAAAAGAAAGGGACCTGGGGTAATCATATCAGATGACCTTAAGGTTAGCAAGCAATGTGAGAAGGCAGTAGGGAGGGCTGGGGGTATACTGGGATGTATAGGGAGAGGCATCACCAGCAGAAAACAGGAAGTTGTTATCCCTCTGTACAGACAGTTGGTGAGACCCCATCTGGAGTACTGTGTCCAGCTCTGGAGACCCCATCTCCGCAAGGACATAGACAGGATAGAGGCAGTCCAGAGGAGGGCAACTAAAATGGTGCAGGGTCTGCAAGAGAAGCCATATGAGGACAGACTAAAGGAGCTTAATTGTAACTTGAGGAAAGAAGGAGGAGGGGGACATGATAGAAATTTTAAGTACCTCAGTGGAATCAACAAAGTCCAAGAGGTAGCATCTTTCAGAAAAGAGACTTGCAAGAACAAGGGGACACAATTTAAAGATAGAAGGAGGCGGTTCAGGGGCAATGTGAGGAAGTATTATTTCACAGAGAGGGTAGTGGATGCATGGAACAGCCTTCCTGAGGAGGTTGTGGGGTCTAAAACTGTGAGAGAATTCAAGAATGCATGGGACAGACATAAGGCAATTCTTGTGGGGGGTAGGAAGAAATAGGCTGTTGGTTAACTAGGATCTGCGGCAGACTAGATGGGCCTAGCGGTCCTTATCTGCCATCAAAGTCTATGTTTCTATGTTTCTATGTTTCTAAGTCCGCCACTTCCTGAAGGAACCACTTCCCATCTCTGGGTGGACGATAGATGAGAGTGATCCTACAACCTACACCTGCTACCATGGTACACTCGAATGACTCAGTCTCCTCAACTGGTGCACTCATGAGGTTAAGTTTGGTCTTAAAACAGACCACAACCCCTGACAATCCAATCAGGCGGTGAATCACCGAGTACCCAGCTGGAGTTAAAGCCTCCAAAATGGGGCCATATTTCTCATCCAGCCAGGTCTCGGTGATGCAAGCCAGATCCACCGTTTCTACAATATCTGCAATAATTGCAGTCTTGTTTTTAATGGACCTGGCATTGCATTAAACCGCCCAAACATGACATCTAAAACCAATTTGTCATGCCTTATGTCCAGTAATCATGTCTAATAGCATCTTAACTAATTATTTTCTTTATTGCTCTCACTTTTCTTCCATTTGCTCAGAAATTATATCACAATGTCATTGTAATAACTGATTTGTACACACTAAGGTTGCTGGCCAAGAATGCATTCCTATAACCGAATCTCATTCCTGAAGGCATACACTGTACACATGTAGAGAGAAACAACACATTTTCAAACAGAAAGTTTATTTCTGGGCTGAATAGAAAGAGTAAGAAAATTTACTTTTGAATAATAATGACACCCATGGAAATGCAAATGTCTTTTTCAGCCAAAAAAATGAACCCCAGAATTTTTACTACAAGATGTTATTATCGTAATAAGGTCCACCCTGAGCACCAATTAAACTATTAATTATAATGCAGCAAATACATTATTATTTGAGATGACATTTTAATGAAGACTTATGACCATATTTATCATCATGTAACTTTTCACTATAGCGTGTATTCTTAATTCGCAGTTACATTGAACTTGTTTACTCAGAGCCATCATTGTCAGTGTCATAATCTGAGTCCAAATCACCATTTTCATAACTGATATTGTACATCCAACAAAAGACGGCTGCATGAGAGACACCAGAGCCATGTAGCAACATTCAAATCACTTGGTGCAAAGTACGGCTACACGGTAGCGGAAACAGACCACTGAACTTGGTCTAAGTTAAAAAATAATTTGTTTATTCAACAAAAAACTATGTCCAGTGCTGGGGTGTTGCTGCTATTTTTCCTTTTTTGTTGAATAAACAAATTATTTTTTAACTTAGATCAAGTTCAGTGGTCTGTTTCCACTACCGGGTAGCTGTACTTTGCACCACGTAACTGATATTGTCTTCATCTGTTTCAGGAGTATTGTCACATGTGTGGGTGTCCTTCACACCCACAACGTAGTGTGCGTTTTGGTACTATTGTCACACTCCTGCACTTCCTTGAGGAGCATTTACAGTTTGTGCACTGACACATGATAAGTTCTGTCAAGTCTTTTGGACCTGATTCTTGCATCAGTAGTCGAGGCTCAAGACCATTCTCTGTCTGTGCCCAGCCTCGCCCATCAGGTGATGCAATAAATGGCTTCACCACTAGTGCTGCTTTCCAAACAGCACACTGGTAATTAGCTCTCGTTAGGTGCTGTACCAGACTGTCCACACATGGTGGCAAGTTGTCATTCTGCTTTGCTTGCTTGCAAAACTGTCTGTACCTTAGTAGGTTGATGTCAGAACTAATACGTCCTGTTGGTTGGTAGAGTCTGCATGCAGACTTGTGACAGACATCAATGACATCATTTGTGACTTCCAAAGAGTCTCCAAGTTCAGTTTGAGGAGAGAAAACGATACTGTGGGTGCACATTTTGTGTGTGTTTTTCATATATTAAAGCATGAATAAATCTTTAAATCTCATGAAGAAGCTTCACTTCATTTTCTTTGGGAGCGTTTGAGACCTGCTTTTGTCCTAGTGAATTTGCATACTTATGCTGAGGATCCACTGTTTCACTTTGTGCAGTCTTTTTTACTTTGTGCTCTGATGGTCTCCAAGTTCAGCCAACCTCCGTAAGTTTTCATGGTTCATTCTTAGTATTTGCAAGGATTTCTTTTTGCCTTTGCCCTTGAAACAGCTGGTGCTGTCACAGCCTGTAAGGGTGTGGAATGATAGAAGTAACTTGCATATTGAGCTGCCAAGTTTCTTAGCTATGATATGCAGTGGTATGTATTGGGTTTTCAGTTTGGTCCCCATTTTGAACCATAGCTTGATGCCAAGCTCTTCCACAAAATATGTTCCAAGCACAAGAACATCGGTGTCTGGTGAACATATGATCGCATTTTCTGTCTTGTAGCGAGTGACTGAGTCGCCAACATGCAAATATATCCTACTACTGGCTTCCTCTTGGATAGAGAAGAGTTCAGGAAGATCCTTTACTTGTCCATGAGTTGTTTCCACCACCCGTTCATGATTTTCAAAACCTTCTGTGAGCACCAGTGTTTGGGATGGTGTGAGAACATGAGGCATGGTTTTACATCACTCCTCAAAAGTGCTGTCTTTCCTCTTTGAAGTTGTAGTGAAGGACTGCATGAAACCGGCCCTAACTTGGTAAACATTGATCCTCTGGTTGTAGGGGCTCAAACTCAAGAGTGAAGATCTTTGTGGGGCATAAACGAGCAGATACCTAGTCTCTGTTGAGTGTCAAAGATGTGGACTGGTTTGTTAAAAGCCAAGACTTCACATCAATTTCACCAGACAGGTGACTGAGTGGGCCCTTTCTCTTGAATTGGTTAGGACACTCTAGAACACCAAGGCATGTAAGTTTGCTCACAGCTTTTCCCCTAATGTCAACTACTTTTGGTCTCGATCCAACAGACACATTGGTCCCCAAATTGTCCTGATACAGCAAACTGCCTAGAACATGTGTTGTTCCTTGACCACTCCGAGTTTCTTCATTTATGTCTGTGTTATCCATTGCGGCATGTGAAAATATTCCAGGCATGATGTTTGTTGGAAGAAATGTTCCACCTTGTTGTGTGATCGATGGCATGATGACACTTGCTGTGGATGTCTCGACTCTGCAAACATCATAACTTAGGTAATGCCCTTGACTGTTTAACATATCCAACAACTGGCAACTCCTAGCCAAATGGTGCTCTGATATGGCTAGTCCAATATGCTTTGGAGTTTTACAGTGAGAATTTGAAGCACTGTAGATTATATTTTGGGCTACTGCTAAGACTCTTCTGTGTGCATCAGGAGTGTTTGGGATATGTTCTGCTGGTTTATCCATCATGATCAGACTCCTCAGAAACTGGTACAGATCAGCAGGCACTAAGGACACTGCTCTTTCAAAACAAATCTCTTTACAATCAATGCATGGGTTGGTGGAAATCCCCAATGCTTTTCTGGCAGGTTGCTGCATGAATAATACTGAGATTCTTATACTCATCATTCTCATACTCATCATCAGGAAGTGCCAGGCCTGCCTCAGTTGCTTCTTCCTGGACTTTTCTTTGACACTTCACAATCTTGTTGATTGTTTTTCAAATGTATTTTGCTACTGTACACCAGCTCTGGTTTGTTTGTGAATGAGGCTGATGAATGTAATTGAACCTTCGAAGTGTCTAACAAGATGTTTCTTCAACTTTTCAGCATGGTATGTCCCTGATTCAGCATAACCACGTGTCCAAATATTGACTATTTTGTCAACAGGAATGTCATATCAAACCAAACTGTCAGTGGCTCAGCAGTTAGCACACTCGCCTCTGAGTCTGGGACATCAGAAGGCTGTGGGTTCTATCCCCACACCAGGCACTTGGGTTAAATCCCAATACTGACACTGTAGTGCAGCATGGGGGGGTGCTGCACTCCTGAGGTACCGTCTTTTGGATGAGATGTTAAACTGAGGTCCCATCTGCCTGTTCTGGTGATAGTTCAGGTGGATGTTAAAGATCCCATGGCACTTCTCAAAAAGAGTAGGGGAATTTTTTTTATTGCAAATGAAATATATACAATCTGGTATATAAACAAAAACAAACAGAAATAAAAGGAAACAGGATGTATTTACAACAGTTCATATAAACACCCTATAGTGCAACACACAAGCTTACCCAATTCACCATTTTAATCAATCTCATTCACCCCTATGACAATACCCTATGTTCCTCCACCCAATAATTCAAGAACACAGATGGAAATGGTCAATCTAATATATGCATTGGAACCCCCTTCCACCATTTTTTCCATTGCTCCAAAGAGAGCTTAGCCCTGTTATACTGTGCTTGCAGTCTGATTTCTTTCTCAATCATACCAATCATTATTGAGGGTAATTTCAATTTCTGTTGTAAAACAAACTTAAGGCGAACCTGCCACATAATAAACTTGATACAGGTAAATAGAAATCTTAGTGTACCACTCTCTATATGCTGCAGTTGTCTCATAGTCCCAGTTTTCACATTCTCATATGCTACTGTAGCCCATGCTATATTATTCCAGTGTAGGCCTAGTGTTGACCAGAAATCTATAGCATACGTACACCGGATAAAGAAATGCTCGACAGTATCTATCAATTGCCCACACTATGCTCTAGGACAAAACCCATCAGACAAGCTCTTATGTTTAGCATTGCCCTTCACACCTAGATGGCCATGGGCACTGAGCCAAACTACATCCCACATACGAGGAGGGGTCCGTTGATCAACTAAATAAATCTCCAATTGCTGCCATGCTGGTTGACCCAGATCCTTATAAAGCACCAGAGTCTGAGAAAAAACCAATTGTATTATGTCATACAAGAGTTTTCTTTGTACCACTGAGACCTGTGCTATCGTAATCTTCCATTTTCTTAATTTCTCGATAGAAGATAACATGTATCGTGGCCATCTCCCTTGTTTTCTGACAAGTAAAGGGCCAGCACCCCACTGATTGACAAGCGGCACCAGCCACAATGCTGCAACTTTTTTCCACTCTGCATCCCCTGGTTTTAAAAATGCAGATATGGTATTACATATAAATATACTATGGAAGTAAACAATCGGGTTAAACAAATTTAAACCACTGTATTTCAGTGGTCGATACAGTACCTTTGGTTTTATTGGATTCAGTCTACTACCCCAGATTATTTGAAAGGTTTGGCTCGGGATTGAAATATCAAGTGTTCCTGGAGGTGGGAATATAGCACTTACACATGTTAATAGCGGAAGTAGAAATGTTTTTACTAATAAAACCTTCTTTTTCTTTGATTGTTGCCATTTTTTCCAGATCTGGACTTTATCATTACTAATCATGAGTTTTTCTGTCCAGTTAACCTGTGCCATATCAATATCTCCATAAGTAATTCCTAATATTTTAATGGACTCAGTTGTCAATTTCACATTTCGGATATCCCTCACAAATTCCATACTATCACTTAAGATATATCCATTACATTTCTGGAAATTAAGGGCCAAACCCATAAGGTGTGAAAGATGTTGGATATTATCAAAAGCTTGTTCTGCAGAGCTCTTGTCAAGTAGTAACAGGCAAACATCATCTGCATATGCCAAAGTCTTGGTGAGTCTGATTCCCCCTGTCACTGTCACATGCCTGATGGCTACATTTTGTCTTATCATCCTCAAAAGTGGATCCAAACAAAAAACATACAGGATTGGACTCATGGGGCATCCTTGCCTGACCCCTCTATTAAATATGGATATCTCTGCCAATACACCCATTAATTAACGGTGCCGATGATGCTATCCGATATAATCTCATAACCCAGGCCATAAATTAATTTGGGATTCCATATTTTTCTTAAATCTTCTGTAAATATAAATGAGATATCCTATTGTATGCCTTCTCCTGGTCTAAACTTATCAGGTAGCCACACAAATTATCATGTTGGCCTTGACTCACCACTTCCTGAAGTAGAAGTAAATTATCCATAATAGACCTACCAGTAATATTAGACATTTGGCATGGATCTATCACATAAGGTTCTACTAGTCCCAATCTTTTAGCCAAAATTTTCATAAAAATTTTTAAGTCCGTATTCATCAAACTGAGAGGTCTCCAGTTCAATAAATTCTGTCTTAGCATTTAGGGATAATTGATTTTCTCAGAACCAGAGTTGGATGCTGTTGAAGTCCCATTGGAGCTGGTTTGTGAGATCAGGGGCAGAGGAGCCAGAGATAAAGAGTACTGCATTATCTGCACATGTGAATGGACACAGAGGAGAAGGCAGTGGGTGGGGGTGGGGGTTTGTTTAGAAAAATAGAAAGAATTGAACCAAGGACAGACCCTTCCTGAGCTGACTGGGATTTGGGGAGAAAAGCTCCAATGCGGACAGCTTGTGACCTGCCTTGAAGGTAGGAGTGGAACCACTCAGCTTAGGAGGCAGAGAGTCCAGCTGCCTTAAACTTGTCCAGGAGAATGAGGTGGGCAATAGTGTTGAAAGCTTTGGCTAAGCTGAAAACAATGGCGGCGGTACCAAGGTCCTGCTCCATGCCAGAGAGAACAGAATCAGTGAGCCAGAGGAGAGAGGTAGAGGTGGAGTGTGACTTTCTAAAGTCAGACTGGAAAGGCTTGAAGAAGACAACTGAGTCAAGAAAAGGGGAGAGTTGGGAGACAACAAGGTGTTCCTGCAGCATAGCCAGTGCGCAGAGGAGAAAGCTAGGACAGAAGTTACATGGGAAAGAGAGCTCACCCCCTTTAGGCAGGGGAATGACAGTAGCCAACTTCCATGAGTTGGGGACACATGATAAGGTGAAAGAGAGATTGAGGAGGTGGGTGATAGGGAGGGCAATGGCATAAGCAGAGATATACTGGAGTCTGGGCTCAAGACCATCAGAGCTCCCACCCCGTGTGGATTTAGAGCCAAGAAGGCCAGTAGAGCAGCAGCAGGAGAAATGGGTGAGAAAGAAAAAAGGGGAGAGGGGGACAGAAGGATGGGTACAGGAAGACAGTGAGAAGGAAGAGAAGAAGCAAGGGGGAGAGGGGAGGAAGAAGAGAGCAGGGAATGGGCAGAGGAGGTGAAAAAGGAACAGAAAGATGAGGTGACTACAGCATGGTCATAGATAGGAGTATTGCCCTTCTTGAGAACAGGGATATTGGACTGGGTTGGAGGGGAGAAAAGTAAATGAATTACCTTCCAGAACTTAGGGGAATATTTAAGGTTGTTCTGGAGTGTGAATGCAAAGTGTTCAGACTTTGCCAGCCTAATAGCTTTAGTACAGACATTACGAAGGGTCCAGTAAATTGCAAGGTCAGAAATGGAGCCAGAGGACTTGTAAGTCCTCCAGACAAGGTCATGTGCACAGTGACAAGCCAGCAACTCTGCTGAGATCCAGGGGAGGTGAGGTCCTCTGACCCTGATTTTTCTAAGGGGGGTGGGCATGATAATCCCAGACAGACAAGACATAAATTTAGAGGTGAGAAATTTGAGGGCACTGTCTACGTTGCCAGCTGTAGAAATAGGGGACCAGTCAGTGGCTGCCAGGTCAGCATGAAGGCAGGACAAATTCAGCAAATGAAAAGACCAGATCTGGATGAATTTGGGGGAGAGCTTTGGGATGATTAATTGTATGGACACAGTAGCCCATATCATGGTCATTGAGGGCATTGAGGAGGGTACTTGCATCCACAATATGATGACGGTGGGAGGAGAGAACCTGATCTAAGATGGAATGGTTTCGATATTTGAAACCACAGTGAGTGGGGACAGAGATGAGTTGGGTTAAAAGGAGGAACTTCATGTTAAGGCACAATTTATATTGAGAGAAGGGGAGAGCCAATTTAAATTGAAATCACCTAGTATGAATAACTCTCCAGAGGAGGCCTGGGGGGAGATGGCTGTGAGTAACTCAGTTACTGAAGGTGGGGACAAACCTTGGCAGTAGTAGATACCAGCAATAAAAATGGATGCAGAGAAGGGAAGGGAGAGTTTGAAAAGAAGTATCTCATAGGCAGAGGGGATAGAGATGGGGAGTATAGGCTCAAAGTGGATGTTTGCAGCCGGCCTGCCGGCAAAGCAGTACAGCTACCACTCATGATGCCAGCAACCCGAATTTAGGAATGAGTCTTGGTCATCAGAGGGCCGGCCAGGGGGAGGAGGATTAAGCAGCAGTGCGGATCTACTAATTGGCGGCTCCTGCTGCCCAGCACACTCTCTCTCCCCGGTCCGCTAAGGCCAGTGGGAATGGCTTCTCTGAGTAGCAGCTGCTTCCTGCATTTACAATGCAGCTTCCACCATGCAGCATGCACCACTGTCACTGCTGCCTCCTTGCTCCTCTGAAGCCAGTACCAGTACCGAACACCACTGCAAATATCTGCAAGTGACCGTTTGGCATTGACAAATGCTTGTTCTTTATTGCTGAGGACAGTTGTATGAAGGAGCATTACTGGCCCTTAAACCTTATGTGCTCTTTTTGCTTGCCTACATCTGACATCTTAATCCCCTGTTTATGGCATCATAATTATCTCTACAGCAACAGAATGTGATGTCATAAACAGAACTGATGTCAGGAGTAGGCAAGCAGCCAGAACAGATAGGGGAGTGATCCTGTTTACATGCAAATGTCCTTAGCAATGAAGAAGTAAAGGGTGAGCACTACAGAAAAAGTATTAAATACAAGCCAAATTGCGTCTGATACATGTTTTCAAAGTTGTCACAATGGCATCAGAAGCTCTTTAACTGTTTTTCAAGTTTAAATAGTGCTGATATTTATTTTTCAGTGTTTGCTTATGTTTTTTTCCTTTTTCATTTTCCCCTCTAGGTTTTGTCTTTGGGACTGTGGCTCTTGGAATATATTAGTAGCAGTATTTTTTTTTTTATTTTCTGTTTCTGCGCCCCCTTCTCTCCACAGGCAGCCCCACTTTTCCAGGTGTCCTAGGCTTACCTCTAGCTGCACCCCAGGTAACTCCTAGAGAGACCATCAGACTTCACCCCCATCCTGCCACGGTTTACCCAGCAGGCAGGGAGGAGGGATCCCGGGACATCTCCCCCAGTCCATGAGTGTGTGTTGGGTGATCCATTCGGCCCCTCCTAGAAGCTCAGTTGTGGAGTCTGGGAGCCAGAGTCCTTATACCGGTGCTGCCTTTGTTTTTTTTCCCCTTTGTTCTCTTCCCCACCCCCGAGAACACTGGCTCACTGGGAGTTCCTAGGAGACAGGGCATGCTGAGATGTGCCTCCGCTTCGGACCTCGGCCAGCATCCTCCCCTATCCATCTAAGCTGCAGTCCCACTGCACCACCACCCGTGGTCACCCAGGTGGCGGCACAGTGGCAGGACCACAGCCCTCCCTCCCTCCCTGGTGGTTGGAGAGCAGCCCCTTGGGTGCTCAATCCACCTCCCCTGGCCGGCCGGCCAGCAACTCAGGCTCGCTTCTGAACCCGGGTCAGTGGCAACATGAGTGGTAGCTCTACCGCTGTGCCAGCGGGCCAGCATAATTAGTAGCAGTATTGATTACTATTGAAACCTAATATTGATTGGATATTAGAGTCTATTAATATTTATACTTTATAAAAACATTTTCTTCAACACAGATGAATTGGGACCTGTGTTCTTGTAGTGTTCGTAGTTTTTTTGAATAGATTTATAATATTAAGGTTCACTTGGTCACTGGGGGTTAGTTATATATTTTCATTTTTATTTCCATACTGTCAATGTTTGGGTGTGTCAGGTATTGCTGTGTCTGTCAGATTATGGTGGAGTATTGCACTGGCCCTTAATTATGAATTGTATGTATTCCTTTAAGATTTGACTTTAAAAGTAGGTCTGGTTACCTGTTGCCCCCCCCCCCCCAAGGAAGAATTAGTGTGATTCGAAGCACTGGGGTTGTATATACATTTCTGACTTTGGCTCCTAATAAATACAGCACCTTTTGCAAGCAACATCACAGTTTAGTGAGTTACTTATTTGCACACCACTTGTTTTTTGTGTTGCTTAGTTCATTGTTTTTCTTGGCTGCAGCGATTGTTCTTTGCCTTTCTTAGCAGCCCAGATATTCTGCAGTGTGTTACGTTTCTTACAGACTGACTGGCAATCCACCACTTACCACCATGTATTTTTTTTGGTTTTGGTCACACTGGGTCATAATGTTGCACACTTAATAGCATACGGCATTATGGTGAACCCGGACCTGTGTGCTCCCCGAGTTGGACCCCCCTGGAGTTGAGAATCTTTAGTGGGGGTCCCTGTAATGGGGTGTGAGGGCAGAGCCCCACAGAAACTGTGACATGCCTCATGGCATAAATTGCAGCGATTATTGGTAAGTGACCTGCAACGTCAATCATGTGTGAGCCTGCGGGGGTGCCGGCATAGGGGCAGACTGGCTTTCCCTCCAACTCCACTTTTCTCCCCTGGGGTGCAAGAGTGCAATAATGTGTGCACACATTCATGCTGCATGCCCGGTGGCTAGCCCATCCATTTCTTGGGCTTCTGAGATGTGCCCTTACCCGATCTCCACTAGGTGGGAGCCATGCAGCTTGAGGAGCGTCCTTCCTTCCCTGTGGATGAAAAGCAGTCTTTAGGATGCTCAATCCTTCCCAACCAGGCCTGTCCTCAACAGCCTGCGCTCACTCCTGAATGCGGGCCTTGCAAGTGGTACTGCTACCACTGCACCATGGGCTGGCCCATTTTTTAAATTCAGAAAGGGAATGAAATGCTCCCCCCGCCTTTGAAGTGAAACATTCCATTTTAACCTTGCCACATGAGGTAACAAGTGTACGTAGAAGAAAAGGCCCTGCAGGTCTGCTAGCTGATTGGTTAAAATCACATTGGTGGCTTATAATATTAATATTATTTATTCAGTAGCTGTCCAATGGCCAAGCAGTAAATGTGGTAATTTACTATGCTGGCAACCCGAACCCTGGTCAGTGATCCACACCCAGGCAACCCCTTACTGGTGGCACACACAGCTTAGGGGGTCTGATGTGGCTGATGGCTGTCTCAAGGAGGGTAGGAAGCTCCTGCCATTGCATTTCTTCTAGTTGGTTACCCAAGTAGAGTGATGGAACCATGTGTGCAGGAATTGGTGTTCCAAGATGCCACCCTGCTTCCGACATAACAAAAGCTCCTGACATCATGGTGCATAAGTGATGACCAGCTTGGGTTGGTGCCGAGTGATCGGAGTGATTATAGAAGGTCATGGTCCTAGCCACTCTGTGACTGACAGAAGGCCTGTTTCAGAGCATGTCCCATTCTGAAGAGATATGGGGGGACTAAAGCAAAATCAGACTGGCCAGACAGATGAAGTCATGATGCCCCCCCACCACCACATGTTCAGGCATAGCCATCTTGATTCCTTCTCATAACCAATGCTTCCCCCATTGCTATCATCAGACACCCCCCCCAACCAAATTACAGTATTCCCCTGGGTACTCCCTTCCTCTGTGTGTGTGTGTATGTGTGTTTAGTTGGGTAAGCCGTTGATGGAAGACAGAAGATTGATAGCGGGGGCTGGGTAACCCAGCTGATATAGCCGGCACCACTGGTTTTATGGACAGGTAGAGGCATGCCGAGATGGGAGAAGCTGTAGAACAGGACTAGGTAAAAGGCTGCAAAGAAAGAGAAAGTGAAAAGTATCATGCAGGATAGGGCCACACAGACAGGGTATCCGTCCCATTGATGGGGACCGACACATATATAAATGACAAGAGAAAGCACAAGCGAACAAATCTTGTCTACAGTAATTAAGAACAGAAGAGACGTAAAAAGAGAACTTTCAGGCAAGACATATGCTGATGAAAATAGCCTCTATGGGTCAATGAACATTACAAAGATGCTTTTTGTAATATAAGAAGTGCCTTATGGAAGCTGTCTAGCAGCTGCATATATTTTTCTGGAACCAATATATAGTTGTCTGGCATGTGTGTGTGTAGTGGGGTGGTATTCAAGGTATCCAACATTCTCAACAATGTTAATTCTATTTAGCAAATTATCATCTGCGGTTAAAAATAAACAGTGGCATATATTAGCCAGATTGTGCCGGGCAGAATGCTAAGATATTTATTCACCTCCTCAGTGTAGGTGGGACCCTGAAAACACCTTGAGGCAGCACATCCTTTGAGTTATGGTGTTCATCCTTCCATTTTAAGGCACAAACCGGAAAAAAAATTTCTGTGACTTAATTCCCCCCCACCCCATGCCTGCTCATGCAGTTCGTCTTGGGGGATCAGAAAACCAAACCCTGAAGTTGTCGTACTACCACTGTAATAAAGTGGGGAAGCTTTTCTCTTTTTTTTAAGTTTAAAAAAATGTTAAAAAGTCATCTCATGGATAGATCCTTGTGCGTGAGCCCTGCATCAATCAACAGGAGGGCATGCATGTGACCGCTGTTACTATCAAACCAGGATGCTCTTAGGAATTCCCATCATGGCAGCCACACAGCTGTTCATGCTGTCAAAAGTTTAATAAATAAAATTCAAAAACACAATGGAAGAGTTCTACATTCCCGTGAGCGATGACTTCAGAAATACTTTTACAAAGGCCTAGATTGGTCCATGCAGGCACAACAGCTAGGCTGGCACACACGGGGTACATGGTGCAATGTCAGCCAACAGGCACGGCACAGCTGCAGCCAGCCACATACCTATGCCAGCACATGGTGCACTCACTGCACTCTGGGCGGGCACAGTGGTGATGTGTTTTTTTTTTATCCCACTACTCTCTTGGCATGGTGGGACTTCTTCTGGGTATCCCTAGACTGAGCTCCCCTAATCCTTCCCCGGGCAACCACCATGGTGCCGCTTGGACTTACCTCCATGCTGCCTCGCCTACCCCGGGTGGGAGGAGGTACCGCACTCGCCCTCCAGTTCATTAGTCTTTGTCAGGTGGTCCGGCTAAGGCGACCATTGGTGGCCCGTTATGGGTTATCTGGGGCAGTCGGGACCCGTCTACGTCCTCCACGCCCGGCCGCTTTTCCATTTTCTGTCCCCCCCACGGGCGTGAGCACTCTGGGAAACCTAGGAGGCGGCCTTGCGTCCTTGCTTCGGTTCCGGCCCACGTCCTTCACACCTCTAATGAGGTCCCACTACACCACCACCCGTGGCCACCCAGGTGGCGGTCGAGCTGCGGGACAGGCATCCCCTCCCTCCCCAGAGGAGGAGACCAGCCGTTGGGCGCTTGATCCTCCTCTCCCCGGCCGGCCCTCCAGCTACCCGAGTCTGTTCCCAAACCCGGGTCGCTGGCGTCGCAAGCGGAAATCCAACCGCTGCGCCGGCGGTCCAGCTTTGTGGTGATGTGTTTGATGCAACGTGCACCCAATGTGCCATGGTGACACACACCTTGCCAGGTGGTACACGTGTTATTGGAGTGTCAGCACATGGTGCAGCACACACACTGGCACACATCAGTGGTAACCACACTGCCCTCTGGGTGGGCACAGTGGTGATGTGTTTGACGCAGCGTGTACACAGTGATGACAGGGACATCCATACCCTGACATTGCCTGTCACATGTGTACCGCATACAGGGTAGCATGGCATGGCCATGCCATGCAGCCAGTTGCGCCCACATTCTGTGACACACGTGTGTCATGTGTTATTGCCATGTAGACATGACCATGCCACAGTGCTGTGCAGTATTATATAGGCCTGTACTTTGTGTTGCAGGGACTGTGGGTGGTGCACGTAGACATGATCATGCCACAGTGCTGTGCAGTATTATATAGGCCTGCACTTTGTGTTGCAGGGGCTGCAGGTGGTGCACGTAGACATGATCATGCTACAATGCTGTGCAGTATTATATAGGCCTGTACTTTGTGTTGCAGGGACTGCGGGTGGGGCACGTAGACAACAGCCAGCCCGTGATGCATGATGGCATGCCCTTGAGAGGGCCATGTGTTTCCTCAAGACGAGCGAGGCCAGGGCATACGCCGAATGGATCAGGAGGCATGCACAGGCTGCACAGGCAGATGCAGTGGCTTGACGTCATGATAGTCAGGATGACACACCTGACACTGCCCATGGACCTGCAGCACAGCCACAGCTACCACCACCAGAGGATGCCAGAGCTTCTGGGGACCAGGCAGACACAGAGGAGTGGCAGGATACGGTGGAGGTGGACACAGAGGAGTGGCAGTATGAGGTGGAGGTGGACACAGAGGAGTGGCAGTATGAGGTGGAGGTGGACACAGAGGAGTGGCAGTATGAGGTGGAGGTGGACACAGAGGAGTGGCAGTATGAGGTGGAGGTGGACACAGAGGAGTGGCAGTATGAGGTGGAGGTGGACACAGAGGAGTGGCAGTATGAGGTGGAGGTGGACACAGAGGAGTGGCAGTATGAGGTGGAGTGGACACAGAGGAGTGGCAGTATGAGGTGGAGTGGACACAGAGGAGTGGCAGTATGAGGTGGAGTGGACACAGAGGAGTGGCAGGATACGGTGGAGTGGACACAGAGGAGTGGCAGGATACGGTGGAGGTGGACACAGAGGAGCAGTAGGACGAGGTGGAGGTGGACACAGAGGAGCGGCAGGATGAGGTGGAGGAGGATGCCTCTGGGCAGGATGAAGGTGGTTCCGTGCATGCGGGTTAGGTGGCTGCCGATGGCCAGGATGCTGGTCCTCCGGTGGATGGTGCAGATGCAATACAGGGGCATGCAGCTGTGGCAGTTGTGGATGATGTCCCGTACAGTCCTGAATTCCCAACTGATGCCTAAACGTAGTTTATTTATGCAGTTAATTCTGATAGCTGAACATTGTGCTTTGGAAAGTACAGCAGTAATTCTATACTATGAGCTTTGGCTCAGCTTGTTTTAATGTTTATGGACGAGTAGCTAATTATTTCTTACTACCCTCTCTCCTCGCATGCATGCACATGCTCATACACACACACACACACACACACTCACACACACACACTCACACTCACACACACACTCACTCACACACACACACACACACACACGCACACACACACACTCACACCTACTCACACACTCACACACACACTCACACACACCTCACCACACACACATACACACACACACTCACACACACACACACACACTACACACACACACACACACACACACACACACACACACACACACACACATACACACACACATACACACACACACACACACACACACACACACACACAAACTCTCTTACTTCATGGAAAGCTACCACGCAGAATTGCCCTGCTGGAAAGCACTGCACTACTAATCGACCCTTACAGGCACCCATTGTTTACAGACATTACCTGTGGCTTTTAGCTTTTAAAAGGAGACTGAAGTAAAAGCATTATTTTTTTGGCCTCTTTCTCTCTGTTCAGTACATTTGCGGAAAAGGGCCACATACCACATGTTTGGAGCAGTTTGGTAACTCCATCAGAAGAGTTGTGAAACTGTGAAAATTACAAAAACTCCATGCTATTAAAAGGACTCTTCAAGGACTGAACATAGAGATTGTATATATTAAAAACTAGAGAGCTCATCCCACGACCACTGCAGTCACTTGCATAATAGCTCCATACAGAGCATATAGGCCACCTGCAAACAGCAGTGTGAAAGCCCTGTTTTGTCATGTGATAACCCTTCTAGTTTTTAATATATACAACAATCTCTAAGTGGCTGATCATGTGGCATGGCGGTAGCATGATTCACTGCCACACGGGAAAGCAGGATACGCAAGCGATTCCCTGAATCCTACACTGGAGTTGGCAAGGGGTTGCACGTGTCACAAAGCAGAGACACTAAACTTCAGGGTTAGGTGTGGGTAGGTTGTCCAGCATTCATGCACCCCCCCACTGGTCAACTCTGCAGTATCACTGGTGGCATCTGTAAATGCAGCCGCTTGCCTGCCTTCTTGTCAGGATCAAGGGTGCAGCTGTGGTGGTCCCAGCATTAGAAGAGGGGAGATGGGGGAACAGGGGTATCAAAAAGGGCAAAAAGGTCAATAATGATTTTAATAAGCCAATGCAGTGGTGGTGTTGTGGGCTGAGCTGCTAGGTGACTCACCTACTGCCAAACTGCTGATCTGGGCCCAGAAAAAGATGTGGGTTGCTTGAAGGCCAGTTGGGGCGAGGGAGAATTGGGAGAATTGAGCATCCCTAGGACTCCTTTTGTCCCGGGGGGTTGGGAGAAAGGGGGTATGTGTATCCCGCTCAGCTACTGCCACCTAGTGGAATCTAGGTGTCAGCAGAGCGGGACACCGGGGAAAGGTCTCCACCAGCAGAAGCCAGGGGGCGTCTTAAAGAAGGTGAAACTTGTACAAAGCATTGTTGCATGCAGTGGGGAGCCCTCTGGGCAGAAAATGGTGGAAATTCCCTGGCCATGGCAAGATGCTGGCCCAACTCCCCAACAGGCCCTACTCTGGTGACTGGGAGTCTCCGACTATTCTGTGATAGTGGATCACTGGAGATAAGATAAGACCCAGAGAAGTCAGGTGATTGGGCTTGGGGGGGGGACCAGATGTAGGCAGACCGGCAACTGAAGGAGACAAAGTACTGATTGAAAAAAAATGTGATTTTCATGAAAGGACTGTGAGCTGGCCTAGTAGTATGGGGTAAAGCTATCGCCTGCTATGCAGGTGACCCAGGTTTGGGAATGGACTCGGGTCACTCTGGGGCTGGCTGGGTGAGGGAGGATTGAGCATCCATATGACAGCTGTCCTTCATCAGTGAGTGGGGAATGTACATTCCTCTGGTTGCCTGCCTCCTGGAAGAATCTGGGTGCAGCAGGACCGCAGGCACTTGGGAAGGGACATCACGCCCGGACACCAGACATTTCATCACAGAGGCAGAGTATGTACATTGCCTAATTGGATGCGTGTCGGCCAAGGGAAAAATGGAGGAAAACCCCTCCAGCTGCTGCTAGGTGACGGCCCTGTCTCCTGCAGGCATTGTGCCCACAACTGGGCTCCTCCAAGCAAGTTCTGTGGTGAGGGTACTGGAGTAATGTAAGTCCCAGGGAAGCTGGGTGATGGGGCTGAGGGCCGGTCAGCAAGAACAAGGTGACACACAAAGTAGAGGTGCTCGGATACTGGATGATGGATCCGAACATCCTCCAAAAATAGCTGCACTATTCAGCCACATGATCCAACCCACATCCAGCAGCAACTGAGTGCTGGGTCCTGCGCCAGATGGGGGGGGTCAGATGTCTTAATCAGGGGGTCAGATCCTTGGAGCCGACCTTCAGATTGTTGTGATCCGATGACTGGATCCCTGATCTGACTGTCAGATCCAGCAGATCTCTTACATCTGACCCTAGGATTGTTGTGATCCAACTGCCAGAGCCCTGATCTGACTGTCCATCCGACCGTTTGATCCAGTCGATCATTTGTCCCAAAAAACGGATCCACTTGGGATCCAAGAACACTGGATCCATGGTTGGATGCCATCATTATCTGATGGCATCCGACATCCGGTCAAAACAGTGGTATCCACCAGTATCCAGTCCCAGTGGATACTATCCAAGCAACACTAAAACAAAGGATTAAAAAAAAAAGATTCTACCACTGTAGGGATCAACCCTGAGAGGTATGCTATATATCTGTCCCTGCAATGATTGGAGAGGTCTCCAATCCGGTGGAGATTGTTGAAAACTGGTGCAAGGCTAGTGACCAGTGTCTCAGTTCAAAGCAGCTCCGTAGGATACTGTTCAGATTGCTTACAAATTCAACATAGCCTTTACAGACCGAAGCTGCATCATCCTTGCTGAACCTGCCCAGCTCCATCGTAATGGACCTGGTCATGAAGCTTACCACCTGTTGGGGTCCATAGCAGTTCTGATGTATTCTGAAGGAGAACAGTTCTATTAATGTTGGATTGTTTGCTCCTCCCTTTGCAGTCTGCTGGATGACTTTCTGGTCATGGCGGGGTACCACTAGGCTCCACCACCACTGGAGAACATGCGTGTTCAAGTGAAGGCATGAAAGTCAACAATGTGTTGAGGCTTCTTTTTTCTAATTTCCATTTGTTTCTGCCTACCTTAGCTTCACTCCTCTGTCCTGTGTTAGGCCACTCCTGCCTTGAACTGTTGCTACACTAGTATTACTTCTGGACTGTTGGTTGGTCCTGACCACCAGCCCACAGGAGCCACCCCACCACATCAGGGCTCTGGCCACCTATAAGACCAGAAATCATACATGCTCAACTATGGGGTGGGGGGAATCGGATACGACACTGGACAAACTTACATGGTGGATGTAGACTGGCCATCATTCATAAACCAGATAGTAATATTTCTCCATTTAGATCCTTGCCTTCCTCCTGGATGCAGTCACATCAGTCTGTTCAACAGCATTGGCTTTGGGGAAGGTCAAGGTTGCATGGTCGACCACTATGTTTAGTTTGCCTCTCTGTCCACAGAATGTGCTACAAGAGAAGACACAGTCCTCCCTTCCTCTTGGACTCAGAGCCTCACTGCCTCCACAACATGCCCAAGGCTTCACCAGCCCAGAGCACTGAAGTAGGATTGTGATGCAAAACTGGATCTCCCACATGTGAACCGAATGCACTCTACCAGTGCCACTGCTGACACATTTAGCTGAGCATGACACCTCGTTCAAAAGAGCTTGTCATGGGCTTTAGGAATTTCAGTGACCCCAGCAATGTGCACTTCCCCTTTAAAGCCCTCTACAGTATTTACAGTGGTTCCCTTGTGATTTGGATACCTCTTGTATATATGTTCTTACTTGGTTAGACATTGAAATAGATCTTTTCAAATGAAAAAGGAACTGTCTTGTCAAAGCTGTTTTATTCATTAAGAAAAAAGACATCCTTGCAAATATAAGACATATTCCAATCGAGATATTTATTCAGAATTTCCAAACTTTACAGGATTTAAGACAATTGGCTAGCCTTGGACGAGCAACCAATACTTGAGGAAAAAAAATCAAAAGTTCAAAGATTACCTTTTTCTTAAATTTCTCTTTATTAAGGTACTTTTTTTTTGACAAAGACAACACATGAACATTACAGCATCCTTAAACAGTAGAAATATAGAAACATAGAAAAGGTGACAGCAGTAGGATACCAATGGTCCATCAAATCTGCTCGTTAAGGTTTCTGGAAGCCCTAGTGGTTCCAGGGACTAGTTACAGTTGCATAAGGCTACTCCCCCCCCCATTTGTGTGTCTGAATACTCTATCCCACCCATGTTTGAAGGCAGTGACTGTCTGGCCTCGATCACCTCCTGAGGTAATCTGTTCCATGGTTCAATTACCCACACGGAAAATAAATGTTTTCTGAGTTCACGTTTGAAATTCCTTCCCCTGAGTTTCCATTCATGCCCTCTTGTTCTGCAATTTGTGGATCTAGTGAAAAGATCCGAGCAGGGTACTTTGTTAATGCCCTTCATGGGTGCCAGTTAGATTAGCGCGCTAAATTAATAGCACCAGTCTACAGAGCGCTAGTCCCTATAGCACTACCACGGACAGCGAGCAGGGATGTACAGCATTTGCTATATGTGCTCCCCTGGTCGCTGTCCATGGTACTGCCACAGGACAAGGGCAGCAGGATACCAGGGGCGGGCTGAGCTGCTCCTGTGGCGTGGAGGGCTAGGAATGGAGCAGCTTGGCCAGGAGGCAGTGGAGACCAGTGGCAGGATTCACAAAGAAAGCCGAAATTCCTGCAGCTGCGGGAAAAAGGCATGCTGCAGTGCGGAAACACAGTTGCGCTGTATGCTCAAAGAAAACCAGCGCAGCTGCGGATTTCCATAAAAAGTGCCACATGTGTGGCAATTTAGCTGCCGCAGGACTTGCGCAAGTGCTGCAGATCCGCAGCTGAGGAGGCTGTGAAGGCACAGCAATAGGGAACCACAGTAGCTGAAGCAGCAGTCTGTAACCGTGCTGCTATAATATGAGGCTGACAGCACACACAGAGACCTGCAACCAGTCCCCAACTGGGACCACAGCAGCACCACAGGTACCAGCGATACCTTGGCACCACAGTGGCTGACTGTTCCTGCTGGTCGTCCCTCCCTGGGGTGTTCCTGTGACCTGTGGGGGTAGCACTCACTGCTGGCTGGTCAGGATCTACTGCTTGTGGGGCTCTGTCATGGGCTGCACTGGGTCTAGTGGTTGTTGCCTGTTGCCATATCATGACAATGTGTGCTTTCAGTGCTGTAACACTAGCCACTGCTATACTGTCTGAGATGCTATTACCTGTGGTACACCTCCACCTTAATTGATTCCAGTTGCTGGGGCACTACTGCAGTGTGCTGAGGGAGAGTTACACCTCATTCCACTGTGTAACATTCTTTCCTCAGCTGCAGAAAAAAACTGGCCGTGAATAGACTTTCAGGTGCTGTGCCTTACTTAACTCACACCTATTTGTCCTCAGGGACTTCCGCAGCTGCACTTTTTTCCACTGTTCATAGTGTTTTTTCCCGCAGCTGCGGAGGTGTTTGTGAATAGCACTTGGAGCAATCTCCCCTTTCTTTCCATAGCTGAGGAAGTTTTGGGGACATAGGGAAGGTTTTGCACCTTCTGAAGGCTTTGAGAATCCTGCCCCAGGATTCTAATCCTGGTCTCCTACCCTGAATCAGGACTTTTTTTTTTTTTTTTTCACAAGGGGCCGTGGAAACAGTATTCCACAGCCCCACAAATTTAACTTGTCCTGTGATCTGCTCCCCGCTGCAAGAATAAATGACAGCATTTTTGCCACGCTGTTAATGCTGACTGCATTGTGGTCAGCTGTGTTCTGACCCAGTACCCCTTTCATATACTTTTATATCTCTATCATGTCTCTCCTCTCCTCCCCTCCTCTCTCCTCTCCTCTCTCCTCTCCTCTCTCTCCTCCTCCCCTCCTCCTCCTCTCCTCTCCTCTCCTCCTCTCCCTCCCTCTCCTCCTCTCCTCTCCTCTCCTCTCCTCTCCTCCTCCTCCTCTCCTCCTCCTCTCTCTCCTCCCCTCCTCTCCTCTCCTCCCTCTCCTCTCCTCTCCTCCTCCCCTCCTCCTCCTCTCTCCTCTCCTCTCCTCCTCTCCTCCCTCCTCTCCTCTCCTCTCCTCCCTCCTCTCCTCTCCTCTCCTCTCCTCTCCTCTCCTCTCCTCCTCCTCCTCCTCTCCTCCTCTCCTCCCTCCCTCCTCCTCTCCTCTCCTCCCTCCCTCCCCTCTCTCTCTCTCCTCCTCCCCTCTCCTCCCCTCCCCTCCTCTCCTCTCCTCCTCTCCTCCTCCTCTCCCTCTCCTCTCCTCTCTCCTCCTCCTCTCCCTCCTTTCTCTCCTCCTCCTCCTCCTCTCCTCTCCTCTCCTCCTCCTCTCCTCTCCTCTCCTCCTCCTCTCCTCTCCTCTCCTCCTCTCTCCCTCCCTCCTCTCTCCTCTCCCTCTCCTCCCTCCCTCCTCTCCTCCTCCTCCCCTCCCTCCTCCCTCTCCTCTCCTCCCCTCCCTCCCTCCCCTCTCCTCTCTCCTCCCTCCTCTCCTCCTCCTCTCTCCCTCCTCTCCTCTCCTCTCCTCTCCCTCCTCCTCCTCTCCTCTCCTCTCCTCTTCTTTCCTCCCTCCTCCTCCCCTCCCTCCTCTTTCCTCTCCTCTCCTCTCCTCTCCTCCTCCACTCCCTCCTCTCCTTTCCTCCCTGTCCTCCCTCCTCCTCCTCCCTCCCTCCCTCCCCTCCTCCTCCCTCCCTCCCTCTGCTGTCTCCCCAGTAGTACAGAACAGTATTATTGTACTTATGGTCTCCTGTCCAATACATACAGCAGTCTGTCTACTGAAAAATATAGTACTGAGTAAAGTCAGGCCTGTGTTCGAGTGTGTATAAAATCCATCCTTGCCATAAAGATTCAAAGTCTGTGGTCGCATTGTTAAGTTTTGCAGTACATTTTTCCATGTTATACACTTGGGCCATGCAGTCACACCACTGGTCCATGGTTGGAATAGTCAGGGTGAGCCATGACCTGGTTAGTACCGTTTTGGCAACAAGTATACATATATAGATCCGTTTTTTGGTATGCAGTTCTTAGAACCTGGGGGGTGGGTCCAGGAACAGCAACATAGTCACTGGGAGGGCAAAAGCATCCCCAAAAATGGACCTCAGTGTTTCCAATAACCGATACCAGAATGGTTGAATGTAGCCAACCCCACCCCCAGTGTCTAGGGGTAGGAATGGTGGTAAAGTCCATGGGAAGGGGGGATCACAACAGAAACTGCAAAAGATGACTTATGTTTTTGATTCCTTGGGCCTGGGGTGCAAATTCCATCCATGGGGCACTGGGCTAGGAGGCAAACTTGATTAGCAACACTTTAAAATCAGGAAGAGTCCAAACAGCAATTATAAACAACCTGGATCCTTTCATGAAACTTGATTTTTCCATAGAGTGATGGTAACTTGATAGCAAGCTATCCCATTGAGGAACCGTTAAGGCATTGGACTAGGGGTCCGTTAAATCAGTGTCCACACACTGTCCATAAGTCCATCATCCACTGGGGCATTGTGATGACAACCCCTAAAACAGGGCACCATATGATTCCCTTCTCATAGCTTTTTTTTTTTTCACACAGACACAACAAGCAGTATTTGTTCTCCCATGGGCAGCTTCAATATCGAGCTTCCCACACTGGCACTACTCACTTTCTCTCTCTCTCTCCCTGCAACTTCTCTCAGCGGCTAATTTCTCAAGACCTTCTCAGGTTTACTGACATTGCAAGTGGGCCGGTAGATCCTCATATAGACTGTGGCCTTCTCCCAAAACACTCACTGAGCAGCTGTGCTTCCAAACATAGGGGCAGCATATACCCACAAGAGTAGTTCCTCGGGCTCTCCCAATGCCTCAGTGCAGCAGAACCTGCCACATTACATATTCCATTCAGGCTGGGGGCTGCACCAATCCAGATTTGCTCATCTGTGGTGTAAAATTTGCAGGTACTCCCTCTGTGACCGTAAAGTCCTACTAACTCCCTTTTCCTTGGGCCCAACATCCCCTCTCTGTTTGGGTTCAGATCCCGTAGCAGCTACTTGCAAGGACATCGGGCTTCTTCTCCAGATGGCATCATCACTCCCCCCACATGGGGTCTCATAACTCAGGCCTCCACCACTTCAGCCGCTGGATATCTCAAGACATCCTCCAGAGAAAAAAAAATTATTAGCTTGCAGGAGCCAAGCAGTGCTTGCCTGTTAATCCCCTTCTCCACTCTGTTAAATTGAAAGCAACTTCTTGCAGCCTCTTAGCTACACGCAGCTGCCCTTCCCCCCAAGAAGCCAGCATAACTCACTGCTCAACTCCCTTAGGCTCCAAAGAATTAAGCTTTTAGAGGGTCACAGGCATGGAGCCCTTACATTTACCCCGGTGTAAAATCCAGTACACTAATCTAACGCGCTAACCCAAAGGTGGGTTACACCCTCCTGCTGGGTCTTTGTCTATATGTAGGCCCCTTGGTAGCATAAGTCTCCCTCTCTCCATGTCTAGGTGTATGGCAGGTGGTACGGAAAGGGGGAGGGGCACTCACAGCCAGGAACCAGAGTCACAAGATTCGCATAGTTACCTGGTTCAGCAATGGTCCTGAGGTGTTGGCTGTCTCTTCAAGGGTCGCTGACAGCTGTAGGGGGCAAAACTTGTTAAGCAGTACATTGAGGTAGATTGAGTAAGTTCACTGTCTGAAACAATTCAAAGTGCAAAAAGGGATTTTATTGTAGACAGATAAAACAGGCCACCCCATGGAGCGTGGAGTAATCATTCGTGGTGTGTGAGCTTTGTCACACATAGCCAGAACCAAGATTACATTGCTGGCAGAAACTGATCCAGTGATCCTGACTGCATATTGCTCCTCGAAGCTGAATCAGGATCTAAATGATGATGGCAGCAACACCTCTTGGCTGAGGTTCAGTTCTTCCAGGCCACTTCAGCCAAGAATTCCCTCCTGCACAAAACTTAGGCACACCATCTCCTAGTTTCACGCTGCTTGGTGAGCACCCCACGGGACAGCCTTTAAAGGGGCTGCTCCTGGTGGTCTTGCACACCAGCAGTGCTGAGAATTATGGGGAGGGGGGCCTCTGTAAGCTGCAAAATGATCCAGATCAAACACAGGACAGTCCAAAAGGTGACCGGGAGCAGGCTGCCACCACTGCTACCCCATGAACTCGGGCTGTCACCACCAGACTCGTGCACCAGGACCCTGTGGCAGCTGACTGGCCTAGAAACACTGGGACCTCTCGCCACCATACCTGTGCACTAGACAAATTCTTCCTATTTTCAGGCACAACCCGGGGGATGGGGATACAGATGAATGCCAACTGACCTTGAACCAGATTAAGCTGTTGGTGGCATTTTTAGTATATTTATTTATTATTTTATTTATTTGGATTTTGGTAACCGGCTGAACCCACTGAGACCAGAAGTCCCTTTTTCAGGGGTGACCCGGGATTAATTACAGAAAAAAGACACATAATAACATTATTTACAGTGATTACAATAGTTACAATAGTTTCACAGATTTACATTAGCAACAGTTTACAGGGGAACAACAGGTTCGCATTCAGGCTCTTATTTATGCCACTGACATGTTGTTCAGTCTCCACACTCCACGCCCACCCATACAGAGACAGTTATATGGTGCGCTGACTGGAAGGCTATATGCTCCACTCGATCCGACAACTTCTGTAGGTGTCACAGTGCTCTACTACTGGCCCACTGTGCAAAGACAACATGAGTGAACTTACCATGAATGGAACTTGGTGGGTTAATTTGACAATTTCTCTTCCCACAAATCGTTGTTGAGTCCAAGAGATCCTCCATCAGCTGAAACATGAAACAAAGAAAAATGGTCTGACTGGAGTCTGAAAAAGGAAATATATGCGAGCACATGATGGTCAACACTACAGCATGTGTGTGTACTTACCTGCTTGCAATCATGGCATGCAATACGGTTCAGCAATGTGAGGTGTGGTCGCTCTACTTTGCCATGTTTGAAAATGGTGGGAACGATATCAACTTTCAGTTGCTGGAAGAATTTTTTTCGGTTTCAAGTGAGGTGGCAAGAGCTGCATCTCGCAGTGAAGCTCAAACATGGTATCCTCAAAGTGTGGAGAGCAAAGGGTATATTTGTCCCTGTTTTCCTTAAGTTCTTTATTGATGAATTACTTAATATTCCCAACATTGGTCCTGCACCTACGCACCCAAGCTTCAGTGTAGGTACTGTCTTTCAGAAACTGATATATCGAAACACCGGGTGGTAGTCATCCAGTGTGTGTTCCACAGCCAAAAGCAAGACAATGTGGCATGGTGAAGAGACTATGAAGTTACGCAGAAGGTATTGCAATCTGAAAAATGGAAGGAAAGAATGAAATACTTGCAAAAATCTTGCACTCTACATTGGTATTAATTGCAAAATTCAACACAATAAACAACCCACTCATAAATCATATATCTGTACCTAGCTGAACATCACCAGATGACCACCAGACGACTGTAAGTTACTGTGCGAAACACTAAGCAAGCAGCAACAATCACTAACAGCGTAGACATGATGGAATACGATGATTGCTGCATCAAATGACATGGCAACAAGACACATGCATACAGTGGGTGAATGTCATTCACGTTGTTGCATGTGTGAACAAGAGCAGCATGCATTACAGCCCCAAATCAGTACACTTGTAAACTATATTTTGTGTGTGTGTGTAGAGTTGTGGACCACAGAAGTTTGAAGGTCGCACACGCAAGCCAATAGGGTTAGCCAAGCAGTACAGAATTAGCCATCGTGACATCATATCCGACATACAATCAGCCAGTAGTTTTGCATAAATAGTGCACCGAAACAGTGATCGTCGTCATGGAACATATAAGACCATTTTGTCGTAATACAGTATCGTTAATTTAGTTGTAGCCTTAGTAAGTGGAGGATGTTGGCTCACTGCAAATGTCAAACAATATCTGTGCATCCTTGCAGTAATTGGTAGTTCAGAGTATGCATCAACATGCACGACACATACACCGGTATAAGTTGCTTCGCATTAGACTAATGTACATACATTCATGCAACATTTATTAGCATAAGCACATGTCATGGACACAAGCATACTGGCGTACACTCTCAATACTGGAAGGCATGTGTGTGGTAGTACTAGGTTAACACCATGGTAATAGCCAGTATAATGACGGAGACACAGCCAAGTACATTATGCGTATAAATGTGTCATAAGCCTACTCTTACAAAATTTACTTAATAGCCTTTTTTTAATATAACTCTGTTTGTCTCTGGGCAACTTTGGCAGGGCATCACTCGGGTGTTGTCCACTCAGCCCACCCTCTACCAGAAACCTGCACCACTTGTCCCCAGCCGTGGAATCTTGTGATGGATCCCCCCTCCCACCTATGCCAGAATGGGCAGAGGCAGGGACCATGAATAGTCAAGTAGGGGTATTGGAGCTGGCATTGGGCATGAGGGAGGGGCCCTGTAAAAAGTGCTGTTGCTTACCTGACAACCCTGTGTTTTCAACCGTGGTGCTTCCCACTGAAGACACTGGACGTGCAATGTCGTTCGCGCATACGGCGTACCACAACCGACGTCCACCGGCAACCAGACAGTTGCTAGGCACACTCTGTTTTCAGGACAGCAGGTCTCCAATGGGAGCCAATGCAGAGTGATGCATCTGCACAATGCACCACATGCCGACCCATGGAAAACAGAGTACATTCCCAAACACCAGTCGACGGCATTGCACGAGGAGTGGCGTCCATTGCCTCAACCCTCAGCAGCACCATGACACTCAAAATGCCCTTTTTAATGTATATAAAGTGCACAGAGGTTGGGTGCATTTTATGGTGCTGGGATGGGGTTTGAATTGTGTAACAGGCGGATGGGGATGGAGGGTCATAGTTAGTGGGCGAAGCAAGTGAGGAAGGGCAGTAAAAGTGCTACAGGGGTGTGGTTTAATTTTGTTTTTATCTTGTTTTTACAACAAAATATCTGCAGCATTAGTGTGTGGTGGTACAGTGAGCCTCACTGCATTGTGCAAATAATGAAATGTCTCGGTTAGCAGCAGAACTCAGAGTGGAGTTTTTCCCCTCAACATCTGTACTACAGTGTGACAGTGACTATAAGTACATCAGCGGTTGAAATTGGCCCTGGCCAACTATCCAAATGCTGGCGGATTTGGTATTAGGATAGTAAGATTTTACTTTCAGTAGCCCTGTGTGCTTGCACTGAAGAGAAGATACTTCAGTAAGTGCACCAGATGGGACAGTGGAAAAGTCTGTGGGGCCAACAGATTTTCCCGGTCACTAGCCATGCTGGCTAGTGCCTGAAAAACTTAATTTTGACCCATGGTACATCAACATGTGCTTCAGTTGGACAACACACAGCTACGCAGTTTTGTACCACTGAACAATTTTATCCAGTAATATCCTATTTATTTAAAAAAAATGAAAGTACAACTGGTAAAGAATGGGGATGCTGCAATTTTGGTCAGTAAAAAAGCAGCAATGCAGAGAAATGCACAGTGTACTGTAACGACATTAAAGAACAGCTGATGCCTTCAGGACAAATGGAAAAAACATAATATTGTAGTTCAGTTCAGCTTAGATTTCACAGAATGTCTGTACTTCTCCTCACCATGACTTAATACTGGGTTCATTTGCATGAACACAGGATCTTTGCTCCTGCAGTGCTCACACTTTGCCATCAATGTCTCCAACCTGACTTCATCATGCACAGCGGGGGTCCACTGGGTTACCAGGTTTACTATATATATCACATGCCCACAATCAGGCGGAATGGGGGGGACACACTACACCTACAGGATTCGGGCTTTGGGATACTACCGCCTGCGATCAGGCAGAACGGAGGAGGGGACACACTATACCTACAGGATTTGGGCTTTGGGATACTACCGCCTACGATCAGGCAGAAAGGGGACCACTAGCACACGGTGCTATGAATGCATACAGAGGCCCGCGATCGGGCATGATGGGGGGGGGTTCTGCTGGACCACCAGGAGGGTGTGGGTGCTTGCGGACTGTGTCCCTGCTGGGCGGGTGGCCACCCACGGCTGGCGGGTGCTGTGTTGCACCCTGCAATGCAGCAGCCCGCCTGTGGGTGGCCAGGATTGTTCCTCCTTTACGGGCTCAACATTGCTTCCATGCTCCGGCCTTAGGGTTGTGCCAGCATATGTCACACATCCGGGCTGAATATCGGGATGTACCACATATGCGTGGGCATGCCCCTGCGCTTGTGCCTCTATACATTACCACACAATCCATTGTACAGTGGCAAAGTTATTGAAGTGCAGACTTTTGGTTTTAACATAGAAGGCTGGGCAACCCTAACTATAATTGCACTACCATGCAGCTATAATCTATCGGTCTATATATATATATATATATATATATATATCGGCTGGGTATATATAGGCTGGGTGAGGGCCTGTTGGTTGCATATTCCTGCTCTAATCTTCTACTTAATTTTGTAATGCCTCACTGCGATGTCCTTCCACAGATAAGACGCAGTTGCAGAGGCTGACAGCTCAGCAGCTGCCTCAGTTTCTCCAGCAGAAAGCAAAGGGTGTCCAAAAAAACGCAGCAGGAGTTTGGTTATTATTGGAAAAAATGAAAGAAGCCATTCACAACCAAGAGCCAAGAGATGAGGAAACAGCTCCTGAGTTCAAAACAGTTTATTTGGCCAATTCCTGCCACAGCTGTTGTTCCGGGTTACTCACTTATCACACAGTCGCCCCCAGTTCAGAAGGAGCCTTTCAGATGGCTAACTAACAGAGCTAATCACACATAGACCAGGCATTTAACCTAACCTGAGAACTTCATTATTTTAAATGAATTAGTGGTGTGTGTGTGTGTGTGTGTGTGTGTGTGTGCTGTGTCTGTTGAGGAAGGGGGAAACATTAGAATTTATGAAGAATATGTGTATCCCTGTTCAGATATTAAATAGCCCAGAAACACTGAAGGTGATGAAACACACACGCTTACACAAATCGCAAATATTTGTAGATAGTATTTACATCCTGAGCAAGGTCAAAGGGCAGCCTTTTTCATTGTTTTGTTGTTGAGTAAACCATGCAACAATTCATCGAATCACACCTTTCGGATATGCGTACTAATGGTTTTGGACAGCTCATGTCTAATAGAAAGCTTCCAGCTCCTGCCATCTGTCAGCTTTATGATAAGCAGCATAGGAAATTCATTTTGGTACTGTGTTCATATTCTGTCAACTCTTTCGTATTAACAGTGATAGCCTAGAGGATGCATACCGGACTTTTCAAAATGGTTCTCATTAGAATGGCGTAGGTACACTCAGGTCTGATTTTTCTATCTGGTTTTACTTAGGGTTACCACCTTTTAAGAAGCCCAAAGTGGGACATTTCTTACTGAAACATGATTTTTTGCAGAACAGTACCTAACCTTGACTAGTGCGGCAGACTTCTTTTCTCTATATAATCAGAATTAAGGCTAAGTATTGTAGTTTCTTGGTTGCTTCTATGGTTTCATATCATTTTAATGTATTTTAGTTAAGGTATCATGGTTTTCTGCAACATTTAGTGGAAAGTTAGAAAATATTTTTTCTACTATAAAGTCAGGACATGTAATATTTTTCATATTTTTTTGCAAGACACAGCTGCCCAAATCAGGACTGTCCTACGAAACTCAGGACAGGTGGTAACCCTAGTTTTACTAGCAGACAGCTACAGTACGTTTCACTTTTTTTTAATATAGATTATTGCCCTTTTCACCACAACCATCATCCCAATGGACACCTCCAACCAGCCAACTCCAGTCCAAATAACCACCACACTACTACTACTGTGGTACAGGGCAGGTGTACCGGACGCTGTCATTCGGATTGTTGTGGGGTGCTTTATTTTTCTTTGTATTTTGTATACCCTGGTCCCAGGGATGTACACCAATCAGGTCTATCAGACCCCTGGTCCCCCAGGACCCACACCAACCCACGCCCCCATAGCTCGCCCCCCCCTCCATGGTGGGGGCTCCAGGGGGAGGGATGTCCTCCCCTTCAAGTGGGCCAGGATCCGGTGCCGGCCGGCACTAGGACCCAAGGGGACCCAGGCAGTCATATGGGTGGAGCCTGGATTTTCTACCCTGTTTTTTCCCCATCCTCCTCCCTGTGGCATGCACTAGCATCCGGTGAGCCTTGGCTACACACAGCAATGTCCCTATGGAGGAAGCAAGCTCCCCTGGCCCACCATAGTGGTCACTGCAGCACCGGTGGTGAGCACTATCCCTCCTGAGGAGGCAATATAGTGCAGAGGTTTAGGGCTCTGAGTTGCAAACCTCGAGACCTGGGTTTGAATCCCACAGCCCCCCCTGTGCATACTGTGTGACCCTGAGCAAGTCACTTAACTTCCTTGTGCTCCCAGGTCGCACCTGGAAACAAGCTTCAGCTTAGTGTGCCTTTCCTGGTTAAATTATTTCCCCTTTCCCTTTCCCTTTGAGCGGGGCATTGCTGACCAGCAGCTACTGCAGTCATGCCAGACCTCTGACGTGGCATCACAAGCTCGTTTCTGAACTCGGGTTGCCTGTATGGTAGCATGATGTGCAACCACTGGGCCACTGAGTGTCCCTTGTGGGATGCTTTTTAGCACTGTTATATCCTCCACCCTCTACTTATGTGGTGTCCCCGCATCACACTCTGGTCCGTAGCAGCTGCCTATCAGTTCCCAGTTCTGGAGTCCCCACCAAAGACAAAGACAGGCTGGAGAAGGTGCAGCAAAGGGTAACCCAAATAATTCAGGGTCAACAGAGCAGATCCCATGAGGATTGGCTTAAGTCTTAAGAGTTACCTGCAAAGACTGGAGAGGTGGTCTTGGGTTTGGCAGTTAAAATTCAATGCCAAAAAGTGCAAGGTGACACTGGCTTATCACATGTCTTCTGGCTCTGCCTTCACCTGCAGGACTACTAGTCTGCAATGAGACACAGAATCTCACACATTTTAAATATTTGGGAGACCCTGACCTGTGATAGAAACATAGAAATTGATTGCAGATGAGGACCACCAGGTCCATCCAGTCTGCCCGTATACCCTACCTTTCCTTAGCTGCCGCTGACCCTACTTGGTCCCTAGCTGCTGCCTTTCCTTCCCCCCTCTAGGATTCTTTTATGTCTATCCCAAGCATGTTTCAATCCCCCCCTCCACTGTGCTTGCACCCACTACCTCCTGGAGCAGGCCATTCCAAGCATCCACCACACTTTCCATGAAAAAGTACTTTCTCACGTTGCCCCTTAGTCTACCCTCTTCCAGTCTCATGTCATGGCCTCTTGTTGTTTTAGAGCAGCTTCTCTTTTGAAAGATGCTTCTCTCCTGTACCTTATTTATCTCCTTGAGATACGTGAAGGTCTCTATCATGTCTTCCCTCTTCTCCTCCAGAGTGTACATATTGAGTTCCTTCAATCTCTCCTAGTATGACGTGTGCTGCAGGCCCTGCACCATTTTTGTTGCCCTTCTTTGAACTGTCTCTACCCTTTCTATGTCCTTCTGGAGATATGGCCTCCAAAACTGGTCGCAGTATTCCAAATGAGGTCTCACCAAAGACCTGCACAGTGGCATTATGACCTCTTTTCTTCTGCTGGCAATACCTCTCCCTGTGCACCCCAGCATCCCACTTGCTCTACCCACTGCCTTGCACACTCTTTGCCACCTTTAGGTCATCAAATATGATGACCCCCAGATCTCTTTCCTGTTTTGTTGCCGCTAATATCTCCCCCTTCATCATGTAGTCCTCCCCTGGGTTCCTGTGCATCAAGTGCATGATTTTGTACTTCTTTGCATTGAATCCTAGTTGCCACACTCTGGACCATTCTTCCATTTAGCTAGGGCCCTCTTCATTCTCTTCACCCCTCCTGGACTATGCACCCTATTGCAGATCTTTGTGTCATCTGCAAAGAGGCACACCTTCCCTTCCAGCCCCTCTGCAATGCCGCTGATGTAGATATTCAACAGCACTAGTCCAAGAACTGAACCCTGCTGCACACCACTGGTCACCCTCCCTACTTTGAATTCAGCCCTGTTTACCACCACCCTCTATGTTCTATTCTTCAACCAATTCCCAACCAGTTCACCAGCTTGTGTCCCAGCCCCAAGCTGCCCGGCTTGTTCACAAGCCTCCTATGTAGAATGGTTTCGAATGCCTTGCTGAAGTCCAGGTAGGCCATGTCCACCATTCCCCTCTGATCCACCTTCCTAGTGACCCAGTCAAAGAAGTCAATCAGATTAGTTTGACATAACCTTCCTGCTGTGAATCCAGGCTGCCTCAGATCTTGTGCTCTATTTGATTTAAGGTGCCCTACTATCCTTTCCTTTAGCAGAGGTTTCATAATTTTACCCACCACCAAGGTCAGACTGACCGGTCGAGTGATCACTTGTTATTGGGTATCAGGCTCAGAGCACTGAAGGGAAGGGAAGGGAAGGTATTTACCAGTGGGATGTATTTATTGCTGCTGCAGCTAAAGATGTTACTAGAAGGTGGCTTTAAGTAGACCCACCTACACAGGCAGAGTGGGAGAAGATTGTAAGTAATAATCAATGGAAAAAATTACTTTCATGATACAACACAGATCTGAGACCTGCACAAACTGTTGGACACGATGGGATCTAGAGCATCTAGGAACAGACCCAGAATTAGTATCTTAAGCCTTACTTGACTTTGGACATGAATATGTATGACTAACTAGTTGAAATGGCACCTGTTTAAAATGTACGCTAGCTAAGGACTTTGACCTACATGATAGAGAGACTGTTTCATGGCTGCTGGTTTTATTAGTTTCTTGTTTCGGTGACCTGTTGTGACCAGACTACTTACAGGAAACTCAGTATGGATTCTTTTATGTTAATGCTATACAAAACTATTGCTAATGCATCTGAGTGATGGCCCTGTTCTGTCAGCTGTATCTGTGTTGTGTGATGATGTGCTGTTCAATAAAGAAGTATAAAAAAGAGTGCAAGGTGGTGCACCTAGGGGGAAAAAAGAACCCCGGGACAGAATACTGGATGGGTGGGTGGGGTAAAGCTAGCACTACGGCTAAGGAATGAGACTTAGAAGGGAGTTGTCATTAGTGACTCCTCAAACCGTCTAGCCAGTGCAACAAGGCCCATAGTAAGACAACTAGGATGCTGAGATGTATCGGGGGGGTACTAACGACAAAAGAAAGGAGGTGATACTACCTCTATAGATCTTTGGTGAGGCCACACCTGATGTACTGTGCCCAGTTCTGGAGTCCTCACCTTAGGAAAGATACGGCCAGGGTGGAGATGGTGCAGCGACAGGTGACAAAAATGATTCGGGGCCAACAGGGCAGGTCGTAAGAGGATCACCTCAAGGCACAGAACATGTACTCGCGTGAGATCAGAAAGGAGAGGGGAGATACAACAGAGACTTTCAAGTACCTGAAAAGAATAAACAAAGTGAACTGTGGGGAATTATTTAGCATGAGTAACAGTTTGAGGTCATGAGGGCATGAATGGGAACTGACAGGAGAGAGTCAAGGGGGAATATGAGAAAGTATTGTTTTATAGAAAGGGTGGTGTCCAGGCAGGGGATGCCCACCTCCAGAGCCCAGAAATGAAGAGACAACAGTGTAATTAATAAATTATCAGTCTGTACCTGGAATGTACAGGGCATTTCTTCCTTTATTAGAAGGAAGAAAATATACATGGTACTAAAGAGGCATGCTGTGAGAGTAGCACTGCTCTGGGAGACCAATATGATGCCAGAAGAGCACAGAAAACTGGCCAGGGAGTGGGTGGGACCATGCTTTGCTGCATCCTATAATGGACATGGATGAGGTATGGCAATCCTTTTGCACAGAGTGCTACCCTTCATTAAAGTGAGCATGGTGGCTTGCCCAGTAAATGACGGATATGTGTTTGTGCAGGGCAGGATCGATGGAGGGGGGGCTACTACTTTTGGCAACATATATGCCACAGCGGACCATGACCTGGTGTTTTACGACCAGATGTTGTCCCTATTGTAGCTAGAGCAATTCCCTGGCCTTGTCCTAGGGGAGACTTCAGTTGTGCGTTTGACCCCCTCTTGGAAAGGCCGGGGGGAGCCATGAATTGGATCCTGTCACGGAAAGATGGGGCGCGCAGGGCTTGTTGAACCAGACTTAGTTGATGTATGGAGAGAGGCAAACCTGGGGGTCAAAGACATCACCTTTTTCTCGAACCCTCATCGATTCTGGTCATGCCTAGGTCATAGTACCAGAAGGTCTGCCACACTGACGTCAGCCCAGTTATGATTTCCGACCATGTCAGTGTGTTGGTAACACTCAATCCGGGGCACAAAAAGAGGCAGGGTAAGGCATGGAGGTTCTCATCCTACGTGCTGAGCAATGAGAAATTTAAAGAACACCTGGCTAGCAGCTGGAAATTTTATCTGGACACCAGTGCACCTAGTGCCCCTTCAAAGGTGACCCTTTGGGAAGTGGGGAAGGCATACATGGGGGGAAGGAGAAGTCATGGCATGCGTGGTTGCACAGAATAAAGAAACAAAAGGGCAAGTTAAATGGTCTCAAGTAGACAGCCAAGGAGTTGGAACAGGCAGCCTTTAGGGATCCTAAAGAGCACACCCTGAGGCAGTGCTCCAGATAAGGTGTGTACAGCCCTTAATTATGCTCTTAAAAACAGCATTTACAAGCCTTTTTTAAAGTATTTATGTACAAAGTACACCTCTCCTACTGCTGGACAGGTGGTGTGATTTGTCATACTGTTTTTTTCCCCTTTCAAAACAACGCTTGGTGCTTAGAGTTCCTACCTGGAGAGGACTTTTTTCTTTCTGTTACCAACTCCACCTCAACCACACGAATCCTCTCATCCTCATTTCACCCTCTGCTTCGTCTCTGCAGCTCCACTTGCTCTGTGTAATGTGCCGATGTGTTCTTTCTAATCGCCCCTTCGCATTATGTGCATGCATGCTTGCTGTTTGGTTGGGAGTGAGTGCAGGCAGAACACTTCTAGGACGGCTAGCATTACAGCATGGGCAACTGAGAGAGTGTGGGAGTAAGCAGTGGCAGGACAGGGAAACAGTACAAACAATTAAACGGCTCCAACCTGGGAGACAGCAGAGACGTGCCATCATTGCCAGGACCAGCCACAGCCTGTGCCATGAATAAACTGCGTGTGGAGGCCTTCAGCTACCAGACACCAGAGACGGTACCATCAACAGCAGAAAATACTTGGATTAAATAAAGTACTCTTCTCTTAACCCTCTTTCAGCATTTGTACGCATCTGAATTTGGTTTTACTCCTCTAAGTTTGAAAATGAGGAGTAGAATACTCACTCCAAAAAATCTTTTCTGGAGCACTTCCCTGAGGGATCTTGAAATAGAATGTGAAGCTAAACAGTGAGATGACTGGGGGTGCAATTTTATTTATTTATTTATTTATTTCATTGTTCGGAAAAAAACCTTTGAGCGAAAGCTCTTTTGCAAAGGTTCCACGTCAAGTACATGGCATATACAGTACAACAGAAGGGGAATTGCCCCCTTTGCATTCACGCTTCATGGGAAGGAATGTACACAATAAGAACAACTCAGGGAACATTTAAACAAACAGTGCAATGGCAATGCAAACAGAGAGACATAATGCGGAATATAAGTACAGAATAACAAGTAACAAGCTACTGCCAAAAACCTTAAAACAGAGTACGACTATGAGCTTACAGGGGAACACAGAGACAGAGACAGCACGTAGATCCCTCATGCCAATCAATGATTCTGTGAATGAGGGAAACAAACCTAGCCTTGGCAAGAGGGAAGGAACAGGTGCAATCTGATAGCATCGGTGAGGGATAGGGAGAGTAACATAAGTAACAATGCTGACCATACCTCTCAACCTTTTATCACCCAAATGTGTGACAAGATGTGTGACAACAGGACAAAATGTGTGACACATCATAAAACATGACATGGCAAGCTCAGAATACTGTGGAAATAAGTGCACTAATGATTGTAATATTTTCTGATAACTAGCATCTTATATTATTATATATTTCTCCTTACAAGTTTCAGGGGTCAGTGTGGAATGTCACTTTCTCAACGTGGGACAAAGGGTTTCTGAGGGATAAAATGAGTGATGTACCTCATAATGTGTGACAGTTGAGAGGTATGCTGACAGGATGCAAGGTAACTTTGTGGAGTTTCACTCCAACCTCTACAAGAGTGAATGTGGGAGGCAAGAGGGGGCAAATGAGGCATTCCCGGAGCATCTGGGCCTATCCAAGTTTACAGAGGAACAGGTGGAAACCCTAAGTAGACCCATTACACACGGAGAAATTAGACAAGCAGCCCACAGTTTAACAAAGGGGAAAGTTGCTGGCCCAGATGGGCTCCCCATAGAATGTTCTAGAGCCATAGATGAAGCGATGTGGATCCATATGCACAACATGTTCCTTGATTCAAAAGTGGAGGGGTGCCTTCTGGCCACCTCTATCATACTAATTCACAAAGAGGGCAAGGACCTCACACAGTGGTCAGCATACAGGCCTATCTCCCGCCTCAACAATGGTGTGAAGGTGCTGGCAAAGACACTGGCAAAAAGGCTGGAGGAGGTCTTGCTAGCACTGGGGAAGGACGACCAGATGAGGTTCATCAAGAACAGACACTCATATCATGATATCAGGCATCTACTGGGGGTGGTAGAACTGGCATCTCGGTGTCAGGGGGACACATGTGCTCTCCCTGGACACAAAGAAGGCCGCTGATTGGGTGGAATGGGGATATGTGTTTAGGACACAGGATAGGTTTGGGCTGGGGGACTGCTGTATAGATACTGTCAAACTGCTGTACAGGGACCCCACGGCAAACATCTTCGTAAATGGGGAGACTACTATGGAAATAATTTGGCTAGAGGCACTCGTCAGGGGTGCCCCCATCCCCTCTCCTCTTTGCTCTAGCCATTGAACTGCTAGCAGAAGCAGGAAGGGAGGTGAAAGAGGTCAGGGGGGTATATGCTGCCTGGGACATACAACATAAGATCTCTTTATGCAGGTGATATTCTGCTACACATGACCCCGTTTGAGACCTCTATCCCAGCAGTAACTAAAATAATGGAGAACTTCTCCACATTCTCTGGGTACAAGATTAATTTAGAAAAATCTGAACCGCTATGTCTAGGGGATGTTAGACTTGGAGATCCGAGCAGATTAAAATATAGGGTGGTCTCCTCACACATAAAGCACCTGGGTATCCAATTGGGGAAAACACTAGAGTCGTTGTACAAGCTACAGTAGAATTCCTATTAAACTGTTCCTCCAATGAGCTGCTCTTGCATTTCTGACTGAGCTGCATAAGTGTTGCTGGATACAGAAAAAAAACTCTACACAAACTGTTTCTAAAGAGTTAAGACTCAGTTTTGCATTACACTGTGACGGGACTGCAAATAAATTCCAACTGAGTAGCAAAAACATAGTATGAACACTGTCCTTGAGCTGGTTAAGCATTGAAAAACATTGCAATGTGAGTTGCCAGTGCATTGCCAACTGTAAAAAAATGCTAAACCAACTCACCGGTGGGACAGTTTCATGTGATTTGTACTGTAAATTATATACCTATCTTCAACAAGATCCAGGGGAACCTGCAAAGATGGCAGGGCCTGCCAGTCTCCTGGTTGGCAGAGTAAACCTTATTAAAAACAAGCATTTGTCAATGCCGAATGTTTGCTTGCTGGCATTGGCAGTGGTAGTGTAGAAGTTACAGAGCTGCGTAATAGGAATGGCAGTGAAGTACTGAACTGAAGCCAACCCCACCACTACCCTGCAGAGAGTGACAGGCATTGGGGTGTGCGTTTGGGTCATTTTTAGGAATTTTTTCACAAATTTTCAACATAGCCATTTAAGATCTGCTCATGAATAGTGTCACTGTGATTTTCTTAATTTGTCCCACACATTGATTTCAGACACCAACTGTGCCATTGTGTGCTACATAGGGAAACACGCTTTTGGGTGAGATGGAAAAATGACAGCTCTACTACTCATAAGAAGGTGTGGTGAAATGGCAATGTTGAAAATCTAGAGTGAAACATATTGAAAGTTCATGAACTTACGAGAGGCTGTAGGAACTGCGCAACGCAGACTCGTAAACAGTTATTTTAGAATATTTTCACTAAATTTTCAACATAGCCACTTTAAGACCTCTGCTCATGAACAGTGTCACTGTGATTTTCTTAATTTGTCCCGTACATTGATTTTGCACCCCGACTGCGCCATTGTGCGCTACATGGGCGGAAACACGTTTTGGGTGAGATGTGAAAATGACAGCTATACTACTCATAAGAAGGTGTGGTGAAATGGCAATGTTGAAAATCTGGAGTGAAAATATTGAAGATTACGCGAACTTACGAGCCTGCTTAGGAACACTAGCATAGCTACGTCAAAACAGTCACTTTAGAATTTTGCACCAAATTTTCAACATGGGGTTTGGGACCCCTTCTCGGAATGATGTCACTGTCATTGTCCCAGGCCCAAAGGTGATTTCGCACCGCGCCGAAATCACCTTCGGGCCTGAAAAACGCCATGACAGTGACATCATTCATGAGAAGGGTCCCAAAACCCCATGTTGAAAATTTGCAAAATTCCCAAAAATGCCTGAGTTATGCATTGAAGTTGAAACCCCCCTATCTAGCCCATTATACAGCTTACTGGCATTTCCTCAGTTCGCGGTCGGCTTTGAAGAGTGCAGACGTGTTCCCGGTCCACCAAAGATCATCTCGCTGAGGTCCAGAGGTAAGTATGGGGTGAGGGGGTTGGGGGGTGGGGAGGCAGGGTGCACAGTGGGTGGGTGCGGGTTGTGGGAGGTGTGCTGGGAGACTACGTGGGACCATTTTATTTTCCAGGTTGAAAAAAAATTAGACGACGCTGACGTTTGCCATGCTGGGGTGGGCTCCAGCGTGGCACAAGGATGGTGGGAGTTCAGCGACGGGGATTGGGCACCCGTCGGCCATGACATTTGTTGCCACGCTGGGGTGGGCTTCCAGCGTGGCACCTTGTACTGGGAGGAGTGAAGCTGGCGGGGATTAGGCACCCCGTCGGCGATAGTATGGGGAAGGGAGACACATTGAAGCCGATGGGGATTGGGCATCCCGTTGGCACTAGCTTACATTTGGGGGGCGCAGCACAAGCTGATGGGGATTGGGCACCCCGTTTGCTATCGTGTGTGCGGGGAGGGTTTCTGTGTGTGTGTGTGTGTGTGTGTAGGGGGAGCTGCGCGCGAGCAGGCGATATCTTATCGCTGCTCACTCAAGCGTAGCTCCCCCTTTCAACTGTATGCCACTGCATTTTGGAGTGTCATAGACAGCTCCAGAATGCATTGGCTTACAGGGGCCGTGCCTGCCAGCACACTGACTGAATTGGAGGAGGAGGTGACACACCTCCGAAATCTCGGATGATGGCACTATGTTTCTTGCACATGCATGCAAGCAAACATAACAATGTTCTGCTGAGGGTTTTATACCCATTTCAGATGCTGCCAATTGGACTGCACTAAAAGGATACCCAGACCCTGGAGAAGGCATTTACAGATTTTATTTGGAGGCAAAAGACATGCAGAGTTAGCTTGCATAGGCTCAAAAACCCCACACATAAATGGGGGCTTTCATACCCAGACTTTGGACTTTATCACCTTGCCTCACAGGCAAGACTCCTTACGGACTGGGTGAGAGGACCCAGGGGAGCACATTGGATATCCCTGAATCAAGATGAGTTGGAACACAGGGCCACCACTTAGCTAAGCCTAGGAGGGCAGCAGGCTTATAAATCCATGGAGCCTAGGAAAGTGCTGGTAGATGTGCTACTTGAGGTCGGGGAAAATGTGCCATCAGATGGGTGAGGTGAGGAAGGGGACACTGTTATCTCCCATCCACTCCAACCCAGAATTCCTCCTTGAACTGGAGGATGCAGGGTTTTAATTATGGGAAAAAGGTGGTATACAATGCCCTGGGAGACCTGTTCTGCTCTCAGGGATTCAAGTCTTTCCAGCAGCTAGCAGAAAAATTAGAGGTGCCTCACTCATATATGTTCACATATCTCCAGGCTAGGAAATTGGGCCAGACAGGTGAATAGGCTGAGACCTCAGGATTCCCGACTCCACAAGTTAGAAAGCTGTATTTTACAAGCCAGAACCAACCCTAAGGAGACCTTAGCTAAGACGTACAACTGCATGAGGGAGAGGGCACTGGACCAATTATTAAAAGTTAAGGTCCTCTGGGAGAAGGAGTTGGGATGCCTGATTCTGCAGAAAGCATGGGTGAACCTAGGTGAGTCCATATGGGGCTCACCATATGTAACCGGTACAAGAAGGCCTAATATAAATTTCTCCACAGGCTATACATGCCTCGTGCCATAGTGGGCAAGTTTAATCAAGGTATCTCCCCTATGTGTGGTCAGTGTGGGGATGAGTGGGGCACATATAGCCACTACTTCTGGCACTGCCGAGAACTCTGGCCATTCTGGATGGAGATAGCACAGTGTATCTCACAAGCAACATGAATTAGAATTGAGGACACACCCTGGGTAATGCTCTTTTGAGTGGAATCCAGAGGAGATTAAGGGTGGGATTTGCATCTAGGGTAATAAGAATTTTTATTTTTTAATTTAAACATTTGATAACTGGGAAAGACACACTGAGCTGAGGCTCATTTCCAGGTGTGACCTGGGTAAGGCGGAAAGGGATATAAAGCAGAAAATGTATAATCGATACATGAGATAAATATACCGTTGTATAAGTTATACAGCAAAGTCTTGTACATTCAGATGGACTATAGAGAAATAGTATCATACAATTCTGAGGATTAGATTACTATCCACAAAAAACATCTGGCATGAGGCTGGGCCTGTGAGGGGCTTTGAGCAGGTGCAGGTGGGGAGTGGAAGTTGTCGGATTTGGTATTTGAAACAGTTGTGAGAGGGTGAGTTTCTTAAGAGAGGTGGAAGTCAGTTCCATAAAGAGGGGGGGTCTGTAGGTGAAGGTGGATTTGCCAGTGGAGGAGGAAGGTTTGGGGAGGGAGAAAGAATGGGAGTCCCTTGACTGCTGATCACTGCCAGATGTATTCAAAATACCTGGGTCTCACATCTACTCCCTGCAGTCAGATGTGGCGAGATCTGCTCATCAAAATGCTACATCTGGAATACTTAACTTATGGACTCAATGGGCGCACAGACAAGTTTAGGAGGAAGTGAGGAACCTAAGTGAACACATTGACCCCAATGGAGCAAGTTACAATAATACTAGATGGCTAGAACTGACAGCGGTGGTCCCTCCCCCCCGAACCTATGACATAGACCGCAGCCCATTTTACCCAGAATGGGGTGAGTGCCAAGCAGCAGTACTGTATGTATAACATTTATGAGACTATATGAATTTGTTACTTAACCTTGTCCACAACAATCTGAATATGAACCGTATTTTTTAACTTATCTGTGTGTCTTGTTATGTGTGGTTGTAAAGTTTGTTTGTTGTAACAGCATTTTAAGTATTGATAAGGTAGAGAATATAAGTGTCCATATTCAACGTGATTCATCAAAATAAAACATGTAGTGTTTTGTGAGCTTGGTCACTGGAAATGGTTGTATTGTTATATGTTGTGAAACCAGAATCTTTTAATAAACAAAATAAAAAAAAAATCAAAATATGAGCAAACCGACATAAATGGATCTACTGTTTACAGTATGTTTGTTGGAAGGTTTGGTACCTTTTATTGGACCAACAGGAGTCTTGTACAACGATGGAATTCTACACAAGCTTTCAGTATGTTTGTTATGTTTGTGAAACTTTCAGTTGTTATGAGGGATGTGGTGGTCTAAGTGTCAGTGTCTTTGTGGCCTCAAACTAACGTCTCATGATGAAGGTTTAACCCTGAAATGAAATAATAGACTAGCGTAACTATAAAGGACACAAGATTTGTGCACACGGTATTGTACAAGGTATTAAATGTTATGTGTATGTATGAAACATTTTGTATTTTATTTTTTTTGTATTTTTTGTTCATGCTCCTTCCACACACACCTCTGATCGGCCACTCCTTTGGAGCGCCAGAGCTGACCCACCACCCTCCGACCACCCTGCCACTTTCCACCAGATCCCCTATTTGCAGCCTACCTCGAGTAGCCCAGTATATCTCTTCTACTGAGAGGGTCCTCTTCCAGGAGGAATGGCCTCAACGGCGCTATGCATCTCGGCGCTGCGGGACTGGATCCGGGGTTGCACCGAGCTTGGTGGCAGGAGCCAAGGCTCTCGACATCCGGTCGATTGGGACATTTTTTCCAGTTTTTCTGTTGCCCTGCCCACTGCAGTTTTCGGCCTTGCATGAGCACAGGGGCGTCTTGGGGCAGGGGTATGCAGGGGGCGTGTTGAGGCAGCATGTCCCCAGGCAAGCCACCAATCCACCCACAGGTCCCCAGGCAGTACCCACCCCCCCCAGGAGGGAAGCGTCTAATGGATGCTTATGGACTTCCTCCCTGGTGGTCTCTGCTCCTGGTACCTGGGCTTAGGGCACAGACCCAGATCGCCAGTGTGCCGAACGAGCCTCTTCACTCGGCGCTATGGAGCACGCGTATGAAAAATTTTAATAAAAAGACTTGGCAATGTAAGCCCCCTTCCCTGTCAAGGGTATTCAGATGATATATGTGGTGTGGAAGGGGGCACTAACAGCCAGTAAACCAGTCCAGAACAAAATAGATGACATTTGAAATACCTGGATTCCTCGGGTGGTACAGGTGATGGATTGGCTCCATCAGAGTGCAGTCTCACAGCATAGTGCAGGCAGCAGATGCTTGGGGAGCAAAACTTATTAAACAAATCAAGGTTCAGACATTCATTGTGTAGTTTGTCATTCAATTAAAGATTCCATTGTCCAGACAAATGATCACAGAAACATTAACTTGATTTAATTGATAGTTTGCAGAAAAACAATCACAGTTCAAAATGCTCAGGCTTATACTTGCGGCCGCTCCACGGAGTGTGCAGGCACCAATTGATTGATTTCAGTTAGCACAGGTCAGTGGCCAGAGCCACAGTACATTACATACTTGATCACTGGGACATGGCAATCCCTGTGGCAGACCTCTAAGGAGCAAGCACGCTCCTGTAAATGTGGTGGCAGCAACTCAAGTAAAATCTTCACACAGCTCATGTGGTTAGTTCCCAGATACACTTTCCTCATGAAGGGACTCTCTTTTACTCTTCAGCTGACATTTTCAGCTTTCTCCTATGCTGCTCATGGAATTCTTTTCACCTCCTGCTGCATGACGGTGCAAGCACCCCACGATGCAGGTCCAACTAGGACACCCCTGCACCTGGTGGTCCCACATTCACTGCTGCAGTGCGGAGCTGCACTCAGGACCCTCTCTTCTGGCTCAGATGACTCCACAACCTCCAGCGGACACAGCAGCGGGCAGTGAGGATCTGAGCTGCCACCAGGACCCCCCACAGGTCAGTCTTTCACATTTGGCTTGAGATCCAGGCCGTGGCAACCACCAAAACTCAACCCCCTGACCGGGCTCCAATGCCTGCCTGCCTGCCCCGGTGCCAAAGATCATGGTGCAAGCCTACCACTACAGGCCTCAGCTCCTCCTCCATGACATAGGACCCCTGGAGGCAGCTGCTGAGTGTGGATAACACCCCGATCTCTCCACCCCCTCCTTCTTCCTTCCGTCAAGGGACTTGTCTTCACCGGGTGCCAGGGTCACAGTCGCCCCACCCCGGCCCCAGACCCCCCACGAGGGGACACTACACCCAGGTCCTCAACTCTCCCTCTCTCGACCTCAACTCAATCTCACCTTTCTCTCTCAAACCACCCAAACTCTCCCCTTTCATATAGGGTCCAGGTCCCCACCCTGTACTACAGGGTCTTAGCACCCTATCTCTACCCTACTGCATTCTGGACCTTGTAGTAATCCCTATGGAGGCTTACAACAACAAAAAAAAAAGAAAGGGTATTGGAACCATGGAACAGTCTGCCAGCTGAGATGGTGAGCGCAAAAAACATTGATGGTTTCAAGCACGGTTGGGCAGAGTGAAGGGTATGGTGGTTACTCAGGGCGAAAGTAACAGGGAGGGGAATAGAGGGTGGATAGGGTGGGCTAGAACCCTGTATGGACAACAGGTCCCAGAGTTAGATAGGGAACCAGGGGCAGACTGGATAGACCATCAGTCTTTTTCTGCCGTCATTGTCTATGTTTCTATGTTTCTACATGCTCTCTACAAGCCAATCACAGTTTGACAGGCTCTTTCAAACGAGGTATTGGGCTCATCTGTAGCTGGTAGCAGTCCAGAGATATTGATGATTAGGTCTGACCCATATTGATACCACATTGCCACTACACTGCCTCCATTTTTGGACTCTTAGGATGTCACTGCTGATATGGCTGTGCTTGGCTACAATGTGGCTAAGCACAGCCTTACCCCACCTCACATTACAATGTTCTAGAAATGATGGCAATGCATTTACAAGGTGGGGGCAGACATAGTCGTCGATACCTCTGGACTGCAGCTAGACTTAGGTAAGCTCAATGCTTCATGTAAAAGAGCTTTTTATGGGCTTTCCAATTATAATGGACACGGTCCATGAATGTCCCATTTAAGGGTAGGTGATGTCCAGTCTCCAGACCTGAGTCCCAAGGCAGTGGAACCCCAGGTCATGAAGCTGCCACAGGGTTCGGTGTATGACAGGGTACGCAGGCAAGCTGGTCAGACCTGTCTTGAATGCAGAGGACGTGTGCTACAGGATGCTGTCATGGCTATCCATCACCTTAAAGGGGAACATTCACAAATAATGCTCATTCATAGTTTGAAAGCCCATGAAAAACTCCTTCAATGAGATGTTGGGTTATCTGTGCCTGGTAGCAGTTCAGAGATACTGATGATTATGTCTGCCCAGCAGTGATATTACATTGTCACCAGGCTTAGAACCTTGTGATGCTACTGATGATCGAGCTGTGGCTAACCACACTGTAGTCAGGCACAATTTGACTACCAGTGACATTTCCAGGTTCTACAAATGCTGGCGATGTAGTACCATATATATTCACGTATAAGTCAACTTCGCATATAAGTTGACCCTCTTTCCAAGAGATTTTAGCAAATTTCATGATATACCACGCATATTGGTTGATCCCTCCCCCAAATGCAGCATACTGTATATACCACCCCCCCATACACACACATCAGATGATTTATTCTTACCCCAAACCCTCATAGCACCCACCTCTCTCCTCCCCCTCAGTGTCCCAGTAGTGTTTTTTAATTTCAATTACTGTACTCGGGTAAAGATTCTGAAGGACGGCAAAGATGGCGGACGAGATTATGATGTCATCAGATGAGATTTCAGCATCATAATGAATTCTTGTCTGATGACATATGTGATCTCTACTAGCAGCAGTTGTAGTAGTACAGTAATGGCAGTAGGAGTGGGAAGGGGGGCTTAGGGGGGCTTTGCCCATGAAACAAAACAACCACTCTATGTGGGTGGCGGGTGTGGGAATCATCTCCATTTCTGTCAGTGCCCAAGACTGGTACACTGTTGACTGTTGCCTGGCAACAGTCAGCTCTCAGACGAAATCTCGGATGCTATCTTTGCTGTCCCTCAGAATCTGCACCCACTCCCAATTACTGTTGTAAGTAGTAACTACTCCCCTCACTGCAGTCAGTGTGACTCTGAGATAATGGTATAATTTACAACCCCCACTCATCTCAGTCTCCTACAGATTGTACCCACCTCCACCCCACACACCCACTGTCACCCAGCCACCCTCCTCCCTCCCCCATCACCCAAAGAATACACTATACAATACACCAGCAGTTGACCAGTAAGCCCATATTTGTGAAAAAAGAATATTGCCCCCACAGTGGCATCCAGGCTGTTTCATCATCGGTGCTCGTTCACATTGAATGAATGGATGACATGTAGTCGCAACAGTTGATTGGTCACTATGGTAAGCCAATCAGCTCTTAGTACTAAACATCATACACTCATTCAGTGTGAATGAGTACCAATGATAAAAGAAGCTGATTGCCACTGTGGGAAGATGGCTTTCTTTTTATAGTTATTTTTTTAATTTTTTTGTTAGAGAAACCCCCTCCCCACCGGATAAGTCGACCTAAGCCTAATGTGCCTCTATAAACCTTGCATATAAGTCAAGCCACCACTCTCCAGTGCCTATTTGTGGCACCAAACACTTGACTTTCATGTGAGTAAATGTAGTATCAGTATGGGGCAGACTTAATTATTGATACCTCTGGCTACTGTTGCCAGCCACAGGTGACCCCAGTATCTCATTTAGTAGCTCTTTCCATGGGCTTACAAATTGTGTTGGACACTGTTCATAAATGTTCCCCTGTGTAAATGTGCAACTAGTCTTCAACTGCATCCTCCATATACACTTCTTGTGCCATCTCTCTTGGCATGGTCACCAACAGAAACTTGCCTCTCCCCAACTAGGTCTTCCTCCGAGCTTCAAGGGAATCTTTCTCAGGCAGCTAGTCTTTAGGGCACTCCCTTTGAGGGGGAACCCCCATGGCCCCCACAGCCTCCTGGTGATCCCATTACACACTAATCATTAATTGTTCCCAACTATAGGCCCAAGGGACCCAGCCCTAGGGGAATGCTCCCCTGGAGGCCTGTTCTGTCTCACTCCCCGATCTAAACTGTAAATGACTGCCTCAGACTAAACTATAGCTGAGCTTCCCCCAGTTACATTAGCTGTGGCAGACTGAGCGCAAATGCCAGTCTTAGCATGGCATCTACTAGTAGTAGTCACCACCTCCACCTACTGTGAGAAGGGTGTTGTTACAGTGGTACCATTATTCTGATGTCAGGATGCTGTTGTACAATCATTCTGATGTCAAGATGTTGCTGTACTATCATTCTGATGCCAGGATGCTGTTGGACCATCATTCTGATGTCAGGATGCTGATGCACCATCATTCTGATGTCAGAATGCTGTTGGACCATCATTCTGTTGTCAGGATGCTGTAGTATCATTATTCTGATGTCAGGATGCTGTAGTACCATCATCCTAATGTCAGGATGCTGTTGGACCATTATTCTGATGTCAGGATGCTGTTGTACTATCATCCTAATGTCAGGATGCTGTAGTACCATCATCCTAATGTCAGGATGCTGTAGTACCATTATTCTGATGTCAGGATGCTGTTGGACCATCATTCTGATGTCAGGATGCTGTAGTACCATCATCTTAATGTCAGGATGCTGTTGGACCATTATTCTGATGTCAGGATGCTGTTGTACTATCATTCTGATGTCAGGATGCTGTAGTACCATCATCCTAATGTCAGGATGCTGTTGGACCATTATTCTGATGTCAGGATGCTGTTGTACTATTATTCTGATGTCAGGATGCTGTAGTACCATCATTCTGTTGTCAGGATACTATTATCCATAGTTTTGATGTCAGAATCCTGTTGTACCAGCATGCTGATGTCAGGATGCTGTTGGACCAGTATTCTGACATCAGTATGCTATTATCCCTCCCTCCCTCTGGAATACTGTTCCCCTCCAAATTCGTCTCTCTCCCACCTTCCCTGCCCAACCCCCACTACTTCTTGTATCTGCTCTCTTTCCTAGAACGAACTCACTTCCGTCTCTGTCCTGCCCTCTTGCTGCATCTCACTGTATATATCTACTGTATCATTGTGTGTATATAACCATGTACATACTGCATTCTATATAATTGCTTTGCATTTATTAGTTACTCCTCTATTGTAAATAGTGTTCATTGTCATTCTTTTGTACAATCTCTGTACCTAGTCTCAACTCTGATATTTCATTGCTGTATTTTGTCTTTTGTACCTCCACCCCACCCCGGGTCACACCTGGAGATGAGCTTCTGTTCATGGTGCCTTTCCGGTCATCAACTTTTAAATAAATAAATTATCCATACTTTTGGTGTCAGAATCCTGTTGCACCTTCATTCTGATATCAGGATGCTGTTGTACTATCATTCTGATGTCAGGATGCTATTATCCATAGTTTTGATGTCAGAGTCCTGTTGTACCATCATTCTGATGTTAGGTTGCTGTTGTACCATCATTCTGATGTCAGGATGCTTTTGTACCATCATTCTGATGTCAAGCTGCTGTTGTACTATCATTCTAATGTCAGAATCCTGTTGTACCATCATTCTAATGTCAGGGTGCTGTTCTACCATCATTCTAATGTCAGAATGATGTTGTACCATCATTCTGATGTCAAGATCCTGTTGTACCATCACCATCATTCTGATGTCAGGATGCTGTTGTAGCATCATTCTGATGTCAGGATGCTGTTGTACCATCATTCTGATGTCAAGATGCTGTTGTACCATCAGCATCATTCTGGTGTCAAGATGCTGTTATACCATCATTCTGATGTCAAGATATTGTTGTACCATCATTCTGATGTCAGGATACTGTTGTGCTATCATTCTGATGTCAGATGCTGTTGCAACATCACCATCATTCTGATGTCAAGATGCTGTTGTACCATCATTCTGATGTCAGGATGCTGTTGTACCATCATTCTGATGTCGGGATGCTGTTATACCATCATTCTGATGTCAGGATGCTGATATACCATCACCATCATTCTGGTGTCAAGATGCTGTTGTACCATCATTCTGATGTCAAGATGCTGTTGTACCATCATTCTGATGTCAGGATGCTGTTGTACCATCATTCTGATGTCAGGATGCTGATGTACTGTCATTCTGATGTCAGGATGCTGTTGTACCATTATTCTGATGTCAAGATACTGCTGTACCATCATTCTGATATCAGGATGCTGTTGTACAATGTTTCCGATGTCAGGATACTGTTGTACTATCATTCTGATGTCAGGATGCTGTTGTAACATCACCATCATTCTGATGTCAAGATGCTGTTGTACCATAATTCTAATGTCAGGATGCTGTTGGACCATCATTCTGATGTCAGGATGCTGTTGTACCATCGTTCTAATGTCAGGATGCTGTTGTAACATCACCATCATTCTGATGTCAGGATGCTGTTGTACTATCATTCTGATGTCAGGATGCTATTATCCATAGTTTTGGTGTCAGAATCCTCTTGTACCATCATTCTGAAGTCAGGATGCTGTTGTGCCATTGTTCTGATGTCAGGGTGCTGGTGTAACATCAAGTCTAATGTCAGAATCCTGTTGTGCCATCTTTCTGATATGATGATGCTGTTCTACCATCATTCTGATGTCAGAATGATGTTATACCATCATTCTGATGTCAGGATGCTGTTGTACCATCATTCTGATGTCAGGATGCTGTTGTACCATCACCATCATTCTGATGTCAAGATGCTGTTTTACCATTATAATGTATTGGAGAGAGTTGTTAAGGATGGGATTCAATGAATTCCTGTCCTTGTTATGCTATCGTTGTGACATCAAGAGGTCGTTATACCCTCTTCAGTATGTAACAATGATAGCATAACAATGAGAACGGCTTTGTGCATGCACATCTCTGGAACTACTGGCTTATAGTGAATGACTGCAGCAGTGAGAGCTGGCCCTGAAGGACAGAAACACTAAGCAAAAAACATAAAGTAAGGACTGTGACACTTGGACAGCTAGTTCTGATCACTGTATCACTTTTTGTAATATAAAAATGGGTTATGGACTGTATCTCTTGAGAAATGCTGAAACAGCACGTGAGTATGACACACACGTACACACACACATAGGTTTTAGATACAAGGTGTTACCTGGAAGACCCGAAGCTAATTACAGACTTTAACTAAGTTAATTATAGCTGTAGTTGCTAAGAGGGAAAATCATAAACTTTGATAATGCTTAGAGGAAGAAGAGCAGGTTATGACGTTTTAGTGCGAAGTCATAAAAGATGCTTTCATGTCCTGGAAGAGGGAAGCTTATCATAAGATCAAAGAGAGCCATTTGAAGAACATGAGTTATGCTGAGGTTGCAGAATTTAATACTTGGAAAAGACATCCTGTTTTTATATAGATATATTTTTTGATATATTCTGACAGGGAGGAGCTAGGTGACCTCATGCAAATAGGTGGGGAAAACCAGCTTTTAGACATTATTCTGTTTTCCTTCAGAGACACTTCTATCTAGACTCTGACAAAGAAACATCTCTGAGCACTTTAAGCAGGTATTTAGAGAGAGAGACAAATCTAAGTACTGTAGTAGGAATTGCACTGTTAAAACCTGTTTTGTTTAAGAGATTTGTATGTCTTGTGATATAATAGTTATGTATTTTATGTGTTACATATTTTTTATCTATTTTAGCAAAACTCTATTTTTAGAGCTTACTTAGTCTGTCTTTGATTTCTTTCCTTTACAAGTGGAGTATATATGGTTAAAGCAGACATAGTACATAAGCTTGAATGGTGCTACCAAACTGGAAAAAGGTAAGCGTTTTAAATCTGAGGTCTTTTATTACAGTTTTTAATGGTTCATTTCTGTACACCTGGTTAGGTGCCTGTAGGCAAAGATAGCTGGCCCCCCAAAGATAGAATTATCTGAACCTTTACATTGGGTACGCTAACAAGAGGTTCACAGTTTGAATCCCTACAAGACTTGAGACCAAAGGTTGATTCAAATCCACAAAAACAGACAAGAGGGTTACCTTGTTCTGTTAACTGTTCACAAGACTGCGCTCGGAGGTTGGCACTTTGGGAGTAGAGGGCTGACCTGCTGAGTGTGTTTGTGACAAGGACAAATTTAATTTAACTGGTGCCCATACACTATAAAAGACAATGAGTGGGCACCAGTTAACAGCAATGCAGAGTATGCCATCATTCTGATATCAGGATGCTGTTGTACCATCATGCTGATATCAGGATGCTGTTATACCATTGTTTTGCTATCAGGATGCTGCTGTACCATCAGGCTAATGCCAGGATGCTGTTATATCATTGTTCTGATGTCAGGATGCTGTTGTACCATCATTCTGATGTCAGGATGCTGTTATACCATTGTTCTGCTATCAGGATGCTGCTGTACCATAGGTCTAATGTCAGGATGCTGGCATACCATTGTTCTGACATCAGTACGCTATTGTACCATTGTTCTGATGTCAGGATATAATTGTACCATTATTTTGTCAGGATGCTGTTTTACCATTGTTCTGCTGTCAGGATGCTGCTGTACCATCAGTCTAATGTCAGGATGCTGTTATGTCATTGTTCTGATGTCAGGATATAATTGTACCATTATTTTGTCAGGATGCTGTTTTACCATTGTTCTGATGTCAGAATGCTATTATCCATAGTTTTGATGTCAGAATCCTGTTGTACCATCATTCTGATGTCAGGATGCTGTTGTACCATCATTCTGAAGTCAGACTTGATGATGGTAGAACAGCAACCAGAAGCCAGATAGAGGCTGATGGAGTAATTAAAAGTAACTCACTTTTAGTGCCCAGAAGTGTGAAAAAAAGATGCTCTTTCCAAAAGGAATTAAAAAATATTTAACAAAACAGTGACTAGCTGGCTGCTAAGAACAGCAAATGAGCAACCATTCTATAAAAATAACAAACGACCATTTTAGTACAACAAGGCGTCTTACTACTATGCCCCCTGGAGTGGGTTATTACATGTGTAAAATGGCTCATTTGGGCAGAAAAAATATACGAACATGATATTTCATACGTTTAAACAACTGTGGAAACAGAACACTGATGTCAGCTGAAGGCCTTACGCTCTGTTGTGTCAGCTGTTTTGTCTACCTAGGTGAGGCAGTTGATTGACAACTAGCTACAAGGCATGATAAATCCTTAGCCAGTCATGTCTTTCCTTTTCTCCCCTGTCATTTTGTAATTTTTTTTCTAAAATGATATAGCATTGCAAATTAGCTCTGAGCCATATTGCTTTCCCAGGCACGAACACACCCACATGCAGTATAGTGTCTCTTGCAGGAGCTTTACCTGAAAGATAATACAAAAAATACTTAGATCCTCAGAAAGGTGTGTTCTTGGAACTAATGCTAATGATGAGACGGTATGGCTCAGAAACAAGAGGTACGTCAGGAGGTGAGGGGTTGCTCCTTCATTTCTTCTACACTGTCGTTGTCATCCCAAAATCATTTTCCATGTGCTGTTGGAAAAAGTCTGACCTTATCATATGTCAGTCTGTAATAAAGATTTCTTTGATGACATAACAAGGTGATTAGTTGTCCCTGCCGTAGTTACAGGCTCAGAAATGATGACATGGATCGTGCAAAACAGGAGTCACAAATAGCATTTTCATACGTTTGCCATTTTACACCTTTTTTCTTCTTTTTTTCTCAAAATGAAGCAATATTCCGTTTCTTGGCTTGAGCCGATTGATTAGTCTGATTCAGCTCAGCTTATAAAGCAACACTGATTTAATAGTTTTAGCTGACGGTTATTATTTTTGGAAAACTTTGAAAAACAAACTAGTTTAACTCAATTCAGTTTATGTAAATTGCGTTCACTAATGTTCCTTATTACTAGGGTACTTTGCTCCTTGCCCTTTAGATTTCTTTATTTTTTTCATTCTGTGGTAACCAAGTAAGACCCGCTAGGCACAAGTGCCTTTCTTCAGGAGTGACCTGGGAGCAGTGGGGACTAAATGACTTGCTCGGAGTCAGACAGTGTGCAAGTGGAGGTTGTGGTAATCAAACACAGGTCTGCTGGATGTACCAAGCTCACTCACAGCTCATTACTCTAACCTCTAGGCTATACTGGCAGTTTATCTACTATTGCTGTTTATTCCTTTGCTGCAGTCACAGTGTCTGCTTGTGATGTCGTAAGTCTGGCCAACAAACTGTGATGTCATAAGCAGAGGATTATAACTGCAGCAAAGGATCAAGCAGCAGAAGCAGATGAACTAGAGGGGACAGGGATCATGTTTCCATGTAAAAGAACCTGGTAATGAGGAACAAATGGAAGAGGAATATATAGAATGTATAAAATATAAGCTGACTTGGGTCTAAACATTATAGTTTTTAAAGTTTTCTCAGAAGTGACAAACTAAGTTTAAAGCAGCAGTATTTGATACTTAGCAAACGTTTGTATCATATAGTTTTTGAGCAAAAATGTATTTCTGATATCCTTAAAGTTATAATCAGTATATTTTTAATTTTCTCAAATATTAAAAAACATGTTTTATAACTATTTTTGTAGTTTTATGGTGTCACTCACACTATCTAAAAATCTCTTCCGTTGAGGGCACCTTTTGACATATAACACTGGATTTATACTTTGGATGTATTATGATGGCACTGACATATGTTTTCAGTGGAAAACTGTACCACACTAAGATGCTTCATTTATTTCATGGTGAGCGGGGGCAAGGGAGCAAGAATTTTTAAAAACACCAAAATCACGTATCTCAGCCAGTCCAGTGGTGTGGAGGGCTGAGGCATAGAGTGGCTCACCTCATGCGACGCCAGCGACATGAGCTCGGAAACAGATGCAGGTCACTCTGGGGCTGGCTGGGTGAGGGATGATTGAGCGTCCGTAGGACTGCTCTCCTCCCTTGGGGAGGGGGGTTGCTGTGTCTCGCTGTTGATTGCCACCTGCAGCTATCTGGGTGGCAGCACAAGCGAGTCATACAGTGGGGAGGGGTCCCACGTACAGAGTGCCGGGGGGCATCTCCACAGAGGTGGAGCATACATGTCATGCTCACTGTATGTCTGTGGGCCCAGGGAGAAAACAGGAGAAAGAATGGAGAATGGGCTTTGTGAAGCCCCACACATTGTACTGTGGCTCACTCTGCAGCTCTGGTCTGGAACAGACCTGGATGTATGAGTAGGTGGGAGGATGTCCTTCCCCCCGGCTCTGCCATGGGGGGGGGGCAGACCCATGGGAGATAGGAGTCTGTGACCAAGAGGAGGTTAGAGACAGCTGCCAGTGCATGGGGACAGGGCTGAGGAGCCACCCAGTCTGCCTAAGAAGGATAAAAATCTTTGTGAAAAAAAAATCCCATACATCAGCTCAGGACAGAAGAGTAAATAATACACAGAATGACATCTTAAATCCCATTATATGTGTTTGTGCTGTCACAGTCATATCTAACAGGACTTTATTGGCAATACCTTGGGCTACATGCAGAATTAGATAGCTCAGAGCCAATCTATAGGTCAGTACACGTGATGCTGTTATACTGTGGGATACAGATATATGGCACTTTATGATAGTGGCCAGTACTAGCCCTAATGTGCATTAGGCTGTGTGCCAGTTCATGAATATTCATAAGCCTATGCAGTGCCCTGTAAGTCCCCCAGTGGTGATGCGCCTAGTGCAGTGGATATGGAGGGCCAGGGATGGGCCCAGTGTGACTGCCCCCTACTGGAGGGATGGATGGCAGGCAGTATCAGGATTGATGTCAAATCTTAATTTACAACAGCCGATGCCTGTGGTGGTCAGTCTCATACAGAGATGGACAAAGCTGGCAAAATTCACAAAATGGCAGAAATTCACGAAGTTTTCGCTACATGAGGAGGCTTTTTTTCTATACAAATCAACCGAAGTTAGCCCACAAAGTCGCTACTTTCCAAAAATGGCAAAGTTCAGAGTTGATGATGCCAGTGAGAACTTTGCGAAGGGATTTGCGAAGGGAAAATGTCACCACTTTTCCAGAAACCTTCCCAACATCTCTAACCCCATACTGCAGGCATCACAGCTATTTGGCTCCCTGCAGTGATTTGGTGGTTTGTGGGTGTTTCCTGGGGGTTTAAGGTGGTGACAGACAATTAAGCAGGAAATATTTGCTCTACCCTGCTGCTCCCCAGTCTGCAAGTTAACCCAGGTAGGTGCAAAGAAACAGCGCAGACTAAATAAGCCTGATACCCAAGACTTACTTACACCTTGTTCTTTGTACACTGTAATGTCGTGAATAAATCTATTCCCATTTTGCAGCTGTGAGTTTTTTTCTGACTTTGCCTTTCCATGTTGCACTCTGTCCATCTGCAGCGCTCTGCTTTTGTGTCTGCTTTGTAGGCTAATCCTATCCTATCCTACGTGCCATGTTCTTGCAAAAATTCTGTATGCTGAGGCCGGCAGATCCCCTATACAGCATGTGCATATTACTGCCCAGTATTGCAAGCTGCTTTCTGTGTGCGGTACACTCCTAGTGCATGGGGCCCTAGCCGGTCCTGTATCATTCGGTGTTTACCGACCAGCAGTTTGCTGACATGTCTGTTGGTGGTAAGTATCCTGAATACAGCCCCTTGTCCCGTATTATCCTAATTAAAGGTCTACAAAAGGTTTTTTGCCTTTTGCTGAGATGCTCAGCAGGATTACCTATGGAGAAGCCATTTGTAAAGATTGCTTATCAAATGGGTTACGAAAAATCCAGTGATCTGATTGGTAAATTACTGTCCAGACCTGTATGGTAATTGATCAATAAACTGCATGGAGCTGGAAAGTGCCTTGCAAGTCTTGGAACTACACTACCTCAGAATTCTCAGTCACTGCGACAGTTGGAATAAACAAAAAAAAAGGTCAACTAACAAATAAATTACCTGTCAGTCAATTTGATCTCTTTGATGGGGGAAAACCCAGCTGTTTGGTGTGAGAACTGATTTACCAGTGAAGAAGATTTATTCTTAATTGAAAGATTTAGTCTTGTGTTTTTTTATTATTTTGGTGCCATCAGACACTGTGTGCCTCCAACCCATGGAATTGGGAGGGCGTAATTACCCAATAACCACACGCCCTGTCGTGTGCTATTATTTACTTTAACTGCATCCTTGGTGGCCACACTACAGGATTGGACAGATTAAGTACTTTATACTTATTTTACTGCGAGGTAGCATGAGCTAGTGGTTAGAGCACCAGCATGGGAATCATGAGATCCCAGGATCAAATCCCACCAGAATCAAATGGCTGCTGTGTGACATGAAACAAAACTTACTTGCTCTCATGGAGAAAACTGAAGACAAGGTGGCTGCTTAGAGTTTAAATCTGCATTTATTTATCAGACAGTGAGCAGACGCAGTGCCTAACAAAATGGTCAACAGGCTGCCCTGGCGCTTCAACCAGATGGTCATCCTCAAGGGGCGTAGTTCATTCTTTCCCCCCACCTATCCATTAAGGTACATTTTTAAAGACATGGTCCCCAATTAATAACATTTTAATATATAAAAAGATTAAACAGTCACTATCTCTCATGTGCAAAAAATTCAATAAATATTTATTTATTTACTTTTGTTAACCAGGTAAGCACGCTAGACAACCAAGTGCCTATTTTCAGGTGCGACCCGGGAGAGTACAAGTACATTCATGAACATCAGGTAGAAGCAGGTACAGGATACATTTAAGAGCATCAAGCAACAATGTCAATACAATAAACAACAGGGGTTTACATTCAAAGCAGAAGGTAGAAAAACAGCAAGGTTCACTTATGGAAGGCAGCAGTCGTCAAACCGGGGCAGCAACACTCTAAAGGTTGAGGGTAGCTGGTAGGTAGAGAAATAACCACTGGGATAGGGGAGACCCAGAGCCCAATATGGAGAAAGAAACAGTACTACGCACATGCTGTTTGAGTAGCTGAGCCTAAGCGGACCCAGCACAGACAGTACTTCTAGAAAGCTGCGAGCACGCTAGTATAAGAGGCGCAGAGAGTCACCACCTTTGACAGATGAGTTAGGTAGCGACTCAGCCAGTCAGTGTGGTATTAATCCTGGAATAGTGAAACAAAATTACTATGTGATCTTGGGCAAGTCCCTTAACCTCCTTGTGCTTCAGTCCACTCAGCTGCAGAAGTGGACGGAAGCAGGAGCCCCGGAAAACGAGATGTTGTATCTTAGCTAGGTTATCTTGGGTACGTGAACTGCAAAGTCAAAAAAAAAAAAGAAAAAACGAACAAAAACTTATGGACAAAATAGTTTTTGTTAACAGAGCAACAGTTAACATGGTAAAAGGAAATATGCCAAAAGACATTTGATAATGAGTAATTCCCCGTTGTTTGCTCTAACGTTGTTCTCATCTCCTCACTTAAAAATTCATCATGAATGTCTGGTGCTCTGTTTTTTGTCTCCATTGATGTCATAAGTGAGTGTTTGTCAGTTTTAGGAGTTACATTATTTGTAATGTCTCTTTTGTTATATGTAAATAAGACGGTGGTATATTACTATAATTTATCATTTATGTCAATGAGACACCCATTTAACAATACACACTTTGTTAAGTTTTCCAGATTATATGTTTCTTTGTTGTTGTTTTTTATATTAACCAGATAACATATAAAACACAGAGGCAGTGTAAACTTTTCTGTTTTTCACAGTCCCTCAGTTTCTGATGATCTAGCAAACCACTAAAGGTTTGCTCTTGTAGTTTGTGAGGTCATATCACAGGTCTCGACAGGGGTAAAAATACTTGTTATACATGCCCTCTATACATTAGCGAATTTTATAGATGGGCATCTATTCTGAGCCAATCAGAATTGAGAAAAAAACACAGATGCAATACACACTGCAAACTTCACACCCCCAATCAGGTTTTGAACTTAGCCACTCCCCCAGATGATTATTCATTGAAAAGGCACACCCATTTAGCCACTCCTACAGATGGGTAGTCACCTAGAAAGATACGACCAAGATCAGTTTTTCAATTAAGCCACTCCTACAGATGGTTATACACTAAAAAAGACACACCCACAATCAGTTATTCCATTAAGTCAGTTCCACAGATGGGTGGTCACCTAAAAAGACATACCTATGTATTTTTAATTTATTTTACAATTTACTTAGCCAGGCATACCAGCTGAGATGTAACATGTGTTTCCAGTGGGATCCTGCATCAGCCCATTTACACAGCTGGGTTGACTGGAACACTGGGAGGTTAAGTGGCTTGCTCATGGTCACACCATGAGTATTTGGCACACCTAATAAATGTCTGGTGTTGTGCAGTTATTCAACTGGCACTCCCACAGATGGTTATTCACTTAATAAGACAGTGGTAGCACTTGCTATTCAGAAGACCTGTGTTCCCTCCTTGAGCCCAGGATGTCTGGTGGGGTTCTAGCATCTGTCTTGGATGCCTCCTGCCTCAGGAGGAAGGGAAGCAAATTCCGCTGCATGACTGGGGCAAGTCACGCAGGCAGAAATAAGTGGCCCCTCTTCAGCAACCTTACATTGCCATGCACCCACATGACTGCCGAGTGATACCGAGACACTGCACACCCAGAGTGAGGCCAGAGTGAGGCCAGAGGAAGTTCTAAAGGTAGAGCAGGGTGCTCCAACCTTTTCAACGTCTTCAATAGGCATTATAACGAGTCTTTATTGCCCCAAAAAACTTATTTTATGTGGGAGTTACAGCAACAGTGCAACAAAATTGGGCACAAAATTTAACCCAACCTGTTTTAAGAACATATGAACGTATGAAAAGCCAGCAGAAAAAAACCTTATGGTCCATTGAGCCTGCTCGTGTTGCAGGGTCCTCCCCCAACAAGCCCCACTCTGTCTACCCCCTTGAGACCCTTGTTTTCCTTTAACCCTATCCCAACCTCTCTTGACACTAACTACTGTTTCTAATGATATCACTTCCTCAGGAAGTCCATTCCATCACCACCGCCCTCTCTGTGAAGAAATGGTGCCTGGTCTCTCTCCTAAACCTTCTCCCCCCTCCAGCTTGTGACTGTGCCCCCATGTAGTCCCGTTCCCACTGATTTTGAGAAGACCAGCATTGGCCACCTTATTTATTCCTTTAAAATACTGGCAGAATCTCGCATGTTCCCCCTGCCCCCCCGGAGCACATTTATTTATTTATTTATTTATTTTATAATTTGGATGTTCAGTGCTTCCAGTCTCTCCTCATATGTTCTACCCTGCTGGTCTATAATCATCTTTACTGCACTCCTTTGGACTGACTCCTGTAGATTTAGATCCTTTTTTAGGTATGGACACCAGCACTATATGCTGTACTCCAGGTGAGGTTGCATCAACAATGTATACAATGGTAGTATTACCTCTTCCTGCCCTTCTGCTGATTACCCTAGCGACACAGCTGAACATTTTATTTGCCTTTGCTGCTGCCTTCCTGCATTGCACAAAATGTTTCAGGTTGCTAGTGATCGTCACCCCAGGTCCGTTTCCTCTTTGGATACAGATATCCTGACTCCACCCTGGCTATGCTGGGTCCTCAGACTCTTGGCTCCAGTGTGCATAACCTTACATGTCTTCGTATGTAAGCCAAGTTGCCAGATCCTGGACCACTCTGTAATCTTTCCAGATGTTCTCATAAGTCCTGTATCCCTTCTATTGTGTCCACCCTCCCACAGAGTTTGGTGTTGTCCACAAATAAGCAAATTTTGCCCTTAACACCTACCCCAATGTCTTTAATGAAGACATTAAAAAGCTGGTCTGAGCACCGATCCCTGTGGGATTCCACTCCTGACCTCTCTAGTACTTCAGAGCTCACCCCACAACCACCACGCTCTGGATGCTGTCCCCCATCCAGTTTGCTACCCACCTGGTCAACTCACCTACCCCCAGATCTGTCAACTTCCTGACAAACCTGTAATCCTGCCTTTTTTTTTTTTTTTTACATATTTTCTCACAGGGCTATGGTCGGATTGGTCATCCCGACTGACCCTAGTAGTCCTGCCCCCGACATCAGGCCGAGCTGCTCACCTTCGCTCACTCCCCCCCCACTCCCGCTCGTTCTGTTTCTCCCGACGCCGAAGGCTGACCTTTTGTACTGGGCTCCTGCCTGCGTTGGCACCTTTTTCTGCCCACAAAGAAATCCGCAGCAGTCCCGACACAGCTTCGTTGAGCTCGGTCACTCCCTCTCTCTCATTTGCTCGATCCTAATCTGTCCCAAACACTGATTTACCAAAACGACTGCGCTAATCTGCGCCGGAAGTGCGAAACTATATTTCGGCCAGGATGTGAAAAATGACAGCTCTACTGTTCATAAGGAGGTGTGAAAAAATGCCAGTGTTGAAAATATGGCGTGAAAATATTACTAATTTGCGAAGTTACAAGGGTGCGTGGAAGCTGCACAACGCATGCTCGTAACACAGTCATTTTATGGACTTTCATCACAAAATTTTCAACATAGACATTTTAGGACCTCTGCTCATAAACGGTGTCACTGTGGTTTTCTTAATGTGTCCTGAACACTGATTTCCCACAGCGACCGCGCTATTCTGCGCTGGAATTGCAAAAATGCATTTCGGCTAGGATGTGAAAAATGACAGCTGTACTGTTCATAAGGAGGTGTGGGAAAATGCTAATGTTGAAAATCTGGAGTGAAAATATTGCAAATACACAATGGGGGGTGAGATACTAACAACAACAAAAATGGAAAGGGACCTGGGGGTAGTCATATCAGATGACCTAAAGGTGGGCAAGCAATGTGAGAGGGCAGCAAGGAGGGCTGGGGGGATACTGAGATGCATAGGAAGAGGCATCACCAATAGAAAACAGGAAGTTGTTATCCCTCTGTACAGACAGTTGGTGAGACCCCATCTGGAGTACTCCGTGCAGTTCTGGAGACCCAATCTCCGCAAAGACATAGACAGGATGGAGGCTGTCCAGAGGAGGGCAACTAAAATGGTGCAGGGTCTGCACTGGAAGACATAAGAAGAGAGACTTAAGGAGCTGAATATGTATAGCATCGAGGAAAGGAGGGAGAGGGGAGACATGATAGAAACTTTCAAGTACCTCAAGGGAATCAACAAAGTCCAAGAGGGTAGCATCTTCCAAAAAAAGAGGTGCGCAAGAACAAGGGGGCACAATTTGAAGATAGAAGGGGGGCGTGCTCAGAGGTAATTTAAGGAAGTATTTTTCACAGAGAGGGTTGTGGATGCATGGAACAGCCTTCCGGAGGAGGTTGTAGAGTCAAAAACAGTGGTGGAATTCAAGCATGCATGGACAGTCATAAGGCAATTCTAGGGGTGGGGTAGGAAGAAGTAGGCTGTTGGTTAACTAGGATCTGCAGCTTATCCATTAGGTAGGAAATGGGCAGACTGGGTGGGCCCAGCGGTCCTTATCTGCCGTCAAAATCTATGTTTTATGTTTCATGAGATTCTGCAATGCGTGTAACTACTGCTTCGTAAAACAGTCATTTTTGGGATTTTTTCTACCAAATGTATTACTCAGCTCAGTTAGAGAAATAAGCAGAACAACTTAATCTGTGTTATTACAACAATCCTAAAAGTATCCAATCATTGCTTTGTCTCCTCCTCCTCTAAGCTTAGTCCAAAAGTCTAAAGGTGGACTAAGCTGCTGAATCTTGAAAATCTGTATCGAATCGTTTTTAGACATATGAGCCGAAGGCACTGCGGGTGCCGCAATGTTATCCTATGGGAAATTTCTCAACTTCATAATGCTGTAACTATGAGCCTGTAGAATGTTTTGGGACCAAACCACCAAAAGGCACATCTATGGGACCTGGGCTTGCCACTCTGCAAATTTCAGCCCAAAAGCACAAACCACCTTGGCACAATGAAGTGACAACTAAAACAACACATGGGACAATGTTGTCGAGCGTTGTTTACGCGAAAACAATAACGTTTTCATGACACCCCATACCTCATAATAAAATCTTTTCATGCACAAAATGCCTTGGTTAGGTCAATGAACGCTGAGCCAGTAAGTAGACCATTGTCCATGTTGGACTTAATGTCACTGGAGAATAGGGCAAGAGCCGTAGTGGTGCTATGACCAGCCCTGAACCCAATATATACTGTATATATTGATATATAAATAAGGGGTATGCAGGGGCGACTGTATGATACAGCATTTATCTGGTGTAGTTGCCATTGACCTCAAGTAACCTCATGAGTGGCGGAGCTGTGAGTGATGGTTACGAGAGGGCAATGGCAAGTTCACCAGATAAATGCTGTATCACACAGTTGCTCCCCATATATTTCATTTATGCAATAGGGGAAGACTTTGTGTGATTTGCTGGTTTGTTTTACTTGTGTTTTATTTTTTATGTTGACTGCATGCATGCTCAAGAAACATATTGTGGCAGCTTTCCAGAAGCAGGCTGTGGAGGCACGGCACTGTTGTGGCCAATGCCCCCACAGCCTTTAAAGGCTTGGCCCGCTTTCCCAATGCCATGGCATGCTGCTGCTGACACTAGTTCAGCCAGCGTGCCACAACCTTGTAAGGTTTCAGCCGCTGCAATCAGGGGCCGCCACGTCATTACAGCGTAAGCCATTCGCTGCAATGAGGAAGCGATCTGTCATTGCTGGGCAGAACCTTGTTACAGTGATACTGTTTGTGAACACGGTGGTGGCTTGCTGCCATGTTCACAAACAATATTAAGCCCCCCTCTGCCGAGGGGGTGCCCAATCCCCCTCGGCAGCATGTGCCCCCCCACCGTGTTTGTTTGCCGACGGGGGCCCCAATCCCTGTTGACTTCAGTGCCCCAGGTTGATGTTGCTGATGGGGAGCCCACTCCCGCTGGCATTATGTAACCCCCTGCTTTTGTTGTGTGCCAACAGGGTGCCCAGTCCCCGCCGGCATAATGTCACCCCTGCTTTTGTTGTGTACAACGGGGTGCCCAATCTCCTGTCGCCACAGCTGCCTCCAAAAAGACTCCGCTGGTACACTGGGATCCCACCCCAGCATGCCACGTGCCCTGTAAAACAAAAATGGTCCCAAGAATGTTTTTTTTCCCTTGTGGAAAAAGGAAATGGTTCCTCGGAGGTCTCCTGCCCCTCCCACAACCCGCCCACCCACTGTGCACCCTGCCTCCCACACCCTCCTCATGCCATACTTACCTCCGGAGTCCGGTGCGAACATATTCGGTGGACCGAGAACACATCTGCTCTCTTCAAAGCCGACCGGGAACTGAGGAAATGCTGGTAAGCTGTATAATGGAATAAATAGGGTTTTTTCAACTTTGATGCATATCTCAGGCATTTTTGGAAAGTTTGGCACCACATTTTGAACATGGGGTTTTTGGGACCCCTCCTCATGAATTCTGGAACTGTCATGGCGTTATTCAGCCCCAAAAGGTGATTTTGCGGTCACTGTGCAGAATCCCCTTTCAGGACCAATTAACAAAATGACAGTGCCAGTGTTCATGAGGTGGGCTCTCAAAAAGCCTATGTTGCAAATTTGTGGGACAAATCAAAAAATGACTGTTTTACCAGCGTGCGTTGCGCAGTTGCTACGCATACTCGTAACTTTGCGGATTTGCAATATTTTCACACCAGATTTTCAACATTGGCATTTTTTCAGACCTTGTTGTGAACAGTACAGTTGTCATTTTCCATATCCTGGCCAAAATTTGTTTTCGCACTTCCGGCGCAGAATAGCACGGTCACTGTGGGAAATCAGTGTTTGGGAGAGAGTGAGAAAATAACAGTGACACTGTTCATGAGCGGAGGTCCTAAAATGCCTATGTTGAGACTGATAATAATCTCCATAAAATGACTATGTATTCGGCGTGCATTGCGCGGTTGCATGCCTTCGTAACCCAGCAAATAATAATATTTTCACTCCAGATTTTCAACATTGTCATTCTTATGCACCTCCTTATGAACAGTACAGCTGTCAGTTTTCAAATCCTGGCCGAAATGTGTTTTTGCAGTTCCAGCGCAGCACGGTTACGGTGGGAAATCCATGTTCCGGACACATTATGAAAATGACAGTGACACTGTTCATTAGCAGAGGTCCTAAAATGCCTATATTGAAAATTTGGTGACGAAAGTCCATAAAATGAGTGTGTTATGAATGTACATTGCGCAGTTTCCATGCACGCTCTTACCTTTGCAACTTTGCAATATTTTCATTCCAGATTTTCAACAGTGCCATTTTTCCACACATCCTTATAAACAGTGCAGCTGTCATTTTTCATAACCTGGCCGAAATGTGTTTTCACTCTTCCGGCATAGAATACTGCAGTCGCTGTCGGAAATCAGTGTTTGGGACAGATTAGGATCGAGTGACTGAGAGAAGGGGGTCGGAAATGGGAAATCAGTGTTCGGAACACATTAAGAAAATCACACTGACACTGTTCATGAGCAGAGGTCCTAAAATGCCTATGTTCAAAATTTTATGATGAAACTCCATAAAATGACTGTGTTACGAGCGTGTGTTGCGCAGTTTCCACGCACCCTTGTAAGTTTGCAAATTAGTAATATTTTCACGCCAGATTTTCAACACTGGCATTTGTTCACACCTCCTTATGAACAGTACAGCTGTCATTTTTCACATCCTGGCTGAAATGTGTTTCCATGCTTCCAGCATAGAATACCGCAGTTGCTGTCAGAAATCAGTGTTGGGGACAGATTAGGATCGAGCGACTGAGAGGGGGGTGGTGACTGAGCTCAACTGAACTCTGTCGGGACTGCTGCAAATTTCTTTGTGGGCAAGAAAGGGCTCCAACGCAGGCAGGAGCCCACTACAAAAGGGCAGCCTGCAGTGCCGGGAGACACAGAACGAATGATTGAGGGAGGGGGAATGAGTGAGCTCAACGGAGCTCTGTTGGGACTGCTGCTGATTTCTTTGTGGGCAGGAAAAGGCAGCAATGCACACAGGGACCCAGTACAAAAGAGCAGCCTGCAGTGGTGGGAGAAACAGAATGAGCAAGTGAGAGAGGGGGAGTGAGCGAGCTCAACGGAGCTCTACTGTGACTGCTGCGGATTTCTTTGTGGGCAGAAAAGGGTGGCAATGCAGGCAGGAGCCCAGTACAGAAGGGCAGCCTGCAGCGCCCGCAGAAATGGAATGAGCGAGTGAGACAGGGGGAGGAGGAGTGAGGCCAACGGAGCTCTGTTGGGACTGCTGCAGATTTCTTTGTGGGCAGAAAAAGATGCCAACAGAGGCAGAAGCCCAGTACAAAAGAGCAGCCTGCAGCACCAGGAGAAACAGAATGAGCGAGTGAGACGGGGAGTGAGCGATCTCAACGGAGCTCTGTCGGGACAGCTGCAGATTTCTTTGTGGGCAGGAAAAGGTGCCAATGCAGGCAGGAGCCCAGTACAAAAGGGCAGCCTGCAGCGCTGGGAGAAACAGAATGAGCAAGTGAGAGAGGGGGAGTGAACAAGCTCAATGGAGGTCTATCGTGACTGCTGCAGATTTCTTTGTGGGCAGGAAAAGGCGGCAATGCAGGCAGGAGCCCAGTACAAAAGGCCAGCCTGCAGCACCGGCAGAAATGGAATGAGTGAGTGAGAGAGGGGGAGTGAGCGACCTCAACGGAGCTGTGTCGGGACTGCTGCCGATGTCTTTGTGGGCAGAAAAAGCCACCAATGCTTTGTGGGCAGAAAAAAACAACAATGCACACAGGGGCCCAGTACAAAAGGGCAGCCTGCATTGGTGAGTGAAACAGAATGAAGGAGTGAGAGAGGGGGAGAGAGTGAGCGAGCTCAACAGAGCTCTGTCATGACTGCTGCAGATTTCTTTGTGGCCAGAAGAAGGCAGCAATGCAGGTAGGAGCCCAGTACAAAAGGGCAGCCTGCAGAGTCAACAGAAACAGAACGAGCGAGTGAGAGAGGGGGAGTGAGCGAGCTCAGTGGAGTTCTGTAGGGACTGCTGCAGATTTCTTTGTGGGCATAAAAAGGTACTAACAGAGGCAGGAGCCCACTACAAAATGGCAGCCTGCAGCGCCAGGAGAAACAGAATGAGCGAGTGAGACAGGCGGAGTGAGCGATCTCAACGGAGCTCTGTCGTGACAGCTGCGGATTTCTTTGTGGGCAGAAAAAGATGCCAACGCAGGCAGAAGCCCAGTACAAAAGGCCAGCCTGCAGCGCCGGGAGAAACACAATGAGCAAGTGAGAGAGGGGGAGTGAGCAAGCTCAATGGACCTGTGTCAGGACTGCTGCAGATTTCTTTGTGGGCAGAAAAAGGCACCAACAGAGGTAGGAGCCCAGTACAAAAGGGCAGCCTGCAGCGCCAGCAGAAACAGAATGAGCGAGTGAGAGAGGGGGAGTGACCCACCTCAACGGAGCTCTGTTGGGACAGCTGCAGATTTCTTTGTGGGCAGAAAAACATGCCAATGCAGGCAGGAGCCCAGTACAAAAGAGAAGCCTGCAGCACCGGGAGAAACAGAATGAGTGAGTGACATAGGGGCAGTGAGCGAGCTCAACGGACCAACGCAATCAACATTCGGCATTGACAAATGCTTGTTTTTAATGTAGTATACTTTGTGGGATTTTTTAGTTAATTAATGTCTTTGTGCATCTCATGCTCCCAGTTGCTAGGTCCATTGCCAAGGACCATGCATCAGATGCCGCATGAGTGAGTTGACATCACCTCTGATTAGTGCAGAAAGTGGCTTTTCAAAAATGAGCAGGAGAAAATGGCATTGGGTTTAGCGAGATCACCTTCCCGCTGTAGTGTGAGCAGTTTAGGAGCTTGATTTTTTTTTAATTATTGTCTGTTGTCCCTTTGATTTTTCTTTTGCTGTCATGTTAGCAGGTGGAACTGGAGGAGCGGGATCGTGCAAGGAGAGCAGCACCACAGTAAGAGGTGCAGAGGGTTTTGAACTCTTTGAGAGAAAGAGGGTTTCAATTATTTGTAAAAAAAAAAAAAAGACAACCAGAAAACAGCCACTTTGGGATCCATCTGTATGGAGATGGTGGCACTGTGTGACGGGGAGGCAGAGGCAACTTGGATGTGTAGGGGTAATGGAAAAATGAAACTGTTGGAAAAGTCCTGCACATGCAGGTGCACGCATATGCGCATGTGTGTGTGTGACATAGAAATTGCGCAGATAAATCGCCTGACATAGGAACTGTGTGAATAATGAGTAACTGTGTATAAATGAAATTTATACACACGGTTACTGAGATAAACGGATTATATATATATATATATATATATATATATATATATATTCATTGCAAAAACTTTCATGCACTAGTTAGGCTAAAGCAACAAAATAGGGAAATATGGCATTAGGGTTTCCAATATACATATTCATTGCAAAACTGATTAATGCACTAGTTAGGGTTAAGTGACAAAGCAGGAATGTGGCATTCAGGTTTCCAACCCAATAACTCCCACCCCCACCTGTAGCAGCGACAGTGGCATGGGTGTGCCTAGCAGTCATCAGCCCCACACTCACCCCATTCCTTGAGTAAGTAAGCTGGGATGGGTACAGTATATGAGAATGGGGTGAGTGTTAGGGTTGACAACCGCAAGGCACACCCCATGCCTGTTGCTGCCTGCAATGCGGGGGTGGGGTGTTAGGGTTGGAAACCCTAATGCCACATTTCCCTACTTTTGTCACTTTAATCCTAACTAGTGCATTAATGAAGTTTTTTGCAATTAATTTACTGACTTTTGGAGATAGTATAATCGTATCCTTATTTGACTGTGCACTCCCATCCCTCCATAATTGTTTCCTTATTTGAGTGTGGGAGCACAGGGCCCTCTGGGTTGGCTAGGCAGTTTACTGTTAAACCTCAAACATTGTAATTTAATAACTTTGCAGCAGTTCAACAGATTCACATGAAATTTGGCATGCTTTGTGGCTAGGAAAGGGTCTCTTGATATGTCAACTTTCATGTGAATCCCTTTTGTGGTTGTTGAACATACGAATGTTCCAGAAGAAACAGACCACCCGGTCTATCTAAGTCTGCTCGAGGGCGCAGCTAGCATCCCTAGTTTGCAGCTACCCAACCCCCTCCCCTTTGTCATCCCACTGCCACCCCCACCTTGCCCACCCTCACTCTCCCTGTTCCCTGCCCCATGCCCTTTTAAAGCTGTTCACAGATTTACATGATACCACCCATTCTGGTAGGGCGTTCCATTTTGCTACCCCCATCTCCATGAAATAGTGTCTCCTCATTTCCATCCTAAATCTTCCACCCTCTGTTCTTAGCCTGTGCCCCCTGGTTCCCCCCCTTAGCTTAAAGACCCCATCTGCCCCATCCTTATTGATTCCCCTCAGATACTTGAATGTCTCTACCATGTCTCCCTGTCCCTTCTGTCCTCCAGGGTGTACATATTCAGGTCTCTCAGCCTGCTCTCATAGTCTCTCCACTCCATTCGACATATCATCTTTGTTGCCCTCCTCTGCACCCCCTCCAGTAACCTGACATCATGCTTCGGGAATGGCCTCCAAAACTGCACACAGTACTACATGTGTGGCCTTACCAGCGACCTGTAGAGGGGCAAGATCACCTCTCTTCGCCTGGACGAAAACCCCCTCGCTATGCACCCCAGCAGCATTTTGTTCACTTTTGCAGCCAGTCTCCTGCACTGGGCAGTGTTGTTCATGGTCCCTGTTACCATTACCCCTAGGTCCTTCTCCTCCTCAGTGATCCCCAGCTTAACCCCTCTCCCCCAGCCAGTATTCTCTCCTTGGCTTCTTTACCCCAAAGTGCATAACCTTACACTTCTTTGCATTGAACCCCAGCTGCCACCTCTCTGAGCACTCCTCTAGCTTGCTTAGGTCTCCCTGCAGCTGCTTCCATCCCTCCCCTCCATCCACCACTGCTCCCATTTTGGTGTCATCTGCGATCAGACTTACCTTGTTCACCACCTTGTGTGCAATGTCTGATGTGTAGAGCTCAAGTAATACTGGTCCCAGCACGGAGCCCTGTGGCATTCCACTTGTCACCGGCCTCGGAGTTGAGAGCTCTCCTCCCACCATCACCCGTTGCAGCCTCCCACTCAGCCAGCTTGTAATCCAGTTCATTTTTGCCCCTACCCCTACACCAGTTAGCTTCCCCCCAACCTGCCCATGAGGCACTGAATTGAAGGCCTTGCTGAAGTCCAAGTAAAGAACATCCACCGCAGGACCCTTATCTAGCTCACCTGTCACCCAGTCATAATATTGTATCAGGTTGGTTTGACAAGACTTCCCCAAAACGAACTCATGTTGCCTCACATCCTGGAGGACGTTGTCCTCCAGGTATGACACCAGTCTTTCCGTTAGTATCATTTCCATGAGTTTGCACGCTATGGAGGTGAGACTTACTGAACAATAATTACCTGGTTCATCCCTTGGTCCGCTTTTGTGTAACAGCACTACATGTGCCATCCTCTTTTAAGGTTCTGAGCTGCAAACCTGGAGACCTGGGTTTGAATCCCACAGCCCCCACTTGCATACTGTGTGACCCTGAGCAAGTCACTTAACTTCCTTGTGCTCCCACGTTGCACCTGTAAACAAGCTTTCAGCTTAGTGTGTCTCTCCTGGTTAATAAAAAAAAGATACAGAGTGGTGAAAAATGCAAAATATGAATGGGATTTTAACATTTCTTTCTACAGCCCTTTCTCAGAAATGGCTTTTGATTGTAGTCTGCAATTTTCAGGGCTAAAAACCTGTGCCCCACAGATGTGCCTTTTGAATGTCAGGTGAAAAAATATTAATCTGTTCAAAAGTTATTTAAGTTTTAATTTCGCAATATTTCCTATGGGAAAAAATAGATGTGTTGTATGAAAACAAGCTTGTTTTCAGAGGGAGGTAGTTTGTCTTCACAGGCAGTGTACATAGTGCCGCAGGGATCCTAAGGGGAAATTAAAAATTAAATAACTTTTGAAGGGATTAACATTTTTTCATCAAACCTTCAAAAGGCACATCTGCGGGGCAAAGGCTTTCAACCGTGATAATTTCAGACCACAACCAAAAGCTGTTTTCGAGAAATGGCTGTTGAAAGAAACACTCTCCACAGCTTAAAAAAAAAGTCCCTCATGGTGGGACACTGGGGAGCCCACTCCCACTATCCCGCACCATGTGTCTCCCCCCCCAAGCAGTGTGGGACACTGGGGAGCCCACTCCCAGTGTCCCAACAGATTTATTACCCCCTCAACACCACCACCACTGTGGGACACTGGGAAGCCCACTCCCCTCGTCATGAGACACTGGAGAGCCCACTCCCAGTGTCCCCATACATGTATGCCCTCCCCTCCTAGTGTGCGACACTAGAAGCCCACTCCCAGTGTCCCCATACAAGTATGCCCCCCCTTGTAGAGTGGGACCCTGGGGAGCCCACTCCCAGTGTCCCCAAAGATTTCTTTTGCTTTCTCTGTATAAATAAGGAAACCATCCCTGATGTCTTATTTTTTCCTGAAAAAAAGAAAACAGTCCCGTGTCATCCCCACTGTTCCCCTCCCCATCCCCACCCTCCCGCTGAGCACCCACCACCCCTACCCCATACTTACCTTCAGAGGTCATCCGCTGTCATCTTCTGTGGACCAGGACACATCTGCACTCTTCAAAGCTGAACCATGAACTGAGGAATCAAGGTAAATGCCATATAACGGCTGTCAACGGAGTTCCCAACTTATGTTGATATCTCAGCCATTTTTATGACTTTTTGCACCATATTTTCAACATGGGCTTCTTTGGACCTTACCTCATGAACACTATCACTATTGTTTCGTTAATCGGGCCCCGAAGGTAATTTTATGGTCACTGTACAAAATCCCCTTTTGGGACCAATTAATGAAATGACAGTGCCACTGTTCATGAGGTGGGGTCTCAAAAAGTCCATGCTAAAAATTTGATGAAAAAATTCCTAAAAATGGGCAAGTTACACACGCTAGTTGAAATTTCTCGATGCACATGCATAACGTTAGTACTTTTTAATATTTTCACTCCAAATTTTCAACATTGCCATTTTTTTCACCCCACCTCATGAACAGTACAGCTGTCATTCTTCACATCCTGCCCGAAATGTGTATTTGCACCTGTGTTAGAGAATGGAGCAATCATTGTGTGAAATCACCTTTCAGGACCAATGAACGAAATGACAGTGGCTGTGTTCATGAGGTGGGGTTCCAAAAAGGCCATATGGACAATTTGGTGAAAAAACTCCTAAGTTATGCACAGTCAATGAAGAATTTCTATGCACACACGTACTTTTGGTCATTTTCAATATTTTCACTCCAAATTTTCAATATAACCATTTTATCACACCACCTCATGAACAGTAAGCTGTCAATTTTCACATCCTGCCTGAAATGTGTTTTCACACCTGTGGCGTGGAATGGCATTTACCCACGGATTCGAAAATGTTCCCCTATGTGGTTTATAATGTGGAGTGACAAGAACACTATGTTCAAAATTTGGGGTCAAAATATGAAAACATGATAAAAAAAGTTTTGCCCATTCATTGCAATTTTGGTACACAACTTGAAATCACTGACTTGTGCCATCCAGAGGGGAGAGAGACAGACAGAGATGGCAGGGGGTCCCACGAGACATTTAACAGTCCCAGAAATCCCAAATAAATATCTTTTTTCTTCCTGGCCTCAGTATGACTGTGTGTACAGGGAAAGGGCAGGCTGAAAAAATAAATCTTTGACTTGTGCCATCCAGAGGGGGGAGAGACAGAGACTATGGGGTGGGGGGGCACGAGAAATTTAACAGTCCCAGAAATCCCAAATAAAAGTTTATTTTTTTTCCTGGCTTCATTGTGGCTGTGTGTACAGGACAAGGGCAGGCTGGCAAAAATAAATCTTTGACTTGTGCCATCCACAGGGGAGAGAGAGAGAGAGAGAGAAAGAGATTGCAGTTGGGGTTATGAGAAATGTAACAGTCCCAGCAATCCCAAAAAACAGTTTCTTTTTTATCCTGGCTTCAATGTGGCTGTGGGTACAGGGCAAGGGTAGGCTGGCAATATAAATCTTTGACTTGTGCCATCCGGGGAGAGAGAGAGAGAGAGATTTTTTTTTATGGGGCACGAAATTTAACAGTCCCAGAAATCCCAAATAAAAGTTTCTTTTTTTCCCTGGTTTCAGTGTGGCTGTCTGTACAGGCCAAGGGCAGGCTGGCAAAATAAATATTTGACTTGTGTCATCCAGAGGACAGAGAGAGTGATGACGGGGGGGAGGGGGGACCAGAAATTTAACAATCCCAGAATATTCAAATAAAAGTTTCTTTTTTTTTTCCTGGCTTCAGTGTGGCTTGGGTACAGGGCAAGGGCAGGCTGACAAAATAAATATTTGACTTGTGCCATCCAGAGGGAGAGAGAGAGAGAGAGAGAGAGAGAGAGAAACAGAAAGAAAGATATTTTTTGGGGGGCACAAGAAATTTAACAGTCTCACAAATCCCAGACAAAAGTTTATTTTTCCCCTGGTTTCAGTGTGGCTGTGTGTACAGGCCAAGGGCAGGCTGGCAAAATAAATATTTGAGTTGTGCCATCCAGAGGACAGACAGAGAGCTAGAGACATTGTGGGGGGGGGCATGAAAAATTTATCAGTCCCAGAAATCCCAAATAACAGTTACTTTTTCTGTCCTGGCTTCAGTGTGGCTGTGGGTACAGGGCAAGGGCAGACTGGCAAAATAAATATTTGACTTGTGCCATCCAGAGAAGAGAGAGACAGAGAGAGACTGCAGGGGTGCCCATGAGAAATTTAACAGTCCCAGAAATCCCAAATAAGTTTCTTTTTTTCCTGGATTCACTGTAGCTATGTGTACACTGCAAGGGCAAGCTGGCAAAATAAATATTTGACTTCTGCCATTCATAGGGGGAGAGGGAGAGAGAGAGAGAGACTATGGGGGGCATGAGAAATTTAACAGTCCCAGCAATCCCAAATAAAAGTTTATTTTTTATCCTGGCTTCAGTGTGGCAGTGTGTACTTGGCAAGAATAGGCTGGCAAAAGAAATCTTTGACTTGTGCTGTCCAGAGGAGAGAGAGAGAGAGAGAGAGAGAGAGAGATTGTGGGGGCCCATGAGAATTTTCACAATCCCAGAACTCCCAAATACAAATTTCGTTTTTTCCCCTGGCTTCAGTGTGGTTGTGTGTACAGGGCAAGGGCAGGCTAAACAAATAAATGTTTTTGTGCCATCCAGAGGAGAGAGGGGGAGAGAGAGAGAGTGAGAGAGATGGCAGGGGGGCCCATGAGAAATTTATCAGTCCCAGAAATCTCAAAGAAAAGTTTCTATTTTTTCCTGGCTTCAGTGTGGCTGTGGGTTCAGGGCAAGGGCAGGCTAGCAGAATAAATCTTTGACTTGTGCCATCCAGAGGACAGAGAGAGAGAAAGAGAGAGAGAGAGAGAGAGATGGTGGGTTGGGGCACAATAAATGTAACAATGTAACAGTCTCAGAAATCCCAAATAAAACTTTATTTTTTTTTCCTGGCTTCAGTGTGGCTGTGTGTACAGGACAAGGGCAGGCTGGCAAAATATATCTTTGACTTGTGCCATCCACAGGAGAGACAGACACAGCTTGGGGGGGGTGGTACACAAGAAATGTAACAGTTCCAGGAATCTCAAATAACAGTTTCTTTGCTTTCCTGGCTTCAATATGGCTGTGTGTACAGGGCAAGGGCAGGCTGGCAAAATAAATCTTTGACTTCTACCTTCCAATCACGATCACTTCTTAACTCCCAAGGTATGGAACAGTTGCATACTGTGCTACTTTCTCTATCTCTCCCAGCGCACTCATGTAACAGACCTGAGGAGGATATACCACCATTACAGGCCAGCAATGAAAGGGCTAGTAGTCAGTAACTGCTTTCTTATTTAGCAGTTTTATATTAATTTTTACACAAATAATCCATTAAATTATTTTCTTTGGGGCCTTGTCTCAAATGTGACCGACTTTGGCCACTTTTATGCATTTTTTGCATTTTTTCAAATATTTGCCAATAAATCAGAACTAATCTACACTAATCAGAACAAATCAGAACTTCACCATGTTCCAGTTCTTATTTAATAAGGGTCAGAACTTCACCGAGTTCTCCCAGCCCAAATAAGGATACAAATAAACTATTTGAAAAAGCAAGGAAATTCATTGCAAAAACATGCAAGAACAGGTGTGATGGGAGTGCCTTGGCATTTCAAACCCTAATGCTCACCCCATTCTCTTATTCTGGTATCATCTTAGCTTACTTACTTACTTTGTCTTGAAATGGGGTGAGCATTAGGGTTTGAAATGCCAAGGCACACCCTGCCCCTGCATGCAGAGTGGGGTGGGTATTAGGTTGGAAGTTGCGAGGGGTGGGGTGTAGGGGTTGGGAATGTTAAGAATGGGGTCTTAGACTTGGGAACCCTAAGGTCGTATTTCACTTTTGACACCAACCCTAATGGTGTATTGATGAAGTTTTTTGCAATATGAATATATATATGTGTATATATATATATATATATATATATATATATATATATATACATATACATACTGAAGGAGCTTCAGTTAGTTTCACTTGAGAGAAGAACAATAAGAGGAGATACTATATTAGTGTGTAAGGCAATCAGAGATAAAGATATATTAGAATTTTCATTTATGTTTTGAATTTTGTTAACTGGGTAGGCCCACTGGAACCCAAAGTCCCTTTTTCAGGGGTGACCTGGAGTTAATCACACAGAATGCAAATTACACAGAATGCAAAACAATACAAATTTAAAGAGTCAGATAATTCATGGGGTAATGAACTAGTTGTTCTAATACAATACATACCATAACAAGAAACAATATACGCAAGGGTACAGGAGATTAGTTCACTGGTTGGAACATAATACACAACAAGGCAGTAAAAGAGTATTAAACAGCTGGCCCGGTAGCGTGGAGGGCTGAGGCATCCTGCCTTACCTCCTGCCACGCTGGTGACCCATGTTTGTGGTGCGAGTGGTTCGCTGGGAGTCGGCCGAGGAGGAGGAGGAGGATTGAGCGCCCCAAGGACAGCTCTCCTCCTCTGGGGAGTGGAGGGGAATCAGTGATTGGTACTTGCCCGGACCCTAACAGAGACTGGGGGCTGGCATAATGATGCTGTACTTGGTGGGCAGAGGAGGGGCAGACACCCGGCGTGCCACGCATGGGAGTGTGCATGACACTGCAACTGGAGTCATTGCATGCCCTTCCTCTGGGGAGAAAAATGAGGGGGAAAACATCTCTCATGGCTGGATGAAGGAGGAGCTCGTGGGTCCTGCTCCCCAACCAGCTGGGTGCCGACCACAGCTGAATCCAGTCTTTGGTGGGGGCCTGGGGACCACCCACCGACCCCGCCAAGGGGGGCAAGTCCCAGGAGAAGATGGTTGGAGAGTCCCAGTGGACATCGGGGGGACAGGACTGGGGCATCTTCCAGAACGAGTGCTGTCAGACAGGGGAGAAACAGAACTGACAAAAAAAAAACAGTATTAAACAAACAGGTCAGATACCCATTCCATAAGAGGTGCAAATAGGAGCACAATAGAAAGACCTAGTGCCGCTACATGCAATGTGAGATGCAATGAGGAGTGGCAGAAGCTCCAGGTCAGAGACAGCAGGAGTACAGACTGTGTTCAAGCAGGTGTGCCTTGAGGCCTTTTTTAAAACCTCCAAATGAGGTGTGGTTTGAAGGGAAGCCAGAAGCTTGTTCCACATCGAAGGTGCTGAGCTTGAAAAGGATCTCCCTCCTGTACTTGATCTGACCCTTGGTACTTCTAGTGAAGTGCATCCAGTGGACCTGAGCACTCTCTGTTCAGGTTTGAGGAACAGGATATCTCGGAGGCAGGGTGGAGTTGAGCCTTTTAGGATTTTGTAAGTGAGACAAAGAAGGGGGTACTCTAGTCTGCCCTCTAAAGATGGTCAGTTAAGAGAGAAGAGGATGTTATAGTGATGCATAGAGGTGGATGAAAGTTGCAAATTCCACTTTCGTGAAAGTTTGGAAATTTCGCAAAATTTTCTAAACTTCCGCCTTTGGCAAGATCGGAATCTTCTGAATGTATTTTGAGGATTTTCATGGGTTCCACAGACTTTTTTGGCTGAACTGTGAAATAATACATATAAACTGGAATTTATAACATCTGCAGTGTAATGTATTATTTCGTAATACAGCCCCCCCACCCCACTGATCACCGGCCCCCTGTAGAATAATATTCCCAATCCCATTCCCTGGTGTCTAGTGACCCTACCCCGCTGATCGCCAGCCCAATGTAAAATTAGATTCCCCACTCACGGATTGCAGGCCCAATGTAAAAAAAAACCTCCCTGGTGTCTAGTGACCCTACCCCGCTGATCGCCAGCCCAATGTAAAATTAGATTCCCCACTCACGGATTGCAGGCCCAATGTAAAAAAAAACAAAAAACCTCCCTGGTGTCTAGTGGTCCCCCTCCCACCCGCCTATCGCAGGCACGATGTAGAAAAAAGTAAACCTCCCTGGTGTCTAGTGGCTCACCTCCACACCCGCCGATTGTGGGTCAGATGTAAAACAAATTCCTTGGTGTATTGTGATCCCCCCAGTCATAGACCACGGGCCCGATGTAAAAAAAAAAAGATAATTCCCTGGTGTCTAGTGGACCCCCATCCCCGATCCCATAATAACAAAAAAAAAAAGGGGTCAAGTACATTGTTCCCTAGTGTCTGGCGGAACCCCCCATCACAGATCCCATTATAAAAAAAAAAGGCAGTCCAAGACAGGTCTACATTACCTGGTGTCTAGCGAAACCTCCTCCTATCCCTGATCCCTTGTAAAAAAGTAATCCCATTCCCTGGTGTCTGGCAGACCCCACCCCCACCGGCAGGTAGTCCACCACCACCCAACGGTGGGGAACCACCTGCTGGGGTGGAGGTGTGGGGGTCCGCTAGACATCAGGGAATGGGGATTACCTTTTTTCTTTTTACAAGGGATCAGGGATAGGGAGGGGGTTCCGCTAGACACCAGGGAATAATTGACTTGTCTTGGACTGCCTTTTTTTTTCTAGTTATTAAGGGGATCGGGATAGAGAGGGGGGGTTCTGCTAGACACCAGGGAATAATAGACATGGACTGCCTTTTTTGTTATTAAGGGGATTGGGAATAGGAAGGGGGTCCACTAGACAACAGGGAATTATCAATTTCTTTTACATTGCGCTACGATCGGTAGGTGGGGGGACCACTTGACACCAGGAAGTTTTTTTTTTTTTTTTTTTACATAGAGCCTGTGATCGGCAGGATGAGGGGGGGACCACTAGACACCAGGGACTCCGGGATACCAGGTCATGATCAGCGGGGGGGAAGGGAAGTGAGTTAGTGCATCAAACTGGGGGGGAAAAAAGCAACAGAACTGACCACTGACAGTGATCAGTTCTGCAGAATATTTTTCCCACAGTTTAATACATTAACCCCCAGTCAGTACCTTCATTCTGCTGTTTTAAAGTGGAATTTCCCTTGAATGTTGTGAAAATGGTTTTTGAACTTTCACAGAAGCGAAAGCCTGACTTTTGAGCAAATTCTACGGGCGGAATTTTTTTTTTCACATACCTCTAGTGATGCATCCTAGGAGGGGCACCCAAGGTGAATTGGCCAATTTTGTTGCAGAGGACTCTGAGTTTGTTAAGCTCAGTGTTTCTCACAGAGCGAAGAGCAGAGCTCCATACAGTAAGAGTGGGAGCAGCGTACTCCTGGCAATAGCTAGGTGAGATTACCTGGTCATGTCATTACCTAGACGGTATAGCAAACCAATCTTTTGGTGTAGGGATTTACTGGGAGAATCGATATGTGCTCTGAAGGAGACTTCCTGATCAATGTAAACCCCTAGATATTTAGTAGCCTTGACCACCTTTATTTGTTTACCCCTGATGTGGAGAAGTTTAGGAGGTGTTGCCTGTCAACACCTAGGTGCCTGGAGCCAAAAAGGATGGTTTTAGTCTTTTTGGGGTTAAGAATCAGCTTATTTGACGAGAACCACCTTTTGAGCTCCAGGAAGTTCTCAGTGAGGAGTTCATTGATGAGGGGCATATCATTCGAGCTCCTATACAGTACTGCATCATCGGCATAGAGCTAAAGATTTTCCCCTTCCACAATGACCAGGTAGGTCATTTACAAATAAGAAGAATAGCAATGGTCCCAGGATGGACCCTTGAGGAATGCCGTCAGTTATAGTGCATAATGTAGATTGTATACCTTTCCATTTCACTTTCTGGGACCTGTTGGTCAAGTAATGAATGAACCACCTAAAGGATAGGTCATCTACACCAAACCGTCTGAGTTTGTCTAATAGGAGGCCATGATTAACTAGGTCAGATGCCTTTGTGAGTGGCCTGGTGGTGCTGAGGGTTGAGGCACTAGGCGCCACACCTTGCGCCATGCCGGCGACCCGGGTTCAGGAATGAGCCTGGGTTGCCGGAGATCGCTTGGGGGGGAGGAAGAGGTCTAGAGCAGGCTGCCAACTGGCAGCCCTCTACCTCGGGTTTGGGGTAGCAGGTCCCCTCGGAGCTTGGCCGCCCTCTGGTGGAGGCCGGAGAAGCAGCACCTCTCTAAGGACCTTCGGTGTAAGCCATTCGGGGGAGGGAGGAGGAGGAGGAGGTGCCATCTGGAGCTGTGGTGCCTCCACGCGCACGTGCTCCCACTTCCGGGGTCTCGGGAGTTCGGTCCACGGGAGATAACGGAGGAAAATGTGGGGGTCAGCCGAGGATGATACCTCCGCACTGGCTCAGGGGATCTGCTGGGGCGCGCATGGCGCTACAAGCCCTCGAAGGACCCCGAGTCCGGTAGACTGGTGGATGATGAGGGAGGACCTGCCACGAGGAGGATAAAAATAAGTTAAAAAAAAATGCCTTTGTGAGATCTATGAAAACTGCCCAGTCATGCACCCCTGTCCGTGTCACCCAGGATATCTGCGGTCAGTCTAACTAGAGCAGTGTCAGTGCCGTGGGATTTTCTGAAACTGTGTTGCTAGTCAGTCAAGAGATGATACTGCTCAAGATACTCTTGGAGCTGGTTATATAGATATATAACAGCCTTTCCTGAACATTGGCTAGGGAGCTGAGTAGGGAGATGGGGCGACAATTTTCTACAGGCTCCTTGGGGACAGGTATTACAATGGCCACCTTCCACCAATCAGGGCTTCATCCTTCCATGAAAGACTTGTTGGATAACATGGCAACAGGAGAAGCAATAGCATGAGCAGCTAGTTTTAACAGCTTGGGCTCCAGATTGTCAAAGTCCGCAGAGGCCTCTGCGTTAAGATTTTTTAATAAAGTTAGCACTTCGTTTCTAGTTACACATCTGAAATGGAATTTGGGGCTTGAGTACTTCAGCTTCATGCAAATCTGGGGTGTTTGGGGTGGGTCCCGTAAATGGAATTTTGTACCTGTCTAGATCAGTGAAGAATCTATTAAAAGCATTGGCAATTTCTAGGTGGTTGATAAGTAGCTTACCCTCAACTTGAATGTCAGGCTCAGAGTGGGTGGTTCAGCCCTTTAGAAGGGTGTTTATATGAGTCCATAATTTTTTGGGATTGGGCAGGTTAGATTCCTGTCATATTTTTTCTTGGCCCCTTTGATGCTAGTTTTACAGAGATTCCTGTACTTCCTGTATTTATCCCAATCATTTTTCAGACCTGTGTATTTAAATATTCCCTGCGTCTTGTCTTTCTGCCTCAGGTGCTTTCTAAGATCAGTGTCAAGCGATTCAGATCTTTGTCCTTTTACCCAAATGTGTTTACAGCGGGCATGTTGCTTAACAGCAGATAAGAAGTTGTTGGTAAAGAAGTCAAAGGCTGCATTAATATCTGGGAGAGATTTAATTATTGCCCACTGCACGTTGGACAAGGTGATCTGGAGGGTGGCTTCATCAAACCTTGAGAAGCCCCTGGCAAGGAGGATCCTGGGGGATGATTGACAGCACTAAGCTTCCAAATACAGAGTGTAGAGGAGAGGTCCCTTAGAGAGTCTGCGAGTATGTCCACAGCTTGTATCCTGTCTGGATTGGAGACAATGGGCCTGATTCACAAAGGTCATTGCAAGCTGCGCTGAAGGCAGCTTGCGCCAATCACTGATGCGCCAGGGACCCTGCGCCCAGTTCACTATCAGGAAGGGTCCTGGCAGCAGTGTCCCACGGCTTGCAGCCACCATGGTCCTGTGCCAAACAAATGATGCATCTGGAAGGTGAGCCACAAGCTGTGAGGTGGTCTGACAGCAATAGCACCATGAACAGCAGTCCCCGGTGGCTAGCGCCCCCCCTCAGCCCTGATCCCCTTGTCAGGAAACAAATCACGCCCCTGGTGGTCAAGGTGACACCCTCCAGACCCGACCTCTGATCTGCCCATATAATGTAAATGTATTCATCCCTGGTGGTCTAGCAGACCCCCTCAAGTCGCAAGCCCTGATCTGCCCATATACTGTAAATATATTCATTCCTGGTAGTCTAGTGGACCCCCAGCCCCAATCTCTGATCTGCCCATATAATGTAAATGTATTCATCCCTGGTGGTCTAGCAGACCCTCGTGCCTCCCAAGCCCTGATCTGCCCATATACTGTAAATATATTCATTCCTGGTAGTCTAGTGGACCTGCCCCTGCCCTGATCCCCTGTGATTATCAAAGGTATATCCCTGGTGGTCTAGCAGCCCCCAGCCATGATCCCCTGTTAGTATGATAATTATATCCCTGGTAGTTTACCGGCAACTGGCACAACCCTCTGCACTCCACTACGGCCAGCCACTAACTGAACTGTCAATGAGTGCGTACTGTATACAGTATGTGCTCATTAATTGACAGCTCTGCCAATCAACGAGAGTGTAGTGTATGCAGAACATGATCCTTGACAGTTCAGTCGGCGGCCGGGCGTGGTGGGGTGTGGAGTGCTGTGCCAGTTGCCGGCTTGAGGATGGGATGGAGGGAGTAGGGTGGTGGGGCACTGCCTGCTGGGGTGGGAGGGTGGGAGTCCACTAGACTACAAGGAAATATATATTTCTATTATATGGGCTGCTCGGGATAGGGAGGGGGGTTCGCTAGATCACCTGGAATGTGTGTCTGTTACTAAAAGGGGTCAGGGCAGGGGGCCACTAAACCACTAGGGATGGGATATAATTATTTACAGAACAAGGGATCGGGGCAGGGTGGGGGTCCACTAGACCACCAGGGATATACCTTTGTTAATAACAGGGGATCAGGGCTGGGGGATCCGCTAGACTACCAGGGATATACTTATGTTAGTTACAGGGGATTGGTGCTGGGGGGGACCACAGCACATTGGTGCAAGGTTTGAAACCCTCCCAGAGGACATACTTGTGAGTATCCTTAGATCAGCCCTAGCTGGCCTAAGGGTACTTAGAATTTGGCCCTCTGGGAGGGTTTCATGAATCCCAATTTAGAGGACATGGCAACTTTCATCTGCCTCAAGCCCCCTGGCACCAGTCCGCAGCTCATTTTGTGCCGTAAGGATGGCGCCAGCCCCTTTGGCACACACAGCCTCTGTTTGCTGCAGGCTGTGTTTGTGAATTACTTGGGCGCATCTTTTGGCACAAGCCACACCTTGTGCCATTCCTTGTGGCACACGCCCCATGCACCATTCAGGGGGGCTTTGTGAATAGGACCTAATATATAGGCTTACAGACGAAAGAAAGGGGACTCTAACTTAAAAGGTCACAATATCCCCTGAAAGGGGAGTTATATAAAACAAAGAAGAAGGAGGCAATGTTTTTCCCATAGGGTGGTGGAGACATGGAACAGGCTACCAAGTAAAGTAGTAAATAGTGAAACACTGAGAACTTTTAAAATAGATTAGATGTTTTCATGGATCAGACTAGTAAATTGATTATCCACCGAGCAAGTGGCAGACAAAACTAGAGGGACTTCAGCCTATTTTTGTCTGTAGTACCTATAAACCTATGACTTACCTCTAGGCACTAATTTGCTCCTGAGATCCGGGGTTTAAGGGAGCAATTTTTTTTTTCATATTTTTTTACGTCCACCTGCCAGCAAGGGCTCTGTTTTATGACCCTATCTGCCCTGTTCGGTGATCATTCGGGACAGCAGTGGGGGTAAGGGATATTCTGCTTAGTTATGTGAGTGACTATTGCACTCTCTTAGCCTCCCCATGAGGGTGCCGGCATGCAGGACCGAAGCCCAGGCGAGAAACTGTGTGGAGACATGGCGTCCGACAAACACGTAACAGTGCCCTCTCCTCATGACACCATCCGTTAACCAGATCAGTGCCCAAATCTCCCCAGGAGAAGAGAGCTGTCAGACAACAGCTTGATCCAGCTCCTCCCTCCCCACCCTCCAGCCAACCCCCGATGTCCTGGGCTCATTTCCAAACCCAGCTCACCAGCACAGCACAAGGTGTGGCGTCCAGCGCCTCAACCCTCAGCGCCATTGGGCCAGCTAGGGGAGCAATTTCTTAGTTTCCAATATACTGTCTATTTTTTTATTCTGTTTTAATGTTGTTTTATTTGAGAGAAAAGACTGTGTGTGGGGCAGGGCTTGGGGTGAAGTAAAACAATATTAACTGTAATTTGTGTTGTAAAGTAATGGAAACCTTTGCTTTTACTTTACATACATGGCAAACAAGAAAATGGTTTTGAAAAAAAAAATAAAAGCATTTATTTAAGATGTGCTGTGTTCTGTTTGCCGTATGAAGCCTGTTGTGAAATCAGGCATTCATTCATGCACTTCAAGAATACACTGATGTCATCAATGCACAGTAACATTATTCATTTAACAGGTCTATTATTTAAAAGTAAAGTCAGGGCTGGCTCACTGCCAGAGAGGTAGAACTACCGCTCGTGATGCCAACAGCCCGGGTTCGGGAATGAGCCTGAGTCATCAGAGGGGCAGCCGGAGAAGGAGATGAGATGAGCATCCCACTGGATGCTCTCCACCTTGGGGGAGGGTGTGTGTTTGAGCTCTACTGCTCTACTGCCACCTAGGTGACCACAGGTGGCAGTGCACAGGAGCTGATGAGTTGGGGGGGGGCACCACCATGCTCTGACATGAGTGAATCCAGAGTGTTCGCATGCATCATGTAGCTTCCTTGGCATCCCAGGGGACTGGGAGGAAGAAATGGGAAAAAACACCAGGCAGCGCAGAAGGATGTCTGCTCCCACACTGCAAGCCCCACACCACCCACCGAAGCACTCCATCTCCAGATCAATAACTGAGTCTCCATTCAGTGGTAGCACCCCCCCCAATAGCCCTGCCTTGGGGGGCAAGACAGGGTGCATTCCAGGGAATGAGGTAAGTCCCTGAGAAGGTGGGTGATGGGGGTGGATAGAGGGAGCGGATCGATGGGGGGTCAGCTGGTAGCTGGGAGAATAAAGTATACTAAGTTTAAAAAAAAAGGAAAACTGAAGTCAAAATTTACAAACAAGTATGTTGTGCAGAGTGTTTTGATTTGTAGGTGTACTCCTAGTAAGTCCTTCCTTTTGTCAGCTGAAAAGAGTTTTTTCTAAATTTGCTTGCTGGTCCTATGGCCCTGGGGATCTCTACATTTGCCTGTTTTATAACCCTGTTTGTTCCTACAAGGTGTCCTGTCCCATATGACAGTGATGCGTCTAGGACCATTAATTCAACGAGAGCTGGTTTTTGCAATGTTTGCAGTAGTACAGCGATGATTTTAAGTAATTCTCCTTGTCCAGGGAGCTCTAATGAAGGCTACATTTAAAGGTACCAAATGCCTGAAGGATGATTGAGTGTGCTGCTCTATAAGGAAACAGCAAGAGTCTTGACTAATTATAGCATAGAAACATAGAAACATAGAATTTGACGGCAGATAAGGATAACTTGGCCCACCCAGTCTGCCCATTTCCCTACCTGATGGATAAGCTGCAGATTCTAATCAACAGCTTACTTCCTCATCTGTGACATTGTGTGATTTGTATACTTCTCTAGTAGTTGTGTGTAGTTTGATGAAACAGAAAGCTTTAAAAAACAAAACATTCACTTCTGCTGGCTAGACCTAGACATGTATGTAGAAAACAGAAAGTCTGGATTAGAGTTATTTAGTTGAAGCCAGAATATCAGGCTCCTTACAGTAGATAGCTGCTGCAGCAGTTATTACCGTGTGAATCAATGGTCCAGTATGCATTACTGTCATGTAGGACAGGAGGCATTGTAGGAATAAGAGGAGCCACAAAACATGCAAAAATTCAGATCCCGAGGGACTATAAAACCAGCAAGTAAATTTAGAAAAAAACTCTCTTCAGCAAACAAAGGGAAGGGCTTACTAGGAGTACACCTACACATCAAACACTCTGCACGACATGTTTGTTTGTAAATGTTGATTTTAGTTCCCCTTTAATCCGGTATTTATCGACATCTAGAGTACACTGGAACTAACTTAAAGTAACAATATACATTTAACAGGTCTATTTGTTTATCAGATATTTATTTATGCACTTGCAGAATACAGCTAAATTAATCAACACTATTCATTTAACAGGTCCAGTACTTAATCAGGTATTTATCAACATACCTCTAGAATACAGATAACTCAATGTGCAGCTACATTATTCATTTAAAAGACCTGTTCCTTTGTTGGGTATTTATGTATGCACTTCTAGAATACACATAAATTATTGCTCACTTACATTATACATTTAACAGGACTATTCCTTTAGCAGGTATCTATAAACATTCTAGAATACACATACATCAATATGCAGTAACACTGTACATTTATCAGGTGTGTTACTTTATTAGGTACTTATTTATATACTTCTAGAATACAGATAAATCATTGTATGGTTACACTATTCATTTAACAGGTCTAGTCCTTTATCAGGTTGGGAGTTTGTGATGTCATAGAATGTCTCAGAAATATGAAAACCAAGTGCAGTAGCTGGTGAGGAGAGTGGAACTCTATGTAGATCTGAGGACACACCAAAGTTAAATTATTTATTTATAAAAAAAATCATCAAAGCATATCAGAATACATAACTGGCATGGAAAGGAAGATGGAAGGGCAGTTAACTGTGTAAAAATAATTTCCTATCTCCTTTAACAGCTGTAAGTAGTCCTTTATCAGGTATTTATTTATTCACTGTTAGAAAATATACCTAAATAAATGTACAGTTAGATTACTCATTTAACAGGTCTAGTCCTTTATCAGGTATATATTTATGCACTTCTAGAATACACCTAAATAAGTGTACAGTTACATTATTCATTTAACAGGTGTAGTCCTTTATCAGGTAGTAAGTTAAGCGACATTCCTGTATTTTCAAGTGTAATTCTAGTCAGGTTTACTTCCTATTGTGTCTGTCTGAGCTGCCTTCCGAAATATTCTGTGCCACAGCTGTCAGCATGAAAATGTGTAGCTGTAGCCTTTAAAATGTTTAGTAAATATCCTTCATGTGCAGCACATCTCTGTTTAAAGAATAATAAGAGAATAAGGAATCACTGGTTTCATATGGGAGCTCTAAATGTTTCTATTAAGTTTTAGTTTTATATTTTTGTGGTGTGTATGTCGAAAAATGGCTCTACCATTTTGTGGAATATGCCTTTGTGTCACCATGGTTATGTTTAGGTGCAAAATGTGTAGCGTTGTAGATAATGCATAGCACTTGAGAAGTTTGCTCTGTGCGGCATCCTGATTGCTAAGGACAGTTGCATTTCACTCTTACTTTCACCACTCAGAGGAAGGGGCACAGAGGAGGTGACTGGATGAAGTCATGAGTGGGGCACCCCCAGAGGTCAGATTCTTTTCCGATGAGATCATATCCTCTCTCTGCGCAGAAAGGAACTTCCTTTCATCTGGCACTTAGCTACATAAATATCTAGAAACACAGGAAGGCCTAGAGTTTAGTCAGAGAGTGTGGATGTTAATTACATTTCAATGAGCTTAGTGACATGAACTCCACTCGCCCTGGAGCATACATCACCAAAGACGTCTTCTCAGTTGATGCAGTGTCCAGTCCTGTCCAGATGAAAGCCATCCTCAGCAAGAGTGTGAAAGCAGAAGAGGCAGCTCCTTCCTTTTTACATTCCTCACAGAAGGCAGCTGAAATTCTCATACTATGTCAGCACAAAATTATAGCAAGTCATATGGAAAGATGTCTCTCTGACAATGAGAGAGAGAGAGAGAGAGAGGAGAGAGAGAGAGAGAGGAAGGAGCGAGAGAAAGAGAGAGAGAGGAGAGAGAGAGGAAGGAGAGAGAGAGAGAGAGAGAGAGAGAGAAACTATGGATTCTTCTTGCATTGTCTTCAGTTCAAGGGATTCCTTGGGGAATTCAGAGCTGGAATGTGGCAAGCTTGTGGTTTAACAAGACGTTATTGAGGAGCCAGAAAGAAGATCTCATCATCTCATTCCCAAGGATGGGGGAGGAGGGAGAGAGAGCTTTGCTAGAACTGAATCCGTCCAATCGGACGGCATCCTGGGAACACTGTGGAACAAGACTCTGTTTATTAAGCTGTATCTTAAGAAAGTACATCAGAGGCATCTGAAGATGACAAAATTAAAAAAAAAGCAGATTAGTGCAAGACACAAGCACAGTCCCATTTTTAAAATGACAAATAAGTGCCAGCAGTATTAATGCTTTATATTGTAGGAATACAGGATCTGAGGGACAAAATCAAACCTGAAATTCATTCAGTGTGTCCTCTGCTCTCAGGGCAGTAACAGGCATTCTTTTTCTCTTCAAGTACTGCCCCCCCCCGACCAGCAAAATCAATCAACCAATCAGATTATTTAAATACATTTGAAAAGGACAGACCATGGGGGATGACTGATGGTCCGTCGGAAGTGCGTCACCGAGCCAGCTTTGGGAGTGGACTCAGGGAGCAGAGATTGAAATGGCCTGGGCTGGAGAATGTAGCCACCCACAGCATGAGCCAGTTTGGGGAGGGAGACAACAGAGTATGATGACACAGCGACCCCTCATGGTGATCCGGGGAGCTTGCTTCCTCATGAGGGATTGCACATGAGCATGTTGTCATACATCAAGAGGCTACAGTTGGCATTGAGACAGGGTGGGAGAAAGCCAGGGGTAAGAGCCATGTTGATGCCCTGATGACGGCTGGCGGTATCCTCGGACACTGCACCATCTGGATGGGAGTGGTGGAGCTTGTGGACAGCAGAGCTGCATATGTCACCTTTGGGAGAGGGGGTACACTCCCCCCAGGCCTGAGGACTGGGTGGGTGGCAATAGAGGAGACAAGGAAGAACAAAAAGGACAAACCACATTTACAGTAGTGTCCCTGTTGCCGTACAGTGCTGAAAACAGGTTACATTGCTCTTCTTAGGTCACTTAATGATGGTGCAGATAATACAGAGTTACAGAACGCAGTTAGAAATATAAATAACAGTATAACCACCCCACACCCTCTGCTGCTCTTCCTGGTTTCGCCCTGCTGTTCTTTGCATCCTCCTAGAAGTTACGGAGCATGGGAATCCACTGCCTGCAGCCTTGCCATCTTGAAGTCTGATCCTGTCAGATTTCGGAAGCTAAGTAGGGTTGGGCCTAGTCTGGACTCAGATGGGAGACCACCAACTAACACCAAGTGCTGCAGGAAGTGCTCTTGGCAGCTCTGCAGGGGGTTCTCTCCCCCCTTGGTTATAAGTAATCCTATTAATGCCCCAGTATGGTGTCTGAGGGACACAGTACTGCCATAGGTGCTGTCTTTTGGATGAGACATTCAACCGGGCCCCTGTCTACCTGTTCAGGTGGCTGCTCAGGTGGATGTGAAAAATCTGATGGAAACACAGCCAGGGCAAATATGAGAGATTAATTTACATTAGGCAAGGAAGGGCCGGCTCTGGGTCAGATCAGAACCTCCCCCCCCCAAAAAAAACCTCTATATGACTATGAAAATCAAAGGCATTTGTGACTTGACTCTGATTTGGCCTCGTCCAAAATATTGACCAGGTTCTGATCTGCCAGTGACCCGGTTCTGACCCAGTCCTGATAGTGCAAGTGATTTTAGAGCTTTATCCTTGTTCAAAATGAGAAACTGGTGGTAAAAGACAAACATTTTAAAGATAGAATGACATAAATAAAAGGTACCTAACGAGGGAGTAGAGGCAACCTAATCCTGCCATTTGACCGGGTCTGTATCTGCCTATGACCCGGTTTTGATCCTGGCTGGAAAGATTTATCCATTTTGGCCAGCCAGAGTAAACCAGAATAAATCAGAATCTTTTGGGAACTGATCAGTCAGAATCAGAAACGGGTCACAGCTGACCCTCCCATCCCTAATTTACATTTTATCTTGCAAACTGTATGAAGGTAGAGCACATTTTACTCACAGAAACCATCACTGGGATGCTAGAGAGTGCTGAGTGAGGCGAAACTACCCCAGTGCATTGTGGACCCATGCATGACTAAGCTGGGCTAGTTTCCCTCTCTACTTGGTTGTGGTTTGTGTGAGGAAAAACGTGTGTGTGCTTGTGCCTTTTGTGCAGTTGGCAAGAGAAAATCTAACTGGAAATTGACTGGCTTCCCTGTGCCAGTGCTAAGTGTTTTCATTGGTACTTGACACTTTTCCAGGTGCACCCATTTTATCAAGTGCTGCTGGCCTCTGCGGTGCTGAAGGTGAAAGAACCCAGTGCACTTTCACAAACAGTAGGGGACTTTTCAGTGTCCTGGCCAAATTTCCACCATTCACTAACCAATCAACAGATTAATCTGGTTCAGTATCTAGTAGCACTTTCTGTGCTCCCCATCCCCATCACGGGGGCAAGGATGAAAACAGAAAATATTTTCTAGCCTTCATTTCTAGGTCAGTTCTAGTGGCCTGGTAGCCATCACATGAAACTTGAACCACAGAGAGCAATGAACTCCAGGATAGTAAACAGCACGGGTTCATGACGGGGTGGTCTTGTCAGACCAACCAGAGAGTATTCTTTGACTGGGTAATGAGGGTGGTGGATAAGGGCCATGCTGTGGATTTACTCTACTTCGATCTAAGCAAGTCTTTTGACTCGGAGCCTCACAGAAGGTTGTTGAAGAAGCTGCAGGAGCTGGGTGCACCAAAGGACACAGTTAGATGGGTGAGAAACTGGTTGGAAGGGAGACAGCAGAGGGTTGTGGTTTATGGAGTCAAATCAGAAGAGAGGGGAGTCAACAGTGCATACGCAGCACCATATTACTTTATAAATGAGTATGGCTAAATCTTGGAATCTGGTGCTAACAGAAGGTACAGTTACATAAGAACCTACCATAACAGTAGATCTTCGAGAAGAGCTCTTGCAGAAGGTTACACCATTAGGACTGAAGTCAGCAGGCGCCAGGAACCCACAGAAAACTTCTAGCTAGCAGTATCCAGTGGGGGACTGCTCCCGAAGTCGGCCCCCCTGACGTCACATATGGTATAAAAGGGGTGGTCCCTCAGCACCACCTCAGTTCTCCCACCGGAGACCCCGACACTGATGGAAAAAATGGTGGTGAACTGAGGAGGCTCCTCAAGGGAGGAGATCTGATGGTCAGTCTGCGAATGCAGAAGGAATCACCAGGGGGATGGAGGGAGAGAAAGCAGCACGTGCTGCAAGAGCTCTTCTCTAAGATCTACTGTTATGGTAAGTTACATAGAAACATAGACTTTGATGGCAGATAAGGATCGCTTGGCCCACTTAGTCTGCCCATTTCCCTACCTAGAGCATAAGCTGCAGATCCTATTTAACCAACAGCCTATTTCTTCCTACCCCCACAAAAATTGCCTTATGTCTGTCCCATGCATTCTTGAATTCTTCCACAGTTTTAGACCCCACAACCTCCTCAGGAAGGCTGTTCCATCGTCCACCACCTCTCTGTGAAAAATACTTCCTCACATTACCTGAGCTGTCCTCCTCTATCTTCAAATTGTGTCCCCTTGTTCTGCACATCCCTTTTCTGAAAGATGCTAACCTCTTGGACTTTGCTGATTCCACTGAGGTACTTAAGCGTTTCTACCATGTCCCCTCTCTCTCCTTTCCTCAAGGGTATACATATTAAGCTCCTTTAGTCTCTCCTTGTATGACTTCTCTTGCAGACCCTGCACCATTTTAGTTGCCCTCCTCTGAACTGCCTCCATCCTGTCTATGTCCTTGTGGAGATGGGGTCTCCAGAACTGGACACAGTACTCCAGATGGGGTCTCACCAACTGTCTGTACAGGGGGATAACAACTTCCTGTTTTCTGTTGGTGATACCTCTCCCTATACATCCCAGTATTCCCCAGCCCTCCCTATCGCCTTCTCACATTGCTTGCCAACCTTAAGGTCATCTGATATGATTACTCCCAGGTCCCTTTCCATTTTTATGTTTGCTTGCACGCATGTGCAAGAAACATAGTGCCATCATCTGAGTTTTCGAAGGTGTGGCAGCCCTCTTCCAATTCAGTCAGTGTGTTTGCAGGCGCGGTCGCAGTTCTCCAATGCCTGCTGGAGCTGTCTATGACAGCATCCAAAATGCAGTGGAATACAGTTGAAAGGGGGAGCTACGCCTCAGTGAGCAGCAATAAGATATCGCCTGCTCATGCGCGCTCCCCCTACACACACACACACACAAGCATGCATACTGCGTGCTCACCCCCCCATGCACACACTGGGTAGCCGACGGGGGTGCCCAATCCCCTGTTGGCTGTGCTGCACCCCCCCCAAAGCAGAGTTACATATGCCATGCTGGGTGCCCACCCCAGCATGGCCATTATTCGATAGCCGACGGGGTGCCCAATCCCCGTCGGCTCCACTGGTCCTTCCCCAGTACAGGGTGCCACGCTGGAGCCTACCCCAGCATGGCAACAGATGCTATTGCCGACGGGGTGCCCAACTCCGCCGGCTCCACGCCCCCCACCAGCTTATCTTGTGCCACGCTTGAGCCCACCCCAGCATGGCAAACATCCCGTTGTCATTTAATTAAAAAAATACCTGAAACTAAAACAGTCCTCGCTGTCTCTGGCTCCCACCCGCGGCCACCCACTGCGCACTCTGCCTCCCCACCCCCTCACCCCATACTCACCTCCGACTCCGCGCCGATGATCTTCGGGTGGACCAGGAACACGCCTGCACTCTTCAAAGCCGACTCGCGAACTGAGGAAATGCTGGTAAGCTGTATAATGGGATAGATAGGGTTTTTTCAACTTTGCTGCATATCTCAGCCATTTTTGAATTTTCAACATGGGGTTTTTGGGACCCCTTCTCATGAATGCTCTCACTGTCATGGCGTTAATTGGGCCTGAAGGATGATTTCGCAGTCACTGCGCAAAATCACCTTCCGGGATCGAATAACGAAACGACACTGCCACTGTTCATAAGGTGGGCTCTCAAAAAGCCTATGTTGAAAATTTGGTGGAAAAATTCCTAAAAATGACTGTTTTTCGAGCCTGCATTGTACAGTTCCTACGCACGCACGTAAGTTTGCGAATTTTCAATATTTTCACTCCAGATTTTCAACATTGCCATTTTACCACACCTCCTTATGAGCAGTACAGCTGTCATTTTTCACATCTTGCCCAAAACGTGTTTCCGCCCATGTAGCGCACAATGGCGCAGTCGGTGTGTGAAATCAATGTATGGGACACATTAAGAAAATCACAGTGACACTGTTCATGAGCAGAGGTCTTAAAATGGCTATGTTGAAAATTTGGTGGAAAAATTCCTAAAAATGACTGTTTTACGAGCCTGCGTTGTGCACTTCCTACGCACGCTCGTAAGTTTGCGAATTTCAATATTTTCACTCCAGATTTTCAACATTGCCATTTTATTACACCTCCTTATGAGCAGTACAGCTGTCATTTTTCACATCTCGCCCAAAATGTGTTTCCGCTCATGTAGCGCACAATGGCGCAGTCGGTGGGCAAAATCACTGTTTGGGACACATTAAGAAAATCACAGTGACACTGTTCATGAGCAGAGGTCTTAAAATGGCTATGTTGAAAATTTGGTGACAAAATTCCTAAAAATGACTGTTTTACGAGCCTACGTTGCGCACTTCCTACACACGCTCGTAAGTTCGCGAATTTTCAATATTTTCACTCCAGATTTCCAACATTGCCATTTTACCACACCTCCTTATGAGCAGTACAGCTGTCATTTTTCACATCTCACCCACAACGTGTTTCCGCCCATCTAGCGCACAATGGCACAGTCGGTGTGCAAAATCAATGTATGGGACACATTAAGAAAATCACAGTGACACTGTTCATGAGCAGAGGTCTTAAAATGACTGTGTTGAAAATTTGGTCACAAACTTCCTAAAAATGACTGTTTCATGAGCGTGCATTGCGCAGTTCCTACGCACGCTCGTAAGTTTGCAAATTTTCAATATTTGCACTCCACTGACTTCCAAATACCTACACAGCATACAAGCAAGCAACATTCGGCATTGACAAATGCTTGTTTAATATTTTACTGCAGATTTGCAGCATTGCCATTTTACACCTCCCCATGAGCAGTACAGCTGTCATTTTCACATCCTGTTCGAATGTGTTTTTGCACCTGTGGTGCTAAATGCCGTAGTCGCTGTGCATAAGCAGCTTTCGGCTAACAAACTGATATTGCCACTGTTCATGAGGTGGGGGTCACAAAAACCATGTTGAAAATTTGGAGTGAAAATACCAACGAATGCCTGAGGTGTTAGGGTTTCCAACCATAACGCCCCACCCTGTAGAGAATGACAGGCATCAGGGGTGTGACTTGGGATTCTTGCCTGTAATGCTCATACCATTCCACATCCTGCAGCCAGTGAGAGGCATCGAGGTATGCCTTGGACTCTTCGGCCCCAAAGTTCACCCCATTCTCCTATACCACACCCATCTCACCGTATTTCCTGATGGAATGGGGTGCGCATAAGGGCCAAAGACCCCAAGGCACACCGTGACACTTGTCAGTGTCTGCAGGGTAGGGGGTGAGAATGGCGTGGCCGTTATGCCTGATGACCCAAAGGCACACCCCAATGCCTGTCACTTTCTGCAGGGTGGTGGTGGGGTTGGCTTCAGTTCAATACTTCACTGCCATTTCTATTATGCAGCTCTGTAACTTCTACACTACCAGTGCCAATGCCAGCAAGCAAACATTTGGCATTGACAAATGTTTGTTGTTGTTGTTACTACCCCCATTGTGTAATCTTCCCCTGGGTTTTTGTTTCCCAGGTGCATTACTTTGCACTTCTTTGCATTGAATCCAAGCTGCCATACTTCTGACCATTCCTCCAACCTTGCCAAGTCCCTTCTCATCCTTTCCACGCCTCCTTGTGTATCAACCCTGTTGCAGATCTTTGTGTCATCTGCAAAGAGGCATATTTTTCCTTCCAGTCCCTCTGCAATGTCACTTATAAAGACATTAATAAGGACTGGACCCAGTACTGAACCCTGCGGTACCCCACTAGTAATCCCTCTTTCTTCAGAGTGGGCTCCATTTACAATTACCTTCTGTTGTTCAGCCAATGTTTTACCCAGGCTACCACCCTGGGACCCATTCCCAGGCTAGTTAATTTGACTACTAATCTTTTGTGTGGACCTGTGTCAAATGCCTTGCTAAAGTCTAGGTAGGCCATGTCCACAGCCCCTCCCTGGTCTACTACTTTAGTCACCTAGTCAGATAAATCAATTAGATTCATCTGACATGACCTTCCTGCTGTGAACCCATGCTGGCTTGGGTCCCGTGCCCCACTGGCCTCTAGGTTCTGAACAATTCTTTCCTTCAGAAGTGATTCCATCACTTTCCCTACCACAGAGGTCAAACTGACAGGTCAGTAGTTTCCTGCCTCTGTCTTGGTCCCACTTTTGTGAAGGGGAATCACATCAGCCTTCTTCCAGTTCTCAGGTACCATACCATCCTCCCATGATTTGTTAAAAAGGGTAGTCAGTAGTGTCACTAGTTCTCTGTTTAATTCTTTTAGAATTCTGGGGTGAATTCCATCTGGCCCCATTGCTTTGTCCACCTTCAGTTTTAGGAGTTCTTTCAGAACCATTTCTTCTGTGAAAGGACTGGGATCGACCCCCCTCTCCAGAGTGCTTCTGTTAATTGGATTAGTCACCTCCCCCACTTCCTTTTTGTGAATACTGAACAGAAGTATTCATTCAGTATCCCTGCTTTTTCACTATCACTCTCTGCCCACCCACCATCCATTCTATTCAGCCTCCCTTTGTTTTTCTATGCTCCCTGATATACCTATAAAAGGTTTTATCCCCCTTCTTAACCGAATTAGCTATCTTTTCCTCAGTTTGTGCCTTTGCTATTCTGACTACCCTCCCTGCTTCCTTCTGCCTTAACTGGTACAGTTGTATGTCCTGCTTCTTCTGTGTTTCCTTATATTTCCTAAATGCTATCTTTTTCTCCCTAACCTTCACCACCACCTCTTTTGTGAACCATAGTGGCTTTTTCTTTCGTTTTGATTTATTTGCTTCACACAAAGGCTTATTGCCTCTGTGATGGCAGTTTTGATATTCCCCATTGTTGCTCCACCCCTCCTTCTAGCCTGTTTGCTAATGCTTTTCTAAGGCACTCTCCCATCTTGCCAAAGTCAGCCCTCCTGAAGTCCAGAACCCTCACTTTTGTATGGCTTAACTCTGTGGCTGAGTTTATCGTGAACCACACTGTTTGGTGGTCACTTGTTCCCAAATGGCTACCCACTTCTAGATCTGAGATCCTCTCACTGTCCCCATTTGAGGGTACGAGGTCTAAGATTGCTCCCTCACGACTAGGTTCCAAAACTCCAAAACTCCAAAACTAGCTGTCTGAGGCATGCCACCTGAAGGACATCGAGAATGGCCCTGCTTTTGGATGTGGCTGCAGCAAAGGTGCTCCAGTTAACATCTGGCATATTAAGGTCCCCCATCAACAGTATCTCCCCTTTCTCTGCCATCCTAAGTATGCCTTCTATCATATCCTTGTCCATTCCCTCCCCCTGACATGGGGGTCTGTATACAACCCCTGTGCGGATTGCGGTGTCATTTCCAGTCTCTAAGTGACCCACAGTGCCTCATCTCCTCCCTGTTTACTCTTTTGTTCATTTGCTTTTATTCCTTCCCTTACATAGAGAGCTACCCCCTTCTGCCCTCCCTGTCTCTCCTGTAGGTTGTGTACCCTGGTATGTTAACATCCCAGTCATGGTTCTCTGTGTACCATGTTTCTGAGACTGCTACGATATCCAGGCATCCCTTTTCTATCAAGGCCACCAGTTCAGGGAGCTTGTTGCCCAGACTATGGGCGTTGGTACTCATTACCCTCCATTTTTTGATGGCCTTACCCCTTTTTGCCCCATCCCTGTCCTTATTGTGATTGTCACTTTCTCCATTTACCCCTGCGCATCTCCCTATCGACATGTCTATGTTGGTATCTACCTCACTTAGTACCCTGATTTATTTTGGAGGGCTAGGATTTCCCTGCACCTTTCCAGTGCCTCCCCACCTTGGCTAGTTTAAATGCTTGCCAATGAAGTATTTAAACCTATCACCTAGGATCCTGGTTCCCCTCTTGGACAGATATAGACCATCACACCAGTATAGGCCTGCATCTCTCCAGGTGGACCCCCAGTCCCCAATGAAGCCAAATCCCTGAGCTCTGCACCAGTTTTTCAACCACTGATTGAATCCCATGGTGTGGAGCACCCTAGCCTCACCCGTGCCATAGACAGGCAGCACTTCTGAGAAGGTTACCATGTGTAGTATTTATCTAAGGCCCCTCCCCATCTCCACAAATGCTTCTTGCACTGCTCTGATCCCTTTCTTAGCCAGGTCATTTGCTCCTAGGTGGACAATGACATCCAGCTCCCTCCCCTGTGCAGCTGCTCCTGCGATCCTGAGGATTCAATCCCTGTCCCTCCAAGCCATGGCGCTAGGCAGGCACCTTACCTCCCTCTCCCCTTCTTCCCCCAGTTCTACCTTCCTAACAATGGAGTCCCCCACCAGGAGTTGTTTCCTTCCCCTGTGGGGTCCCATGCCACCTTCCTGTGGGTCTCCTTTGTGGAGGTTCCCAGCATCCTCCTTGGTCTCCACTGTGGGTGCCTCCATAGAGGAACCACACTTTTCCAGAATGGCATAGAAATTGTGGAGAGGTACAACTGGAGGGATGTGTCTCTGTTCCATCACCCTCACCCTCCTTGAGCCCACTGTGCTCCAACCGCTCCTCTTTCTTGGCAACCTCTGAGGCAACGGCAGTGACCCTGGTGGTCCCTGGGTGGGAGAGGAGGTCCCAGAAATCCTGGCCAACTCAGCCTGGAGACGAGCAGCCTGCTCCCTCAGCCCAGAGAGGTGCCTGCAGATGGGACAACACTGCATCCTCCAGAACGTCTCCCGGAAGACTGCTGCTCCACAGCCGCTGCACTGCACCACTCCCATCATGTCTTTTTTCTGGCCCCCTAACTGTTATTTGGAATACTTACTCTTTCCTCTGTTTGTTTATTTCTTTTTTTTTCTCTCCCTACTTACTTACTGCCTCTGTGCACTTTTAGCTCCTGATCTTCCTGTTCTGAGACAAGAAGTTCCTATATTTCTCAGTAGTCTCCTTACTTGCTCAGAGTCAGACCTCCAGCAGCTAAGGGGGACGGAGAGCTACTCTTGCCCTTCTAGGATGGTGAGTTTTTGGTGGCTCTGTGACCACTCACGTCCTACTCCCAAACAGGAAGTTCCTGTTGTCAGTTAAATCCTGTGCCTATAAAAGTAGAACTGGTTTAGGGTGTGGGGGTTGAGGGGAGGGAAGGAGGGCAATATAGTCCCAGTAGAGGAGTTTTAGTTATACCAGTAGCTCCTTCCTCCTGGTGTTCTGTCTGTTCTCTGGCAGAAGCTATCTAGGGCAGTTTTTAAATCTGGTTTTAACCTGGCTCATGCTAGCTAAGCCACTCCCCCTACTTTGCAAATCTTTCTACACTTAGTTAATTTCACAGATAACAATTCCCTTCTGACACCTGTGACAAGCACCTAGATAAGTACACAGATAACAGATAATTTACTTCAACTACCTCTGACAAACACACTAACTCTTTTTTTTTTTACCCTAAATTGAAGGTCCCAGTACAAGAGTTCTAGTTCTTATGTCCCAGTAGAGAAGTTTTAGTTATACCAGTAGCTCCTTCCTCTGGTGTTCTGTCTGTTCTCTGGCAGAAGCTATCTAGTTCTTATGTAACTGTACTATCTGTCTTTGAGGGTGAGCTCTTGCAGCAGGTTACACCATTAGGACTGAGTTCCAAGCAGTACAAAGGTCACCTCAGCTCAGGGCGGAGGATAAGATCATGAAAACGGAATCCTTTATGAAAGGAGGCCCTGCAGGACAGCAAGGCCAAAGCCTGTCCTGTGCCTGGAAGCAATGTCCAAACTGTAGTGCTTAATGAATGTGTGGCCTGAACTGCAGGTAGCAGCTGTGCAGATACCTACGGCAGACACATTCCTCGGAGAGGCGAAGGAAGCAGCAACTCCCCTGGTAGTGTGGCCTTTTACCAAACCTGGCTAAATATTGCTGGTAACAGAAAGTGATGCAATTAACCAACCATTTGGATAGGGTTTACTTAGAAACAGGCGCCCCTAACATCCTGGGGTTGAATAAAACAAACAATTGGTCAGATTGTCTGGAAACCCGGGTGCGAGTCAGATAGTATCTCAGAGCCCAGTGGACATCCAGTGTATGGAGGAGAGCCTCCCCTCAATTTGAATGCTCTGGATAGTATACAGGAAGATGAATGTCCTGGTTAAGAGTGAATTCATACACCACCTTTGGCAAAAACTTAGGATGGGTATGCAAGGACACCCGGTCCTTGTGGAAAACTAAATACGGGTCTTTACACATCAGAGCCTGAAGCTCGGAAATCCTCCAAGCAGAAGTAATGGCAACTAAAAATAACGCTTTCCATGATAGGAAGTGTAGCTCTCAATCTGTGGCTGGCTTGAAGATAGACAAAATAAGTTTCTCCAAAACAAACAAAAGGTCCCATGGAGGGATAGGGTCCCAAATGGGAGGTCTGAGGTATAAGATGCCATGCAGAAAGGTGAGTAACAAGTCCAGTTGTGCCAGGATCTTGCCTGTATCAATGCATGGTAGGCTGACACATCAGAGAGGTGCACTTTTATGGATGAGTAGCTCAGGCCCAAATCTGAGAGCGAAAGGAGATACTCGAGAACCGAGTTCACCGGACAGGTAAATGGGTCGAGGTGGCAAATGGTAGCCAAGAGGCAGAACTGCTTCCACTTCATGGCATAGGTGGCCCTGGTTGAGGGTTTTCTGGCAGCCACCAAGATATCAGCCACCCTAGCCGAGACCCCGAACCAGGGGACAGCTAGGTCTGCAGGAGCCACGCGTGCAGGTGCAAAGACCTCGGGTCTGGATGGAATAGCATCCCGTTTTCTTGACAGAGCAAGCATGAGCTCAAGGGCAGGGGCACCGGTGGTTCTGTTGCCAGCTGTTGAAGTAGAGGGAACCAGATCTGACGAGGCCAGAAGGGAGCCACCAGGATCATCTCTGCTCCTTCTTACTGCAGCTTGAGAAGAACCCTTTGAATGAGTGGAAGGGGGGGAAGGTATAAAGAATCCCCCCTGTCCAACAGAGGGACAATGCATCTCACCAGAAGACACCAGGCCCTGGATCTAGCGAGCAAAAATTGGTCAGTTTTGCATTGTGTGGGGACGCAAAGAGGTCCAGCTCTGGTCGGCCCCATCTGGCAAAGAGGTAATCTGCGACCGACTGCAGGAGCTCCCACTTGTGTGCTTTGGTCCTTGATTGACTGAGTACATCGGCCAAAGTGTTCTGAACACCTGGGATATGGACTGCCAAGAGATCCAGATGATGATCTATGGCCCAGTACTATACCCTCATGGCCTCATGGTAGAGCAGATATGAGTGGGTTCCTCCCTGTTTGTTGATATAGAGCACCACCGACATGTTGTCTGTCTGGACAAGGAGGTGACCTGGGACCTGGTCAGTCTGCAGAGCCTGCATGGTGTGTAGAATTGCCCTCATCTCCAACATGTTGATGTGTAGGGACTCCTCCAATGCCAACCATGTCCCCTGAGTCCTGTGGTCAGCAAGGTGGGCTCCCCAGCCTGTGCCCAAAGCATCTGTGGTCAGGGTCTGAGTGGGGGGGTGACTTCTGGAATGGCATACCAGCTGAGAGGTTGGATGGTGTAAGCCACCACAGAAGGGTCTGATGGACCGGGTCTGAGACAGAGATGAGTTGATCCAGGTCATCCCAATGCTGGTCCCATTGGACTCTCCAAGTTCCACTGAATGACCCTCATGTGGAGACGAGCCAATGGCACTGTACAGTAACAATGGTTGCTGCAATGTGGCCCAAGAGTCTGAGGATTGATCTGGCTGGGACCAGAAGGGCAGAGGAGAGGTTTTGAGCGAAATCTTGAAGTTGATCTGCCCTGTCCACCGGAAGAAAAGCTCTGCCTTGGACGGTGTCCAGAAGGGCTCCTATGAATTGAAGTCTCTGGCCGGGCCAGGGGTAGGACTTCTGAAGGTTTAGCATGATCCCTAGGTCTTGGAAGAGAGAAAAGGTGTCTTCCAGAGTCTGGAGCAATCTTTCCCAGGACGGAGCTGTAAGAAGCCAGTCGTCCAGGTACAGGAAGACATAGTGGTCCTTTCTCTGTAGGGTCATCGCCACTGCCATCAGACACTTGGTAAAGACCCACGGTGCTAAGGAAAGGCCGAAGGGCAGAGCTCTGAACTGTTAGTGTTGCCCCTGGAAGTCGAATTTCAGGAACCTTTGGTGAGGCTTGGCTAAGAGGATGTGTAGGTATGCATCCTGAATGTCCAGGGATGACAGACAGTGTCCCAGATGGAGAAGGGGTATTAGACCCAGAAGGATTACCATCCAGAAGTGCTTGTACTCCACAAACCTGTTCAGGTCGCTGAGGTCCAAGATGGGTCACAGATCCCATCTTCTTGGGCATCAAGAAGAAGTGGGAATCGTACTCCTTTTCCTTCTGAGTGGAAGGGGCTGGTTCTATGGCACGCTTGTCTACCAGGGCCTGGATGTCTTCTTGAATCAGAGCTGCGTGATATGGGGAATAGTAAGAGTGTTCCAGGACCTCTATCGAGCGCCCCTTCTTGATCAATTGTAGAACCCACTTGTCGGAAATGACTTTTCTCCAGCCTTCTACATAGAGAGAAAAGTGACCCCCTAATGCCTCCCCTGACAGCTCTGCAGGAGGAGGAGTGTTCGGAAGAAGTCAGGCATTGGTAGGGGTGGGCAGGTTAGCCTGGGAAGACTTGGCAGCTCTAGGGCCTGAGCCTCCTGAGTTCCGGGAGGAGGCCCTGTGTTTATAACCCCCTCGCTGCTGTTGCCGTTGGTTATGGGGCTGGTGACCAGCGGTGCACCAAAAACACTGCCTTTGAAATGGCTTTTGGTTTGGTTTATACATGGTCTGGACTGACCAAGCTGCTTTGCCAGAGTCTGCAGCTTTGTGATGATTCCCTCCAACTTTTCACTGAAGAGTACAGAGCCCTTGAATGGGGCATCCATTATGCCCACTTGGACATCTTGGGCAAAACCTGAGACTCTGAGCCAGGAATGTCATCTGAGGCACACTCCAGTGGTAGCAGCCCTGGCTGCCGTGTCTGCAGAGTCATAGGCCAGTCTGAGAATGTGCGTGCCTCCGTCTGAGCCTGTCTTCAGGAGGGTCTGCAGCTCGGATTTCTGGGGGCAGTCCAGAAGGTCTTGAGCCAGCTCCATGCCCTGTTTCCGAAGGGCATTTTGAAACTGCGCCATGTGTGTCAGGAAGTTGAGGGAACGTATAGTGCAGGGGGCAGAGGAGTAAACTTTCCTGCCCAAGTTATCCAGTTGCTTGGACTCCTTATCAGGGGGTTGTGAGCTCAAATGCCTTGGTCGCTGAGGCCTGTCGTTTGCAGCTGTGATCACCGTGGAGTCCGTCGCAGGTTGTTCACCTAGGAAGGGTTCGTCCCTGGGGGCCCTGTATAGGCGATCAGATTTTTTGGCTACGGCTGAGGATGTAGACAGGTGCTTCCAAGCTGCCTTAGTCACATCCTGGAACGTATTCACCAGTGTGGGTACTACCACTAGCTTAGAGTCTTTCTGGTGCAGGTATTTTGCCAGGCAATGCCTCTCCGGGTCATGGTCCTCTGTGTCCCATCCCTTGTTTGCATGGATATGGCGCATGACCTCTATAAATGATGGGTCATCAGGTGGGGACCTGGGGGTTCCCTGGGGTCGGAAGAGAGAAGACCTTCAGGCAAAGAGGAACTTGAGGCGGAGGAAGAGGTATGGACCAAGTCCTCTGATGATGATGACCTGGACCGCGAATGACGATGCTGGTGTCAGTGTCATTTGGTAGACCTGGAGGAGCTTCGACCTCTGCTTCGACCCCAGTGTCCTCTGTTCACAGCTTCCAGAGTAGGGGTAGCCACTTTTGGGAGGGGAGTGCTCTCCCTGGGGTTAGGCTTCTCCACTGGGGTAGCAGGTTTTGGTGGGAGGAGGTCACCCTTGATGGTGTTCCACCAAAAGAAGAAGAGGTCCTTAAAGTCCGACAGCGACATCCGGGGTTCCTGAGGAATGTCCAGTGTTGGGAGGTTCAACGCACCTGGCATCTGGTCCGAAGGCGGCGTCGGCTCCTTGGGTGGTAGCCCGGTGTCATCGCCAGCACTGAAGGTCTGGCCCAATGATGGGTACCCGACGTCAGGCTTTTTCCTGAGCGCTCATCGGCCAGTGGTGGGCTCGGGGCTGGTGGTGTTTGGGTACAGGTTGCGGAAAGTGAAGCCTGGGACACTGGTTTCAAGGTGACCTGGGTGGACGGATGCCAGTCTGAGGTGTCTGCTGAGCTGATATCTGCTTGGAGGACAAACGCCTCGAAGGGGGCTGAGAAGCGGCTCTCCCGGAGAAGTGCTCCGAGCCTCGACATTGACCCAGGGAGTCAGTGCTGGTGGTAGTGGCTGACTTGGATGACGACTTCGCTGGTCCAATGACAGCAGAGGACCTGTTGCCTGAGGAGGAGCCAGCAGCGCCACCTGACTGCTGGCCTGGTGTCTGTGAAGATGGCCGGTGTTTCAGGGGCTGAAGGGCTGGGCCCAAGGCACCGGACCCAGAGTTGTTGCCACCTGACACTTGGATCAGGGCGGGTGGTCTCACTACCATGAGCCCAGTAGGAGAACAAGCTGCCTGGGATGCTGAGTGTGAGTGCCCGAGGGAGGTGGACCAGGAATCGGAGCCCAACTTGTGTGGGGACTGGGATCTGGGAGTCTGAAGAGGACTGCTCCTTGTGTTTGTCCTTGTGGTGATGCTTTCCCGAAGATTTCCTGTGAGAAGAGTCCTCCTTTTGTGAGTCCTTCTGCATGGCAGCAATCTTTTGTTCTAGCAAGAATGCCTGAAGGGCTTTTTGGCGGTGAATCCTGGTTCTGCTATTAAATTTCTGGCACTACGGGCAGGCCTCAATGTTATGGTTTGGGCCTAGGCAGAGAAGGTAGGCCAAATGACCATCTTTCGATGGTAGTTTTTTGCTGCAGGCACACTTCGACTGGTGCCGGTCAATGGAGGATGTCGGGGAAGTTGACATACAGGTGAAACACCGAAAAAACGGGAAAAATGAAGATAAAAAAGCATTGAAAACACGTTCAATATGATGGTCGAACTAGGCAGAAGGTGTCTGTGGAGCTGATGTGTGCAGGTCGATGGTGGGAAAAGAACTGATGTGGTGCTGGAGAACTGCCCCTTTTATACTATATGTGACATCAGGGGTGGGCTGACATTGGGGCGATCCCCCCACTGGATACTGCAAGCTAGAAGTTTTCCATGGGATCCTGGTGCCTGCCGGCTTCAGTCTTAATGGTGTAACCTGCTGCAACAGCTCACCCTCGAAGACAGATCCAAAGGCACAAAATTCCATACATGAATTTCAGACTGCACTGTGGAAATCCCTGTGTACTACTTGTAAATGCTACACTTGAGAATAACATAATATTTTAACATTGTTTATTTAGTTTTATGTAAATGCAGGTACTGTTTGTAGTTGTACAGGGCATCTTGTTGAAAATAGGGACTTTGTTCCGAATGCTTGTTCCTGGATAAAAATAAAGGCCTGGATATTCAAAGAGTTGCACTAGCACAACCCGCATTCATATTGAGTTCAAAAAGGCTGCCTGGCGCAGCTCAAATCCTGATGCGCTGGGGTGCAATGTAATTGTATGCAGCGCAGATGCATGGGGCGTGCCCCTGCATATGTGGCACATCCCGATATTCAGCCCGGGATGTGCGCGCATATGCTGATGCAACCCTGCATTGCGCCACATGGGGGGCTCAAAGTTGAGCCCTGGAAAAAAAGGAACAAATCCTGGCCACCCACAGGTGGGCTGCTGTATAAAATAAAATGTTATCAATCAATCAGTCAACACTGGAGTGCCACAAGGCTCGGTCCTGGGGCCAGTCTTTTTCAGTGTGTTCATCAGCGACATGGGAGACAGAATCCAGGGCAAGATATGTCTCTCGGCAGATGACACTGAGCTCTGTGGCAGGGTAGACAGAGGAGGAGGTTAGGGAGATGCAGACATCCAAATGCTAGAGAGATGGTCAAAGATCTGGCAATTGAAATTCAATGCCAAAAGTGCAAGGTGATGCACACTGAAACAAGAACCCCAGGACAGAGTACTGGATGGGGAAGGGTAAAGCTGGGCACAACCTCTGACGAAGCAGATGTAGGGGTTATTATCACTGACTCCCCAAAACACTGAAACCGGTGTAACAAGGCCAGCAGTAAGGCAAACAGGATGCTGGGCCCAGCTGGGGTGTATAGGAAGGGGTACTGGCAACAGAAGGAAGGAGGTATTACTACTTCTCCAAAGATCCCTGGTGAGGCCCCCCTTGGAGTACTGTGCTGCAATTCTGAAGTCCTCACCTAAAGAAAGAGAAGGGCAAGCTAGAGAGTGCAATGTAGGGCATCTGAAATTATTAAGAGCTAACAAGGAAGATCTTGCAAGGATCGTCTTAAAGCACTGAACATGTACTTGCTGGAGGCCATGTACTCACTGGAGGTGAGATGAGAGAGGGGAGATATGACTGAGACCTTCAGGTTCCTGTAAGGAATGAACAAGGTAAACTACAAAGAACTATTTAGCATAAGAAGTGGATCAAGAACACAGGGGCACAAGTGGAAACTGACTGGATGGAGATTCAAGAGAGAAGTGAGAAAGTTTTATTTTACAGAAAGGGTTGTGGAGCCGTGGAACAATCTGCCAGCTGATGTGGTGGGCGTAGAAACTATCGATGGTTTCAAACCCTGTTGGGACAGAGTGAAGGGCTTCATGGTTGCTCTGGGTGGTAGCAGTAGAGTGCGAAGCATGGGGGTGGATAATGTGGGTTAAACCATGTATCGACAATAGGTTCCCGGTTGTTAGGGTTTATGGGCAGACTGAATGGACCCCCGGTCTTTTTCTGCCATAGTTGTCTGTGTTTCTATGTTTGAATGCTAACAAATACAAACCAAGCAAAACAAGAAAATAAAGGGCTCCTGATGGCCCAGCGGAGGCGCTATGTGCTCCCACACTGGCGACCTAGGTTCAGGATTGAACTCAAGAGTTGGGTCCGGTAGCCAAGGGGCTGGGGTGGCTCTGCTGCACAGCTGTGCTTCCAGCCAGGGAAGGGTGACATCCAGACTCAGTCACCATAATGACCCCTGCGGTGGGCTGAGGGAGCTCATCTCCCCTGCAGGGGTCCCTCAGTGTGTGCGAGGGTTCATGTGAGGGGATGCACAAGAGTCCCTAGGATGCCTGGGGAGGGGGAAGGGAATAAACGGTAATATTCATGTCTCCCTGATGCCAAACATGACTGCCTCTGGTGCTCTCAGGCCCCTCACTGTGCGGATCCCCACCAGCTGGATGCTGGAGGAGCCACAGTCAGGGCTGGGGGTGGCCAGTACCAAGGCCTGAAGCAATGAGCAAGGTGTTGGCAGCGAAGCAAAAGACTGGAAAAAAACAAAATAAAAATGAATTAATAGTTGTCAAGAGGTTTGGATAGTTTCAAAGCATGTCTGGTGTGCAACACTGGTAGTAGGAACACAGAAACCATGGTCACGCTCAGCATGTCTGGTGTGCAACACCGGTAGTAGGAACACAGAAACCATGGTCACGCTCAGCATGTCTGGTGTGCAACACCGGTAGTAGGAACACAGAAACCATGGTCACGCTCAGCATGTCTGGTGTGCAACACCGGTAGTAGGAACACATAAACCATGGTCACGCTCAGCATGTCTGGTGTGCAACACCGGTAGTAGGAACACATAAACCATGGTCACGCTCAGCATGTCTGTGTGCAACACCGTAGTAGGAACACATAAACCATGGTCACGCCACATGTCTGGTGTGCAACACCGTAGTAGGAACACAGAAACCATGGTCACGCTCAGCATGTCTGGTGTGCAACACCGGTAGTAGGAACACAGAAACCATGGTCACGCTCAGCATGTCTGGTGTGCAACACCGGTAGTAGGAACACAGAAACCATGGTCACGCTCACACTATATCATGTCTAGGAGGACTGAGTCTTGAATGCTGTGTCCAGACTCCCACTCCTACGGTCACCAGTGAATCAACAGTGCAGTGGATGACACCACTGTTGCTCTCCAGAAGCATCCCATGTCTGAGCAACCTGTGCTCAGGCTCCCCCCCCACCACTGGCTCAGCCAGAGATCCTGGGCTTGGGGAGTAGATCTGGGTCCTCCACTAAGTGATGAACGCTCTCACCACTACGCAACCCCACTATTTAAAAAAAAGTCAGTCAAGAGAACAGCAGCTGCAAATGCACTGCCACCTGAGAAAACAGTGTTCAGGTTCTAGCTGCAGAACCCCATGCTGAGACCTACGGGGGGGCATGCCCACCACCTACACTGCTAGCCAACTGCAGAGTGACAGAGGTTTTTTTTATATAAATAAAAGTTGGGCCGGACTGTTGCACATTGACAGGGCTCCTGTTCACAATGCCGGCAACCTGGTTTCAGGAATGAGCCCAGGATGTAAGGGGCTGACCGAGGAGGAGGAGGAGGAGGAGGATCAAGTGGCCCAGAGAATACTCTCCTCCTCCTCCAGTGAGGAAAGCCAGCTTGGGCCACTGCAATACTGCCATCTAGGGGACCAGATGTGGCAGTGTAGTCACAGCAGCTTTGGTGATGCGTGGACATCGACTGATGTGATGTATAGCCACGCTATGCATCCACATGCTCACTTTGCACTCTTGCTGCTGGCATCCCATGAGTGTAAAGAAAAAGGTAGAAAAACACCAGGTACACATAGGATATTGCCTCAGCACCTTCGGGCCATGGCCTCCCAATTGGCTGCTCACCTCCCAACACTAGGGGATTGAAGGAGGGCAACTGAGCAGAGACCCCCCGAGAACCGCCGGAGGGAAGAACCTGTGCCTGTGGCACTGAGCAGGTGAGGTAAGTGCCAGAGATAGGAAGGGATGAGACTAGAGGCCTGAGCTAAAAGGGGCAGCACCAGTCAAAAGGGGCAAAAAAAAATTATAAGTCCAATTAATTGTTCTTGAAGCAAACATGCATGCTGATTGGCTGCTGTTGGTAGTGTTAATCCCTTAGAAATGCCCAGTACACCTCAGAGTGGCGCGCACGTTTGTAAACTTTTCTTTAAAAAAAGCAGTTTTACCTCTTACAGATGCCATTAGACTTAAAATTGCAATACTGACCTTAAAGCCTGTCATTTCCTGGGCATTAACATCTGGCTGGGGGAGAAGAGTGGCCTGAGTGCCCCCCTTCCCCCCAGCTGGTCGTTAATCCCCAGGAAATGATCAGCTGTTCGGTCATTGTTGCTTTAAACAAATTAAAAAAAAGTTACTAAAAAAAAAGGTTGTGTAAGTTTCTTGCAGAATTGTCCATGGACAGTACGGCCTGCCTGCTTCATTTAATAAAACTCTTTCTTCTTTAGGCAACAGAATTTCACAACCACTGACACGGAGTTTGCTTCTTCTGCAGCTTCTCCTCCTCCACCTCAGACAGCTCAGACAAAAAAAGGAACTTGACAGTAAAGAGAAGTCACAGTTATATTTTCAGCTGTTTGGCTGATCTTTTGGTTATAATTCTGAATGAAACATAGCACTGATATACAGTACAGGCCCACTTCTGCTTCTATCACTGCGCTGGGGGTGGGGGTGGAGCACAGAGATGGTATCAGACACAAAATGCAAGGCATTAGATTTACAGTCCAGATCTTCAGACAATGTTTTTTGCACCGAACCGCACAATATAGTGGGCTTCTTGAGCTGGTATTGCCATTATTAAGATGTATGCCTAATTTTTCTCATTCATCATTGATTGTTTCTGGTTATTTCTCTGATTTGCAAAGCAGGAAGCACAGTGTCTGTAATGTATGGGATCTGGTCTTCTACATTAGGATTCCAGTCACCAGTTCGTGAGCTGAAGTTAAGACCTCTAGGGGAATTCTGGAAGTGATGCATCAGGCATTTGGCCTGTAGTTGAGTAGAATCAGCAACGAGAGCAATGCATGTATCCTCCTCTGATAACCGAACAAAGTATCTGACACAACTAAAGCAATGTGTCTCAACATCTAGAAACCACAAATACTACATTAGTGTGACCAGGATGGTTCTCCACCTGTGAGATCAGATGCAAAGTGCCATCTGGTGGAGAAGAAAAAAATAGAGGAAGTGATGTTGTGTATACAGAATCAGTGACCAGATGCAGAGGGCCATCTGGTGGAGACAGCGAAGACTGCAGCATACAAGAACAAGAGCCAGTCTGGAGCACTGGCTAAAAGGAGTTTTCTTTTCTGGAGCGTGACATGTAAAAAAAAATTAGATTTATGAGATGAAATACTAAACTCAAGGAAAACACTGTAAATATTCAGCAGAAATAACAATGATACTGAAATCATTAAAGGGGCACTGTCAACCACCTTAGGCTTCAAAGTGTCCCTAGGTTAACAAGCATTTGCCAATGCCTAATGTTTGCTTGCTGGCATTAGCACTGGAAGTGCAGGAGTTAGACAAATGCTGAATAGGAATGGCAGTGAAGTATTGAACTCACGCCAACCCCACCTCCACCCTGCAGAGATGGACAGGCATTGGGGTGTGCCTTTGGGTCGTCTCCCATAATGTACACGCCATTTCACCTCACCCTATCCTGCAGACACTGGCAAGTGTTGAGGTGTGCCTTGGGGTGTTCAGCTTTACAGTCACCCCATTCCATAAGGACATATGCTGAAATGGGTGCAGCATAGGAGAATGGGGTGAACTCTGGGTCCGAAGAGTCCAAGGCACACCTTGATGCCTGTCACTGGCTGCAGGGTGGGGGTGGGGGTGGAATGGCATGAGCATTACAGCCAGCAATCCAAAGGTACACCCCGATGCCTGTCAGTCTGTACAGGGTGGGACGTTATGGTTAGAAACCCTAATGCCGATGATGCTTGTTGGAATTTGCTCTACAAATTTTCAACATGGCCTTTGTGACCCCACCTCATGAAAGCATTTGGGACCTCTACTCATGAACAGTGGCACTGTGATTTTGTTCATCTGTCCCAACATTGATTTCCACAGCGACTGTGCCATTCTGCACCAGATTGCGAAAACACAGTTCAGGCAGGATGTGAAAAATAACAGCTATACCATTCATAGGGAGGTGTGAAGAGATGGTAATGTTGAAAAACTGGAGTGAAAATATTAAAAATTCTCGAACTTACGAGCGTATGTGGAAACTGCGCAATGCATGCTCGTAACACAGTCATTTCGTGGAATTATTTTGCCAAATTTTCAACACAGGCATTCTGTGACCTCTGCTCATGAACAGTTTCACTATGATTTTCTTAGTCTGTCCCAAACGTTGATTTCCCACAGCAACCGCACCATTATGCACCAGATGTGCGAAAACACATTTCAGGCAGGATGTGAAAAATGACAGCTGTACTGTTCATCAGGAGGTGTGTAAATATGACAATTTTGAAAATGTCGAGTGCAAATATTACAAATTCTTGAAGTTATGAGTGTGCGTGGAAACTGCACAATGAGGGATGGTTTTCTGTTTTCACAGGTTTTTAAAAAAAAATCACGGTACAGTTTTTCTACTTACAGGGACAATGGGCACGCTGGGGTGGGCTCCCAGCATACCACCTGGGTGTTGTTGTTGGGGGCTGGGCCGGCGGGGACTGGGCACCCATCAGCACATACAATGTGTTGAGGCGCATGAGCCGAGGGGATTAGTACCCCCCGCACACAATGAATGGTGGGACATTACCGATGGGGATTGGGCTCCCCCATCAGCAAATGAACTGGGAGGGGCATGCCGATGGGGATTGGGCACCCTATTGGCTTTCATGGGGACTGTGGAGGCGATGGCTTACAGCCACCATGTTTATTGAAATGCACACCAGACAAGACAAGCTGTTATTTGCTGCTGCATCAGGTACTGCCCCAGCATCAGACTGTTCAGGAAAAACAGCTGATTCTCCAATGATGGGATGCTCCCTGATTGCAGTGGCGAATTTCTTTCAGGTTGGTGGCACGCTTCAAAACTGCTGTCATCGACAGCATGCTCCTCCATTGGTGCCAGAGAGACCAGCCCTAAAAAGCACTGCCGGCATTGGCCACAACACTGCCGCACCTCCACAACCCGCTATTCCAGCAAGCTGCCACAAAATGTTTCTTGTGCATGTGCGCAAGCAAACATAAAAAGCATGATTCATAATTGTTTACATTCTGTAGAGATTACTGATGTAGCTGGTAGTTTGATTCTGATTCCTTTTTCTTTTTAAAAGGGAAAAACTGACTGCCCACCATACTGGTGTTACCATACATGTTTATTTACAGTCCTTGAAGCAAATCCCACTTCATCTTTCCTGGACTTGGGAACACTCTTACACAGTCTGGACATTCATGATGCAGTGAGCAGAGAGAATACCACTGCATCACAAGTGGCTGCACTGTTTGGATTGTTCCCTTGCATCACGTCACTACGTGCCTGAGCGCGGGGGCGTGTAGCTGAATCAGGATGTGGAAGGGATCGGCTGGCCACCTTGTCTGGGCCAAACTATAATCCTTTACCACTTAAAAAAGGCTAAATATTTTTTTTAATTACACAGAGGATATACATATCCTGAAAGTGGCACCTTAGGTCCACAAAATCGCTTTAACATTTTGTCCACAGAATACAGTTAGGGAATTTGACAAAAGACAGTGAGTGGGTTTTTCACATAGGTGGACCAGTTCTTGCGTCTGTATTTCAGATGCAAGCTGTGGTCACACAGAAGGGTCCAGATGTCTACATCCTGTTCACGGACATCTGGACGCATTTGTGGCAATTCCCACAGTTCACTGCAATTTCTGCCACAACTGCAGGACTCGCGTCCATTTTTTGAATGCAACTGCGGAATTCCATCCTGGGAGTTAGAGCAGCCTTTTGTGGTCTAACTTCTCGGGCAGAATTCCACACTGGCATCCAAAAAACAGATGCAAGTGGCTGTAAATCTCACCCAGTTTGTCCACAGCATGGTATTAGCAGTCTGACAAAAGCATTTTGTCTACAGAATGTGGGTAAATAATTGACAAAAGACATTTGGTCCACAAAACTAATGAAGGAGTTGAGAAACGGCATTGTTTTCTGTAGGATGAAGTTAACAGTCTGATAAAATGCGTTTCATCCACAGCGTGAAGTTTGAAAGTAATAAAGTAAAATAGACTTGCAGTGCAAGCACTTTACCAGCCAATCTCCTGTACCCCTGTAGTTCACTGTATCAAAAGCTGATGAGAGATCAAGAAGGCTCAAGACCGTCATTTCACCACAATCTCTCACTAGGAGGACATTTCTGCAGACCTTTAACATAGCAGTCTCAGTGCTATAATGCTTTCAGAAACCAAGATACAAACTGCTGCAAAATGTTATAAACATGCAAAGCCCCTTTTCAAGTGCATTATCCCTGTCATGCACCCCTATAACATAACAGGACCTTATAAGATCCGTATCCATACAGGTCGCACCTGGAAATGAGCCTCAGCTCAGTGTGCCGTTCCCGGTCACCAACTTTTAAAGGGGAAGTAAACATTGCAGGGATCACTCAAATTGTGAAAGCCCAAGACAAGACCATTCAAAAGAGATACTGGACTTAGCTGTAGGTGTCAGGAGTCCTGAGATTTGAGTATCAAATTAACTGTAAATCAAAACAAAGCAGCAGCCATTTCATGTAATCTTAAAACAGGAAGTGATGTCACTGAGGGGCAAGCGCTATGTAGTTCATTACAACTTGCCCCTCAGTGACATCACTTTTTGTTTCAAGAGCCCATGAAATGGCTGCTGCCTTGTTTTGATTTACAGAGTGTTTAGATATTCATATCTCAGGACTCTTGACACCTATAAGGAAGTTCCATACCGCGTCTGAAATATCTTTTTATGAGCTTTCACAATTTGTGAGACCCCTGCAATGTTTACTTCCCCTTTAAATAAATAAAATAAACAAATAACTATGTTGCAAAGCACAGACGTGTACCAATGTAAATGACCACAGGGATGCCAGGAGGAACAAATATCACATCCATGTTCATTCCACACTACACAATACTTATGTATGCACCCACCAGATCCGGTCATGGTGCACCCGTGCAGCGCCATTCCCACTCTGATCTTGCCTCCACTTCCGCCTGGTCCTCTCTGTCCCTGCTGACTGCTCCCCACATATGACGCAGACTGTTCCTATTCCCTCTGTCTCCTGCCTGGTCATGGCACCTATGGAGTGCAACGCAATTGACATCAGTACACCACAGGACCGTACTGGCCATGGCACTGTGAAATTTAAATGACCTATATGGACGTATCATGCGGAGACCAACTCAGTGCATGTCACTGCCGGTGTGATGGGCAACATCATGTGCCATGCCACGTGTGAACACTGTGTGCACTAGTATCCTGAATGGGACCTGTGCCCCTTCACTGCATGTGTGTACAATGACGATCACACACAGAGGTCTGGTGACACACATGCCCTGCTGCATGCAACATGATAGTGGTCCAGTAGTCTGAAACACTGGCCACAGTGGTACCCATGCACGTGACTGCATGTTTGAGTCAGACACTTTATACAAACCATAGTGTACAGCAGGAGCAGCAGGTTATATTTGTAAGTTCCATGAAAACAGCAATACTAGTAGTGCTCGGATAGTGCTTTAGTGGATCTGATTAGCCTCCATCGGATAGTGCTGATATCTGACCTAGGATCCGACAAATACCTAGCCAAACTCAGATATAGGATCCAAGGTTGGCTATTTTATTAGTCAGTTCGAGACATCCAAGGTCAGTTCAAGACATCTGAGGTCAGTTCGAGACATCCAAGGTCAGTTCGAGACATCCAAGGTCAGTTCGAGACATCTGAGGTCAGTTCGAGACATCTGAGGTCAGTTTGAGACATCTGAGGTCAGTTCGAGACATCTGAGGTTAGTTCAAGACATCCAAGGTCAGTTCCAGATATCTGAGGTAAGCTCCATTGGATCCAGTGTTCAAATAGTCATATCCGTCAGTCAGATCCATGGATCTCATCTGTCAGTCAGATCCATGGATCTCATCTGTCAGTCAGATCCATGGATCAAAGCAGTCTGGTCGGATCTCTAGAAGGGATCCTACAAAAGAAGATCTAGTCTAGGATGTCAACACTGTTTGCTGACATCTGAAATCTGAGTTGTGGGGTACTGCCTGATACTATCCAACTTATTAAGGTGTAAGGTGCCCAGAGCCTCATGGATTGGGCGCCCTAAAATTAAAATTGCCTTGCCTTACCTTATTAGGATAGTATCCGAGCACCACTAAGAAGTACCCAGTCGTATGTGGGGCTGTGCAAAAAACATATTTTCGGGATGATAAAACATAGCTACTGCCCCCTCTATACATATGAATACAAACACAAATATAACTCCAAAACTACTGTACCTGTGTTATACCCCATAAGGTTGCCTTAGAACTACACAGAGGTTCAGTGACACACTTATGACTGCTGGCACCAATGACATGAATGCAAGTCACATTGATAGATCTACATATGTTATTGATGACGCTCAACCCCCTTGGTCATGTGCCACTATAAGTGTCAGAAACAAGTCTGACATGCAAACTAATCGATATGAACATGTAGACGGATACAAATACATACACCATAACTCAGACACGTGTACAGCCCTAGTATGTAGACAGCAGTATGGTGCGAGTCAACAGTGGACCTAGGAGTCATCGTAAGTGACACCCTTAAACAATCTAGCCAGTGTAACAAGGCCTACAGTAAGGCAAACAGGAAGCTGGGGTGTGGGCCGGCCCCGTGGCATGGAGGGCTGAGGCGCTGGCCCTTACCTCCTGCCACACCAGTGACCCAGATTTGGGAATGGACGCGGTGTTTGGGGATCGGCCAGGGGAGGGAGGATTGAGTGTCTGATGGACAGTTGTCCTCCGTTGGGGGTGGGTCACCGCGACCCGCAGCAACACTGTCACCTGGAGATGTTTGGGTGGCAGTGCAGGTCTGGGCATATCAGGAAGTAGGACCATGGCTAGATGTAGTAGGACATCTCTTCGGAGGTGGAGCTGTCTCGCCACACGCATTGCGCAGTCTGGGCCCTAGGGGAAACCTACAACCATAGTGGAAAAACTCCTTTGGCCCAGGATGAAGTCCAGTCTCTTGCAGGCCCCATGCTGATGGCCGGGCACCTCATCACAGTCCAGAAGCCGGGATGTCAACAGGAAGGTAAGTCCTGGAGAATACCACCAACAGTTTCATCTGGTTCAAGGTCAGTTGGCATTCATCACCAGTGTCAGTGGCTCAGTAGGTAGCACACTCGCCTCTGAGGCCGGGAGATCAGAGGGCTGTGGGTTCAGTTCCCACATCTGGCACTTGGGTTAATATCCCAGTACTGACACTGTAATGCATCATGAGAGGGGTGCTGCATTTCTGAGGTGCCGTCTTTCGGATGAGACGTTAAACCGAGGTCCCATCTGCCTGGATTGGTGGTAGTTCAGGTGGATGTTAAAGATCCCATGGCACTTATCGAAAAGAGTAGGGGAATTTCCCCGTGTCCTGGCCAAATTTCCCTCATTCACTAAAAATACCACCAACAGCTTAATCTGGTTCAAGGTCAGTTGGCATTCATCTGTATCCTCCCCCGGTCGTGCCTGAAAATAGGCAGGATTTGTCTAGTGCACTTACCCGGTCAACAAAAGCTAAATAAATAAAAATAAATAAATAAAAAATCTGTATCCCCCTCCCCCGGGTCATGCCTGAAAATAGGCAGGATTTGTCCAGTGCACTTACCTGGTCAACAAAAACTAAATAAATAAATAAATAAATGAGGCTGGGGGACCGGATGGAAGGGGGTGTGCCAAGGGTGAATGGGGGCACAAAATGTATGTAGAAAAATAACGGAAGCTGGGGTGTTTCAGGAGGCATTTTAACAGCAGGTAGAAAGAAGTATTACTCCTAGAATTGTAAATATTACTCCTAGAATTGTACTCCTTAGAAGTATTGATGATGTGATCTATGCCAGCAGCACGGAAACAGTACTCCTGGAGAAGCACCTTCAGCTGAAATTTACTAACGTTGAGGACTGGTTCTTGAAGCATAAGCTGCTCATGAACTGTAAAAAGATCAAAGTAATGACAGTCGTTAACCCCCACAACAAACACAAAGGACACCGCAGCTCGCACTCTGAAATAACCGTAACATCCTCCTTGACCTGGTCCACTCATTCAAATACCTTGGGGTTACTCTAGACAGCACCCTATCCTTCACAAACCACGTCGAACATGATGCCAAAAGCCGTCAATACAAGACTAGCTCTACTTCACAGACATAAACGCTGTCTGACCAATGAGGCACTACGGATTGCAGTAGACAGCTCAGTTATCTCCATAATAGATTATAGCCTGGTAGTCTGTGGTGCTGTATCAGACACTACCATCAGAAGGGTCCAATGGCCTTAAATAAAGCCTGCAGGGTAGTTACAGGAGCTCACCTCACACATACCTGTGATCTGTATGCACAATCTGGGTGGCTTCATCTGAAAGGCAGGATGAAATACCAGGCCTGCCTGCCTGCTAACAAAACATCCCTGGCCCTAATCCCCGGGGTCCGGAACGTCTTATACCTCATGTTCAACCTCCATCGTACTAGAGGTACTAGCAGTCAGCTGTTCAAGGTCCCCTTCTTCTGCACCTCGCAGGGGCAAAGGTCATTTGCATACCGTGCCCCCAATTGGCTCAACTCCCTCTGCTGCAACATCATGACTGAATCCAAGCTAGGTCCCTTCAAGTGCAAGTTATGGGAACACCTCTCTGCTCTCTGTGGCTGCGACTGCCCCACCTAGCAGGTGCATGTAAAACTGGCCAAATGCCCCAACGACACTACTAATTATCTGCCTCCGATCTCTCTACCTCAAATCCTCTAATACCCACCCCTTCAAACACCTCTCACCCTTTTGCCTAGACCTTTCCTCCCCCCCCCCATTACATCACCCCTGACAAAGCCTTTTGGGCTGATTCCTTAGTCTACATCCATGGACTAGACTATCTAGGTTACTGTGCTTGTCATACAGTGTGCTTGATGGCATCCCTGCTCTGTGTGTTGCCTTCCTAATTTGTATGAGTAGGCTGTGTATGGGGGATCTCAATTTACCCGACGTGAGTTGGGAAACATCCTTGGCAAAATCAGGGAGAAGTAAAACTATAGTGGACAGTCTGCAGGTAGCCCTCCTCAGGCAGCCGATAAGGCAGCCCACCAGGAAGGGGACATTGCTGGACTTAGTCCTGACAAATGGTGACAGGATAGGAGAAGTCGCAGTGGGGGAATGCCTTGGTTCAAGTGACCACAGTACTGCCAGATTCATGTTACAGACATTGGCTGAGATTGTTCAATCCAAGGCAAAAGTACTAGATTTCAGAAGGGCAGATTTTCACAGAATGGGGGTGTATGTACGGGAGGTGATGGGGGGAGCAGAAAGTGGTGGAGGACATGTGGGATTCCTTGAAAAGGGCCATAATTGAAGCAACAGAACTCTGTGTCAGGAGGGTGAATAAGACCAGGAGGATGAGGAAGCCTCTTTGGTTCAGCAGGGAGGTGGCACATAGGGTTAGGGAGAAGAGGAGGGTGGTTAGGAGGTTCAAGACAATGCAGAATGGGGAGGACTGAGAAACTTACCAGAGGAGGCAAAAGGAGGCGGGCAGAGAGGTGTGGAGGGCGAAGGCCAGGGCAGAAGAAGAAATTGTCAGATTAGTCAAGACTGGTGACAAAACTTTTTTTAGGTATGTCAGTAAGAGGAGGAAAACTGGAAGGGGGGATAACCAGACTTAAAAACAATGAGCGGGGTTTGCTGGAGGAGTATAAAGAGGAGATACAGTTACTAAGCTAAACCGGGGGTTGTGGTCAGTCTGCACCACAAAATGCTGCTCATACAAGTATGGCTCTAATTTCTTTAGGGCCCACACTATGGCAAGACACTCCTTTTCCACCATGGTGTACGCTTGCTCCCTGGGAAGTAGCTTCCTGCTCAGGTACACTACTGGGCGATCTGTCCGTTGGCTGGACGTCTGGCTCAGTACTGCCCCAATACCCACGTCTGAGGCGTCCGTCTGAACTATAAAGGCTTTGCTATAGTCAGAACTTGTCAAAACAGGAGCACTGCACAGTTCCTCCTTCAGTCTGGTAAAGGCTTTCTTACAGGCTGGGCCCCAGGTAATTTTCTTTGGCATCTTTTTCTTTGTCAGGTCAGATAGGGGAGCAGCCAGGGCACTGTAATTGGGTACAAATTTCCTGTAGTACCCTGCTGTCCTTAGAAAGCTCCTGACCTGCTTCTGGGTTTCTGGTCTAGGCCACGCCTGGATCATCTCTATCTTTATTTGGTTAGAATGGAGCTGTCCCCGGCCTACCACATGCCCGAGGTATGTCACTTCTCCCATGGCCACCTGGCACTTCTCGGCTTTGACAGTGAGCCCGGCCCTCTGTATCCTGTCCAGCACTTCCCTAAGGTGGGCTAGGTGTTCCTCCCAACTGGTACTAAAGATGGCAATGTCATCCAGGTACACCACAGCGTACTCCTCAGCACCATTTAACACCTGGTTCACCAACCTTTGGAAAGTGTCCGGGACGTTCTTCATTCCAAAAGACATTACTTTAAACTCAAATAAGCCTATCGGAGTGATGAAGGCTGACCTCTCCTTAGCTCTGTCTGTCAATTCTACCTGCCAATACCCCTTTGTCAGATCAAAAGTTGTAAGGTAGGTTGCCCCTCCCAACTTGTCCAGGAGTTCGTCCGTCCAGGGCATCGGGTGGGCGTCGGACTTCGTGACGGCATTCAGTCCATGATAGTCCACACAGAAACAAGTTGAGCCATCTGGCTTGGGCACAAGGACTACGGGTGAGGCCCAGGGGCTGTGGGATCTCTGGATTATCCCTAAGTCCAGCATCTCCTCCACTTCCCTCCTAATGTCCTTTTGGACAGCCTCTGACACCCGATATGCTGTCCGCCATATGGGCCTCTGTGTCCCTGTCTCCACATCGTGTGTCGCTAAGGGGGTTAATCCTGGCTTGGTGCTAAACAATGGGGCAAAGTCTGCTAAAACCTCCCTTACTTTCTGGATCTGGTCCGGGTTCAGCTGGGGAGACAATTTTACTGCCTCCACAGAGGACTCCTGCTTACTTTCCTCCAGCAAATCCAGAAGGGGGTCTCCTTCATCCGTCCCCTCCCCCTGACTACACATTGGAAACACCATGTCAGCCCTATTGGCATATGGCTTCATCATGTTGACATGGTACATCCTTTCTATCTGTCTTCGGTCAGGTAACTCAACAATGTAGTTCATGTCATTTACCTTCCTAACCACTTTGTACGGTCCTGCCCACTCAGCTTGCAGCTTGTCTTTCCGTACCGGAATAAGGACCATGACTTCCTGACCCACCATGTATGAGCGAACTCTGGCTCTGCGGTCGTACCACACTTTTTGTTTCTGTTGAGCAGCTGCTAGGTTGCTCTGGGCTGTCCCCATAAGCTCCTTCAGCCTTTCCCTAAACCTAAGGACGTAATCCACAATGGGAGTTCCCTGGGTGGCGTGCTTGCCTTCCTAGTCCTCCCAGATCAAGTCTAGGGGCCCACATACCCGGTGTCCATATAAGAATTCAAAGGAGAAAAATCCTGTCGACTCTTGGGATGCCTCCCTGTATGCAAACAACAGGTGGGGAAGGTATTTCTCCCAGTCCCTCACATGCTGTTCAGCAAACGCCCAGAGCATTGACTTTAGGGTACCATTGAATCATTTCACAAGTCCATTGGCTTGTGGGTGATACGGTGTCGTGCATCTCTGCACCACCCCACACTTCTCCCATAAACATTTCATCAGGCCCAACATGAAGGAACCCCTTCGATCGGTGATAACCTCCTGCGGAAACCCAACACAGGAGAAAATCCCAAGTAAGGCATATGCCACTTTGTCTGTCCTCAGTGAGGATAGGGTGACTGCCTCTGGGTACCAGGTGGCATAATCCACCACAGTCAGGATGAATCTCTTCCCTGAGGAGCTGGGGGTATTTAAAGGCCCCACAATATCCATTACCATCCTCTGGAATGGTTCCTCCACTATGGGCAGTGGAATCAGGGTGGCTTGGGTTTTCTTGCCCGCCTTCCCTATTTCTTGGCACCAGTGACAAGACCTGCAATACTCCTTCACCTGCTGGGTGAAGATAGGCAAGCAAGAAATTCTGGGCCAACCACTGCATTGTGTACGCAATTCCCAGATGACCAGACAAGGGAATATCATGTGCAATTTTGAGCAACTGCTCACAATACCCCTGGGGAATGACGAGCTGCCTGCCTAGCATCCCTCCCTCAGTCTGCACTGCCTGAGTATACATAAGTCCATTTTCCCAATAAACCTTATGTCTGCAGTCACCTCCCTGTGTGCCGTCCGAGTCTGCCCAAGCCCTCAGCTTCTCTAAACTAGGGTCACCCCTCTGAGCAGCTGCAAACCCCTCACACATTCCCAAGACATGGGACAGGTCCCCTTCAGTCACTAAACTAAGGTCCCTAGCACTAGCGTCAGGGCACTCACTATCACTGTCAGTCCCAACCCTCGGACAATGGGTCACCCCTCCCTCTTCAGAGTAACCTTTTGCAGCTGTGTGGTCAATTGCTACTGGGGAAATTTCTACCCCCTCTTCATTAATCTCCATATCAGGAGACACAGGCTGGGGAACCAGCCTCTCAGTGGTTTACACAATGGCTTCTGTGGGGTTCAGGGAACTACAATTTTCACTTGCCACTTGGCTATGAGTAACTGCACATACCATCCCAGGTTGGAGATTGTTATCCAAGATCACATCTACAGCTAACATTTTGCTACAGCCACCTGTTGCACAGTTCCCCTGTTTCACCCTCAGTTCAGGAGAACACAGCTTAGGGGCAATGTTTCTTTTACCACAAGTGAAGTCCTGTACAGCATCATATTTATTGGGTATAAGCTGACTAGGCTGTACCAGATCCCCTTTACCAAGGTCAGGGATGCCCCTGGGTCCCTTAACCCTTGCGTCTGCACACCATTTACCATGACTAGGTGCATGTGTTCCCTCATGTTCACTGGCATGCTTCCAGGGACACACAAACAGCCCACTTCTTTTCTAGCACCCTGTTGTGTATTATGGCTCGCCTTTTTGGGGCACTGTCTGGCAATATGCCCAGTTTCTTTACATAACCAACAGGCATTTCTTACTTCAGAGAAATCTTTTCATTGAAACCTGGGGCTAACTGGTTTCGGTGGAGGCAGTGAGGGTTTTAGCTTTCCTGAAGGTGCGCTTTTCCCTTTCTGCACTGCCACGCCCACCCCATTCACTCTCAGAGCAGGTCTGCTCTTGGCATAGCGGTCCAAGAGTTCAGCAGCATCTTGCACTGTTTTGGGATCTCGGTCCTCTAGCCATGTTTTTAGCTGTGCTGGGCAAGCCCAATAAAACTGTTCTAATAAAATCACATTTTCAATTTTATCAACAGAGTTTGCCTCAATTCCTTCCAACCAACATTTTAAAAACTGACGTTGTTTCGTGGCTAGCTCCTCATAGCTCATATCAGGGCTTCTCCTGAGCTTACGGAATTTAGCTCTGTATGAGTCAGCAGTTAATTCAAATCTTTTTAACAGTGCAGTTTTTAGCTTGTTGTAATTATTACTGTCCTCATTGTCCATTTGACCCAATGCATCCCGAGCTTCCCTGGTAAGTAGTGGGGATAGCTGGACGCTCCAGGACTCTCTAGGAATTTTAGCCTGAATACAAACTTTTTCAAAAGAATTTAAAAAGGCATCCATGTCCTCCTCCTCTTTAAACTCAGCTATTAATTTGGAGTTCAATTTGTAACCCAGTCTTGCAGTCCCAGTTAAACCCAAGCCACTTACCTGCTCTGGTGCCGCTGGTTGGAGTCGTATCTTCTCCAGTTTGTGTTGCCTCTGGTGCTCCTTCTCCTCATGGTCTGTGTCTCAGCGTTCTCATTCTCTCTTCTCCTCCTCTGCATCTTGCTGGCGCTCATGCTCCTCACAATCTGCGTCTCTCTGTTCTTGCTCTGCTTTTCGGCGTTCTCGCTCTGCCTCATGGTCCGCCTCTCTCTGTTCTCGCTCTGCCTTCAGTTCCATCCTGCGCAACTCAATTTACAGCTTGAGTACCTCTGGATTCAGGATACTGGTGACTCTCCCCTGCTGCTGTGGCCCTTCACTGACAGTGGCCCTGCTGTCCTCCTCATCGGCTCTGGACCCTTCACTGGCCGCTAGCCCTTCCACCCTTGAGGTTTGGTCCTTTCCAGTCATGGTTGGTGACTAGCTGCTCTGGGTATCTGCTACCATCAGGGCATCTGTGAGGCTCTGCTTGCTTTCACCTCGAACTGGACTCCTCTGTCCCCGCACAACTGCCTTAAGTAATCTACAGTGTGCCTGCTGTAGTTGGAAGTCATCTTTCCTGGCTACTGCTACTCTGACTGCACTTTAGAAAAAAAAATTAAACAGGTAGGAACTTGACTGTAAGCCAAGTGATATATAGTTCTGTTTCCTTTTAAAATAAAACTCTGCCTTTTTGCTTTCTTTGCAAGAGAGCTTACGGTCTCAACTGACATAGAACAATAAAGCTTGTGATACCAAAATGATCCCACCACTGTCAACCAATCTGTCACAAACCCACTCAGCAGGTCAGGCCCTCTACTCCCGAAGTGCCAACCTCCGAGCGCAGTCTTGTGAACAGTTTAACAAAACAAGGTAACCCTCTTGTCTGTTTTGTGAGTTCGGATCAAACTTTGGTCTCAAGTCTTGGAGGGATTCAAACAGTTAACATCTTGCTAGCGTACCCAATGTACAGGCTCAGATATTTCTGTCTTCGGGGGACCAGATGTCTTTGCCTACGGGCACCTAACCAGGTATACAGAGATGAACCCTTAAAAACTTTAATAAAGACCTCAGATTTAAAATGCTTCTCTTTCCAGTTTGGTATCACCATTCAAGCTTATGTCTATTGTCTGCTATAACCATATATACTTTTTTTACAAATAAAAAAAGAAGTCAAAGACAGACCAAGTATGCTCTAAAAAAGGTTTTTAATAAAAATAGATAAAAATATGTGAAACACAAAATACAGAACTCTTATATCACAAGACATACAAATCTTTTAAAAGAACAAGGTTTAAACAGTGCAAATTCCTACATATAGTACTTAGATTTGACTCTCTCTCTAAATACCTGTTTAAAAGTGCTCACGATCTTTCCTTGTCAGAGTCTAGGTAAAAGTGTGTAAGTAAAACAGAATTATTCCTTAAAGTAAACTGTATTTGCCAACCCCTTTTGTGTGAGGTCATCTAGCTCCTCCTTTGTCAGATTATATATAAAACTATATCTAATAAAAAAAAAAACAGGGTGTCTTTTCAAAGTATTACATTTTGCAACCACAGCATAACTCATATGTTTCAAATGACATCTCTTTGATCCATGCTGCATCTTCCCTCACACAGGCTTCACATGAGCATTTACAACCTTGCACCAGTTTGCTAAACGTGGTTTCTCCTTTGGAACATCATAAAAATGGATATGATTTAGCAACTACAGCTGTAATTAACTCAGACAAACAGGAGGTCCTTGATTAAGACCTTCTATGTAACACATTGTCTCTAAAACCTGTGTGTGTGATCTCACATGCTGTTTTCAGCATTTTTCTCATGGCTTTCATCTCTCAGCTGAAACCTGGGGGGGGGGCGGGGATGAGTGAGGTCTTTGTAAGAGCACCAGATTTTTCAGCAGAGACAGTCAGTAATACATTTTATATTAAAAAAAAATGATATACAGCACTCAGAACTGGATGTCCATGTCACACTGCACTGTTGTTGTTTGTGTGTACTTACCAAGGAGACATCTGCCAGGTATTTGTCCAACCTGAAACATTTGGCACAGGATGGAATTATGCCAGATGCAGGCGCCATGCACTTCTCCAGGATACTGTACCAAGAAATTGATGATGCGTCTATTAAACGCCGCCTGCATTTTGAGGAGGTGGTGGCATTTGAAGTATAGATATTCCTGCACCTCATCACCAGATGGTCCACAGATGACCACATATTTGCAGTCAGTGGCACCTAACAGAGATGGTAGGTGGACAACACAGTAAAACTTCTGCATGTTGGCTGCTCTCTCCACCTGTGTGCTGGGAAGCTGATATCCTCCACAGCATGGCGCAGAAGCCATTCAGGAACTAGGTGAACAGGCGGGAAGTAGCAAACTGGGTGAACCCAACTGTGTCACCACAGGTATTTGGAAGCTGGCGATGGCCAAGAAGCAGAGGGCCGCAGTCACCTTCAGCTGCATGGACATGGGGTGGCACTGACGAGTTTGTCATGCAGCAGGTCGCACAGATGCATCAGCATTGTTCTGAATGAGCCTGTTCTGGGCCACAATCTGTTCCTCTCTGAGTTCTAGAAATGACAGTCAGGCCCAATACACGTTGCACTGCATATTGCCACCTCTGTCTCCAGTGCAGTGCTGTGCTCCGTTGTGCCCATGCAGGTCTCTCTCCAACCCATCCATGACCTCCTGCATCAACACAATTAAATGGACCATCTTGCACATTCCTGTCTCTATGCTGTACTTCTGCTGTGTGGCTTCCGTATGTTTGTGCTGGGATAAGAGTTCCTTTTCATCATTCTTATTTAGCACTGTGCTATTCTGCATAATTACGCATTTGCACGTTGCTGATCATTTTAAAAATGCACAGCACTGCATATTCAGGTACCTGTCTTCTGTCTGCACATTGTATACATTTATTGAGAACTGAGGCTATTGACTCTATACAGCACTCCTGCCCTGTCTCAGTATCCCATTCTTATCCTGTTGGCCACTATTTTGTGTTTTGCATGGTGCTAACCCCATTTGAGACATGTTATCATTTTGGTGCCCATATCACCCTCATCCAACTGGTGGAACATAGTTCACAGCATTGGAGTTTCTGTTTCCATTTTGTTTGCCTGCCTGCTGGGCAACGTAGAGAGAGAGAAGATATGGTCCTATATGCCACCAACCCTGGAGGAGTAAATAAAATACAGTAAGTCTCAGAACTGAGCAAAAGCATAGCATTTTGCTTCTTGACAATATTAGGGCTGGAAATCAGGCAATGCCACATGTTTGTGCCAGGCAGGTCTTGGGGAAGTTGGGAGAAATGGGACGACTCAGGTTTCACAAACATAAAAACAAGTTATCGCCCAAAAATCTGGCTAAAACCCAAACAGCTCATGTGTAGACCGGCTGCACATCACAAATTAGTTTGGCAAGGAGTGGCCACAGAAGACTAAATACTGGGAGGAAGAGAAATGGGCACATGAGAGAGGTAGAAATATACATGTGGGGGCACAAAGTGGCCCGTCTTTTATATTGGGCCAAATAGAGTTTGGCCTGGCAGGACTTGAAAGTGGCCTATGGGGCCAAATTTCTCAGTTTACACGGCCTTAGAAAATATGCTCAATAAGAAATAACATTTTGCAGAATGTGCACAAATTTCACACACCTGCCCATCACAGGTTATAAACAATATGTCATTCTCCCACCCAAACAGACTGCTGGTTGGCAAAAAGAGCCAGCATTGCCAATAGCTCTGGAGAGCTTTATTGCCAACAAGTAAAGGGAGATCAGTAATCTGATGCTCTCATGATTTCACCGCAATCAACCCTATAGGACAGGAGAAAGTAGGGCACAATTCAGGCGAAAACCTACTTTGAATTTCACAAAAAAAGGCAAAATTGAGGAGGTTATTAATTGTCCATCTCTACTGTTTGTTGCATTTTTACCATTTCCATGGAAGAAAAATTCTGGATTTAACCTGACAAATTTCACAAAGAAACTCTGATGGGAAAACAGGTCAAATATTAACATGAATCAAATCAAAACAAGGAGAAACATAAATTCAGCTGGTACAGAGTTTGTGGGCAAAGTTTCACGAAATACCTTTAACAAAATCCTGCCAGGATTCACAGAGTTAATGGCATATGCCATTATGTTGTTGTCAGAACACATTTTGTCATACTGTGGAAGGTTCAGTTACTAGGGAAGGGGTGGCCACCATGTGGTCTTGACAGATAAAGACAATGAGTTTAACAAAAAATTGGAAGTTCTTGTTCTGTGAGGATGATAAACAACCCCCACCCTATATTGGTCAGGAGGGTCCAGCAGGCTGACAAAGCAGATAGCAGCCTGGATACAGAAAGCAAGATGGTAAAAATGCTTCTTGACGTATGTAGTGTCAATATTTGCTTTCATAAATTCTTACAATTCTTCTTTGTCATTTTTTTTAGGGGGTGGGGTGGTGGCTGTTACCACTAAGATACAATGCACTGAAAAGTTTACTGCTTGCCCTGCCCTTTATTTTGCATTACAAAAATAACCCTCCTGTGTTTCTGAAGAGTCGGATTTGCAGCTAAAACTGGGGAATGTACCCTAGAGGTTTTACAAAGCTTCCATTTTTCTAATTATAAAGTGGATATATAGCACCCTTCTTCTCCCACTAGGTAGAGGAAGTAATTGCCAGTCCTCTAGAGAACCTTGCACATAGTTAGCCAGTAGGGGGTTAATTGTTGGTGCATCTCAGTGGAGGAGTCTCGGGATATAGGAAATAGAGGGCCAGTCATTTTATGTGGTTGGTCCCCGTGGGCTCTGTGAGAAAGGGTTCCCCGGTACCCAGCAGGTTATCATGCCATGGTTTCATCCCTTTTGGGAGGCACTGAGGGCTGGAGACACAGGATGGCAAAGATCTTCTCGAAGGTAGACAGTGCTGTGGGATTGAAATCCAACCAGGCTTTAGTGGTATGGACCCCAGATTGATGCCAGTACAACCACATGGTAGGACCCTTGTGCACGTGTTTTGGGGGTGAGAATGAAGTCATTTCTCACATGGGATTTCTGATAGTGCTCGTAAAACTAAACATTTGGGCCTCCAGGTCCCTTAAGAAGTTTGCGACTGTTGTTTTGGATCTGGTGCTGTTGTACCACCTGTGTATTACTGTAAGTTTAGTAAAAACACCTTGATACACCCAAATTGTATGTTCTGGTTAGAGACTGCTAGAGACTGAGAGAACTAAGGAAGGACATGGGTATGGAAGATAGATGAGCAGTAATTAGGAAGGGAGGTCTAGGGTACCACCACAACCTGTCTTAAGCAGAAGGATAAAGGGAGCAAGAGAAAGAAGATGCTGTGGTTTACAAAAGAGGTGGCAGAGGAGTCGGGGAGAAAAGGGTTTCATTCAAGAAATACAAGAAGACCTAGAAGGAAGAGGACAGGGCAGTATATGCAGGGCAGCTGAAATCAACATGTAAGGGGGTAAGACAAGCCAAGGGGGAGAAAGAACTAAGGTGAGGGGATCAAAGAGGGTGACAAGACCTTCTTCAGCTACATTCAGGAGGAAAGAACAACAAATGAGGAAATTGTGAAGCTGAGAAAGGGGACGGAGCGGGTGGAGGAAAACTGGGAGAAGGCAGAGGTACTGAATGAATAATTCTGCTGTCTTCACTAAGGAGAAGGAAGGACCACTACCATAGGGGAAAATCCTACCGGGTCATAATGTCGCATGCTTAATAACGTACGACATTGTGGCTTCATGGCTACAGTGTAGGCTGTAACCGCTAATGGTGCAATACCGCGTACACTGCTGTACGCGGTATTGCACCAGTAGCGCTTTCCCAGACAGAGGATACGACCTCTGCTGGAAGTGGGTTCCACCGAGCAGCTGCCGTGGCTCACAGGACTGAGCCACAGCAGCAGGAACCAGGCGCTGAGTCTGTGACTAGGTTTGATTCCTGGTCTCAGACTCTTGAAACCCCCCCCCCAGAGTTGAGAATATTTAGTGGGGGGGGGGTTGGGGGTGCATCCCCCCATATGGGGGTGTGTGGGGGCAGAGCCCCATACAGAAAAAAGACATTCCTCATGGCAGTAATCTCACTGTATTGGCAGCGCGATTTTGCATGAGGCATAATGTCTTGCAACATTATGACCCTGTTCTGGGAAAATAGGGATGGGGAGGCAGTGGGGATGAGAGAGAGAAAGTAATAACAGAGGACAGAGTTCTGAAAGGACACAAGGCCCTCAGGGTGAACAAGTCCCTAGGGCCAGATAGCAAGCACCTGAGGGTGCAAATATTGCTAGCAGCAGTCCTTGCAGCACCCCTGGCTGGTCTGTTCAACTGCTTGCTGAACACAGAGGTGGTTCTGTGTCAGTGGAAGATAGCTGATATAGTGAACGTACACAAGGGTGGACCCAGGGATGAACCAGGGGAACTATAGACCAGTCAGCTTGATATCAATCGTTGGCAAGCTGATAGAAACCATCCTAAAGGAAAGGTTGGTTGAGTTCCTTGAGGCCAGTGGGCTCCCGGATAACAGGCCGCATGAGTTCATGCCAGGGAGGTCATGCCAATCAAATCTGATGAGCTTCTTCAGTTGGGTCACTAAGGCAGTAGACAAGGGTCAAGTGGTGGACATTCTGTACCCGGACTTCGACAAGGCCTTTGACTCAGTCCCCCACAAAAGAGTGATAAAAAATCAGGCTGATATGGAAACAGGGAGAAACAAACCAGGTAAATGGCAAACTGGCTAGGGGGGAGAATGCAGTGGGTAGTGGTGGTGGTGGGGGGGCACGCCAGGATAACAGAAGTTACTAATGGGGTCCCACAGGGATCAGTGCTGGGGATCCAATCCTGTCCAGTATGTTCATCAATGACATTAATGTAACCCCCCCCTCCTCCCTCCATATGTCTAGGGGTCTTGATGGTAAAATATGAGTGGGGGTGGGGGGGGGGCACAGAATCTGAGTACTCCAGCCAGCAGCACACAGTTTCAGAGGTAACAAAATGCAGGCCTTACCTGGCCGGTGGAGTTTCAAACACTAGAACAGGCCTCACCTTACCAGGCTGATGAAGACCCACACGCTGCTGCACCCCTCTGATGGGCTTCAAGAGGGACAAGGAGATGGGAAACCTTCAGAGGGATCAGTTAGTTTAGTTCATTAAATAACCCCACTCAATCACGTAAAAGGAAAATATCATAACATTTAATTGGAAGTTATTTTTATTTTTTTTATAAAATAAAAATAATTTGAAGTTATTAACGATTCAGACACAATAAATATATGGAGAAGCTCCATGGGGCTGAGAGAATACGGGTATTTGACGGGCACACAGGCACTGGAGAGATGAACAGCTAAATCACACAGGCCTAGAAAAATAGACTAGTAACAGGCTTCATGCATAGATCTGTGAGCCAGAATCAAGGCTCACACCTGTCAGCTGCATTTTCTTTAACCACCATTTCCCAGGAGGAGTGACTAACTCCCTCTCACCTCCAGACCTCATAGAACTGGCACCTGCTGCAGCCTAATCCCATACCATAGCTGCTCCATTTTCCTTTTCCCAGAGCCAAAACCAAATGTGGTTCCCACCTCCATACTGGGTTGCGAAGTGGCATGTAAACATGAAGCTGGACAAACGGCTCCCTACGTCAGTTACTGCTTTTCCCCTGCACTCTTTCATGAGTCTGACATGGGTCTTGTACCAGACATGGGCACAGCAGGCTTGATAAAATGAATCCCAGAGTGCAGGCCCTCCAACCTTACCTCCGTCAGTGTGCCACATGGGAAACAACCTCCTTGAAGCTACCACCTCCAAGGGGCCCTGTCATGGCCCTGACACCACCACGACAGCCCCACTGCCATTCCATCCCAAAATTAAGGTGTGGGGACCCCAGCCTCCAGAGGGTGCAAACTGACTTCCACCTCTGAGCTCCTTCCTACCAGTAATGCAGGATTCCTTGACCCCAATGGTCGCCAACTCCTGCCATCCTCCCCCACAGAGATGCCACCCGACGTACCGCCACTGTTCAGGCCGGTACCTCCAGGCGGGGACTTTTTAGGCCCTGATCACACTTGCCCTGCCAAACCAGCCGAGTCCCCTCCCCGTCTGCCACCCCCTATTTATATAACGGACAGGAACCCCGCCCCCTAGGGGCAGGACACAGGAAATGCCCAAAGCTAACACCTAAAAGGGGGTGAAGACAAAGAACGACCAGACTAGTAAACCCACCCAGTGATGGGGGGCTTACATTAAGGATGGTATCAAAGGCAAGATATGTCTTTTTGGAGATGATGCCAAGGTCTGTGGGAGGTTGGACACTGAGAAGGGAATAAGGGATCTAAGGGAGGACCTGGCAAGGTTGGAAAGGGAGGTCTGGAATCTGGCGATTGGAGTTAAATGCTAAAAAGGGCAAGATAATGCACATAGGGTGCAAGAACTCCAAAGCCAAGTACAGTCTTGTTTGGTGAAGGTCACAGTCTTGGATGAGGAGAAAGGGAAGGAGGAAATTGTTTAACCAGGAAAGGTACACTAAGCTGAAGCCTGTTTCCAGGTGCAACCTGGGAGCACAAAGAAGTTAAGTGACTTGCTCAGGGTCACATAGTATGCAAGTGAGTGCTGTGGGATTCAAACCCACATCTCCAGATTTGTAGCTCAGAGTCCTAAACCACTGTGCTATACTGCCTCCTAGACCTGGGAAGGACCTAGAGAGCTGGGGATAGCAATTACAAGTGACCTGCAACTTTCAAGACAGCGCAAAAAGGCAGAGGGAAGGCAAACTGGATGCTGGGTTGTATACGAAGGGGGTTCTCCATCAGAAGGAAGGAGGCCATCCTACCACTGTATAGGCCCATGATGACTCCATGTCTGGAGTACTGTGTGCAGTACAGGAGCCATGCTGTCAGAAAGACATTAACCAGATGGAGGCAGTACGGAGGAGGGATTCCAAGATGATTCAAGGATATGCCAAAAGAATGGAGGCTGATGAATCTGAACATTTACTTACTGGAGAAGAGGAGCCAGAAAGAGAGAGAGAGAGGGAGGACGTGACCAAGACTTCCAGACACCTTAAAGGCATTAACAAGATCAACATAAGAGATGTGTTGTGCAAACGTGAGAAAAGAAACACCAGAGGACACAACTACAAATTAGTGAGGGCGGTATAGGGAGGCCAGAAGGCACTTCTTTACTGAAAGGGTGGTGGCAGGGAGGAATGCACTGCCATAGGAGGCAGTAAATCACAGTACAGTTTGAAGGGTAAAAAGAGGGTGGGGTGGATTCAAGTGGAAAGTTTAGGGTGAAGGGGAGGGGGCAGAGCAACATGTAACATACGCTCATGAGCTCCGCATCGAGCAGACTTGAAAAACCTTTGGGCCTTCTTCTGCTGGCCTTTCGTATGTTCGATCATATGTTAATTCTCATAGATTGCCATATTTATTTCGTTATTTCAAAAGTTTCACCAGAAAAAACAAGCTGAGTTGGTAACAGCTCGTTTCCAGATGCATCCTGGGGCGAGGGAAGTGGAGATAGATCAAGAGGTGGAATAATCTAAATAATCTAAATAATCTAATAACAATATTACATTACAAAAATAGAAGTCATGTATGGCAATACAGTATATCGGTTCCACCAAGCCACAGCAATGGGAATTACACCGAAGTACAATACATCGACAGTACCACAGCGACACCCGTAACAACGGCACATATAAAAAGCAACAATCCCCTACAACAAGGAATACCACTACACATACTGCAATGCCAGGGGGCTGTGCCACCCGCACCACCCATGTGGGGGGACTCAGCCCCTCCAACCCATAAACTAAAGATAACCAACTCCACATTGCACAGACAGTGGAGAAAAGGACAGCTCCTCCAGCCAAACAACCACCCCACAACCATGCCCGATCCACTACAAGCACAATCCCACCCACTGCACATCCCACCTATCTCCCTGATCATTCCACAGCCATGCCCAATCCACTACACCAACAACTACACCCACTGCACATCCCACCCACCTCCCTGATCATTCCACAGCCATGCCCAATCCACTACAACAACTACACCCCCTGCACATCCCACCCACCTCCCCGATCATTCCGCAGCCATGCCCAATCCACTACAATAACAACTACACCCATTGCACATCCCACCCACCTCCCTGATCATTCCGCAGTCATGCCCAATCCACTACAATGACAATCCCACCCACTGCACATCCCACCCACCTCCCTGATCATTCTACAGCCATGCCCAATCCACTACAACAACAATCCCACCCACTGCACATCCCACCCACCTCCCCGATCATTTCGCAGCCATGCCTGATCCACTACAACAACTACACCCACTGCACATCCCACCCACCACCCTGATCATTCCACAGCCATTCCCAATCCACTACAATGACAATCCCACCCACCTCCCTGATCATTCCACAGTCATGCCCAATCCACTACAAGCACAATCCCACCCACTGCACATCCCACCCACCTCCCTGATCATTCCGCAGCCATGCCCGATCCACTACACCAACAACTACACCCCCTGCACATCCCATCCATCTCCCTGATCATTCTGCAGCCATGCCCAATCCACTACAAGCACAATCCCACCCACTGCACATCCCACCCACCTCCCTGATCATTCCGCAGCCATGCCCGATCCACTACACCAACAACTACACCCACTGCACATCCCACCCATCTCCCTGATCATTCTGCAGCCATGCCCAATCCACTACAATGACAATCCCACCCACTGCACATCCCACCCACCTCCCTGATCATTTCGCAGCCATGCCCGATCCACTACAAGCACAACTACACCCATTGCACATCCCGCCCATCTCCCTCATCATTCCACAGCCATGCCCAATCCACTACAACAATCCTACCCACTGCACATCCTGCCCATCTCACTGATCATTCCACAACCAAGCCCAATCCACTACAATAACAACTACACCCACTGCACATCCCACCCACCTTCCTGATCATTCCACAGCCATGCCCAATCCACTACAATGACAATCCCACCCACTGCACATCCCACCCACCTCCCCAATTGTTTCACAGCCATGCCCAATCCACTACAATAACAACTACACCCACTGCACATCCCACCCACCTTCCTGATCATTCCACAGCCATGCCCAATCCACTACAATGACAATCCCACCCACTGCACATCCCACCCACCTCCCCAATTGTTTCCACACAACCAAGCCCAATCCACTACAATAACAACTACACCCACTGCACATCCCACCCACCTTCCTGATCATTCCACAGCCATGCCCAATCCACTACAATGACAATCCCACCCACTGCACATCCCACCCACCTCCCCAATTGTTTCACAGCCATGCCCAATCCACTAGAATAACAACTACACCCACTGCACATCCCGCCCATCTCCCTGATCATTCCGCAGCCATGCCTGATCCACTACAAGCACAATCCCACCCACTGCACATCCCACCCACCTTCCTGATCATTCCGCAGCCATGCCCGATCCACTACAACAACAACTACACCCACTGCACATCCCACCCACCTTCCTGATCATTCCGCAGCCATGCCCGATCCACTACAACAACAACTACACCCACTGCACATCCCGCCCATCTCCCCGATCATTCCACAGCCATGCCCAATCCACTACAAGCACAATCCCACCCACTGCACATCCCACCCACCTTCCTGATCATTCCGCAGCCATGCCCGATCCACTACAACAACAACTACACCCACTGCACATCCCACCCATCTCCCTGATCATTCTGCAGCCATGCCCAATCCACTACAAGCACAATCCCACCAACTGCACATCCCACCCATCTCCCCGATCATTTCAGCCATGCCCGATCCACTACAACAACAATCCCACCCACTGCATCCCACCCACCTCCCGATTGTTTTGAGCCATGCCTGATCCACTACAACAACTACACCCACTGTGCATCCCACCCACCTCCCTGATCATTCCACAGCCATGCCCAATCCACTACAATGACAATCCCACCCACTGCACATCCCACCCACCTCCCTGATCATTCCACAGTCATGCCCAATCCACTACAAGCACAATCCCACCAACTGCACATCCCACCCACCTCCCCAATTGTTTCACAGCCATGCCCAATCCACTACAATAACAACTACACCCACTGCACATCCCGCCCATCTCCCTGATCATTCTGCAGCCATGCCCAATCCACTACAAGCACAATCCCACCAACTGCACATCCCACCCACCTCCCTGATCGTTTCGCAGCCATGCCCGATCCACTCCAACAACAATTCCACCCACTGCACATCCCTCCCATCTCCCTGATCATTCTGCAGCCATGTCCAATCCACTACAATGACAATTCCACCCACCTCCCTGATCATTCCACAGCCATGCCCGATCCACTACAACAATCCCACCCACTGCACATCCCACCCACCTCCCTGATCATTCCACAGCCATGCCCAATCCACTAAATGACAATCCCACCCACTGCACATCCTGCCCACCTCCCTGATCATTCCACAGCCATGCCCAATCCACTACAATGACAATCCCACCCACTGCACATCCCACCCACCTCCCCGATTGTTTTGCAGCCATGCCAGATCCACTACAATAACAACTACACCCACTGCACATCCCACCCACCTCCCTGATCATTCCACAGCCATGCCCAATCCACTACAATGACAATCCCACCCACTGCACGTCCCACCCACCTCCCAATTGTTTCACAGCCATGCCCAATCCACTAGAATCAACTACACCCACTGCACATCCGCCCATCTCCCGATCATTCCACAGCCATGCCCAATCCACTACAAGCACAATCCCACCCACTGCACATCCCACCCACCTTTCTGATCATTCCACAGCCATGCCCAATCCACTACAACAACAACTACACCCACTGCACATCCCTCCCATCTCCTGATCATTTTCTGCCATGCCCAATCCACTACAGCACAATCCCACCAACTGCACATCCCACCCACCTCCCGATCATTTCGCAGCCATGCCCGATCCACTACAACAACAACTACACCACTGCATCCCTCCCATCTCCCTGATCATTCACAGCCATGTCCAATCCACTACAATGACAATCCCACCACTGCACATCCCACCCACCTCCCTGATCATTCCACAGCCATGCCTAATCCACTACAACAACAATCCTACCCACTGCACATCCTGCCCATCTCACTGATCATTCCACAACCATGCCCAATCCACTACAATAACAACTACACCCACTGCACATTCCACCCACCTCCCTGATCATTCCACAGCCATGCCCGATCAACTACAACAACAATCCCACCCACTGCACATCCCACCCATCTCCCTGATCAATCCACAGCCATGCCCAATCCACTACAATGACAATCCCACCCACTGCACATCCCACCCACCTCCCTGATTGTTTTGCAGCCATGCCCGATCCACTACAATAACAACTACACCCTGCATCCCACCTCTCTGATCATTCCACAGCCATGCCCAATCCACTACAATGACAATCCCACCCACTGCACATCCCACCCACCTCCTGATCATTCTACAGCCATGCCCAATCCACTACAACAACAACTACACCACTGCACATCCCACCCATCTCCTGATCATTCCACAGCCATGCCCAATCCACTACAAGACAATCCCACCCACTGCACATCCCACCCACCTCCCTGATCATTCCACAGCCATGCCCGATCCACTACAACAACAATCCCACCCACTGCACATCCCACCCACCTCCCTGATCATTCCACAGCCATGCCCAATCCACTACACAACTACACCCCTGCACATCCCACCCATCTCCTGATCATTCCACAGCCATGCCCAATCCACTACAATGACAATCCCACCCACTGCACATCCCCCATCTCCCTCATCTTCCACAGCCATGCCCAATCCACTACAACATCCCACCACTGCACATCCCACCCATCTCCTGATCATTCCACAGCCATGCCCAATCCACTACAGACAATCCACCCACTGCACTCCACCCACCTCCCGATTGTTTGCAGCCATGTCCGATCCACTACAATAACAACTACACCCACTGCACATCCCCCACCTCCCTGATCATTCCACAGCCATGCCCAATCCACTACAAGCACAATCCCACCCACTGCACATCCACCCATCTCCTGATCATTCCACAGCCATGCCAATCCACTCAACAACAACTACACCCACTGCACATCCCACCCACCTCCCTGATCATTCCACAGCCATGCCCATCCACTACAACAACACCACCCCTGCACATCCCACCCATCTCCCTGATCATTCCACAGCCATGCCCAATCCACTACATGACAATCCCACCTGCATCCCACCCACCTCCTGATCATTCCGCAGCCATGCCCGATCCACTACAACAACTACACCCACTGCATCCCCCACCTCCCTGATCATTCCACAGCCATGCCCAATCCACTCACAACAATCCCACCCACTGCATCCCACCCACCTCCCTGATCATTCCACAGCCATGCCCAATCCACTACAACACAATCCCACCACTGCACATCCCACCCACCTCCCAATTGTTTCACAGCCATGCCCAATCCACTACAATAACAACTACACCCACTGCACCCATCTCCTGATCATTCCACAGCCATGCCCAATCCACTACAAGCACAATCCCACCCACTGCACATCCACCCACCTCCCTGATCATTCCACAGCCATGCCCAATCCACTCAACAATCCACCCACTGCATCTGCCCATCTCCTGATCATTCCACAGCCATGCCCAATCCACTACAATGACAATCCCACCCACTGCACATCCCACCCACCTCCCTGATCATTCCACAGCCATGCCCAATCCACTACAACAACAATCCCACCCACTGCACATCCCACCACCTCCCTGATCGTTTAGCAGCCATGCCCGATCCACTACAACACAACTACACCCATGCACATCCCCCATCTCCCCTCATCATTCCACAGCCATGCCCAATCCACTACAACAACAATCCTACCCTGCAATCCCGTCCATCTCACTGATCATTCCACAGCCATGCCCAATCCTACAATAACAACTACACCACTGCACATCCACCCACCTCCCTGATCATTCCACAGCCATGCCCAATCCACTACAACAACAATCCCACCCACTGCACATCCACCCATCTCCCTGATCATTCCACAGCCATGCCCAATCCACTACAATGACAATCCCACCCACTGCACATCCACCCACCTCCCTGATCATTTCCACAGCCATGCCCGATCCACTACAACAACAACTACACCCACTGCACATCCCACCCATCTCCTGATCATTCTACAGCCATGCCCAATCCACTACAGCACATTCCACCCACTGCACATCCCACCCACCTCCCTGATCATTCCACAGCCATGCCCAATCCACTACAATGACAATCCCACCCACTGCACATCCCACCCACCTCCCTGATCATTCCACAGCCATGCCCAATCCACTACAATGACAATCCCACCCACTGCACATCCCACCCACCTCCCTGATCATTCCACAGCCATGCCCGATCCACTACAACAACAATCCCACCCACTGCACTCCACCCATCTCCCGATTGTTTGCAGCCATGCCCGATCACTACAGCACAACTACACCCATTGCACATCCCCCATCTCCTGATCATTCCACAGCCATGCCCAATCCACTACAACAACAATCCACCCACTGCACATCCGTCCATCTCACTGATCATTCCACAGCCATGCCCAATCCACTACAATAACAACTCACACCCACTGCACATCCACCCACCTCCCTGATCATTCCACAGCCATGCCCAATCCACTACAGCAACTTCACCCACTGCACATCCCACCCACTCCTGATCATTCTGCAGCCATGCCCAATCCACTACACAACAATCCCACCCACTGCACATCCCACCCACCTCCCTGATCATTCCACAGCCATGCCCAATCCACTACAACAACACTACACCCACTGCACATCCACCCACCTCCCTGATCATTCCACAGCCATGCCCAATCCACTACAACAACAATCCCACCCACTGCACATCCCACCCCTCCTGATCATTCCACAGCCATGCCCATCCACTACAACAACAACTACACCCACTGCACATCCCACCCACCTTCCTGATCATTCCACAGCCATGCCCGATCCACTACAACAACAACTACACAACAATCACACACCACTGCACATCCCACCCATCTCCTGATCATTCCACAGCCATGCCCAATCCACTACAAGACAATCCCACCCACTGCACATCCCACCCACCTTCCTGATCATTCCGCAGCCATGCCCGATCCACTACAACAACAACTACACCCACTGCACATCCCACCCATCTCCCTGATCATTCTGCAGCCATGCCCAATCCACTACAAGCACAATCCCACCAACTGCACATCCCACCCATCTCCCCGATCATTTCGCAGCCATGCCCGATCCACTACAACAACAATCCCACCCACTGCACATCCCACCCACCTCCCCGATTGTTTTGAAGCCATGCCTGATCCACTACAACAACTACACCCACTGTGCATCCCACCCACCTCCCTGATCATTCCACAGCCATGCCCAATCCACTACAATGACAATCCCACCCACTGCACATCCCACCCACCTCCCTGATCATTCCACAGTCATGCCCAATCCACTACAAGCACAATCCCACCAACTGCACATCCCACCCACACTCCCCAATTGTTTCTATGCCATGCCCAATCCACTACAATAACAACTACACCCACTGCATCCGCCCATCTCCTGATCATTCTGCAGCCATGCCCAATCCACTACAAGCACAATCCCACCAACTGCACATCCCACCCACCTCCCTGATCGTTTCGCAGCCATGCCCGATCCACTCCAACAACAATTCCACCCACTGCACATCCTTCCCATCTCCCTGATCATTCTGCAGCCATGTCCAATCCACTACAATGACAATTCCACCCACCTCCCTGATCATTCCACAGCCATGCCCGATCCACTACAACAATCCCACCCACTGCACATCCCACCCACCTCCCTGATCATTCCACAGCCATGCCCAATCCACTACAATGACAATCCCACCCACTGCACATCCTGCCCACCTCCCTGATCATTCCACAGCCATGCCCAATCCACTACAATGACAATCCCACCCACTGCACATCCCACCCACCTCCCCGATTGTTTTGCAGCCATGCCTGATCCACTACAATAACAACTACACCCACTGCACATCCCACCCACCTCCCTGATCATTCCACAGCCATGCCCAATCCACTACAATGACAATCCCACCCACTGCACGTCCCACCCACCTCCCAATTGTTTCACAGCCATGCCCAATCCACTAGAATAACAACTACACCCACTGCACATCCCGCCCATCTCCCTGATCATTCCACAGCCATGCCCAATCCACTACAAGCACAATCCCACCCACTGCACATCCCACCCACCTTTCTGATCATTCCGCAGCCATGCCCGATCCACTACAACAACAACTACACCCACTGCACATCCCTCCCATCTCCCTGATCATTCTTCTGCCATGCCCAATCCACTACAAGCACAATCCCACCAACTGCACATCCCACCCACCTCCCCGATCATTTCGCAGCCATGCCCGATCCACTACAACAACAACTACACCCACTGCACATCCCTCCCATCTCCCTGATCATTCCACAGCCATGTCCAATCCACTACAATGACAATCCCACCCACTGCACATCCCACCCACCTCCCTGATCATTCCACAGCCATGCCTAATCCACTACAACAACAATCCTACCCACTGCACATCCTGCCCATCTCACTGATCATTCCACAACCATGCCCAATCCACTACAATAACAACTACACCCACTGCACATTCCACCCACCTCCCTGATCATTCCACAGCCATGTCCGATCAACTACAACAATCCCACCCACTGCACATCCCACCCATCTCCCTGATCAATCCACAGCCATGCCCAATCCACTACAATGACAATCCCACCCACTGCACATCCCACCCACCTCCCCGATTGTTTTGCAGCCATGCCTGATCCACTACAATAACAACTACACCCACTGCACATCCCACCCACCTCCCTGATCATTCCACAGCCATGCCCAGTCTACTACAATGACAATCCCACCCACTGCACATCCCACCCATCTCCCTGATCATTCTACAGCCATGCCCAATCCACTACAACAACAACTACACCCACTGCACATCCCTCCCATCTCCCTGATCATTCTGCAGCCATGCCCAATCCACTACAACAACTACACCCACTGCACATCCCTCCCATCTCCCTGATCATTCTGCAGCCATGCCCAGTCCACTACAATGACAATTCCACCCACCTCCCTGATCATTCCACAGCCATGCCCGATCCACTACAACAACAATCCCACCCACTGCACATCCCACCCACCTCCCTGATCATTCCACAGCCATGCCCAATCCACTACACCAACTACACCCCCTGCACATCCCACCCATCTCCCCGATCATTCCACAACCATGCCCAATCCACTACAATGACAATCCCACCCACTGCACATCCTGCCCATCTCCCTCATCATTCCACAGCCATGCCCAATCCACTACAAAAATCCCACCCACTGCACATCCCACCCATCTCCCTGATCAATCCACAGCCATGCCCAATCCACTACAATGACAATCCCACCCACTGCACATCCCACCCACCTCCCCGATTGTTTTGCAGCCATGTCTGATCCACTACAATAACAACTACACCCACTGCACATCCCACCCACCTCCCTGATCATTCCACAGTCGTGCCCAATCCACTACAAGCACAATCCCACCCACTGCACATCCTGCCCATCTCACTGATCATTCCACAACCATGCCCAATCCACTACAATAACAACTACACCCACTGCACATTCCACCCACCTCCCTGATCATTCCACAGCCATGTCCGATCAACTACAACAATCCCACCCACTGCACATCCCACCCATCTCCCTGATCAATCCACAGCCATGCCCAATCCACTACAATGACAATCCCACCCACTGCACATCCCACCCACCTCCCGATTGTTTTGCAGCCATGCCTGAATCCACTACAACAACAACTACACCCACTGCACATCCCACCCACCTCCCTGATCATTCCACAGCCATGCCCAATCCACTACAATGACAATCCCACCCACTGCACATCCCACCCACCTCCCTGATCATTCCACAGCCATGCCCAATCCACTACAAGCACAATCCCACCCACTGCACATCCCACCCACCTCCCCAATTGTTTCACAGCCATGCCCAATCCACTACAATAACAACTACACCCACTGCACATCCCACCCATCTCCCTGATCATTCTGCAGCCATGCCCAATCCACTACAAGCACATTCCCACCAACTGCACATCCCACCCACCTCCCCGATCGTTCCGCAGCCATGCCCGATCCACTCCAACAATCCCACCCATGCACATCCTGCCCATCTCCCTGATCATTCCACAGCCATGCCCAATCCACTACAATGACAATCCCACCCACTGCACATCTCACCCACCTCCCCTGATCATTCCACAGCCATGCCCGATCCACTACAACAACAATCCCACCCACTGCACGTCCCGCCCATCTCCCGATTGTTTGCAGCCATGCCCGATCGACTACAAGCACAACTACACCCATTGCATCAGCCCACCTCCTCATCATTCCACAGCCATGCCCAATCCACTACAACAACAATCCTACCCACTGCATCCGTCCATCTCACTGATCATTCCACAACCATGCCCAATCCACTACAATAACAACTACACCCACTGCACATCCCACCCACCTCCCTGATCATTCCACAGCCATGCCCGATCGACTGCAACAACAATCCCACCCACTGGACATCCCACCCATCTCCCTGATCAATCCACAGCCATGCCCAATCCACTACAATGACAATCCCACCCACTGCATATCCCACCCACCTCCCTGATCATTCCACAGCCATGCCCGATCCCTACAACAACAACTACACCCACTGCATCCCACCCATCTCCTGATCATTCTGCAGCCATGCCCAATCCACTACAAGCACATTCCACCAACTGCACATCCACCCACCTCCCCGATCGTTTCGCAGCCATGCCCGATCCACTCCAACAATCCACCCCTGCACATCCTGCCCATCTCCCTGATCATTCCACAGCCATGCCCAATCCACTACAATGACAATCCCACCCACTGCACATCTCACCCACCTCCCCTGATCATTCCACAGCCATGCCCGATCCACTACAACAACAATCCCACCCACTGCACATCCCGCCCATCTCCCCGATTGTTTCGCAGCCATGCCCGATCGACTACAAGCACAACTACACCCATTGCACATCCACCCATCTCCCTCATCATTCCACAGCCATGCCCAATCCACTACAACAACAATCCTACCCACTGCACATCCCGTCCATCTCACTGATCATTCCACAACCATGCCCAATCCACTACAATAACAACTACACCCACTGCACATCCCATCCACCTCCCTGATCATTCCACAGCCATGCCCGATCCACTACAGCAACAACTACACCCACTGCACATCCCACCCATCTTCCTGATCATTCTGCAGCCATGCCTGATCCACTACAACAACAATCCCACCCACTGCACATCCCACCCATCTCCCTGATCATTCCACAGCCATGCCCAATCCACTACAACAACTACACCCACTGCACATCCCACCCACCTCCCTGATCATTCCACAGCCATGCCCAATCCACTACAATGACAATCCCACCCACTGCATATCCCACCCTCCTCCCCGATCATTCCACAGCCATGCCCAATCCACTACAACAACAACTACACCCACTGCACATCCCACCCATCTCCCTGATCATTCCACAGCCATGCCCAATCCACTACAACAACTACACCCACTGCACATCCACCCACCTCCCTGATCATTCCACAGCCATGCCCAATCCACTACACCAACAACTACACCCCCTGCACATCCCACCCACCTCCCTGATCATTCCACAACCATGCCCAATCCACTACAATGACAATCCCACCCACTGCACATCCCACCCACCTCCCCGATCATTCCACAGCCATGCCCAATCCACTACAATGACAATCCCACCCACTGCACATCCCACCCACCTCCCGATCATTCCACAGCCATGCCCAATCCACTACAATGACAATCCCACCCACTGCACATTCCGCCCATCTCCCTCATCATTCCACAGCCATGCCCAATCCACTACACCAACAACTACACCCCCTGCACATCCCACCCACCTCCCCGATCATTCCACAGCCATGCCCAATCCACTACAATAACAACTACACCCACTGCACATCCTGCCCATCTCCCTGATCATTCCACAGCCATGCCTGATCCACTACAATGACAATCCCACCCACTGCACATCCAGCCCACCTCCCTGATCATTCCACAGCCATGCCTGATCCACTACAATGACAATCCCACCCACTGCACATCCCACCCACCTCCCTGATCATTCCACAACCATGCCCAATCCACTACAATGACAATCCCACCCACTGCACATCCCACCCACCTCCCTGATCATTCCACAGCCATGCCCAATCCACTACAATAACAACTACACCCACTGCACATCCCACCCACCTTCCTGATCATTCTGCAGCCATGCCCGATTGACTACAACAACAATCCCACCCACTGCATATCCCACCCATCTCCCTGATTGTTTTGCAGCCATGCTGGATCCATACAAAACTCAATCCCACCCACTGCACATCCCGCCCACCTCCCCTGTACCCTCACTGTCGACAGACTGCACCTGTCAACATTAACTCCCTGTTGCTGCACTGACCACCATTGTGCAGCTGTTGCTGTAATGCAGTTGATGTACTGCATTCGCTGTTATAATGGTATACCCAGTATATCAAGGGAGCACAATCTAAATATTGAAGGCAAATCAGTACAACAGTTACACGAAGTAGATAAACTGAGTTATGATAGACATTAGGAAAACTGCTTATACAGGTAAAGCATGGGGGTGAGAGGGACAAAATGGCCATGATAAAAACTGTGGGGGGTGGTGAGGAAGGCAAAAGATAAAGGGTCAAGGACAGTTAAAAGTGGGAAGAAAAGTAATGAAGAAGAGACTTTAGGGAAAAAGCAGAAGAGGCAGAGCACATGACAGGGGAAAGGTGGACCGGAGTTTAGGAAAGCCATATGAGAAAGCAGATTGACCAACAGTAGATATTCTAGAAGGACTAGAGAGGGAATGAGAAATATTGCTGCAGAGAGGGTAGGAGGAAGAAGAGGGAGAGGATAACATGAATGTAAGGTAGGAGGGAAGGGAACCAAACCAGAATGTGGATATAAAGGAGGCACAATGGGAAAGACACCTGGCATCTGGAGATGGACATGAAAGGGCAGAGTAGAGTGAGCAGTGATGGGTACGAGGGGGACAGTCTAAAGCAAACTGACAAAGAGAGTGAAAAAGGGAGTCCAGTCTGGAAAGGGAGGATTTGGGAGCAGCACTATAGCTGCAAAGTGTATAGGAACAAGTGACCACTCACCAGAGAATATATTCAAGCATTAAAAGTTTATGCCTACTCCCGGTGTCAGTGTCACCCCATGCCCTATGTTCTCCAACTGACCTCGGGTGCTAATCCCTGAGTCGGCATTGATTCCCTCCTCCAGTACTCTGGCACCTGGGAGCCCACCCCAGTGTGCCAAAATCTGTTTGGTAATATTTCATATGTAAAAAATAAAACAGTCCCACAAAGTCTTTTTGCTTCAACCTGAAAACCAAACGGTCCCTCGTCGTTTCTTCTGCCCCTCCCCCAACCCGCACCCTCCCTCTGTGCACCACACCTCCTCACACCCCTCCTCACCCATACATACCTCCGGAGGTCAGGAGCAGTGATCTTTTGTGGACTGGGAACACGTCTGCATTTTTCAAAGACTAACAGGGAACTGAAACAAGCATTTGTCAATGCTGAATGTTTGCTTGCTGGCATTGGCATTGGTAGTGTAGAAGTTACAGAGCTGCATAATAGGAATGGCAGCGAAGTATTGAACTGAAGCCAACCCCACCACCACCCTGCAGAGACTGACAGGCATTGGGGTGTGCCTTTGGGTTGTCAGGCATAACAACCATGCCATTTCACCACACCCTACCCTGCAGACTTGTGCCTTGGGGTCTTTGGCCCTTATGCGCACCCCATTCCATCAGGAAATACGGTGAGATGGGTGCGATATAGGAGAATGGGGTGAAGTTTGGGCCGGAAGATTCCAAGGCACACCTTGATGCCTCTCACTGGCTGCAGGGTGTGGGTGGGGGTGGAATGGTATGAGCATTACAGGCAAGAATCGCAAGTCACACCCCTGATGCCTGTCATTCTCTACAGGGTGGGGGCGTTATGGTCAAGACCCTAATGCCTCAGGCATTCATTGGTATTTTCACTCCAAATTTTCAACATGGTTTTTTTGTGACCCCCACCTCATGAACAGTGGCAATATCAGTTTGTTAGCCGAAAACTGCTTTTGCACAGCGACTACAGCATTTGGCACCACAGGTGCAAAAAACACATTCGAACAGGATGTGAAAAATGACAGCGGTACTGTTCATCGGGAGGTGTAAAAAATGGCAATGTTGAAAATCTGCTGTGGAAATCTTAAAAAAACTGGTGAAGTCATGAGTGTGCGTAGAAACTGTGCAACACACACCCGTAATGTAACTAGTTTGGGAATTTTTTTTACAGCAGATTGTTAACACAGGCATTTTGGGACCTCCAATCATGAACAGTGTCAGTGTGATTTTCTTTATCTGTCCCGAACAATGATTTCCCTAGCGATACACATTTCTGCACTGAAAGTGTGAAAACACATTTCGACCATGTTGTGGAAAATGACAGCTGTATTGTTCCTAAGGAGGTGTGGAAAATGCCACTGGTGAAAATCTGGACTGAAAATATTACAAATTCATGAACTTCACAGTGCATGGAAACTGCATAATGCTCACTCGTAACACAGTCATTTATGGAGTTTTGTCACCAAATTTTCAACATAGCCATTTTAAGACCTCTGCTCATGACCAGTGTCACTGTGATTTTCTTAATTTGTCCCAAACATTGTTTTCGCACACCGACTGTACCATTGTGCGCTATGTCGCGAAACACATTTTAGGCGAGATGTGAAAAATGGTAGCTGTACTGCTCATAAGAAGTGCGGTAAATGGCACTGTTGAAAATCTGGTGTGCAAATATTACAAATTTGCAAACTTGCCATCGCGGCGTAGGAACTGCAGCGAACGGCGCCCTAAAACAGCCATTTTGGGAATTTTTTCACCAATTTTCAACATAGCCATTTTAACACCTCTGCTCATGACCAGTGTCACTGTGATTTTCTTAATGTGTCCCATGCATTGATTTCGCTCACCGACTGCGCCATTGTGTGCTACATGGTCGGAAACATGTTGTGGGCAAGGTGTGAAAAATGACAGCTGTACTGCTCATAAGGAGGTGTGGTAAAATGGCAATGTTGAAAATCTGGAGTGAAAATATTGAAAATTCACGAACTTATGAGTGTGCGTAGGAACTCTGCAATGCATGCTCGTAAAACAGTCATTTTTAGGAATTTTTTCACCAAATTTTCAACATAGCCATTTTAAGACCTCTGCTCATGAACAGTGTCACTGTGATTTTCTTAATGTGTCCTGTACATTGATTTTGCACACCGACTGTGCCATTGTGCGCTACATGGGCGGAAACACGTTTTGGGCGACATGTGAAAAATGACAGCTGTACTGATCATAAGGAGATGTGGTAAAATGGCAATGTTGAAAATCTGGAGTGAAAATATTGAAAATTCGCAAACTTACGAGCGTGCATAGGAACTGCCCAACACACGCTCGTAAAAATCATTTGTAGGAATTTTTCACGAAATTTTCAACATAGGCTTTTTGAGAGCTTACCTTATGAACACTGGCAGTGTCATTTCGTTAATGGATTCAGAAAGGTGATTTCGTGCAGTGACTGCGAAATCACCCTTCGGGCCCGATTAACGCCATGACAGTGCAAGAATTCATGAGGAGGGGTCCCAAAAAACCCATGTTGAAAAGTTGGGCCCAAAATTCCCAAAAATGCCTGAGATATGCAACAAAGTTGAAAAAACCCTATTTATTCCATTATACAGCTTACCGGCATTTCCTCAGTTCGTGGTCGGCTTTGAAGAGTGCAGACGTGTTCCCGGTCCACCGATGATCATCGCGCCGAGCTCCGGAGGTAAGTATGGGGTGAGGGGTGGGAGGCAGGGTGCACAGTGCGTGGGTGCGGGTTGTGGCGGGGTGGGGAGACTGCGAGGGAGGGTTTTCTTCTTTATAGGTTTTTAGACAACGCGGGACGTTTGCCACACTGGGTTGGGCTCCCAGCATGGCAGCTGGAAAGGCTGTTTGGGGGGGCTGGAGCCGACAGGGATTGGGCACCCCCGTCGGCCATAACATGCTTTGCCACACTGGGGTGGGCTCCCAGCGTGGTGCTTGGAAAGCTTTTTTTGGGGGGGGCGTGCAGCCGTGGAGCCGATGGGGGATTGGGCACCCCCGTTGGCTATGACAGTTCTTACCATGCTGGGTGGGCTCCCAGCGTGGCACCTGGACAGCTGTTGTTGGGGGCGTGGAGCCGATGGGATTGAGCACCCTCGGCCACACAGTGTGCGTGGGGAGGGGAGGCGCATCAGCATGCAATATGCATGCTTGCGTGTGTGTGTGTGTGGGGGAGAGCTCTGCTCACTCAAGCGGAGCTCTCCCTTTCAACTGTATGCCACTGCAGTTTCCTGCTGTCATAGAGAGCTGCAGCAGTGATTGGTGCACTGCGACCGCGCCTGCAAACACACTGACTGAATTGGAAGAGGCTGACACACCTCTAGAAAACTCGTATGATGGCACTATGTTTCTTGCACATGCATGCACGCAAACATAAAAATGACGATAAGCCCTATAATTCAGTCAATGGGGGGGGGGTTTCAACTTAGGTTGATATCTAAGCCAAGTTTTTGAGTTTTGGTCCCAAATTTTCAACATGGGGTTCTTGGGACCCCGCCTCATGAACACTGGCACTATCATTTCATTTCTCGGTCCCGAAAGGTGATTTCATGGTCACTGTGCAGAATCACATTTCGGGACCAGTTAACAAAACAACAGTGCCACTGTTCATGAGGTGGGGTCCCAAAAAGCCCTCGTTGTAAATTTGGTGAATAAACTCCAATAAATGACTGCATTACGAGAGCCCGTTGTGCAGTTTCTATGCACGCTCATAACTTCATCAATTTTTAATATTTTCACTTCAAATTTCCAACACTGCCATTTTTTCACACCCCCTTATTAACAGTACAGCTGTTATTTTTTGCATCCTTCCCAAAATGTGTTTTTGCACCTGTGTCGCAGAATGGCACAGTTGCTGTGTGAAATCAACTTTTGGGACAGACTAACGAAATCATAGTGTCACTGTTCATGAGCGGAGCATGGTGATGCACTGGTGCATAACCAGGAGATAGCATGGTGTATTTTAGGTTCACCTATAGGTTAGGTGACCTAATAGTGACGTGAGTACTATTATACATGGGAGGTATTTTCTTTACTATGCAACTCATGGGCTCTTCGAATTAATTTACATCTTGTTTCCCTCCTTTGATGTATCAAAAAGATTGGGATGGTGTATGTTGAGAATGCTAAGAGGAGTGGCGACCTCATCGATTATAGTAAGAATTGTACTGTCCTGATCTCGTGTATCACTGTATGTTGTTTGCTATAAAACAATAAACGTAAACATAAAAAAAAAAGAAACACAAACAGCTCCTTAGAGCAACAGGTAAGCCCCACCCGAAGGGGGGGGGTACAATTGAAACAAACTAGGTAATACGTAAAAGGAGGAAGACAGATAACATAAAAGGAGAAAGTAAAACAGACGGGGAGGCAAAATGAAATTGGCCTTATCAGACAGTGAAATATAAGGAAAGGTCAAAATAAAATAGTGAATTACAGGGGAGTAGGCCTGACCCAGATAAAGAGATAACAGGGATGAAGGGATAAAGGTCTAATAAACAGATAAAATGGGAAAAGCCAACACAAGCTGATGGCTGGTATATTCACTATTAACTACACACGTCATATTACAAGCAGATGATCAGACAATTACAAAGGAAATACCCTCTCACCGAAAGCAGAGCAAGTTAAGGAAATAAACCACAGCGATTAAACAGTTGAAAACAATTTAGCTAATTGTACAATAGAACGCACAAAGAATGAAGCAGTTTACGTAAAAATATACACAATAGACTGCAAGTTGCAGCAGAGACTTCGCTAAAATAATTGGTATTATAAACACAACAGGCCTAGCTAGTAGCAGAACACAAACAGCAAAATGCAGGGACGATAATTGGAAAAGCTATGCCTGGAGTTCAATGGACAAGCAGCCAGCCACTCCCACTTCCTGAGCTATATAAGCAGTTCCTCTCAGCCTCATTGTGAAGCACTTTTTCTTTGCAGCTGAAGGCTCTGTCCATCTGTCCTCTGAGCTGGTTGGGGGCCTGCAGGGCTGGCTGAGCCCCGCTGCTCCTGCTTGTCTTTGCTGGATTTCTGTGTTTATTTTCCGCTTCTGGTTTGTAGTTTGCCTTCGGCTGCATGTGTGCTTCTTCTTTCTTTGTTTCCTGTTTTCTGTGTTTGTGTGTCTTTGGTTTTGTTTTTTTGGGGGGCTTTGTTTCTAAACTCCTAGCATATTGTTCCAGAGCTCCTACTGCTTGCTTTCAGTCACTCAACTCTCAAACTACTGCACTGCAATTGCAATCATTATTTGTGTGTTTCAGCTCAACCATAGCTGCTCCATGTTGCATACTCAATTGATTTCACCTGACTCAGGCTTACACTGAACCTAGCTATGCAGCTCAATCATGCTCTCTCATTCTACTTGCCTCATTATAGCAGTGTCATTGCACTGCCTAGCTCCACCTGCTTTCAGAGCATTGTGTCTCCTTTTTTATATTTATTGCAGTTACAACTCAGTGTACTCCGTACGGATGTTGCTTTTAAGTTTATTCACTCTGTTATATTCTGAGGTCAGCCAAAAAGCTCCTGCTGTTAACCAAGCTTTAATATCTGCATGTGGTTCTTGACCCTTCCATCACTTTCTTGTTTGTCCTACAGCGGGGACTGGGAAGTGTTTGGGGAGTCGAGGCCCCATGTGGCTAATTATTTCTGTTCTAAATCCTGCCTTCACCACTGAAAATCCTCAGAGTATTTATCACCTTGATTTGGCTTTTAAATGCTGACTGGCTTGCCCCACTATTCAGTGCTGTTTCATTGCTACCACATTAGGCAGACCTACGTGCAGGTCCACTTATTACTACTCTGTTTACTGACCTTTGTACAGGTCCAAGCTTGCTTACGCAATCGATTGCTCATGCCTACTGCATCATCTCAACTTCAGCCTCTGGGATGTCTGCTGCACTCAATCTGCTTTTGACCTTGCAAAGTCTCAGCACTCACTGCTCATTATGATCAACACACCATGCTCAATCAGCTCACCAGCTTCTCAGCTCTCAATCTAATTCTGGGGCATGCCAGCCATTCTATATGGCACAGGGTTCCTGCAGCTGACAGTCTCGCTCTGCATTTAGTCCACATCTTAAGCGTGTCCAACTTGGGGCAGGATCCTTTTCACCCGGCCCATAACTGGGAATATCCTCACCCTAGGCTTGGCATTAGCTGCCTACTATGCAACAGCAGCTCCTGGTGTAGAATTTAAGACTAGCGGTGAAGGTTGATTACAACGACCTCCTTTGGCTCTAGTGTTCCACTGTAAGGGTTTTCCATTGGCTTTGGTGGTTTTCCTAGCAAGGCACCTTCACCGCATTCTCCCTGTGACTGCCTCTGGTTCACCTGGTTTGAGTTTAGGGTGGGTAGGCCAGGTGAGTGCCTCAGCAGTCGTTGCTCTCCTTCCTCCCTCCGCCTTGGTTGCACGTATTGTGCAGAGTTTTCTCGCAACCTTCCACGACGTTCCCACTAGAGGGTTTGAGTGAGAGCCTTCCTCCAAATTGGAATATTTTCCACGTCCTTTTAATTAGGTTTTCCAAATTGTAGCTGCTGAGCCGTCACTAAATAAACTATCCCAAACCGGAGGGAAGGCAACCTAGGCCTTGGATCCCCAGAGATGTCCTCCTCATTGGGTTTTTTTTCTCTTCTCTTTTGCCTCAGGTCATAACTGTTAGTTAGCATAGTAGTGTCCCCTAGTTTCTTTAGGTGGGTTCCACTGTTGGATAGAGGTGGAGGATGTCCTGCCATTCCCTCTCTCCTTAGAGGATCCCCTCATTCTCAACGCAAACCATCAGTATCATGCTACGCAAACCTGGGCATTTCATTATGTTATCAAACTGAGCATCTCATTACGTTATCAAACTGCCTAAGCTTCTATACTACTACGTTACAGTTACTGCTCCTATGTCTGTTACTGCTTGCTCATAAGCTTTGTGCCACCTCATTCTTTGGGATATGATGATGCTGCATTTCTTTTGGGGATTCCTAAGGTACCTTTAACCACAGGAATTGTCCCGTGGCACCTCTAGGGGTGGAACCCTCTCCAAGAGTTCCTTGCCTTTTGTACCCCTACAGGGTGGTAATTCCTCTGGAATAGAGAGTGCGAATGGCCAAAACCAAACTAACACAGATGCACAAGCATAACACTGTACTGGCTGCGTAGGACATTGAATTGGAAAGGCTATGTGCCTGGAGTTCAATGGCCAAGCAGCCAGCCACTCCCACTTCCTGCGCTATATAAGCAGTTCCTCTCCAGCCTAATTGTGAAGCACTTTTTCTTTGCCCCACCATCCTCCCCTCCTCCTCCCGCGGCAGCACTTCTCTCCTTAGGGGGATTCCTAAGGTACCTTTAGCCACAGGAATTGTCCCGTGGCACCTCTAGGGGTGGAACCCTCTCTGAGGGTTCCTTGCCTTTCGTACCCCCTACAGGGTGGTAATTCCTCTGGAATAGAGAGTGCGAATGGCCAAAACCAAAATAACACAGTTGCACAAGCATAACACTATACTGGCTGCGCAGGACATTGAACATATCTTACGGTAGTGACACAATAACACTGTAACATGTTGCTGAAGAGAAGAGTGTCACACTGTGAGTGCAAAGTCTCCTGCTGACTGCTGCCCCATGCTGATGCCCACAGTGTGACACTCTTGTGCTCTAGCAGAGGACCACTAGAGACAAGAGTTAAAATAGCTGATTTGCCTCCACCCTCCAAACACCACAGAAGCCTTCCAGTTGGAGGATGGGGCTCTCCAGTAACAGCAGGCAGCAGGCACTGGAGTGCAGGTCCTAGCACAGATAGTCCAAATATTGATCCAGAGGAGCCCGCTGGCTCCAACAACAGACACCAGCAGTACTGCATCAGTGTCGACTCACTGGACAGCTGATGCAAGTCACAGAACTAGTGGCTAATTCAAAAGCCGCTCAGCACAGCTGATTCGTCTCCACCCCCAAACACCACAGCAGCCTTCCAGTTGGAGGATGGGGCTCCCCAGTAACACCAGGCAGCAGGCATTGGAGTGCAAGTCCTGGCATAGACAGCAGTCCAAAGATTAGATCCACAGGAGCCCGACTGGTTCCAACAACAGGTACCAGTAGTACTTCACCAGTGTCGGCTCACTGTACAGCTGCAGTGAGTCACAGACCTAGCAACTAATTCAAAAGCCACTCAACACAGGTGATTCGGCTCTGCCTCGAAACACCACAGAAGTCTCCCAGTTGGGGGATGGGGCTCCCCATAACACCAGACAACAGGCATAGGAGTGCAAGTCCTGGCACAGATAGCAATAGTAAGTAATGCTGCCTGCTTGTGAATAGGTTGCCCCACAGGAGGAGATTGAATCCCTGACCTGAGGCAGCTGAACTCTCTAAGGCTGCCTGTAGTTGTGCCCAGATAAGGAGGTCAGCATGTCAAAAAAAACCTTGTGCAAGGAAGGAGAGTGTACAGAAAAGAACTGAAGGCCTTGTGGTCCCAGAGCTGCACCTAGTATGTCGGAGAACATTTCAGACCTAGGGAAAATATAAATGGTTGGGGCATAGCTTGCATTTTGATAGGCTCAGACATGTGTGTCTAGAGCTCTGTAACTAAATCTGTTCAAACAAGTAACTGGTACTTTTTTGTCTTTTAAATGTAAGCCCCCCACCATCTGGGGCTTACCTTATGGGACCATGGCCCTGCGGTGTCCTTGTTCTGCCTCCGATCCCAGGGACTGCTGCAAGCAGGACCAGAGGCTTAATCAGTGGCCCCGGGAGGGATCAGGTCATGTAGCGAGCCTGATCTTCATGGCAGCTGCCACTGTGTTCTTCCGGTTCCTTGGCCCATGTAGAGAAAGAGGTTGAGTTCTGAAGTATGGTTTGGGTCTCCAGGTGCTGGGGGAAGAGAGCTGGATGGTCCAGGGAGCAGTGTAGAAATGGACCGCAGGATGTAAATAAACATGGCCACCATGTGCCTTTTGCGCATGTGTGGCTGGAGAAATTTTAAAGGAGCCACGTCTCCAATAACTATGTTTTACAGTGGGGCATTGAAAAAGGGTTTCCCAGCTCTAGGGCAGGCAGTGGAGCCAGGAATTGTTAGCGGAACACCTCCAGGCATAATGTGTACGGACATTTCCCCCAGAGAGGGCTGATATTAAAAGTTCTAGGCTGCACTACAATGCAGCGTCATATAGTAAACATGCCAGTACTTGTGGGGTTCAGGGAAGCAGGGGCCACTGGGATAGTGCCAAAAGGCACCAGAAAGACCCAGGAGAGAATGGACCAATGGTATAGGAAGCTTGGAGAGGCTATAAAAGGAGCCTGCTTGCCCGCCAAAGGGGAGATTCCTTAGAGAATCCAAGCAGGAGAGACTGTTGGGGGCTAATTATCCCTAAGGCCAGATCTGGGGACCCAGCAGCCACCCTAGCCCCAGAAGTCAGGAAAGAGGCAGAGCACTTGAAATATACTGTGTTAGCAGGGGAGAAACTAAGCTGCTGACTGGTTTTCTGAGCGAGAGTGGACCCTGTATTGGGAGTTTGTAATTGACAGCCTGGATCTCAAGTTCAGAGACTGTGTAACCTGTGCTCCCCTCGGAGGGATAAGTATTTGGGACTGTGTGGAACTACTACTAGCCTGAGAGAAATTGTGTGTGCAGGGGCTTGAGACTGTGCCAAAGAACTGCATGTTTGCTCTTTAAAGAAATGTTTGTTCAGCTGCATGTCCAAGGTGGCTTCAGCCTGCCACAGCCCCCTAGATCGCCGAAAGCCAGAAGAGGTGAAGACAATCGACGAAAGGCCAGAAGAGTCAAAGACATCAACAGGTATGTAAGGATTAGACGCAAAAGACCTTAGAGGCGAAGCTGTGAGAGGCCTGACAGGTGACATCCCGCTGTTGCATATCTGTATCCTGCTGTAGTGCTTCATCACCAACTGTTGCAGGTACCAGAATGGTACCATTGAACTGTTTCCTCTAACCCACTGAAGCTTCAGACTGTAAGTACCTCTAGGCTGAAGCTCTGAGAATCTTTTCTGTATTCAGCTAGTTAGCTAGTTAGGCTTCAGAGGGGGTAAGCCCTGGGCAGGACTGCAACAGACATCAACCTCAGCCCAGGCGACAAAGTGAACAATTCGTTGTGTTTGAGATTTTTTAGGCTGCAATGAAAGTACCCTAGTTCAAGTGAAAGATTGTTATCCTCACAGCATCCCAGTATCTTGGAACATCACCCTACATCCACAGGTAGGCCACTAGCCTATCTGGTTAGAACGGTGAATTCTGTATCGCATGGTTGCAAAGCACATGGTCAGAATAGAGAACTGTAATACAGTGATAGACAGAATGCCACAGGTCAGGTTAGCGCTATCCCTGTGGCTGTATTGCAGTCACGGGGGGGGGAAGGGATGCATTTTTGTGCTGGGAGGTGTTCCACTGAGCAGCTGCCATGGCACAGAGGATAGTGCCACAGGCAGCAGAGGGCAGAAGAACACTGGTGGGCTGGGGTTTGATTCCCGGTCCCAGGAGGTATGCTTTTTTTTTTTTTATGCTGGGATGTGTGTCATGTTTTTTGTCACCTCCCGATCTGTGGGGGTACTGTGTCTGCCCTCCCATTTGACCTGTGTCATTCCTCTTCCTCTCCACAATCCCTTCCCCCGAGGTTTCACCCCTGCCCTGAGTTGCCTCCCTCTGAAGGTGATTATATATAGTGGGGGGTGTTGGGGGTGTGGGGGGCTCAACAGAAATCTGTGTGTTTTTTATGGTAGCAGTCTGTGTCTTCAGGGACTGCTACCATTGTCACTGTTCTTGCGGTTGGTGTTTTGGGCGGGTGCTGTTGTGGAGAGTGGCATTTTTACTTCGCTCTTGTGAACTGCGCAGTTTTGGCATGTGCAATCCTAACCTAGTGCCAACTGCCAGCACCCCAATGTAGTACCCACCGCAACAGACTAACTGTTACCTAATGGGCATTTGGGGGGGTCTGGGTGTACCCGCAGGTGGGAGATGTGGGACAGTGTGGGGTAACCTTGTTGTTATCATTTACTGTTTTGGGCTATTTTCCCTTTTTTCCCTCCCTATAATAAAAATGAGGTTATTTATTTATTTTTTTATACTTCTTTTTATTGAAATCAAGAAGGTTGTACAAGTCCATTTATACAAATCCCAATAGAGTCATGCGACTTACAAATGAATTGAAGCCCTTATATAATACTTTCAAAATTCCATAACTTGACAGTATCTGCAAAGCTTCTATACATATTCTATGAAGCCTTATATTCAATATTATGTATAAAAGGAAATCTTTTGCTTTCTCATTATCTTATCCATAATAAAAGTAATGTAATTTATTGAAACAAAAACTAAAAATAAAGGGCTTAAAAGCTGTTGTCCCCCCCCAGTCACTCTTCTTTGAGTAATACCTGACTTACTACTGCTGTGAACTTTTCATTATTATAGCTTTTCCATTCTAACCTTAAAGGAACTTGGAGTAATGCTGTACACGTCGGCATTAAGCACTGGAGATCCAGGAACTGTTGTCACCCTCCTCCCTGCTGGTACCTTCTATTTTTATTACAAATGATTACTTTATATCCAACTGAAAACCATGCTGGGTTAAGGTATACAAAATAATTCATAAGTCGCAAAACTACACAGGTTCAGCAATAATTCACATTTTATTAAATGAATAACGCATTTAAATGACAAACACAAAGGTCTCGTGTACCTTATTTCATTAAAGAGATGAGTTGATTTGGAATTATTTTGTTTGATTATGTTAAATTGTCAGCTGCATACATTTCCAACCGGGTCCCTCTATTAATGTATGCTTTTTGTCTATGTTGTGAAGCATGTGTAATACATTCCATTTCCTGTATCTGAAGCACTGTTGTAACCCAGTCTTTTTCCTCAGGTGGTATGGGTTGTAACCAACGACTGGTTAGTGTTTTTAGAGCAGCAGCTATTAGTATATGCCATAAATATTTAGCTTCTTTCCCTTTTGACCCAAGTGGTTCTGGACCAAGTATGTGTTCGGGGCCTATGAGTTCCCCCTCTACTGAGACAATGTTTTTAATGTGGGCCATCACAGCTTCCCAGTAAATCTTTAGTTGTGAGCACATCCAAAAGATGTGTGCATGTGTGGCACACTGCTTACCGTACTGCCTCCAGCAGGTTGTGGATTTAGATCTGCCCGATTTGGTTTGGAATTTAGGGACCAGGAAACACCTAATCCTTAACCTCCATAGAAACTCTCTCCAACTCAGGGATGAGAAGATTGTCCAAACAGCCAGCCATTTTTTTTCCCATGCATCCTGTGGGAGCTGTATGTCCAACTCTTCTTCCCATTTTAATTTGATATGCTCAATTGTAGTTTCCTGGTCATCTATATAATTTGCATATAGTAGGATCATAGCCCCTTTAGGTGATGAACAGTCTCAAATGGTGGCAGAGGGGTACCTATTCCTCTTAGGATTGCAGGGTTATTAAGATGAGTTGTGACATAATTCCTAAGTTGGGAATACCAAAATCTGTCAGCCTCAGCTAAATTATATCTCTGTGCTATGACTTCAAATGCAAGACAGTGGATCCCTGCATGAGCTGCCATGGTGAATGAAAACCCTCCTTTGCTCGACGCCTGAACCAAGGGTCCAGTTTGGCCGGAAGGAAATGTTCATCCCACACCTACCATTTATATCTCCAAGGGGAAAGTGCTGTGTGGCCTCTCTTGATGCCCCTTTTCCAACCTCCCAAGGATGTCTAAACCCTGTCACCTGAATGTCTCCTCCTTTGGGTAACAAATCTACATGAAATGGCACAGCCTGTAGAGGTGGGCTCTGGACCATAGCCAGCTCCATGGATTTCCAATGTGACTGATGCTGTACATTCTGCCACAGAAACACTCTCTTCATCTGGGCGGCTATCCAGTACCCGGTAAGGTACGGCAGAGCCAGACCTCCCTGTTTTTGGGGCAGGTATAATATAGTTTGTCGAATCCTCGGCCTTTTAGAGTTCCACACATAATTTAATAAATGTCTCTGCCATGTTACCAACTCCTGTTGGGGAAGAACACAAGGTACACTCTGAAAAAGATAAAAAAATCTCGGTAGTACATTCATTTTTGTTGTCTGAACCCAGGCCTGTAGTGACAGTGGGAGAAGTGACCACCTTCTATAGTCACTCTGTATGTTTTTAACTAATGTTGGATAATGATCCTTAAATAGACTGACTGCGGTTTGTCCTAGGTAGATTCCCAAGTATTTCATCTTTGTAAGATCCCACTGCATTGAGTATTTGTCTCTTAATTGGGGAGTGGCCGAATAGAAGAAAGGTAATACCTCTGTTTTAGTGTTATTAAGCAGATATCCCGAAATCTCAGAGAATTCCCGAATTTGTGTCATCACTGCTGGAAGGGATGCATCAGGGTCTCTTAAAAAAAGTAAGACATCATCCGCATATAGTCCTAATTTGTGTTCCGTTTCCCCAATCTTTATTCCCTTAATATTTTGGTTTAACCGAATAGCTTGGGCTAGCGGTTCTATATATAGGGCAAAAAGTAAGGGAGAAAAGGGGCATCCCAGCCTGGTCCCTCTCCCCAGCTGAAACAGTTTAGCAATATGTCCATTTAATGGCACGTATCCCACTGAGGACTGGTAGTGCCAGGAAATAAAATGACACAATTGTATGGGAAAGCCCAATCCCTTCATGGTTGCCTGTAGATATGGCCACTGTACCCTATCAAAGGCCTTTTCTGCATCCAGGCTCCTCAATAGGGCTGGTTGTTTAGTTTGGTTTAGATGATCTGCGGCATGCACTGCCCTGCAGATGTTATCTGGGGTCTGGCATCCCGGGGCAAAACCTGTTTGGTCAAAATGAATAAGCTGTGGTATATTTTTTTCCAAACTTCTAGTTATTATACCTGTTATAATTCTGTAGTCCGTATTTAAGAACGAAATTGGACGATATGAAATACAATTTGCAGGGTCCTTAGCAGGTTTTGGCAGTACCGCAACTATCACTTGTGTCCATGAGGGGGCCATCTTAATTAACTTTTTTTACTGTCCTGTGTTAAGAGAACATTGTAAGCCCTATTTAATATTAGAACTACTGAGTCCCAAAAGCGTTTATAAAATTCCCCGGGGAACCCATCAGTTCCCGAGCATTTTCCTGTTTTCAACCGTGCTGTTTCTGCAGCTATTTCTAGACTATAGATGGGTGAAATTAGCTTCTGAGCTGCTCCCTGTGAAACCTGGGGGAGATGTAAAGCATTCAGAAAGTTCATTATACTCTCCATGTCTGGGTGAGCGTCTGCTGTGTATAATGTTTGATAATATTCAGTAAATGCGGAAGACAATTCTAAGGTGTCATATTGGGGGACTTTCGTGTGAGGGTGAAATATCTTTGTTTTCGATTCCTCACCTTTCTCTGATGGAGCCTACTGGTCAGTAATCTAAGCACACGAGGACCACCATCATAACAACGTTGCTTTAAGTAGAGCAGATTTTGCTCCACCTGGTAACCTGGCATGGTATTTAGCTCTTTCTTTATGTTAATCAGCTCTTTTTTCCTCTTTGAGTCATATTTACTTTTCTGTAGTGTTTCTAATGTGGTTATTTGGGACTACATTAGAAGCTTTCTTTCCTCCCTTCTTTTCTTGTTATAGGCTGAGATACAGTAGATATTACCTTTCCCTGCACAATGGCTTTTATGGTGTCCCAAAGAATAGTAGGAGATGTTTCTGGGGAATCATTCATTTTTTTTTCTTTTTTTAGGAGGTTAGGACAATGTTATCGTATTCAGAACAGTTTAGAATCATTCATTTCTAATGCTACTTTAATACTATCTTTTATTTTGGTTTGGGTATCTTTAGATTCTATAAGTCATGTGTTTAAATGCCAAAACGTATTTTTTGGGGTCTGCCCCAGCATCATTTTTAAAGAAACAGGAGCATGGTCTGGCAGAATTATGTCTCCAATTGTCTCCTCTTGAAGCTGAGAGACTGTCTCTTTTGGGACCAAGAGGTAGTCTAGCCTAGTATATGTTTTATGAACTGCAGAGTAAAATGTAAAGTCATTTTTCTGCCCATATTTATATCTCCATGCATCAGTGTAACCCAATTCCATAAGTAATTTTCCAGCTTTATGAGCCACCCTATGATCCATGCATCTAACCTGGGACGTAGTGCCCAAATGTTCATTCAGAACCAAATGTAAGTCCTCTCCCATTATCAAGGTGCCCTCAGTCCATTCAGTAATTTTCATGAACATCCCCATATAAAAGGGGTAGTCCGGACCCGGTGGTGCATAGAATGAGGCAAGTGTCAACATCGGCCCTTTATACATGCCCTTAATAAGGGCATAACAACCTTCTGGATCCACTAATGTGTCTCTTAACTCAAACAGAATTCACTTTGGGATCATTACCACCGTGCCTCTTCTATGTCCACTCCTGTAAGATGAGGCCACCACGTGTGCAAATCCAGACTTTGCCAACTTATCATGCTCCTATTTTGATAGGTGCATTTCTTGTAAGAAAATGAAATCCAGTCCTATTTTTCTAATTGATGAGAGCAATTTACTTCTGTTTACAGGGTTGGTGAGACCAGGTACACTATATGTCAAAAAGGTTGTGTTAACTTGTGCCATTTTGTAAACCTAAATTTGTCATGTATGTATCCCATATCCCCCAAGCCCTTGCCTTTTCCTCATAGGGTGACTCATAAACCCGGTGAGAGACGACAGCTTGAAACCCACGTGTAACTATACACTTTACAAATTCCTCAACTGGTATAAACCTTGTAACTATGGTACAAGGTAAAACTGCACTTCCAAGGTTGGAGGTCTGGAATTTCAGACCACTATTCTCTGCTCCCTCAACTAGCTTAAGCTGAGCTGAGTGGGTGGAGGCAAGAGAGGTTTGTGCATCCCAGATTTCGGGACCCCCTCGCTGAGCCCCTCGTTGTGTAAACGGGCTCTTACAAAAAATGTAGAAATTAGGACATCCAGAACCTGCACAGCATACACAGGGGAAGGAAAAAACTCCAAACCTATGCATCTAAGGCTGAAACAAAATATAACAGCAGTAAACTCATGCCTTATGCCCTGGTGCCTTATCATATAACTTGTGGCGGCACCTATATCAGGGGTTGCATCGATCCATCTCGTGCATTTGCCTTTTTGTTTTCCTCATAAAACTGTTCCCAATTTCCTTTGTCCCCTCCCCTCCGGAACAGCCGTATTCTCTGCCAGCTTTGTCTGCATCCGTTACGCTAGCATACATGGAAGGGGGAGCAGCATTGTACTTAAATAATCCAGTTCTCCCATCTCCAGGCATTTAGACCATCGTACCTTTAGATATAAACTTGTGCAAAAGAGCCAATCACCACCTAATGCATAGGCTCTCAAAAATGAAAAACAACACTAAAATCATGGCTAATGTTTGCCGAGGGTGTCTCCCCTTCAGTAAAGTCATTGGCTGAGCACGTGCAGATATAGAGGATTATGTATGAGCAGTCATACATAACAAGGATACTCTTGTGTCAAGAGGTTTCCTTGGTAACAGATGACCTCGAGAGCACAGCTTGAGAGGTACTCTGTTACCAAGGGAACCTCAAGATACAAGAATGTCCTTGTTTGTGTATGACTGCTCATACACGATATTTTATAGTATATGGGCAGTCACAGCATAGAAAATCACACAAAGCCAGCTGGAGAAGACAACAGAAAATAGAAATTTTAACATTTTCTTTTTTTTTTAACTGACACAGTGTGCTGCAAATATTTCTGCAAGTTCAAGTTTAAAAAAAACCACAACTTCCAGCTTAACTGGATTGAGGAAAGCAACTATGTGGGCCTTGCGGTCCTTATCTGCCATCAACTTCTATGTTTCTATGTTTCATTCCAAGTTGTTCTGCTGCAGTAGTGACATAGCCAGTGCAGCATAACAGCTGTGATGACATAGCTGCTGCAGCATAACAACTCCATTCTAGTAATGGATTTCTATCCATAACAGCATTCTACCATGCACTATAAACTTATAATAACTGGTCAGCAGTTTCTCTCAATGTACTGATCAGGTTGATATTTTCCATAACAACCGGCTGGTTGTTATGACATTCATGAGCCATGCCAGTCAAACTATGCTGCTGCCTCATTGGCCAACATTCTGTATGTGGGCGGGGCCAAACAGTCTCACAAACTGCTGGAGAAAAATTACTGTCTATTATTATAAAAAATAAAAGATGGGGAGGGTGTTTATGAGAATTTATGCACACTCCTCGTTGGATGCTTTGATAAACCCCTCGGGCTTCGCCCTCGGGGTTTATGTAGCATCCCACAACTAGGGTGTGCATTAAGTTCTCATACCAAACCCTTCCCCATCCATTATTCTCTATGTTGTTTGCTCATCTATAAAGTGTTTTGCTCAAACTGAGCTCGGTATGTATAACTTAAATGGAATTGGTTTTCTTGCCTACGATCGACAACATCAGGGTCTAACATCCGTTTCTCTGTAGTAGTTGTCCATATCGTTGAAAGAAAAAGAAAAATACATACTGTTAATTGGTACAGCATCCCGAAAGTCCATCTGCTTAATCAGTCCACAAAAGTATTCAAATGTTGAAGCTTATAATCTAGAGATGTAGAGGTTGGTTCAAGTAGAGCAGTGGAGGAAGCTGACCCACTGCCCCTCTCACTCATTCAACCCAAGCCGATCGGCCCTTTATCTCTTCCAATGCAACCAACTCCCCATTAAGGTTGGAGCCAGAAGCACCTGCTTGAACAATAAGTCCTCTTCATGTTTCATACTCCGTCTTGCTCTCTTTCATCCTCCGGCACCCCCTGGAGCCTTTTCATCCAGTTTTGGATGACTTTTGAGGTGGCTGAAGTCACCCGCAGGCCACGTGAACTAACTCTGCATTTTGAAACTTCTTGCCAGCCATTTACCAAATCCTTCCACGTTTGTGTAGGCTGCTTGTCACTTGTTGGAATATCAATTCCACTCTGATTAAGGCATCACGGGCCTCCTGTGGAGTGAGATAAAGTTCTGGTCCTTCCTTCCAGAAGACTCTCAGTTTTGCTGGGAATGGGGTTTGTATGAGTATCTGTTTTGCTCGCAGGGTATTAATTATTTCTGAATAGGCCAAGTGCTGCTTTTGTATGTCTGGCAGATAATCTTGGTCAAAAAACAAACGGCTGTCCAGGTATTTAACTTTTTTTTTCTGCCAAGGTCTCCGAAGTATATCCTCTTTTGTTCTGTAACTATTGAATTTTAGCACCACAGAGCATGGTCTGGCTTGTGCGTCTTTTGGTTTAGGTTGTAGGGCTCTGTGAGCACGCTCTCTACACAGCTTATAACCCGGTGGAAGGTCCAACACATCTTTTAACATATCGGTTAGGACGTCTGCCATATTCTCTGTATCTGCACCCTCTTTCAGCCCATATATCCGCAAATTACCTCTGCAAGCCCTACTTTCCAAATCCATGCATTTATTTTCCATATCTATGGTGTGTGTACATAAGGCCCGGACCACTTCCCCTATATGCAGAGTATTGTCTTCGGTTGTCAAGATTTGTCCTCTGTCTCCTGGACTCACTTCACCAACCAAGTTAATTTCTGGTTGATTTGCTTAAATTCTGTTTGGTTCTCAGCCCTCATCTCTCTGAGTTCTGTCAGGATTGTATCGAATTGTTGCCTCGACAGTTGCTCCACCTCTTCTTCAGTATCATAATTGGGCCCCGAGTCTCGTTGTTGGGATGGACTGCGGCCACATGTAGATATTGTAGGCAGCAATCCCCCTCTCATCTGGATCCATTTTTTGAGGTGTTGGTTTGATCTGGTGCCACAATCTCTCTCCGTACCCCCTCTGGACATTTGAGTAAGTTTATTTTTGATTTTTAGGTATTTGAGGAGGTTTTTTCCCAAAGCATGTGCCGAGCTCAAAGGTCTAGTTGCCTAGCTGTTCTGTGATGTCACTGGAAGTGAAAAGTGAGGTTAATTTATAATGCAATTGCATATTGCTGTTCATTGCAAAGTGTGTATTGTTACTGTGTGGGTAAGGTCCTGTGGGGGCAGTCGTGTTTTCCTGTGAGGTGGTAACCTGCAGTTTATCCAACAGGTATCCCATATCACTACCCCAGGTGGAGGCTCCATGCCATTCTACTCCTGTGCATCTAGTCCACTAGTGAACCCAGACCCACCCCTTTGAGAGGTGTGTGTCCAGGTGAAACCCGAGGGCCCTGGAACAGCCAAGGGGAGTCAAGGGGCTGTTACATAAACTTGGTGCAAGTGTTATATTTTAAGTCCTGCTGGTGATGGGCATTGAGAGATGGGTCAACCAAAGGGGTCCACCACCGGGAGCAATCCTCAGAAGTCAAAAGGGGTGGTCAGCAAAAAGGACCTCCAGCCCACAAGCATGGAACGAGGGCCAGGTGGTGGCAGGGACATAAGCTTGGCCAGACTGAAGCAGAAGATTGAGCTGCTCTGGAAGTCAGTGACAGCCATGGATAAGAAGCTGGATATTATTAACTGGAGGCTTACAGTGGGTGAGCAAAAAGATGGACATTATACAAACAGCTGTGTAGGACTATAACGCTGCCACAGAACATGTACAGTAGGCCGCTACTCAAGTAATTAAGAAGAACTCCCTACTCTACGGGTGCCTGAATGTTTTAGAAAACTAGGGTTAAGTGTCAGACATCTGGGTGGTGAGTCTCCCAGAAGACATAGAGCAGGACTTCATGTGTTTCTTTATGTCTAACTGGCTAATGGAGAGCCTGAAAGTTGAGCCAGAAGGGTGATGTTTTCAAATCAAAAAATCCTACCAGGTGACGTTAAGAAGGACGCTGAGCTGTTTCTGGCCCAGGTACTATGACAGTAGTAATGTGGGGGCCCCAAGCGAGATATAGAATCTTGCGGTTTGCAAGGCAAAGGAAAGAAATTCTGGTGGACAGGGCCAGAGTTTCCCTATATCTGGACCTCAGCTATGCTACAAGGCAAAAGCAAAAACAGTTTGATGGAGTCTGGGCCATTCTGCAAAAGACGAATTTGACCTGCTCCATGCTTTTCCCTGCATGACTCCGCATAGTTCATCAAAACCAGGTTTTCCAGTGTGCAAACCCAAAAGATGTGGGCTGCTGGTTGAAGCAACTGGACGAGTCACCTGACTGCCAGCTGGAAGAAGGCATCTCAGAAGTCAAGCAAGACCATGAGGAGGGACAGTACATCCACTTTTTTATTGTTTATCAGACTGTGGACTTGAAGAGTGAGAAAAGCACACCTGTTCTGGAATATTCTGTGCACTGCAGGGGGAGACGTAACCTAACTAACATAGGCCACTGACATGGGGAGGAGTGCTTCTTTTCCACCTGATGTCCTCCTTTGGCCAGCTTTTCCCAGTGGGGGCCTTCCCTGGCCTAGAGGAGGGAATGCTCAGTTATTGTGGGTGCCACCTGCAGGAGCCCTGATGGTGTGCTGGAGGGCTGCTAGTACGGGGGAAATGAGGCTGTCATGTGGCATGCTGCTGTGGCACTTCCATTGCTTTTCTCGCACCCCTCCTCTCCATTCACTTGCACACACTAACAGCTGGCCTGGGGGGTGATGCCTGATGGTGCATAGTCACCGACTCCACCAATGGCAGCTCCAGCATGTGACAACCAGGAGCCACTGCTTGAGTAAAGTGGCGAGCACTTGACAGCGTCCCACTAGAGGCTCTTGAAAGGGGGACAGGAGGACTTCCGGTGATGTCCCGGAGCCGGCAACAAGCTGCTGAGGAGAGCTCCCATCCCAAGAAGCCTAAAAACACATTAATTTTCTGAATAACTGCATTCAAAACAACCAAGATGGCAGGCAATGGACGTATGAAGGAACGCCAGGGCAGAATGAAACTAAAAACTAACACTGGGAGGTAGGATGTCGCTGGATTGAGATCTCACAATGGGACAGTAGCCGGAGCCCTTCCCTTGCGAGCACGGCAGACATGGAGGAAGAAAACAAACACCTTTCTCACTCTCAATTTGAACAGTTGTTTAAAGAGATCAAAGAGATGAGAGCAGAGACAAAACCTGAGTTTCGGCAGCTGAATCAAAAACTGTCGGGACTAGAGATTAGAGTGGAGAGTGGAGAGCGTAGAGGAAAGGGTGCCTGCAACAGAAGATGGGGCATCTCAGACAGGCCTTATATTGCAAGCTCTAATAAGCCATACAGAACGCCTACAAGAAAAATACACAGACCTAGAGAGCGCCGCTCACGAAGGGAGAATATCTGATTATATGGCTTACCAGAGGGGTTGAAGACTGGTCGGATGGTCGATTTTATTGCAGACCTACTCGCACATGTCTTACAGCTCTCCCAGGCTATCAGCTAGGCATCGAGCGGGCCCACAAGGTGTTACAGCCAAAACCACCTGCATCAAGTGCATAACCTCCCTCTATTATTATCAAATTCAACAGTTACAAAGTGAAAGAGGATGTTTTAGCTGGGGCTTGGAAGCAAAAGGAGGTAACCTACTTGACAAACTGCCTTTTTTTTTACCATGACTTTCCTCCTGAAATCCAGAGACAGAGACTCAAGTATGTGGACATCATAAACCTCCTCTGGGCAAAGGGGATACATTTTCACACACTGTATCCCACAAGGATGAGGATTTTCTGGTCAGAGGGAGTTTGGATATACGACTCGCTGGAGGAAACCAGGAAGGCCTTGAAGGAAAAGGATCTTATGGAGGCCCAGAATCCGGTAGCAAAGAACTCAAATTCCAACCGGGCCTCAGAGTACATAGCGGGTTGGTTGCTAACGCTGAGTAGGAGGAAGAGAGGACGTGGGGCTACAACATCATCATTAGCTCCTCTTCAAGCTTTTCGAGCACTCCTGCAGTAAGTCCTTGAAAACTGGAGCAACCAGAGCAAAGATACGTAGGACTGAGTTGGTAATCTTACCTATTTTGGTAGCAATTCAGTGGTCTTCTCCTAGCCTGTCATCTTCTTAAATAGCTGAAGGTGCATAACTGTCTGCTATCATCGAGGAGATATTCTTAACGCTGAGGCATACAGGCCTTAACTTAAAGAAAGAGAAACTAAGACGTGGAAGGCTGGTCAGACTTGAATGACTGTAAACATGACAGCAGCTTACAAATGCGACTTCATTTGCGTCTTATTTTCAGTTTCCTAGAAGAGTTCTGTACTGCTAATAGTAGTCTGAAAGGAAGTACATTGTTTATCCCTGTCAGCAGTTTAGCCCAGTGGACAGATACAGAATTTAAACCTGTTTTATACAGTTTTCTTCCTGCTCATTGCCTTCCTTTTTTCTTTTTCTTTCAGCATGATAAGAACGTAGTAAGAAATATATAAAAGCATTACTTTATGGTTTGGGCTTGGAGGGGTATTTTTTCTCGCATAAAGAGAACTTACAGTGAGATTTTCTAGCAGTCTTGGGGGCTCAGCAACATCACAAAAATAGCTCTTGCAGTCTCAGAGCCTACAGTCTTTGACTAGGGCTCCCGAGGAGAGCCGCAGCAGGTGTGGCAGGACCTTTTTTCCACCTCCTCATTCTGGTTTCCTTCCCATTGCAGGAAGAAGGGGCCAGATATAGAGATCCAATTTTTTTTGCCAGGGGTCTCCACAGTTGGAAGTCTTAAATGTGGTTTTTCAATCACTGTATGAAGTTTATAGTTCAAAGTTTGTTTACTATACATTTGAGAGGGATGTTCGGACAACCATGCAGCATACTGGCTGGGTGTGTGGGAGGGGGAGGGAACTAGAGACACAGAAAATAGTGAAGCTAATTCATTCTAACATGTCAAACAATAAGAAAAATGGATAAATCCAGTGTTACAGTACTGTCTTATAATGTTAATGGGTTATCCCATCCCATAAAGAGGAGCAGAGTTGTGTCATTTTTGCGTAAGTCAGATGCTGCCTTTATAATGTTGCAAGAAATGCACGAGTAGAGAGGAGCATGATAAGCTGTGTAGATTTAGATACTAGATGGTTGTGGCCTCTACATACAAGAAGGGTCGTAGCAGGGGAGCTGCAATTTTGGTCCCCACTAGGACCCTCTTCGAATTAAAGGACTCGATAACAGATAAAGAGGGTAGGTTTGCAGGTATATAAGGAGTATATAATGGAGCTGTGATTACACTGGTGTCCATCTATGCACCTCCAGGCTCTGAATTCCCTTTTTAAGGGATCTTTTCCTTAGAATTGCCGAACAGGTCGAGGGTCACCTAATTATAGGGGGGGACCTCAACTTAAGATTTAACCCCACCTTGGACACTTCATTGCAGATAACAAGGAGGGAAACCGGAGTTGCGAAAAAAGTGGTGAAACTAGTGGGGGAATTGGGACTAGTAGACGTCTGGTGCCAGATGTATAAGGGCTCTAGGCAATATACTTTTTTTCACATCCACACCAACATATTCCAGGCTGGACTATTTTCTTGTTCCCAGGGAGTCATTGGGCATATGTCACTCTACATGGATGGGAGACATGACATTATCAGACCACTCTCCTATTTACATGAAGGTCACCCTGGGCCCGATTAAACGTTCCACTTTCCTGAGGTTGAATGCTTCTCTACTTCAGAATGAGGACACACAAAAAGTAATTAAGGAGACAACAGAACAGGCAGTTTAGGAGAACGATGGACCAGAAATTTCCCCGGGGATCCTCTGGGACACCATAAAAGCGATTATAAGGGGCAAGTTCACTGCAATCTCCTCTAGGCTTAAAAAACAGAGGGAATCCCAGAAAACATCTCTACAGGAAAAGATTCGTTATTTAGAACAAAAGCAGCAACAAAAACTAGACAGAGAGAGAGAGAGAAGTAAATTGCTGGCAAAGCTGAAAGCCGAAATGATAGTGCTCCTGGATTGCCAGGTTGAGCAGAGGTTAATATATTTAAGACAAAGATACTATGAGGGGGCCCTAGGGCCCTCAAGCTTTTAACTAGTAGATTACATCAGCATAAAGCTAAAGCCAGTATTCCTAAGATTAGGGATTCCATAAACAAGAAATTGCAATAAACGATAGCGGGGATAGCAAACACTTTCAGGACCTTTTATGGAAAACCATATAGCAAGGGTAACTCCCCCCTACTGAGGAGATTGAGGGTTTCCTCTCCCCTCTTAACTTGCTACATTATCAGAGCAACAGAAAGGGGCACTTGTGTCCCCTTTCACAATAGGAGAAATAAATACTGAAATTAAACGTTTAAAAACAGGAAAATGCCCGGCATGGATGGTCTCCCCAACTCATTTTTTAAGCAATTTAGAGATCAGATTTCCCCCCTGCTATCCAGAGCATATAATTATGTGTGGTCTGAGAAGGGTACTATGGCCCCACTGTGGTCACAGGCAATAATCTCGGTACTTAGTAAACTGGCCAGGGATCCAACTAATTGCTCTTCTTACCACCCAATCTCGATCTTAAATACAGATTACAAGATATTATCAGGCATTATAGCCAGGAGATTGAAACACATACTCCCAGGAATTATACACCTGGACCAAACTGGGTTTGTTCTGGGTAGGCAGACCATGGATAACATAAGAAGATCTGTAGATATAACAGAACATTTGCAGAAGATTACTCAGCCTACTTGTGTCATGAGTTTGGACACTGAAAAAGCTTTCAATCAGGTCTCTTGGGCCTTTTTACAGGGCACCCTGGCCGGCTTTGGATTCCCACCCTTGTTTAGCCAGATTGTTGCTAAACTTTACTCAGCCCCGACAGCATATATCAGAGCCAATGGTTTCATTTCTGTATGCTTACACTCAAGGGGTACAAAACAAGGATGTCTTTTGTCCCCCCCTCCTTTTCGCGTTGTACATCGAACCCTTAGCCCAAAGCATTAGGCAGAATCCAAAAATAACAGGGGGTAAATCTGGGGAATAGGCAGGGCTCTCAGACTATACCCTGAACTGGTCAAAGACAGAGGTTTTAGCTCTGGTTGACCATGTTCCCCGAGCAATTAAGGAGAACTACCTGATGAAGTGGAATTGTGACAATAATAAATATTTGGGGATAAAGTTAGGTAAATGCCCAGCTAATCTGTTTAAGGATAATTACTCCCCATTGATTCGACAAATAAGGGCTGACTTGCAAAGCTCGAATTTACTGCCCTTTCCCCTCTATTCAAGACTTCAGATTCTAAAAACTAATGTGCCCCCAAGGCTACTCTATCTAATTCAATGTGTCCCCTGCTTGATCCCCCAGAGAGAGATGGCAAACTGGCAGAGGAGGTTGTTGGCTTTCCTTTGGGCACATGGCCAGTCTAGGGTGGCTAAGAAAACTCTATTTCTCCCTAAACAGGAGGGGGGCAGAGCATGTCCAAATCTGCTAGATTACTGGATCACAGCTCAGATGAAAATGGCCCTTTTATGATCACGCCCAACATATCAGGCACATTGGCAGCAGATAGAACTTACACAGCAAAATAACTATTCTCTGCGAGCTATTTTGTTTAACTCCCCATCACAAGTAAATAAGTACACTTTTCCCTTAACCTCTATGCGTACAACATTATGGGGATGGTTTATGGGAACTAAAAAGGAATTTACACTCAGAAATATGTGGAGGTTTACGTGGTGGAATATGGACAAACATTTCTTACCGGCAAGCCAATATACTTGGTTCCAAAGACAGGCAGACAACGGTATATTTGCAGCCTGGCATCTGCTTCAAGAAAATACCATTATTTCATTTGAAGTAGCCCGAACCCGTTTCTCATGGTCAGCCTCTGATCTTTTACATTACTACCAACTTAGAGACTATATAAATAATATGTTACGCCAGGCTACAACCTGGGAGGATTCCAGACCCTACCCTACATCATTTGAAAAAATTTGGGGACTACACATGGTAAAGACTACTCTGTTTAGATGCTTTCTCAAGCTAATAATGTCTCTGCTGTGATGATGTAAATATTGTCATCCAAATATTGTAAATAAAGTCTGAATATATCTACATCCTGTACTTACTGTAAATACTGTAAATAATGTCAGTGACAAATGTCTGTAGCACATGCTGTATGTTGCTGTTGTTATACCCTGTCTGTATTAGCTTCTGTCTTACATGTGACGAGGTACCTTTTCAAATGAGCCTCTGGCTCAAAGGTTGTAAACTGATATATCAAATAAATAAAAAAATAAAATAAATAAAGGGGGAATTACAATGTTACACTGGAACCTGATTGCAGATAAGGCCCATAACATGCAATCCATACAAAAGAAGTGGGAACAAGAATTTGATGTAGTACTAAGCTCCTCCTCTTGGAAGAATGTATTCAGAAGTTGTTGGAAAATGACTTCATCCCCAGGTTGGCAGGAATATGCTTGGAAAGTTAGAATTAGATATTTTTTTAACACCTTACAGATTAGCCAAGATGGGCACCATTCCCAGTGCAGTATGTTGGAAGCAATGTGGCTGTACTGTATAAATGCTGATAAAGCACACATTTTGTGGAGTTGCCCAATAATTTAAAAGTTCTGGGACCAAGTAAGGCAACATTTGCTGGAGCTGTTTGGAATAGCTTTGGGGGTAGGCCCTGAGAAGTTGATACTGGGTATTTACCCAAAAGAAATTAAGGGAAAGGAGGGTCGATATTTATGGGCAATTTTAATCATAGCCGCCCTTAAGGCTATCACCAAAAAATGTCTCCAACAGACCCCCCCCCAGACATAACAGACTGGATGGCTGTCATTACCCAAATTCAAAATATGGAATGCATAACTTTTGCAACAAATCACAGAAAAGAAATGTTCTTAAACAGATGGACTAGAGATGGGAAATGTATAAAGACAAGATAAAATGAGTAACCCCCCTCCTTATTTTTCTTTCCACCTAACCAATTGAAATCAACTGCATGGTAATTACAATCTCCCCGTTCTGTATTTTTTTAAATGATTTATGTTGTTTTTAAATAAGTAGAGCTCTTAAGATATAGGTTTTTCTTCTTTTTTAGAATTTGTTTAAAATACTGCAACCTTGTAAGTGTTTAGCAAAAATGTGGTGCAAAACTGAATGTTATGAGTGTTTTTTGCTGTATGGACAAGAATTGAAATAAACAAGTATAAAAAAAGAAGGGACAGGAAAGGTAACATGGGATTTAGTGACTTTGTAGTATGCTGTATGCCAGTTTATAGTCGGAGAACGGATGCATCATCACAGTAACATTTCCATTTGTCATGTTTATATGTAGGTGCAAGTAGGGTTGCTTCTGTAGTTCTTTGAATGACAAGAGATGTGTCAGCATGTGAGCCTGCAGGTGCCCCCCCCCCCACACACACAGTGGTTAAACTTGAAATGTTTACTTCAGGCACTTTCACCTCTAGAGCTGCAGGTGCAGGTGGGGGTGGGGGCAGCATATCACCTCTGCCATCTCATAAGTAGTGAAACTCTTCTCTGGTATTCAGTGAAGCAAGATGACAGGTGCAGGAGCTCTCAGACATACAATTTTGTGAGAGCCGGGGGAAGTAAGTTACTGTGAGTTCCTGCACAATTTAACCCCTACACACACACACACACACACACACACACACACACACACACACACACTGTTTAGTGAAGCCTGCTCCTGTGATTATCTTTTGAAAGATTACTATATTTACTAAGGGTGATCTGGTTTCTGACTGTATCTCTGGGAAGTCACAAATTTATGAACTCATATACCATGTTTTTAACTGTATTTTTCTATATTGCAATGGCATATCAATGAGCAATTAATAAATAAATAAATGTCACAGTAGTATGGCATGCCACAACAAAACATGATGAAGGATGAAAAAGCAGCTGGCCCCCCCTCCCTCTTTACTATGGGGTGGGCAAGTCATTCCTAAGTGCTGCCTACCCTAGGGACTCATAACTGTAGAACTACAAGAAACTTTTTTAGACCATTGCACACTTATTGATAGACTATGTCATTCCCTCAGTTGTAATTGGGACACACAGAAATATAGAATTTGTTGGTAGAAAGGACTGCTTGGCTCACCTAGTCTGTCCAGATGTTCCCTGCCTAATCTGTCTCCACAGACCCTAACTGGCCATCAGCAACCCTCCCCCCTTAATGGCCATTTTATTTAGTAATACCTGTATTCCCCTATGTCAGTCCTATGCATTCTTGAAGCCCCCCCTCACTGTTTTTGCCTCCACCACTTCCGCTGGCAGTCTATTCCAGGCATCTACTGCCCTTTCAGTGAAGTAGTACTTCCTCACATCTGTCCTAAACTCCTCTCCAGCTTCATTGAATGCCGACTGGTCCTGGCGCTCTTTCTGATTTGAAAGAGACTCCCCTCCTGCACCCTGTTCACTGCTGTGAGGTACTTGTAGGTGTAGCTCTCTCCTTTCCCCCTTGTCTAGGGGCATGAATTAATCACAGATGGTCTGGGGGAACAAGAAGAGACCACAACAATGCAAAACCACTCCGAGCCTATGCACTGTGAGGGAATTTTTATATATCCTAAAGCTATGCTTGCTTTGAAAGCCATGCTGTAACAAAGTCATAATGAATGTAGTAGAAATTTCTGAGTTCATGCTGTTTTTTACAGGGTTATAGAATGATACTGAGGTTACTTGAGGTACATTTGTAGGAACAGAAAGCAAGATAAAACTGGGCAGAACTGGTTGTACCAGCCTGAATAACAGGCTCGGACAAAGTATAAGATAACAACATGCTTGGGCAAAATATAAGATAACAGCACATTGAGGCATTGAAGGCAAGCTGTACGTTGCTATGGTGTGAGTGAAAACTCATTGTTTCACTCAGGTCAGATTGACCCAGGCATATGTATCAAGAAGTATTGGGAAAGAAATGGAATAAGCAGTGGAAAAGTACCCCATACATTGGTATCAACTTGTTTTTCTGTTACATTGGTATCAACTTGTTATTCTGCTTTATGATTGGCTTGGACTGAAATGTTGGTATTTTTCAAGATAAGAAGTGCAGAATCTAGCTTATAAAAAGCTGCTATAAATTGTAATCAGGGAGCTTCTCCTTTGCAGAAGTCCCGCATGCATGTGTAAGGTTTGATCAAATAAAGCGACGTTAAGACAAAACCCAGTGGTGTGGTTTTGGCCCCTCATAATCGGGTTGTTTCCCTTGGACAAAAAGAAGGATATTTTTGTAGAACCCCATCAGGATGTGACGCCTAGGGGCCGGCGACACTCATCATCACTGTAAGTACAAGAATACCTTGGAGCGAGTGTGCACTATAAAGGACAGGCCTAGATAGAATGGGAAACAAGGAAAAAAAAAAAAATAAGCTGGGTCCGGAGTTAGTATTGTCCGGACTGGCAAAATGTATGTTTGACAAGTTTGGCCAAACAAATTACAAGGGCAACTGCACTGCCCTTTGTACTTGTAATTTGTGCTTGCTGCAAGTATATACTGTTAGAGCCAATGATGGCTTTCACAGTTCAGGCTGCTTTTAGGAGAAAAGCAGTGGCTGATTAAGCAACATTTAGAGAAAGAAAAATAAGCTACTGTGGATGTACGCACAGTAGGTGACTACAGAGCGGATGATTTGAAAATCCTCCCCCATGTTGCCCTATCTGTGTAGTTTCAAGTTTTTCTGTATCAATTTCAAGTCCTTGCCTCTTATAGAGGCTGAAACATTTGATCCCAAACCCAGGTACTGGGGACCTCTACCAGATGGATCTCAACCTAGTACTGTTAGAGATTTTTTGTTTTTGTTTTAAACTGCAAACCAGAGCTCTGGAAAAGACTTGGTTTGGCAGGTTACTAAAATGGCCAAAAGAAAACCTTTGAAAGGGTTAATAGCTGCAGCATTTGAAAATTATCATGAAGGTCCTGCAGTCGGTTTTCTCAAATCGGACCAGTGTATCAGAAAAGAAAAAGAAAAATACCTTGGCACCGGGTACGTCTGAATTTTTTTATTTAAAGTTGTTTTATGTCTGTCTGTTTTATTTCTGTAATACATATACTAAACAAGGTAATGCTCCGTCTTTCTCGTGCATATTTTCTAGCGTATATCTGTGTTCTGTAATTATGTTCTGTTGTCAAGGTTGTGAGATAGGATTGACTGCCTTCGGTGCACAACATGTTACAGTAAAAAAAAAGAAAAAGAAAAAGAAAGAGGAAGCTTCTTTGCCTCATATCTGACTGTTTTAATTGATTTATTTTTAATAAAACATTTGTGCTGCCTAGATAGGGTCAGTGAAGAACTTTTGTATGTAGTTGTTGGTTGGAGCAGGTAGTGTTGATGGTAAAGAGTTATGACGTCATAGATTGCAATGTGCAAAAAGATTTGTAGTTTGCAAGCAACATGCCAAGCTACTGCTAGGTAAAAATGTAATGTGTTAACAGCTATGAATGGCTTTATCATACTTCTAGTTATAACCAGAAACTTTTTGCAAAATGGTAGAGTGCCATATTTTGGCTATGCCCCAGAAGGTGTAACCATGTTATACTAGATGTGTTCACTTACAGATGGTATGTTGTGCTGTATTTTAAAGGTGTTGGAAGGTGTTTAAAAAAGAGTTTTGTTCTGAAAAGATTTGGCATGGAGATATGTATAAATTTGTTGGTTTAAAAGAGAAAAAAAAATTGTCAGTGTTACAAGACAGGGGGAGGCAGCACATATATCTAAAACACGTACAGTTTTCTAATGAAACTATGGGCATTACCTCAGCAAATTGGTGTCAAATAATGTCAGTCTTATTTTCTGTTAAGTATTTCTTTTTGTGTGTGCGTACTGTCTTGGCCAGCAGTTTTATTGTGTGCTCTATTATTATTTAAAGATATTTTAATATTAGTAGTGTTCAAGGACACTACAAAAATAACTGGGTTTGAACGACCCTTGCATGCACACTGTGACCTTTTGCACGTTATTTGACCTTCTTGTGTTTCAACATTTTATGTTACTACCAGTTCAAACTTGATGTGTAGTCCATACCTAAAGCACAACTTTTCACACAAAATGTATGTTTTCATGAAAGCACACCAAGAGTGAACCATGTAATTTGACTTTTTATTGCAAAACTAGTATTCTAAGTGAAGAGGAACAAACTTTTCTTCTCTTCTCACTACTTCTGACTTGCAGCCAACACAGGCAATACTCCAGCTGGAAGGGGAGAATTATTCATCATCTCCCCATACTTTTTTTATTATATTACTTTTTTATATTTATGCAGTACACTTTTGAAAAAGGACTATTACAGCTGTTTTTGAGAGTTTATCATCTACAGTTAAAACAATGGCTTTTGTTTTATGTGTGACCATGGTGTAATCATTTTTCTTTTAAAATGCATTCTAAGAGATTCTGTCTGGTATTACCATCAATCCGGATCTTTTATAAACTCAGCTGACATTTTGTCATGCTTAGGATAAGGGAACCCAGGGACGTTAGCTTCTTTTATCCTATGGAAATAATCTTGTTTTATTTTAAACTTGTGTATGTTTGCTTTTGTTGTTTGTCTGTGTTTCTTCTCTTTCTTCTAGAAAAAAAGTTCCCCATCTTTATAGTAAGGTATGAAACTTACTAAACTAATTGTAATATTATCTTGTTATAATTTAAAGTGTAGTAGGTGGGGATCATGTCACCATCCACAGCTAACCTTTTTTATTGCTACAGTATTCGAGCTATCTCTTCCACCAGTAGGAGCTTGGAGGGAGGGGTTAAGCTACCCTTCCTCCCTTCCAGTGTAATACCCACAAAGGTTGCAAGGTACATCACTGTTCCCCAAAGGTAAATAAAGAAAATGTGTATTTGCCAAAAATTGTTTCTTGTTTACAGGTTTTAAAAAAGATCCAAGGTATTTTAACAGCATAACCCAGCCCAAGCCCTTCTGCTTTTTCTAGTGCAAACAGTTAAATCTCACACCTATTATTGGTACAAGGGTTTCTGCCCTCAGCAAATAATCAGTTACACTGGAGGGTGAAGTTGTGTATGTATGTCCACACATATTCATTCTTTTGATTGTCTTTTCAGCTTTCTTATCCTGTTAAAACAAATGTAAAACAACTTTTGTCATAGCCTTACAGCAATGAATGCATTTTTTTCAACCAGTAAATTCACAGTACTCTAACATTTCTGGACTCTAAGCTAAGTTTACAGTCTATATGTGTTGTTTAAAATGTATTTTATGCATTATGCTCAATACTGAAATTGTTCTATTACAAACATGCTTATGTTTCACGTTTATGTTATAATGTTTTGATATACATCTTGCTACACTGTATCATGTGTGTATTCAGAAAAGTGCTCCACATGTATAACGTTTTTAATGCTCATAACCAAACCTAAATACTGGGGCCAGCATTGCTGACCCACCCCTACAATATGTTCCAAAGCAAAACCAAAAGTCAAATTAATGCTCCGTTTGTCTTATTACTCACAGGTACCCCTAAAAATAAGTGCACTCTATGCAGGTTTTGTCATTTTAAATTTTAACAATTATAATATGCAAAATTTAGATTGTACTCCAAACCTATGCTTCAAGCCTTACCCTACTCAGTACTTTGGAGTATTTCACTATACAGGGTAAAGAAGGTAGACCTTTTCACTTGTCACAGGTGCAATAGGCACTGTTATTAAATTGGCATAGGCCAACAACATATGTATTTGTCCCACTAATTGATTGCTATGAACTATATGTTTAAAGCATGTTATTGTAACATTACAAGATTTTATAACTCAGGTCTCAGTCAGGCCTGCTTGCAACGAACAGGAAATAATGTTCATCACTGTCATAACTGCTTCTGTGATTTGAAAGCAGGGTGTAATCATAACATTGTCATGATTTACAGATGGTCAAATGGTATAATTGAACCTCAGCCTGCACCCCAGGCGTCGGTTGATGTCCCATTTTATTTTCTCTTTCCAATTGCCAGAATTTAGGCTCTGTCACACCACTTTTACAAAACAAAAGTTAATGGTTTAAAAGATTGTTATTTATGTGTTTTTAATTCAGTGTCTAACACACTTTGCAAGTTTGCAGGTTTCCACGGTGTGGCACACATAAGATCTCCACGTTCAACAGCAGTAATACTTTCATCTAAGTTGCCAAGACCTTCATCTTTTTCCTTAAAAAGAAAACAACTGCCACAGTTTTAATGTTATCACCATCTTTGTGCCTGACTGGTTCCTTATAAGGACTATTGCATGAATCCAGTTATTATTACCTCTGCAAGTGAATGTTTTCAGCAAATTACACCTATTTGTAGAACTTTAAATTAACTGAAGAAAGGTCCAGTCAGTTCAGACTCTGCAATCAAGCTTGTTGTTTCTGCTTACTATGAAGTTAAGTCTGGGGTAGGGACAATTCCTAACTTCAACAAGAAGATTTCTTCTTCAATTGACCTTCAAGCAATACATCCATTTTCTTGGCTGCTGCTTGTTCCAAACATGGCTGGTACTTTCTACAACCCTATTGCTCTGTTATGGACTGTGTTCTTAATGGTTTATTGTCAATTGTTACTTTTATAGACTGTTAATCTTTAAGCGGGTGTAATCAACTACCACAACACAAATGCCATGCCAGTGTGTGTGTGGCTACTCCATTAAAAGGACTCAATGCACCCTGGCCAGTGTGTCTGCTAATCAGCCATCCAGCAGCCAGCAAAATGAACACTGACTTTTCTACTATGCTGGTGTTTTGTTTTAAATTACTGTCTGCATTGCCCCATATGCCTTGTGGGGTTACCACCATTCTGCAAATGACATTTCACCTGTACTGTAACTACACCAACCTGTGGTTACTTATATAAACTTATGAACTGTTAATTTCATGGACTACTATGTTTTATAAGGACTTATCTGTCAAGAGACATTATCAACAGATTCTTCAATCAAGCTCCAAGGGTGTGCCACACCTCAACACAAGGTAGCATCTACCTTATTCACTCTCAAAGTGGATTCCATGAACTCTTTTTCATCTACAAAATTGTTATGTTATATTGTGTTATATGTGGTGTCACGTTAGCATTTTTTCACATATTTCAATTGTGGTGTTGACATCCCTCAATTCTGTATTATGTTTTACAAACTCACGATTTGTGTTCCGTCTGTAACCACCCCTGTACCAACTCCAAAACAGGATGCTTTTTATAAATGCCTTGACTATCTGTATGCTGGCAACCAGTTTTAAATCATATACCTATTCACCTAGACTAACAGTCAAAAGTAGAAATGTTTAGTTTTTTTAACCTTCAGTTAATAACTAATATCTTTACATTTATGTTCAATTGTTGTGAATGTTGGAGTCCCTCAGGGCCTCCTATCTTCAGGGTGGAAATTATTAACAGTGGTCAGTGGCCAAGGTTTTAGTAATCAGTGACCAAACTTTTATCAACAATATGTAGTTGGCTAACCATAAAATTGAGGAAATAGAAAGGTGTAAAATGGCTAGTGTAGATTGCTAAAGGGCTAGTAAAAGGTAAAAATGGTTAGTAAATGACTAAATGATGCCAACATGTAAATTATAACAAAAAACTGATAAAACTAATGAAATACCTCAGTTGGTTGCTGGTACAAGGTTACTTTGACATTTGTAGCAAGCTAGTCACTTCTCTCATATGCTTTCTGGCTCCCAAAACAAAAGTTATTTGTGATAAATATACTATTCTGTCACCATTTGTTTTCCCCTCCAAGGGTGAAAATAACTCCCCTGTCTTGGCAAAATGTCAGGTACATCTCGTAACCAAGAAATTTGATTATGGGACGTCTCAGAAATTGTAGCTACAACATGTATAAAAAACTTTAATTATGAGAATGTATTAATGTACAGGTGTCAAGGCTCTGCTGTCATAGTTTCTTGGGAAATTCCAGCCTTGCATTTTTTTCTAAGCTTGCTACACATAAATATGGGACCCATGGTCATGGCTTACAAGCGTATTTGGTGACTGGGGTGCTACTCTTCTCCATTGGGTGACAGTACTTGTAAGTGGTCATATTGGCACTCTGGCTACTGACTGTCCTAATCAAACTTCTCCCCGATGCCTGTGCAACTTCAATGGTGTCACGGGTGCATCCCCTGCCTTGCTACAACCCGAACTAAAGGACCCCATTAAACTGGAGGTGTTTCCATTACAAAACAGCCAGATTGTGACCAAAATATAAAGTGAGAAAAAGTAAAAGGATCGGTCAGTTGATACATAGTATCAAAAGGGGAGAGTGTGAGGGAATTTTTATATATCCTAAAGCTATGCTTGCTTTGAAAGCCATGCTGTAACAAAGTCATAATGAATGTAGTAGAAATTTCTGAGTTCATGCTGTTTTTTACAGGGTTATAGAATGATACTGAGGTTACTTGAGGTACATTTGTAGGAACAGAAAGCAAGATAAAACTGGGCAGAACTGGTTGTACCAGCCTGAATAACAGGCTTGGACAAAGTATAAGATAACAACATGCTTGGGCAAAATATAAGATAACAGCACTTCAGGGAGCTTCTCCTTTGAAGTCCGCTGCATGTTGAGTTTGATCAAATAAAGCGATGTTAAGACAAAACCCAGTGGTGTGGTTTTGGCCCCGTGACGACGGGAGCGGTTGCTCAGGTAATACTTACAGTGAAAGAATTTGCGATCACAGCACCCAATATAAAAGATAGGAAAAGAGCCTACCTCTCGATGGCTTCAGCTCTCAGTACACTCTGAATCTCTACCTCTGCAATCTGACTCTGCCTCAAACCTCTTGCCACCGGATCCAGGACCTCAATCCATTTGCAGCCTTCAGCTCCCTCTGGGCTCCCGAGCCCCATGATCCCGGTGCAAACTGCTGGAGACCTTCTGAAATTACAGCTCATGGAAAAAATAAATACAAGGGGCCTTTCATGTCATTTAATCCCCCTTTTAACACTTACATAAAAAAAAAAGATTAATACTCAGTTTCTTCCTAAACAGCTCTTTATTTTATTCGCCAGTGCCCCAAATGATTCCAGGGGTACGGGGGTACCATCTTACTCCAAGAAAATAAAGCAGCTCCATAGGGCTAATAAAAGTTTGTACAAGCTCACCCAGCTGGAACACTTGAGCAGACACAAGATGGCAGGCAGGCAGTACAAGCAAGGCTGTTGTAATTTTCTGGAAGCTCAGCTGATTTACCCAAGCGGATCCTTCATTTCTGAAGAATCGTCAGGCTCCTTTCTCACTGGTGCTGGTAAGCCAAGCTTTTTTCTCTTTGGTTACCATTTCCCTAATCTCCTGTCCTTGGCACTGGTTGGTTGCCCTATCTCCAGCATGGAGAAGCAAGCTGCTTCTCCCACCTGACTCCTGAACCTTGGCCTGGATCTCAAGGGGTCCCAGGATTTTCCACTCCAACCCAGGCCCTGTAACCGTTGTCCTCTTTCCTCTAGTTCAAGCCTGAACCCCGGTGTACCAAACAACCCCCACACTGGTTCTGTCACTCCTTTAGTCCTCAATCTCCTGCTGTCACCAGTGCTGGGACCCTACACAAGCCCAATCCCAATACCCAAGCTGCATCTACGAGCTGCCCTGCCATGAGAGGGAACTGGGCACTGCCACCATCTAGGCCCTCTGAACAGCTCAGAATTCCTCTCTGGCACCTCCTGGTGTCCTCTTACTCTACAGTGCCCCCAGACGATGATCCAAGGATGGCCCCAGCCTCCTCTCCATGTCTCTGCCAACACATCCTGTGCTTGAACTAAGCTCCAACCAAGAGCTGCCCTCCAAGGCCTGTCAAAAAGACCTGTGACTCACCCAGCACTTAAAATACTGGTGCTTTGGGACCTGCCCCTCCACACAGGCCCCTTTTTTATGGGTGAAGGACACTCCTGGCCCCCTCCATGCCTGGGTTGCCCTGCCACAGCAGGTGCAGGAATGGACCTCTGCCACCAGCCCCTCCTCTGTGGGAACCCTGCCACAGTCCTCACATCGCCAGCAGCCCAAGCAACACCTGCACGGGATTAAAACGGGGCTCCTACCTACTCTGCCATATGCCCACTAACCAGACCTCCCCCATCCCGATGATGCAGTTCAGGCTAGCTGACCATCCTCCCTGAGAGCTCCCATCCCTGCTCCTCAATGCCTTGTTGCTGAAGAGGCCATCCCTAACTACTGACTTTTGGGGGGTGGTTCCCCACAGGGCCAACCTGGACAATCGAGCTCCCTACTTGCCTGCCTCTCCTGCTCCTCCAGCCGCCCCCTCCAGCCTCAGGCCTACTGCCTGGCTGGAAAAAGCCAGAACTTCCTGTTTCCTGCCCTTTTATACCCTTCCCTAACTGCCCTCTGCTGCCACCTTTAGGTATCCAGCAGGAATTAACCCCCAGAGCACTAATAAACCCTAAGCACTGGGTGGGGGGATAGGAGGTGGAAGGGGTCCCTAATGGAAGCATAAGCCCTTCCAAAGAGAGAGAGTGCTTACATAGGTCTCTATCATGTCCCCTTTTGCTCTCCTGTTAAGATCCCTCAGTCTCTCCTCGTAGGGCTTCTTGTGCAAGCCCTACACCATTTTAGTTGCCCTCCTCTGGACTGCCTCCACCCTGTCTATGTCCTTTCTGAGGTGCGGCCACCAAAACTAGACACAGCACTCCACATCTCACAGTGAAAGACACCGTGGCATTACCACCTCCCTCCCCCTGCCCCTCACTGTGCACCCCAGCATTCCATTAGCCCTACCCTCTGCTTTGTCACACTGCCCTGCCACTTTGAGGTCATCAGGCATGATAACCCCAGGGTTCCTTTCTTGCTTAGTGACCATCAGTGCCCACCATCCTATACTTCACCCCTGGGCTCCTATGCCCTAGATGCATGATTTTGCATTTTTTGCCATTAAACCCCCTCTGCCATGCTCTTGACCACTCATTGAGTTTCACCAATGTCTACCCCCTCTGAGTGTTCACACTATTACAGATTAAGACATACCTTCCCCTTCAGGTCTTCTGCAATGTCACTTGTAAAGACACTGAAGAGGATCAGTCCCAGTACTGAGCCCTGCGGCACCTCACTGGTCACTCTCCCATCATGAGAGTGAGTGCCATTAACCACCACCCAAGTTGACTATCCAATAACCAATTTATACCCCAATTCTTCACTTTGCATCCCACCTTGCTAATGTCCAGATAGTCCACATCCACTGCCCTCCCTTGATCCAGTGCCCTGCTCATCCAGTCAAAGAAATCAATCAGATTTGTTTGGGATAACCCCCATTCCCACCCATGAATCCACACTGCCAGTGGTCTTGCAGGCCACTGGATTCAAGATACTCTACCAGCCTTTCCTTAAGCAGGGTTTCCATTCATTTCCCCTTCACTGACTTGAGACTGACCTGCCCATAGCTGCTAGCATCCTCCCTGCTGCTGCTCTTATGTACAGGGACTACATCTGCCTTCTCCAGTCCTCTGGAACCATGTCTCCTTCTAGTGAACTGTTGAATAAGGCCATCAGTGGGGTAGCTATTGCCTTCTCTGAGTTCCTTTAGTTCCCTTTGGGACACTTTCCTGTGAAACTGGACTTGTGTCCACCTTGCCCTCCCTTTGCTTTGTTCATGCTACTCCCTGGTGGTCTGTCTCCCTCACTTCTCACTGTGAAGACTGAGCAGAAGTACCTGTTTAGGATGTCTGCTTTTTCTGGGTCCTTTTCTGCTTAGTCTCCCCTGCTGTCCTCACTATCCCTCCCCTTGCTTTCCTCTTCCACTTATGTACCTGAAGAAAGTCTTATCCCCATTTGCTTCACCTTTGGCTATCCTTTCCTTTGTCTGCTCCTTTGCTCCCCTCACTGCCTTCCCCGCTCCCCTCAGTTTTACTTGGTATACATTTCTGTCCTCCTTCCTCTGTGTTTTTTTTTTACTTTATCTGTTTATCCCCCTATGCACTCCGCAGTCTCCCACTCCTTCAGGCCACCATGGTCCCGACTTACCCCCTATTCGACTCACTCGAACCCTCCATCCTCACATCTGCAGCTGACACCAGGGTAACCCAGCGTAACACTTCACAGGGTGGGTCCCTCTCTTCTGAGGGGGAAGGCACCGGCAGACAGGGTTGCTAGCACTCTAACTATTTGGCCTTGGTGTGCTGCTAAGGCAGACTTGGTTCCCTGGAGGACTTTCGGTGGTGTTGGAAACCAACAGCCGTCATCTGGCGGATCCCTGGTTCATTTTCCAATTTTCTTTTGGTGCCCTACCGTGTGCTCCTGCATAACCTCTAGTTTCCACTGGGGGCCACTGCAAAGTGAAGCTACCCAGCAACCCACCCCAGGAGAGGAGAGCAGTCCTTCAGATGCTCAATCCTGTCCTCCCCCTGCCTACCCACGGTGCCCAAGTCCATTCCCAAACCCGGGTCACCGGTGCAGTGTGAGATAAGGCATCCAGCAACTCAACCCTCAGTGCCACTGGGCCGGCATTGTGTTTTCTTATACCTCCTGAATGCTACACTTTTTTCATTCACCACCTTGGCCATTTCCCTAGCGAACCACAACAGTCTCTTATCTTACTTCTTTTACTCACTTCCTTTATGCAGAGGCTGGTTGCCTTAATTATGCCCACCCTAACTGTTCCCCACTGTAGCTGTACCCTTCCCTGGCACCCTACAAGGCAGTTTCTGGGGAACTACCCCATATCTTTAAAATCTACCCTCCTGAAGTCCAGGACCCTCATCCTTGTGTGGTTTGCCTCTGACCCTGTTTTTATGTTAAAGCACACTGTATGGTGATCACTGGTAACTTGGGGATTGCCCATTGGGATGTATACAGTGCTGTCTGTATGTGTAAGCACCAGGTCCAGCACTACCCCATCCCTGATGGGTTCTTTGACTAGCTGTCTGAGAAAAGTCCCTTGTAGGAAGTCAAGGATGGCCCTGCTCTTTGCCAATGATGCCGTTGGAAGGCTCTACCCTACATCTGGCAGACTGAAGTCACCAACTAGCAGTACCTCCCCTCACTTACCGTTCTGTGGCTTCCTCAAGTGCCTTATTCAACTCCTCTCCTTGCACTGGAGGTCTGTACACTACTCTAGTATGGATAGCAACCACAAATCCTGTTTCCAGGATGAACCTCAGCACTTCCATGCTTTCTTTTTCCTTTGGGTGACCCTGTACTTCCATGTCCTTGATTCCCTCCTTCACATATAGTGCAACCCCTCCTCCCCTTCTTCCAGCCCTGTCTCTTCTGAAAAAGAGTAGCCAGGTATGGCAGTGTCCCAGCTGTGGTGCTCAGTGCACCGTGACTCTGTTATGACCACCAGATCCAGGTTAGCCTCTGCCATGATGGCCTTCAGGTCCAGAATTTAATTTCCCAGACTCCTTGTATTGGTGCACATGACTGTCCGCACTTCACTCCCTCCCTGCCTGCTTCCCTGACCCACCTTCTTCCTCTTCACCTTTCCCGTTCCCTGTCTCCTTCACTCCTGCTTACCTGATTTTTACCCCCATTTTCCTCTGCCTTGTCCCCACCCCTGTCTTCTTGCATCCTTGCCCTAGGGGACTTTACTCCCCTTGGGCCCTCCACCCTAATGCTGGCTTCACTCCCCCCCCACATCTAGGTGGTTTAAATGCTCATCTAATTTGCATTTACACTTTCCACTAAGGACAAGGATGCCAGCCATCTCCCTGTAGAGGCCCATGTCCTCCCAGATTGGCCCCCCCATCCGACATCACTCTGGAGTCACTGCTTTTGCCCCACACACACTATAGCGAGGAATGGCCCTTACATGAAAGGAAAAGTCAGGGAGGGGGGCCTTAATAATTTGTTACAACTTGCAAGTCCAACTTTCACTTTTGGTGGTCATCTACTAATTCATTAATACCTGCAAAAGTGAAAGTTTAGAGTGCCTGGTCTGCCTAGTTATGTCAATTGTGCTTTAAAGAAACCCACGTTGATCTCCCATGTCCAGTGAGTTCACTTCACATAATGAAGATCATGAGTGCTGCGAGAGAGTTAAAAACTGAAGTTATCAAAAACTAAATATCTCTTGCCCTAACTACTGCTTTTAAAATCCTTTTGTGGTGGCAGGGCGGCCAGAGCTGAAGCTGACGACTAATAAGAAGCATTTCACACTTACTGCACCATGTAGCAATCAACTCATGAATGAATTTCAAGTTTCACTTCACAAGGGAACTTGCTAACGTGAAGTTTTTGTGATCTGAAAGATATTAATTGCAGTACAGTATGCAGTCTTTGAAGAGTACGAGTTTTGGTGCAATCCACAAACCCCATACAATTTGCTTACCTGTAAAGGACTTTACCAGTCCATGGTTCACAATTTAGCTCTGCATTGTTTCCCTAGTATGATAATTCAGCCAATCAGGTTTCACTACAAGCAAAGATGTCAACATTCATTCGCTCACCACCACCATCACAGACTGGACACTGAACAGAGCAGGTGCTCTGCACCAGGGGACCATTTTCTTTACTATACAGGTCATCAGGAAAATAATTTTTTTGGGTGCTGCTGGACTGGTGGGGGGAGGAGGGTTGTGGGGACCAGAGGGAGGGGGTGAGTGCAGGGTCAGGCCAGGTCACCTTGTTAAATATGGTCCGGTTGGGTAGAGAGAGGCAGTGGGAGTGTGTTGGTGCACGGGTGGGTGGAAGGGGACATAAATATGTACTGTGTGCTTGAGTCCCATGTGGATTTATAATTTTGGGGAAGGGGGAGCAGGAGGGAGGAGGGTGCTAGCAGGGGAATGGGACGGGGGGTTGATATACATTAAAGTGTTTGAGAGGTGAGAGGGGGTGGAATTAAAGCACAGTGTGGGGGGGGATATTTGATTTAGGACCACAATTTGCATATTTCATGCTAGCAAACTGCCCCACTTTGCATGGTGGAACTACGTAAATTGCCAAATTTTCTGGCGAATTGGTAATTTGCATAGTTTTGCGATGTGAATTTGGACAATTCACCAGGCAAAAAATATGCTAATGGCAGTTGTTGGCAAAGAAAACTTACTGAAATTCATGAATTTTAGCAACTTCGCCCATCGCTAGTTGTTTACATGCCCACAAGAAGCAATAAACTTCATCAATAATTATTGGTCCACTCCAGCAAATATCCCCCACAGGAACTCGCCACAACATGCCGCAGCATCATCCTTTTCTCACACAACGTAACTGCTGGGAAATCTGTAGAGAGAAGAAAGCCAGAAAACACCCATAGGGAGGAGCCATCCCCACTAAGCTACACCAGAGGCCAAAAAACAAGAGAGCACCCTCCATCAGAAAAGGAGAGCAGATGCAGAGATGGAGATCCAAACCTATTGCAGCCCATCCCCCTGTACATTTACAGAGAAAGGCTCTGTGTTTGTAAGACAAATCACAATTAAAGGGTGGAGATAGTCCTCAAGCAACAGCGTGTCTCATACCCTCCCCTCACTGGAAAAAGAGGGGAAAGATTGGGGGATGAATACTTCCTGTGTTTCCTTAGAAGACAATCCCCCTGCAAGTGGGGAAGAGGGAAACAGAAAACTGGGGTATTAGCAGGAATAACTTTGTATCTTTTTTTTTTTATTTTAGTCGCTTTCTTTTCTCCACTCTTCGGCTGGGGGGGATGTTACCTATGGTTCCCCCTTCCTATCTGTCTGGATCCGCGGCCCTGCACTATTCCCAGTACCTGAGCTCGACCTTCTCCTCCGTTCCTCTCACCGGCTGCTTCACGGTGGGTACTTGCCCCACCACCGTGGAATGCCGAGGTCCAGATCCGGGAGGAGCTGTCTTGAGTCGGAGTGGTGTGGTGCCGATGGACCAGGTGTCAGTAAGCATGTCAGAGGATTTTTTGGTGCTTTTTTGGTTCCCCACCCCATGGCATGGACGTGCAAGGCATCAATGACACTGCTTTACGTGCACTGCACATCTGACACCATCCGTGCTAGCCCCACAGTGAACTGCTTGCCTGCACCGACCCCCAGTCACCACCAGGAGCCAGCACGGCCACGGTAATCCCACCCCTCCCTCCCCGAGGAGGGAGAGCAGTCCCTGGATGCTCAATCTTCCTTCCCCCGTCCAACCCTCCGACACCCGAGATCGCTTCCGACTCTGGGTCATCGGTATGGCATGAGGTGTAGCGTCCAGCGCCTCAGCCCACAGCACCACTGGGTCAGCAAGAATAACTCTTATCTTAAAATAAAATGTATTTGACTGAGCCTCGCTAACATAGAGAATCAATACTGTGGTAGATAGTCATGACTAAGCAATAGTTCGGATGCTCTGCTACAATTAAAAACAAGGGAGCAGTACAAAGGATTGCACACCGCAGCCTGCAAAGGTGCCACAGCCAAATAACACAGCAGTGGAGTACAGGAAGCAGCTGTGCACACTCCTAGGGGACCCTGATGAAGCCTCCTTCACAGGCAATATGCAGGGGTGTTTGCTTTTGCATTTTCATGCACCAGTACTGAATAAAATATTTTGAATATACCTGTTTGGTGTGTGCATAGCTTTTTCCTGTATTTCTCTGCTATAATTCAAAACAAGCTGGTAATTCGCTTTGATTTAGTAACCCCTTCTGTGTGTGTGTAGGTGGATGAGTAAAAAGTGCTTAAATTGTTTGGATGTAGACACTATTAGCAAAGAATTTACCAACTTTACTTAGTGACTGTGTTGGGGGTCATGTGGCTCATTTATTCCTCCCAAATCAGGGAACTGCAATAACACAAGCCTAATGCAGTACAGTAATAGTCTAACCATGAAAGATTGATATGGTCAACAATTCTGCATGCTGTTGCTCCCTCTGAGAGGGGTTGGGGTTGCCTATCTAGACCTTAGAGATCGTATTAATAAGCAGATGAGCATGCTGCAAGGATGTGCAGTACCTGGAAGCCAAAAATGTTGGAGGAATAACTAGCCATAAGGCAGTAATGTTCATGGAAGCAGTTCCCTCCAGTGACCCCCCCCACCAATGAAACAAGTGGAGCAGGGACCTAGCAGGAGTTACTAATTAGGATTTAGACATGACCCCCCCCAAGATACCCTAACAACCCCTCACTAGTAGGTCATTCTGAGACTAAAAAAAATGTTTACATCAAATTACATGTCTATTCACCACAGTACAACTAATTCTAATAAACTTTGGATAATAATTTCCTCTACTCATTGAAAATTTATTGTTGTTTGGACTGCAATAAACCTTTATGTGTTGTTTTTCCTCACTCACCTGGTCTGGCTTAATATATCTTGGCAATGATAATGACATCCCACTTAAACTGGAAGTAAGAACACACTCAGTTTGACCACCTATTGGACTATATTCTCTTAACTGCCTATTAGAGTGGAGATACAAATAGGACCAGAGAAATGTTCTGAACACTAACCATTGTTCTTCTGTTTTTGGATAATCAAATCAAACCTTGGTGTTTATTAACACACATATGCTGAAGAACAAATTTTGAAAAGTTATTCAATAATATTACAGGCCCTATGAGCTACATAATTCTCATACTTTAGCATTTTAGAATTGTTTTAAACTACACTGAATAGATCAGTTGAATTTAGTGGAAATATTGCATATTATACAATGGTGTGTGAAAATTGTGTAACCTCATTGGTCAAAACGTGTCACATGACCGTGGGTAAATCCTGCAAAACCCACGGGTGAGGAATGGCATTTATAAAAAACATAAACCAATTTTAAATTTATTTTACACATGGGTCCTTTGTATAATCACAATAAGGCACTCCAGGGTGTGAGTTATTGGGTGATTAACCCACTTCTTGTGTGGTTAAGTTGCTCGGCTGCGTCTCGTGACACACCACACAAGGCGTGGGTAAAGCCCCAATAACCCACACCCTGTTGTGCCTTATTCCTTAAACAGCTGAGCACTGGAGTCTACACTTCTGACATTTGGGGGAAAAAGAAAAAGGGCTCCAGTGGTGTAGAAAAAAGGCCTATTGGGGAAGTCTCTTTGATCGTTCCTAGTCCTTGGCACTTGTTGCTCAGTTTTACACTCATGCTCTATTTTACTTGTAAGAAGGACGTCTTTGAAATATATTTACTGTGAATATGCTGGGGATCTGTTTAGCTATTTTGTTTTCTAACCAAAATGTATATTTTCAGAAGACTAGTTGTAGTAATTGATCAGAAATAAAATTAAGGAACCCTTTACCTGTAGTGAGTGCTCCAGATACAGTGAATACCAGCCTATTTTACTTGTCATTTTTAAAGAAATACTCTTAAAATAAAAGTACAAATACTCATCCCCACACCTGAAAATGTTTCATGCCCAGCAAGAGTGCTTCATATCATAACACTATTATTGATTCAAAAGGAGCAATTTTCTTCAAGATTTGAAGCACTTTTACTCATCAAATTTTAATTTTATTCACCTCATTTACAAATTGGGGAGTAAATTACTCTTGCTGGACAACATTATTTATGTAGTTAGTTAGTTTTTGTTAACCGGGTAAGTGCCCTAGACAATTGAATGCCTATTTTCAGGCTTGACCTGGGAGGTTACATAGGGTCTGGGTCAGTCAACAACAAGTTGCAGTACAGCAACAGTAAGTGATATTGATGACAACAGCATATATAATGGATTACATAGCAAAGGCAGTACATAGATAAGCAAAGGTCAAATTGTCTGGAGCACTGCCTGTAGCTGTCTTTTATTTCTAGCATTGTCAAAGAATATCACTTTCACTTTCTGCTGTGAATAATAATATACCAATTTATAGCTGGAATGTGAAAGGACTGAGGCCACCAATTAAAAGAACAAGAGTGTTGCGGAAATAAAACCGTCTAAAAGCTGAGGTAGTACTTTTACAAAAGCCACATCTTTCAGACACAGAAGAACAGAAACTAACTCAATGGTAGGTATGTCAGGAGTGTCACATTTGTTTCAAATCCAACAAGAGAGGTGTTTCAGTACTTATAATGCTACATTTATTGAAGAAAAAGACATAAGATAATGAAGGTAGAGGGATCAGACTGGTAGAAAAGCTGAATGGGAAAGATAATAACAATGGTAGTTTACTCACCTGGTAAAGGTGATTGTGTTACTGTATTTCCATGGCATTCCCTGTTCCTTATCATGGGGTTATGTACGCCTGATAGGCTGCTGATGCACGTGACCTAGGATCGAATTACGACCCCCCCTCCACCAAGACCCTCTGGATCCCTGTTGCTGTCAGTTTCCATACTTCCAGAGCTGAGAAAAAATAGTTAACCTGCATGCACAGACAGTATACAAGGTGTCTGAGACTATAAAGGATTTCAAATAAATCTACTTTAATTATAACGTGAACTCGATTACATTGCAATCTACTTCATCTCAAACCTTAATTCAGCAATAATGTTTTTAGTTGTATCAGTTGTACCGTATTAGCACTTAATTAGATGCCATTTATATAGTCCACTAGCAACAAAAAAATAGGTGCAGTAACACAATCACCTTTACCAGGTGAGTAAACTACCATTGTGTTGCCTGTGTATCCGTGGCACTCCCAGTTCCTTACCATAGGATATGTAAAAAGCAGTGCCCTAGTAGCAAGGGTGGTGGGGGGATGCTGTTTGATAATGTATTCTGCCAAGTGGCAGTCAAAAGTACATTATGTCCAAAGGTGTTCTTCTTTGGGGTGACTGTGCCCAATCTGTAGTGTCTTGTGAATACGTGGATTGTGGACCCAGTTGCAGCCACACAGATCTCTTGGGCTGTCGCTGAGTTTCTTTCTGCCCACATAGTTGCCAATGCCCTGGTGAAGTGAGCTTTTATCCCTATGGGTGGCACCTTATGACTCACTTGTACGCCTCTGTAATGGTTCTCTTTAGCCATGCAGCAATTGTTCCACTTTCTGCTGGTGACACTTTTTTGTGTCCTGTAGCAACCATGAACAGTCTCTCTGTGGTTCTGAGTGGTGTTGTTCTTTCTATATATGTTTGGAGTATTCTCTTAACATCCAATCTATGGAGAGCCCTTTCTATGTCATCTGTGAGTTCCTCATAGAATGTTGGGAGTTCTATTGTTTGGCTTGTGCGAAACTGGGAATTTATCTTTGGGATGAAGGAGGATACTGCTTGGAGTGAGACTCCTTGGGCTGTGAAGATAGTAAAAGGTTCTTTGTATGATAATGCTGTCAGTTCCCTGACTCTGTGGGCAGAGCATATTGCCACTAGAAAGGCTGTCTTTAGTCCCAACCAGTAAACATCAGTATCTGATATTGGTTCGAATGGGGCCACAGTGAGTGCATTCAATAACAATGTCAGGTGCCATGGTGGTTTTAATTCAGGGGTGTAAGTTCGTTGCTGTCTTGAGGAAATGTATGATGTCTGGGTGTGAACCTGGGTTGACCACGTTTATGGTACCCGCCATGCCCCATGGCTGATAATTGAACTTTCAGGGTAGAGGTGGCCAGGCCCTTGTCGAGACCCTGTTGGAGGTCCAGCAGAATGTCTAGTATTCAGGGTGATTCTGGTTGAATTCCCTTGGAGAGGCACCATGTTGAAATATTTTCCACTACCTACAGTAAGTCGATGTGGTGGTGTCGCGTCGTGACTGAATGATGATATCTATGACAGATTTGTGGTACCCAGCATTCAGCGATCTCTCCCTTTCAGGAGCCAGGCTGTGAGATTTAGATTGTTGGGGTTGGGATGAGTCACCGGTCCTTGTATTAGTATGTCCAGTCGTAGTGGGAGAGTCATTCTGCCCATTGCTATTGCTATGATTGTGGCAAACCATGCCCTTCTTGGCCAACAAGGTGCTATGAATATTATGATCCTCCGTGACTGACGGATCTTTGACAGTACTTGTGTTATCAGTGGTAGTGGAGGAAACACATAGGCATAGTCGTGCATCCATGGAATTGATATGGCGTCCACCCCCATTGACTGTGGTTCATTGAACCTCAAATAGAACTTGTTGGACTGTGTGTTCTTGCTGACCACCATTAGGTCTAGGGTTATTCTGCCCCATCTTCTCTGGACTTGATGGAAGATGTCCGGATGGAGCTGCCATTCCCCTGGATGTATCTGCTCTCGGCTCAGCTAGTCTGCTGTCGTGTTCAGCTTGCCAGCTAGGTGGATAGCTGTTAAGTGTCTCAAGTTCTGTTGTGAGCATGTCATGATGGAACTTGTCTCACGTTGAAGTCCTACACTCTTGGTACCCCCTTGTTTTGTTATATAGGCCACTGTTGCCTTGTTGTCTGAGCGTATTAGTATTGACTTGTGTGAGATTTGTGGGTGGAAAGATAGTAATGCGTTGTGCACCACTCTCATTTACAGAATGTTGATTGGCATCTTCTTCTCTCTGGATGACCATTGGCCTTGTGCTGATTGGTATCCCATGGATACCGCCAGTCCCATAGACTTGTGTCCATTTCTATGGTGACATCGTGGGATATCTCCAGGAGTTGCACTTGGAGAGGTGCTGTGTTTTCGTCCACCAGTGTAAGGATGTTCTGACCCTGTCTGTCATCCTTATTCTCTGGTGCATGTTGTCCTCCATTGGTGAGCCGTATTGTAGTAGCAGCATCTGAAGTTGGTGCATGTGCCACCTCGCCCAAGGTATTAGATCTGTGCACGAAGACATGCATCCCAGAAGTTGGGAGACCTGGGTCATGGTTGGTTCCTTGGTACTCTTTAGACCTTTTGTTAAGTTTGTGATGTTTTTGACCCTTGTTTTGGTTGGTCTGACCAGGCCTGCTTGTGTGCCTATTTTTGCTCCCAAATGCTCTATGTATTGGGATGGTGTTAGGCAGCTTTTGGCTGTGTTGCCACCCAGCCGTGGTCCCTCAGCACATGTAACGTTTTCCTGGTTACATTCTCTGAATCTCGGTAGGATCTTGTCCTGATGAGTCAATTGTCGAGGTAGGGTATGATATGTACTCTCTCTTTTTGTAGCTTTGCTGCTAGTACCACTGAGACCTTTGTGAAGACACATGGTGCTGATGCGAGACCGAATGGAAGAGTCTTGTATTGGAACAGCTGTCCCAGTATCTGGAATCTGAGGTATTTTCTGTGTGATGGACACATTGGTATGTGGAGATATGCGTCTCTTAGATCTATTGAGGTGAGGAAGTCTCCTGTCCTGATTGACCGAAGAGTAGATCTTATTGCTTCCATTTTGAATCTTTTCGTGATTATGAACCAGTTGATGTACTTGAGATCCAGCATTGGGCAAAAGTTCCTTGTCTTTTTTGGGACTAAAAAAAGATTGAGTAGATGCCCCTGCCAGCTTCCTCCTGAGGAACCCACTGAATGGTATTTGTGGTTAGGAGTGCATTTAAGATGCTCTTAGTCTGTTGTGCTAAACATTTTCCTTTTGCACCGGTAATACTACCACTCTCCGCCTGTTTGGGGTCTCCTGGAATTCTGTTGCATAACCTTGTGTTACTACCTCATTTACCCACCTGTCTGACATCATTGCCACCCAGACAGAGCTGAATTGTAGTCTTCCCCCAATTGGTGGGTCATGGATGTGGGTAGTGGTGGGGTTGGTTTTTGTATTGATGGCATTGTGTGGTAGTCATTGGGAGAATCTCCTGGTGGTCTTTGCTCTTTGGCCAATGAATTTTCCCCTCAAGGGGGCTCCTCTGCCTCTGTAGGAACTGTTCCCCTTATTTTGATAGTTGTACTTGCCTTGGGTGGGGGTTTCCTACCTCATAAGGAGCTATGGAACCTCTGATCCGGTCATGAGCTATAGTTTTGGGATCGTCCTCTGTAGAATGGTAAATATCCTGCATCCCTGTTGCCTTCTGTCTCTTTCCCCTGACCTTTGCATCTCAGGAATTCATTCAGGCTTTCTCCAAAAAGGCAGTCTCCCTTGAAGGGTAGTTTGAGTAGCCGCACCTTGGATTCATTGTCTGTGTCCCATAATTTTGGTCATAGGGATCACCTTTCTCTGTTTGCCACAGTTGCTGACCTGGCATTCATCTTTAGGGTGTCAACAGACATGTCTCCCAGATATTTGGCCACTTGTAATGCATGCTGCAAGAGTTCTGCCTCTTGTGACTTGGGTGTGAGCTCTTGTGGTGTATACCACTGTTGTGGCAGTCCTAATTGCATGTCCTGACATTTCATATATTTTTTTGCTCAATTCCTCCAATTTCTTATCCACTGGGTTCTTTAGAGCCGCGGTACCCTCTGCTGGGAGGACAGTCCTCTTATTAAGCTATGCTATTTTTGGGTCAATTTTTGGAGCTGTGCACCACGTTTTCAGGCTATCCTCTTGTACAGGATATATTCTATCCAGAGATTGTTTTTCTGGGATTCTAGCAGGGTCTGCTGTCTCCCATTCTTTGGTTATTATGTCTTTAAGTGTGCGGCATACTGGAAAGAAGTTTTCGATTTTTGGTGGTGGCTGAAGCATTGGGTCAAGCTTGCTTTCGGGTGGTGGTGGTGGTTATTCGAAGCCTAAAGTGGTGCAGATTGAATGGACTAGGTCCGTAATATTCTCAATGGGGAATAGTTTTGAAGATATGGAGGAAACCTCCGGTGTTACCAGGATTTTGACTATTTCCAATTCATGATCGGACTGGTACTCGCTATTGTGGTGTGAGTCCGAATCATTACCCTCTTCATAGTTATCATCACCCAGCAAGGTATCATGATCATTGCCCATCTCATGTGGTGGTGTAAAGGCTCGTGCTTGACTGGGGGCTTCGGCCCTTCCAGTATGAGTAGTGGCCACTGGTGTAGGTGGCAACCCAGGTAGTGGTCTAGAATTATTCATATTGGTCATGCGCTCCAGGACCTGAAGCATGAAATTCTGTTGGCTCTTCATCATGGCCAACGTGGCTTTTTGGAGGGCAACTGTGGCTGGGTCAACTTCCCAGGTCTGGCTAGGGAGGCTTGTTCCTACCCTGCTAAGGTCCTGAGTATCCATGTGGCGGTCTTGACCATCCAATTCACAAGCTGGGCAAAACGACCCCTTCTGTTGAGGTAGTAAATGAACCTCACAGGACTGGCATTCCCTTGATGCTGACATCTGTAAGACAGCAAGGGGATGAGAGTACAGTGAGCCATTTAACATTATATATATATATATATATATATATATATATATATATATATATACACTCCCCCAGCTAAGATCCTGCCCTTCTGACCTGCGTGTCCTCATAATAACTAGTAACAGAATTTATTTTATTTATTGAGTTCTTAATAATAATAATATTTATTTGTTATAGCGCTTTTCATATAACCAAGGCGCTGTACATCAAGATAAAACAAAATACAATAAATACAATAAAATCAAGAAGATCCAGAGTAGGCTTTCCCCCACAAAAAAGTCTTAAGTGCCTGCTTAAAACACCCCATCATCCTGCACTCCCGAAGCTGATGTGGTGGAGAATTCCAGAGGGTAGGTGCCACAAAACCCAAAGCATGCGCACCAGATGACTTTAAGCTTACCCTCGGAATCTCCAGCAACCCCTCATCAGCTGAGCGAAGCTGTCACAGAGGGGTGTAAGGAACCAGGAGCTCTTTCAAGTAATCAGGACCCTGTCCATGTAGGGCTTTGTAAGTCACTAGACCTACCTTAAAGGTGATCTGCCACTGAATAGGCAGCCAGTGCAGACCGCACAGCACAGGGGTAATGTGAGTTCTTCTAGATGCCCCAGTCAACAAACATGCTGCTGTGTTCTGCACTAGCTGCAAGCAGTGGATATCAACCCCAGGAAGGCCTAAGTAAAGGGAGTTGCAGTAATCAAGGCACGATGTCACAAAGGTGTGGACCAAAACAGGTAGGTCGCTAGACAGAACAAGGTGCTTAATCCTAACAATGTTCCTAAGATGGTAAAAGGCCAGCTTGATGACTGCTGACACCTGATGACGAAGGGTCAGACCATCGTCAAGCACCACTCCCAGGTTACACACCCATTCAGAGGTGAGAATCTGGGCCCCCCCAGGACTAAACCGGAGGGGAGCCCAGTCCTTAACCCCTCTGACCTATGACCCGGGTCCACTACCAAAACCTCAGTCTTTCCTGGGTTCAACTTTAAACCGTTGGTACTCATCCAATCTTGGATTTCAACGAGGCAGCTGTTCAATACTGAGATAGCACTAACCTGGTCGGGGCCAAAAGACAGGTAGAGCTGGGTATCATCAGCATAGCAGTGAAACCTCAGCCCATACCATCTTACAATGTCTCCGAGGGGCAGCATATATACTGCGAATAACATGGGGGACAGCACCGAGCCCTGAGGTACCCTGCAAGGCAGAGAGAAAGCCCCGGAAGAAAATATACCCGAGACAACTCTCCGTATTCTGCCAGCAAGGAAAGATGTAAACCATTTGAGAACTGTACCAGACAGCCCACAGATGGACCCCAGATGCTCAAGCAGAACCCCATGATCCACAGTATCAAAAGTTGATGATAAATCAAGGAGAACCAAGATGGAACGATGTCTCTGATCTCTCACCATCAGGAGATCGTTAAGCATCTGAACCAGAGCAGTCTCAGTACTATGCCTCTTACGAAAACCCGACTGGAGAGGTTCGTATAAATTATGGATGGTTAGATGGTTATCCAGTTGAGCTGCCACAGCTTTCTCAATAACCTTCCCCACAAAAGGGAGTTAGAGATAGGCCTGTAGTTTGCTAGGTTCTCTGGGTCTAGAGAAGCTTTCTTCAGGAGGGGTATCACCACCCCCCCTTCAGGGAGCTAGGAAACTCACCCGACTCCAAAGAACATGGGACAATCCAAGCTAAGACTGGGCCGATGATATCACTACAACCCAAAATCAGGGGAGTAGGGCCCGGATCTAAACTACAGCAGGTGGGATGCATCGCCTGGACAATCCTTATAATATCTACAAACTCCGGCAGTTCAAACATACTCCAGGAAACTCCAGGTTCTGCGACAAGGTATCGATCAACCGCATCCCCTATAGAGTGAAGTTGGCGGCATTCCTGCCTGATGTTAGCCACCTTATTTGCAAAGAAGAGAGCAATCTTATCACAATCATTTTGTGAAAAAACTCGATGGAACTGCTGACAGGCTGGGTTGCACAGTCTGTCAGCAGTTCTGAAGAGTTGAGCCGGTCGGATCCGTGCGACAGCTATTTCCCTGGACAGGAATTCTGCCTTCTTACGGGAAATTTTTGTTTGATAGAAATGATAATGTTCTAACAAAATAAGGTGGTCAGCATCTAAGGTGGTCCTCCACCAATGACGCTCCAACCTACGCCCCTGTCTCCACAACTCCCTCAGAGTCCCATCAAACCAAGGGGTCCCAGGGCGATGCGGAAGGGGGGCGAACATGGACAGGAGCAATCAGATCAAGAGCTGAGGAAATGGCCCTATTATAGGTGGTAACTAACTGCTCAGGATCTGTGCTAGTCTCGCCCAATAACGAGAGGTCAATTACTTCCATCAGGTCTTCAGGGACCACATCCCGCCAAGGGCGATAACTGACAATCTCCACAGGGGCCAACCTGCACGGGGGGCTGAAAAATTGAGCCCAACAGAGTAATGATGGGACCAACCAACTGGTTCCACCGCCAAGTTGGAGGTCTCGATCCCCAGGAGGAAGACCAAATCAAGAGAGTGACCACCCTTGTGAGTAGCTGAGGAAACAACCTGTGTGAAGCCCAGAGATGTAATCAACTGGAGGAAGTGTTGACCAAAAAGCAAGGATTCGTCGTCGACCCAAGCGTTGAAGTTGCCCAGAACCATCAGTCTGGGCGACTCCAATGCCATGTCGACAGTGAAGTCTGCTACTTCCTGCAGGAACTGCTTCTCATCACCTGGTGGACGGTAGATGAGAGCTATCCTGCACCCCACACCAGCTACCACGGTACACTCAAAAGACCCGGCCTCTTCGACTGGTACACTAGTTAGGCCCAATTTGGTCTTAAAACAGACCACAGCCCAGCCCCCGTGGTCCAATCTCAGGCAATGTAAAACCAAGTACCCGGAGGAAACAGCTGCCTCTAAAATAGGGGCAGCATTCCCATCCAACCAGGTCTCAGTAATGCAAACCAGATCTGCCCTACCAAGAAAATCTGCAATAAGGCCAGTCTTGTTGCAGAATGATCTGGCATTGCATAACAGCGCCCGAGTTGGACGAGATTGGCGAGCTGTCCCAATTACTTGCCCTCCCAAATCAGAGGTACCCTTGGGTATGGGAACTAGAACTGAATTTCCACATTCTAGGTACCATTTCGCCCCAGGGCATCTTCTGGCCCTAACCACCCTATGGGAAAGCTCCGCTCATTCGAGGTTCCCGCTGTCTGGCTTCACCCACCCCGACTCCCTCCCCCAAGCAATCCCCAGCCCGACAGCACTGATAGGCAAGAGCAGGCGGGGGAGAAACGGGCGGAGGGCATGGTGAGCGAAGTCAATAGCACAGGACGGGGGCAAGCAGGCACATTCTACTAATAATTGTAACACAGTAATAGTGGAAAAACATAAAACCCCAGAAACCCAAATTCAAAGCAGAACAGCAGGCAATCAGAAGCCCCAAAACAAAATAACTTATACAATAATCCTTATCCTAACAGAAAATATTAAACTACCCTCCTCCCACTAAAAGATGACTTATAACCCTAGAATAATAAAATCCCCTCTCACAGGATATACAACAAACAACAAATATAAATTATCCCCCTTCCACAGCCCTCTCAGAGCCGAGGAAGAAGGAAAATAATCAGACAACCACCAAAATAAACATAAACACCAAATAATGTGAAAATAAAATAAAGGCCCCCTGGTCCTCACACCACCAGGAAACCAAAACAAATTAAGAAGTCCGGGAAAAAGTCATCAGTCAGTAGCAGGAGCCGTAGAAAATTTTAAAATAATATAAGTTGAAGCCCAACTGAAATTTTTAAAAAGTCCAACATAGGTAAAATCCAAAATCCAGCAACAGAAATTTCAACGGACACCAGATTAAGGCGTCCCAGGAGCTGCAACACACGGTCTTAGTATGGATCCAGGAAACAGTGACAAAGTCTCCAAAAGAGCCAAATAAACAGGCTAAATCACTGGAAGCAGGGGCTCTCCCCCACCCACACCCCCCAAACTGCCTAATCAGGTATTAATTTTACCACCAGGACCTACAGCTACAGATACCCCAAAGCCAAACCGCTAGGACTGACCCTGAGGTAACTTAGGGTCCCCCCACTAGTCCCTAATTCCCCAGGAAGAAGTGAGATAGCTCCTGCTCGGTCCCAAGTGGCACCCAAAACTACCCAGGCATGGGGGGGGGGCAAAGCCACCCACAACCAAACGTTGCTAAGGCTCAGCTTCTGGACTCCAAACCCCGGAAACAACTGGAAGATAATGATGCAGGAAAAAGAGGGGTTCTGATCAATGAATCAGACCCCTCACTCACGAAACTCCAAGACAATCCACAGCAATCCCTCCAACCGATATCCAAAGGTGTTACACTGCAGGAGATCCTAATTCCAGGTCTTCCTTATCCAGCACAACGAAATAAATCCCAGACCAGTAAATTTAGAGCATAGATATCCAAAAGCTGAAGTACCAAGACAGCAGGAAAAAGTTCACCATCTCCAAAGCAAGTTCAGAGAAACACCCCAAGGAAAAAACAATCGTCTTCTCCAATTCCAGCCACAGGCTAGTCAAGAGCCAAAATGCTCTTTCCATAAGCGCCAGCAACAAACGCACGAGCCGACGCTACGGATAATACCTGTGAGCGGATGCTCGCTGAAAGGTTCCACGTCAGATACATAAGACAACAAGGTACAATACTGTGCACAAATATACAAATACTGAGAAAAATATTGATGGAGGTTATAGAAAACAAATGTAAAAGCACTAGCTATGCTGAGGCATTGTACAATGTATGCCTGTGTCAAGAAGATAAGCAGACAAGGATAGGGAAGGATACAATGGGAGTGGGAGAGCTAGGAGAGCAGAGCACATAAGACAGAGAGGGAGGAGGGTAGGGAGAGGTCTAGGGGCAAGGGGTAGAGCCAGGAGGGTAGGGAGGTGGGTGATTCATTATCTGCTGACCTCTGCTAAGCAGCTTATGTGGTAGCTCTCTCTGATGGCTAATGCTTTCCCCTTTTATTATTGCCAACAATTGCCTCTTAACTGAATCCTTTCTTCTATCACCAGGTTCCCAGGGATCTGTACCTTTAAGGTCATAACAGTCCCGTTAGGATGTAAAAGATGAGTCCGCCCTCTAGGTAGCACTCATTTTCATTTTCTGCTCGGTAGAACTGCCAGTCGCCCTTCACAAGATGGTGATGGCAGCCCGAACGAGGTGCACATGCGCAGATCATCCTGCACATGTATGACTTAAAGGGGTGCAGCTTGCACCACTCACAAGATGGTGGTGGTAGAACTGCACATGTGTGAGTGTCGGGACAAGTCCTCGCATGCACAAAGGCATCTGGATTGCGCAGGCATGGACATTAGATGTCACTGCACAAATGGCAGCTCAGCCTGCGATGAGGAAGAAGGGTGGAGAAGTATGGACGCCACCATATTTAATTACCATTCCCCAACCACGCGGAGACCACAACTGGCATGTCGCAGGACTTCCTACAGTACTGCCATGTTGAGAAACATAATTGTTAGAGAAGTACAATGCAATAATACAACACTGCGAGAGTCAATGCTGAAAAACCAAGGGGAAAAAGGAGCAATGTTATTTTGTTTAATAGCTCTAGTCTGAGCATAAGGGCTGAAGAGTGGTGGGGACGGGCACAGTGCACCATTGCCCCTCTGCTTAAGGGGAGCGATGGGCCGAGGTCATGAGGGATTACCATCACTCCGCTGCATATAGGAAGTGGTGGAGACATATTATCTGCTCTAGTTGGATAATTTGTAGAGGTGCCCAAACGCAGTGCAGTTGCTGGGTCAGGGACTGCATGTGTGATCACGTGTGATAGTGAGCTGAATATCCTCGCTCGGAAGGGAGGAGTCTGGCTGGTGGTCTCTTTAAATGAGACACTGGCTCATGCTTGGCTATATCCTGAGTATATATGAATATACCTTCCTCTATTCATTGCAATTTTTGTTCCAAACTATTACTAGGCTATAATCACGATGCTGTACCATGTAGGATATTTGCAGAGCTAGTGGTACTCAGAATCATATTTTTACCTTAAATTGCCTCTCTTAGTGTAAACAGAAGTGTAGGCTATGACTTATGATGCTCAATGCTGTCTGTGCAGATAAAATATATATGCTGTAATTACCTTAATTCCTCTCATTGCACTGGAGCTTGGGGAAGTGCTGCAGCCTGAAGATGCACATAAGAAACTGACTGCAGTAGGGATCCAGAGGGGACTTGGTGGATGGGTCGTAATTCGATTCTAGGTCACATGTGCATAAGCAGCCTATCAGGCATAGATAACCCTATGGTAAGGAACTGGGAATGCCATGAATATACAGGCAACACAATTTGTATTGTCTATGGGCCCTCAGAATCACCACCAGACTTTTATGACACGAACTCTAATGAACTAAAACTACTGTACATGTCAACGTAATTCTTGGAGGAGATTTTAATTTGCCCTAAGACTCATTTCTAAACAAAAGTAACAAAGAGACAAACAGATCAACACAAAGAGATTGGGAGACGCTCCTAGCTAGTGAATAATTCAATATCTGACCACGCAGTTGCTTCGTGTAATCTAAGTGTTCAACCAGTTCGAGAGGGTCTGCCCAGACTATCCTGTAATACTTCCCTCCTTAAAGACATAATGTTTTGTAAATTCATAGAGAAAGAATCTTAATGCTTCTTTAAAACAAATACAGGGACTAATAATTGGCTACTCTGCAAGAAAGAAAAAATACTGATTAACTTTAACCCAGTTAGAGGAAAAACTAGAACCACTATTGACAAAAACATAAAGAAGACCCTAAAACCAACAAAATGTGTTGCCAGAAATATTTAAAATCAAATACAGAGTAAAGTCAATCCAACACAGATGAGCAGAACATGCTTTAAAAAAGTTTAATCAGAAGTACTAGGAAGTGGGCAAAAACTCACAAAGCTGCCTGCAAACAGGTTAAAAAAGACAATCCAAGAGCATTATAGCAGCCTGTATGAAAAAACGGGACTTTGGCCACATCAAATAAGGACATAGTTAAGGAATGTTTAGAATTGTATGTGGATCTAGAAATAAACTAAAAAAATCTGACCATACCATAAAAAAAACTCCTAATTTCAATCAAGGTACCTGAACTAAAATGTCAGAGGCGGTTGGTGTCAAAATAATATGTGAAGAACTTCTACAGCTTATAATGAAAATTCCCAAAGGAAAAAATCCGGGACCAGATGGAATCCCATCAGAAATGTATCAACAGCTAGCATCTGTAATCGATAAGCACCTTCTAAATGTATTTAACAAATCTGACTGTAAGGGCCAGGTCACCCTCCTGCATCTAGGGGAAATGGATGGCATCTCGTCCAGGACAGTGCCCACCTTACGTCATGACCATGAGTACTGTACCGACACCAGTCACCTTGCCATCATGGGTCGGGGGCAGTGGGTATCAGGAACACCGTAACACCCTACCCTGGGCACCATAACAAGAGACCACACATGAACTAGATTGTACTTACTGGAGCTGAGATACAGCACAGTGGTATTTCATTATTTAGCTGTCAGATGAGACATGGCTGTCTGGATATTCTCCTGGCCATTACTTCTTTTCACAACTGTATTTGAGCACACTGCATGGCCATTCTCCACCTCGTCCATGCCATATATATATATATATATATATATATATACTAGACTTCACTGTATTCCAAGGGCTTCACATATCTTTCCCCACTAGTAGTATGCATATACATATATTGTTACATGTATACATTGTTACTCACTTGAACTGGAACTGTACAGCTGCTTGATCCCTTTCGTGTACTCATTATTGTTGCCTTTTACGTCGTCACTGCCTGGTTTGTTACTTGTTGCTATTTTCTGTTAATACTACATCGTTGTTCACTCCGCCGCTGTTGTGCTGGTAGTGCCTTTGGCCCAGGAATGCTGTTTGTACTGTCATACATTACTGTAATTGCTTATACCTGTTGAATTGACATCGCTGTTACCATTTGCTATAGTCTAACATTATCATTCTGTAATCATTACCTGCTCGTGCCTCTTGGCCCAGGTCATGCCTGAAAATGGTCCTTTGGATCAGTGCGCTGTACCCGGTTAACAAAGACATAAATAAATAAATGAATAAATGACTGTTGGTACTATACACTGTGTGAGGGGAGGGTGCCTAGCTACTTGTGCAACCTATTTTCCCACCCTACATCTAAACAAGTTTCCAGGACTACCTGCTGACTAAAGGGCACAATCATACTGCTATAAATGGGTCTCTTTGAACCATATGAATCTCAACCTCCCTTTGGGGGTCCCTTGAGCCTTGACGCTCCCAAGACCATGGGTGTGGTGGCACACTCCTCAGCCAGGGCAAATACTTACCTGAGGTGCACACTGTCTCGTGTATGTGTCTCAGTGTGCCCTGTGGGACAACAGTCGTGGAAAACACATCAGCATTATGACATCACTACTAAGTGCATAAAGCATGGTCTGTCTGGCCATGTGTTCCTGGCTCCCTTTGACACTACACTGATAACGCCTGTGGCCCAAAAAGCAAACTCCCATGGGGGCCTGACAAAGCCTCTCGGTTTATGAGGCGAAACACTGGGGTTTAGTGCTGTGCTTTCAATGTCATAAAAAAAATAATTTTTCATTAGAGAATTACTTGACTATTTGTTATTTTTTGCTTGTGTGCAGCCAGTATTGTGCCTTTTCTGCCTTTTCAGGGATACTGTGCTCCACAAATCTTGAGGCGAGTCCTGGGGCCTCCCTCCCTCCAGCTGCTTCCAATGGTATCCTTCTCTGGAGACCAGGCACAAGGGGACCAGTGCCACCTTGTCCCAGGAACCCACCACCCTCTAGGCCCAGTCACAGACAGAGAAGCTGGACTGCTTCTCTCCCAGGCTCCAAACCCTGGCTGGCCAGGCCAGTGCCCATGTGCCGGGAGGGGGGAGGTGCAGAACTATAGATATTCATGCTCCAGTTTTCCACTCTTAGCTAAATCAGGCCACATGAACATCCAGACATCCTGTCTCCAGGCAACTTCCCCTCCAGAGAGCGGCTCTCAGGGGCTGGCTTAACCCTTCGTGTGCTCTCTGATATCCTGCCTGGAGCTGGCTGAGGAGGGAGGCTGGTTACTTGAGGAAAAAAGAGCCTTTCCACAGTCGATGTATGAAGCCCTGATTGGTCTGATACCTATAAAAGAGAAAGGCAATACACAATGTTCTAATTATAGACCCATTTTCCTTTTAACCACAAGCTATAAGATATTGGCAAAGATCTTAAGGCAGCAGTGCAATGAAAAGGTTTTTTTTTCCTCCAAAAAGCTAGTTTCAGCTATAGTTAAAAATATTAGCACATCTATCAGATCTGCATGTCTTGGTACCTATTATGCTGCACACCATATTTTTTTTTGTGGGGCGTTACAGTTAGAAACCCTGACACCCCAGATGTTTGTTAGTATTTTCGCTCCAAAGTTTCAACATGGGCTTATTGGGACACCACCTCATGAACAGTGGCACTATCATTTTGTTACTCAATCCCAAAAGGTGATTTTGCTCAGCGACTGCGCCATTCGGCGCCACAGATGCTAAAACACATTTTGGGCAGGATGTGAAAAATGACAGTTGTACTGTTCATGAGGAGGTGTGAAAAAGTGGCAGTGTTGAAACTCTGGAGTGAAAATATGAGAACTAGGCAAAGTTACATGCGTGCATAGAAACTGCAACGCACGCCCATAACGCAGTCATTTTTTGGAATCTTTTCACAACATTTTCAACATGGGCTTTTTGGGACCTCCCCTCATGAACAGTGGCACTGTGATTTTGTTACTCAATCCCAAAGGTTGATTTCACACAGCGACCGCACCATTCTGAGCAACTGGTGGGAAAACACATTTCAGGCAGGATGTGAAAAATGACAGCTGCACCGTTCATAACGAGGTGTGAAAAAATGGCAGTGTTGAAACTCCGGAGTGAAAATATGAGAAACTGGCAAAGTTATGAGCGTGCATAGAAACTGTGCAACGCACACCCATAACGCAGTCATTTTTTGGAATATTTTCACAACATTTTCAACATGGGCTTTTTGGGACCTCCCCTCGTGAACAGTAGCACTGTGATTTTGTTACTTCATCCCAAAAGTTGATTTCACACAGCGACCGCGCCATTCTGAGCAACTGGTGCAAAAACACATTTCAGGCAGGACGTGAAAAATGACAGCTGTACTGTTCATAACGAGGTGTGAAAAAATGACAATGTTGAAATATTAGTAGTAAACCAAACATTTACTGTTCTCCTTACAATATATATTCATTATGTAATGTACTTTTCTATGGGTTGTGTCCACTAGGAATGCACGGTAATGTGCAGCCCCTGCTGATACAATATTTATCGACCTTCTTAATCCAAATCAAATATTCAAATATTTTCCTTGGGCTATTCCATTCAGAAAAATCCTCACCTTTCTAAATTATAGCTGTTACCCAGTTTTATTTAAAATGATCCAGTCGGTGTTCCAAACACACCTGTAAATTAAACAAATACTTTCCTCAAATGTAATCACTAAATAACAGCTATAATTTAGAAATGATAGAAACAGTATTTGTTTACTGTTGAATATACTGTTTAAAACTTATTGGTTAGGCTCGCTGGAATGGTATTGGTGTATAAGGAAGATTAATTGCTGATCTAAAGTCACTAAAATTTACTTCTTGTATGATTTTACTAGATTATTTAAACACTGTGGCCTGATGAAGTGGCTTTCGCCATGAAACGTAGCCTTGGATGGTGTATGAAATACTCAGAATAAAAGACAAAATCTGAAGAAGATTTTTTGTGGCGTTCATCCTGATTTTCTTGAAAAGGTCAAATTTTTGACCCAGTTTCATTGCACCATTGCTTTCAGCGACAGGCTACACAAAATGCTACCTGAATTGACAGGCCCCAAGCAGGTTGGTTTTGTTCCTGGATGCCAAAGCTTGGACAATATCAGATAAATAGTACCTGTTTTATGGGCCATGTCAAAAAAAAAGATGCATCTGTGGCACTCCTAGCGCTAGATGGGGCAAAAGCATTTGATTCCTTAGAATGGAGCTATCTTTATAGTGCCCTTGAAAATCCAAAGTTCCCTGAGTGTTATAGTAGATGGATTAAGACATGATATGCTAACCCGGATACCTTGTTACTCATTAATTCCATCAGATTAAATGCTTTCAAATTAGAAAAGAGGACAAGACAGGATGCCCGTTGTCACCAGGTTTATTTGTTGTATCAACGGAACCCTTGATTGGGGCCGTTGAAATGTCAAAAGAAATAAAGTGGGCTCACCCGGTGGTGATGAGGGTTGAGGCGCTGGATGCCACTCCTCGTGCTATGCCGGTAACCCAGGTTCGGGAATGAGCCTGGGTCTTCGGGGGTTGGGGGGGGGATGCCAGGAGATGGACTGAGCAGCTGTATGGCATCTCTCCCCCCTCCTGGGTGAGGACCTCGAAATTAACTGGTCTATGTCTGAGTTCCTTCCACTAAACAAAATATGTTAAAATCTGAACTAGCTAATGTAAGCCCACCCTCATGGGGTGGGCTTACTAGCCACTGTTTTGGATCTCCCCCTGTCGGAGTAGGGCCCCTTTTACTCCAGTAGTGCTTTTAGGCCATTCGTTTTACTGCCACCAGGGACAGTGCTTTTGGCCGTTATTTAAGCCCTGCCCCCAGCAGGAGGAGAGATAAGGAGTCGGGGCAGTGAAGTAGGGGCAGTGTCTGAGGGGTTCCCCGGCCTAGGAGTTGGCATGGCAGGGTCGATGCGATACAGGGTATGATCTCCGTGGGACATCTGGCAGGAGTTTTTGTGGCCTTGGGGTCCAAGGATTGGATTCATCACCCATAATGATGGACGGGAAGGCTGGAAGCAGGAAGGAAACTTGGAAGGTACTGGATTCCCTCTGTGATGCAGGGATCCCAGTTGGGGCTGCTGCAGTGGTGGCAGGACTGCAGCAGGGCCACCGGAGATGACAGCTCCAGTGGGCATTTCCCATGTGGCATGCTACCAGGAGAAATAGTTCAGCAAGGGGCGTGCGGTCCGGATTCGCTATGGGGCCTACCATGCCCATGTCTGGGGCAGGCCCATGGGGCCTGCTGTGCCCGTGTCTGGGGCAGGCCCCGGGGCCTAATGTGCCCGTGTCTGGGGCAGGCCCATCAGACCTGTTAATGGCCATGACTTCTGGGGAACAAGAATATGTTGGAAAGGGTGGAGCTGCCGCTAAGCCTGGAGTTCAGCCTGGATCAGGGTCAGAGAAGAAAAAGGAGGTGTATGCACCATTTTTTTGACTCAGGTGAACTGGTGTGGGAAAATTTTTGGGAGCAGCTGTGGGAGGCTTAGGCCACAATCACCCTGAGGTCAAGTTTGGCTTGGCTGGCATGGGAGGAGTAAGGCACTCCCCCGTTAGGAGGTTAAAACACGGAAAGTTAGTTTGGAAGAAATTGGCTGTTTTGAATAAGTGTGAGATCTCTGCCCAAGGGAAATGTAAATGTGGAGACAGAGTGGTCCACAATCTAGGCCTGGTGAAAGATCTTGGTTGCTATGGTCGGCCCAAGTGTGCCGTGTGAAAGCCGTTCATATGCTTTGCACTATCTCTCAGCCCCAAGGAGTTGCTCCTAGTTCATTTACAGTGACTTTTGGACGCAATCATTTCCACGTCCAAAATAGTTTTACAGTTCCTGTGATTATGGTTGTAGTAAGTGATTATTTATAAATGAATTAAAACCACTTGTTCACATTATTTCTTGCTTCCAAGAACATGATGGAGTCCGGAGGATTCTTAGAGAACTGTGAGTCAATCACTACTTACTCATGCCGGCTCATCTGGAAGTTCATTACAGAGGAAAGATCTTCCTGTTTTCAAATCCATCAGATGCCAGAAAGTTGTCAGAAAAGATCCATAAAGAATTTATGGCTCAGATCGAGGAAGAAGAGTTGGAGGAGGACAAGGACACTTAAGTAAACCAGAAAGGGCTACGCTCTGCATCAGAGGGACTGGATTGCTCACAAAATGTGTCAATGAAAAGTTTTTAAGTTGATTGTTTTAACAGTAAAGTTGATAATGGGCATCAGGGGCGGATATGGGGGGCAGGTGATTGTTAGATTGGGACAGGTATTTTATTGCCTTCATATGTTGTAATTGGCCACAGTTTGGGTAGCCCAGGTGGTCAAAATGGCACTTTGTGCGCTTTCTGGCTCCTGCGAGACTGACCTTCCCCCCCCCCGAGCAGTCAGTTTTCCCACCTTGATAGGCGCATTGTAGCAGGTTCAGCTCAGTATTGAGTCTCACTGAAAATATGAATGAACCGTGATTACCATTTTTTTCTTTTCTCTATAACCTTGGGTAGGTTGAACTTTATTGACAACAATAAGGTTTCTCGCTTACAAATGGGGATTTGTTTCTCAATATGCTATGAGGTGGTGATTGTTAACCCGGAGGCATTTACTACATATAATGCAGATGCATTGAGTTCTTTTACTGCTATCAAAACTACCCCCCATATATCTGTTGAATGCTTTAACTCAGTTAGATATGTTACCTCTATGCTTAAATATGTTTAACTTGTATGGAAGTAATGGGCATCAAGCAAGTTTAGTGGCTGGAATCTTTTTACTTATGAAGTACTTGCGGATAATTGTGTGACCCATGCCTTGTGCAACTGCAAGGATTCTTGGACATTTAATGGACTTTATGTGTTACGTTTAGCATTTCCAGTGTTGTACCATAGTGATAGGGGTGCTAATGGGATCCTAGTTTGTAACACTGTATGGACAGATGATATATTCTATTTCACCTCAAAATGTAATTGTATTGTTGTTACACAAAAATGCAATAAAAAAAAGTAAAAAAAACCCAACAAAAAACAGCCATTTCACAGTGGTAGGTGGGCCCCTCCTACTGGTCCCTAGGTCAGGACCTGTGCTCAGGTGTTGCTATTTTATTTTTAAATGTTCCTTTTCATCTCATTAAACTAATTGATTTGGTACCAGGTAGTGCACTTCTTCTGGAACTGAAAATCCAAAATGCCTTATACAGACTAATCAACATTTAGGCTGCTCAGACTAAGGACGAGAGGGTTGAATTATTCAAAACAATACAACCTTACTTGTACTCCTCACAGAATGTGATATTGGGGGGCAGTTAACTGTGGATTGTCACTGTCTGACAGGGGTAAAACCACCAAAACTTATTAGACTTATTAGAACCATTCTTCCTAAAAGCAGGTTATTTCGATCTGACAGCACCAATTGCCCACCTTTTCAATTGCTCATTAATCCAAGGAGAACTGCCATCTAGTTGGAAAACTGCTCACATTATTCCCTTGTTTAAATCAGGAGATCCCACAGACCTGAACAACTATAGGCCCATTTCACTGCTTCCTGCACTATCCAAGCTACTTGAAAAAATTGCCAACGCTCAACTAAGGGAGTACTTGGATAGTGAAAACATCCTCAGCCCTGTTCAATCAGGGTTTAGACCCAAACATAGCACTGTGTCGGCCCTAGCTAAAGTTTCTAATGATTGGTTACATGCCCTGAACAATAAGCAACACATCTATGCACTCTTTCTTGACCTTAGCAAAGCTTTCAACACGCTTGATCATTCCATATTACTTAACTCACTGGGATGCATTGGTTTAACCCCCTCTGCAGTAAAGTGGTTCCGCTGCTACCTTACAAATAGGAGACAGCAAATTAAAAGCCAAGATGAATTCTCCCCAGTAAAAACTCTGCCACGAGGCATCCCACAAGGCTTGATCCTGGGACCTATCCTCTTCGCCATATATATTAACCGCATTGATTCTGGCCCTTTAGCAGGAAAAGGTCATCTCTTCGCAGATGACGCTGTCATCTATTCAACCAATCCCTCCCTTTATCTTGCCTATGAGGAGCTTCAACAGGACTTCATCATACTCCAACACAACCTGCTGAATCTGAAGCTACTATTAAATGCCAAAAAAACTAAAGCTATGGTTATCTCCCTCTCCTCCACCCTCAACATGAAGGCCCACAGTACCACCCAAATTGTCACCCTCATTGGTGACCCATTAGAAATAGTGGACAAATTCAAATATCTGGGAGTCTGGCTGGATAACAAACTGAACTTCAATGCACACCTAAATGAGTTATCCGAAAAGTTAAGGCAGCGCCTTGGCCTTTTCTACCGTATAAAACACCTATTTACACTGGAAGCCAGGAAGAGATTGGTTCAAACAACATTCCTTCCCCTGCTTGATTACGGTAACTTTCTTTATAGTCATTGCCCCCAACGTGAGCTCCAAAAACTTGCTACTGTCTACCATCGCGCTCTGCGATTTGTTCTTGGCCTGCCCCTACAGACTCATCATTGCTTGTTGTACCAAGGATTAGACTGGCCGTCCCTCTCCCTGAGGAGAAAAAAAATGCCCTTCTGTGGTTCTTCCAGGCTCTATCAAATAATCTCCCACCCTATATCAGGGAACTGTTCGAGCGCTCTAAGGCTAGCTACATTATAAGGAACGCCTCCTTTATCAACATTAAAATACCATGCACCAGGACATGGCTTGGCTCCACTGCCATTAGTTCTTTTCTACCTATGCTTTGGAATAATATGCAAAAAGCACTTAAACTCTCCATCCTGCCTAGCCCTACATGTTCAGACAGCTGCTCAATCGAAGCCTGCATACGGAGTGTGATTGCTTTAGGTAAACACTTCCCCCTGGCCAATAAAATCCCATGCCCCCTATTAACTAAGCCTATCTATCTCCCCCTTAGGCTGGCATCCCCCTAGGGTAACTATACCCCTTTTTGCACCCACCCCTCTGCCCCTAGCTAGCTTCCTTGGGGGTCTTCACCCTACTGGGTTGCCCTCCTCCTTTCTCCCTCTGGTCTTGATTACCCCTCCCTCCTCTTCCCCCATGTCATATTATGTTCCAGTATATGCTAAATCGCCATGTGTGTATTTGTCATCAATGCTAAGCTACAACACTTACTGTCATTTTATATTACTCTGTAATAATGTCTGTCATGCGTGAATTGTAAGTTCTTGTTTTTAAGATGTACTATGTGTCCAGAACCATCTTGAAAATGAGCTTGCTCAATGATGTAACTGCCTGGTTAAATAAAGTTTGATTGATTGATTGAAAGCAAAAAAAAGTTTATTGTGACATGGCTTATTTAGAACAAATGATAATGTCACCCAATTTAAAGGATGGTTGTTCGTCACATACAGACAAAGTGGAACCTACCTTCTAGAAAGGCCATCTGGCCACAAGGATTGGCTATTTCTTTATCACTTACTCCATACACATCCATACAGCTCAGGTACAGTACTTGTAAATGAATTTTCAGATCATAGAATCATACAGCTTCACATAGGGAAGCCAAACACAGCCTCTTTCGGCCCAGGAGTGTGGAAACTTAATTCTTCCCTGCTCCTAACCTCAGGCTTATAACAAGAATTAGGCTCCTCTGTAGCAGCAAGAAAATTAGTGCACATCCTCTATGAAAATCCAGTGGTCCGGTGGGAAGATACTAATCATAATATTCAAGTCTTGCTAAAAGAGCATAGTAAGACATCCAGGAATATTACCTAGACACACTGCTTGCAACACAGACAACAACTGCAAAAGTTATTATCTTTAGCTCACACGACAGGACATTACTTTAGCACACAAATCAGAAACATTAAGCACCAAATGGTACAATTCCACCAAGCATCGAATATACACAGTCAACAGACATTTGGAACCGCTGTGTGTAAGAAATACATGTGCCCATAGGAATCCTTTTTTTTTCCCCAAATGTCATATGCTTTATTCCATCACACAGGAAGATACAAACGAGGTAAACAACACCATAGGAGCTTGATAGTTTTACAGTATAACTGAAGATACAGATTGTGCTGCTCCTATTTTCTTGTTATTAATAAAAACGAAACCGAAGAAAAGACAGGAGACAATGAAGACGTATATATTGCAAAAAACAAACCCTCCCCCCATCCCACCCCCAATATCTTCACCACCAATGGTAATATCCACAGATATTAGCACGCAGCAATAAAAATTTGTTGTCGGCACCAAATCATGAATTAAAGAATGAGTAACATATATGATAAGTTAAAGGGTAAGCAGAGTATGTAGAGGAGTCCACACTCTATGATAATAGTTTGATTTCTTTGAAAGACTAACCAGAAGATTTTCTGCTTGTAGAGCAAAGAGCACTTCATGCAGCCATTCCATGAATGTGGGGATGGATTGGTCCAGCCAGTGGCATAGTAACATCTTTTTGGCGCACAGGGAGATTATGCCATATGCTTGCACTGGTTACAAATCAGGAAATCACCGTAATCCCCCAGTGGGCAGATTTCAGGCTGAAAAGCATCAGAAAGGCCAAGAAGGGGATCTAACTTGGCTTTAATGGCTGACCAGAATGGGGAGGCCTTGATACAATTCCACAAAATATGGAGTAAGGTACCCGGCTTCTCCCCGCATTGGAAGCATAGGTCATTTGGGAGTTTCCCCATTTTGTGGAGCTTAACTGGGGTGTAATATAGGTCGTGGATTACTTGGAATTGAAGGAGACGATAACGGTCATATTTTTTTTTTTATTTAGTTGTTTAACCAGGTATAGCACACTAAGCTGGAAGCTTTTTTACAGGAGCGATCTGGAAGCACAAGGAGGTTAAGTGACTTGCTCAGGGTCACACAGTATGCAAGTGGAAGCTGTGGGATTCAAACCCAGGTCTGGTCTGCTGGATATCACCAGATTTGCAGCTCATAGCCTTAGACCACTGCCCTATACTGCCTCTCCCTATATAATATATAAATATATTTAATATCCTTATATAAATATATTTAATATCCTAATATATAAATATATTTAATATCCTTATACAACTGGGTCCAGATCCGATTCCAGGAATGAGTGGTGGACGGGGTAGGGGGTAGGATATGGTCCCACTTGTAATGAGGTTTTCCCTCCTTGTCTGCTATGAAATCACACAGTTGATGATAGGGGAATGAAATAATATGGGAAGAAGGAGAAGACAAGATGACTGGAAGGACAGGGCCTGCCAGGTTCTGATCCCAGAGGCCCAATCCAAAGTGCTGGAGAAGCACATGGGAAAGCTGGAGATATTTAAAGCAATATGAGGAGGGGAGGCCAAATTTATGCTGGGCTTCCAAGAAAGGCAATAATTTGTTGTTGTTGTTGTTAAGGAGATCACTGACAGTTCTTCTTCTCTCGCAGGGCCAGAAAGAAGGACTGTGCATCTGTCCTCCAATCTTAAAATTGGGGTTATGTAATATAGGTTGTGAGACATCTTGTATGAGAGAGGTATGAGTAGTAGCACATAATTGGGAGTGTGCCCAGAGTGTTGCCATAATAGAGAAGTCCCGTAGCTGTTTAGGGATGTGCCTAAGAGGAACGTATATCAGAGAGGCTAGGTCAATATTATGAAAAGTACATAATGATTGTTCTATTCGTACCAATAATGGAGAGTATGTAGCCAATCGTGCCAGAATGGATGGGGTTAACCAGTAATGGTTCACAGAACAATTGATGGAGAGATAGTAGAGGAAAAGATTGGGTAGTTGAAGCCCTCCTCTTGTTTTAATGTGTTGTAATTTGGAGAGTGCTGTGCGAGGGAATTTACCCAGCCAGATAAAGTTTGAGATAATTCCATGTACCTGTGCGAACCAGGCCTTTGGAAGAAAATAATTGTACATCTGGAGAGGCTATAAGAGGCGAGGGAGAACATTCATTTTCACCACGCTTATTCGCCCCCAGAGGGAAAGAGGAAGTAAGACCCAGTGAGCCCACAGGAATCCTGTTATAAATCTAGCAAACAGAAACAAATGAACGCTGGCCCATCGGCGCGGAGGTTGGATTTCCACTTGTGATGCTGGCGACCTGGGTTTGGGAATGGACTCGGATCACTGGAAGGCCAGCTGGGGGAAGAAGGCTTGAGCATCCGGCGACTGCTCCTCTTCTCCAGGGGGGAAGGTGGGGATGTGGCCCCGCATCTGCTGACCCCTGGTGGAGACCGGAGGTATGGCAGTGTGCTGACCAATAAAACTGGGGGGCATGGCGGATGTCAGCGTGTGCCTAGACGTCATGGCAAGCTGCACTTCCAGGGAGAAAACGGGAAAATTTCTCCTCTGCTCGACTGGGTGATGGCCATCTTGTCCCTCTGCCGCCACAAGTGCTTTGGTTGGGCCTCCAGAAAGACCACCTCAGCAGCACCTGAGGGGCCAAGTAGTTGTGCTGGCTGGCCCCTACCAGCACCTTTCTCCTCGAAGGAAGAGAACCCATCTGGTGAAGGGTTATACCAGGTTACCCCGAGAGTGGCTGCCATCTGAGGTAGGGATGGATGGTGGCAATAGGCAGGGGTACAAGCGAGCGGTGGGAGGAAACAAGACCATTGATGGCCCAAAGGAGAGGCTGAAAGAGGAGATATGGGAAAGGAAGAAAAATAGATAATACAAAAAAAAAAACAAATGGAGGATTTAATCAATGCTACAGGAACAGTATATACTGGAGAACAAGATATGATCCGTATTGTTTCACAACATGTGCAACAATTATTTAGTAGACAGCAGAAAAAGGCTGATACTCTGGATACTTATTTGTCATCCACCCCCTGCCCAACATGCAGTACAGAACATAAGGACATGCTTACAGGCCCTATCCACTCGACCGAGGTGGAGGTGACTATAGCCTCGCTCTCCAATAACAAATCTCCTGGCAGTGATGACCTCACTAGTGAGCTCTATAAACTCATAGGACCAGCAATATCACAGGAACTAGCTTCAGTATTTACTTACATTCTTGATAACAAGATACCTTATCTCAGAATGTCCAGTGGTCAGTTAATCTTTATCTATAAAAAAGGTGCTAAACAGCACATACAGAATTGGAGACCTATATGTCTACTTAACATAGATTTTAAGATACTGGCGAACATTTTAAATTCCAGACTGTTGAAAACAGCACAGTATCTTACTAGTTTAGCATAGACCTGTTCGGTGCCTAATAGGAAAATCTCAGGTCACCTGATCCTCTTAAGGGAATTATTTGAACTAGGACAGAGGGAGGCGTTACCAGGGGTAATTCTATCTCTGGACCAAAGGAGAGCTTTTGATTCCATAAACCATGATTTTCTATGGTCAGTATTAGCATCCTATGACATATGCTACCAGTTTGTGGACTGGATCAGAAATTTGTATTGCCATTCTACAGCGACACCCATCATACAGGGGTGGAAAGGACCAATGATCCCAGTCCAAAGAAGCGTTAGGCAAGGATGCCCTATGAGCCCTTTGCTCTATGCCTTTTGCATAGACCCATTATTACAAAATTTAAATGAGACATCAGCAATACACAACATATCCCTACGAGACCATGGCATACCATTTTCTGCTACAGCATATGCAGATGATCTGTGTCTGTTAACTAGGGATAAATCATCAGCTGAGCAGACATTAAAGATCTGCGCAGATTATGGTAGAACCTCTGGCACATCCTTAAACCTTGAGAAATGCATTGGCACATGCCTGGGAGGCATATACCCTGAAATTTCCAGCATAGCAAGTGTTGAAATCACTAATGAACCAATTAAAATCCTAGGTATTATATATGGTACTGATCAGGCAGACAGACTGAACTGGGAGCCCTGACTACAGAAAGGCCAACTACTGGTTTCAGAATGGAACAGATGAAAACACAGTAAAAAGAAAATAATTTATCTAATTAAAACCTTTCTGATGCCCCTTTTTCTCTATATAAGCACTGTATCCCCCAAGAGATTAGAAACTTCTATTTTAAGTATTTTTTTCAAGTAGTATGGGGCAGCAGGCTCAACCCACTGAAAAGAAACATTACATACCTCCCGATAGACTCAGGAGGGTTAGGGATGATAAATCCCATTACTTTTCTTTATGGCCTTTTTTGATCACCAGCCTGAAACCACTCCTAGTATATGCCAGACAAAGTTGGACCACATTAATATTCTGTTATTGTACACCATGGTTTCGCCACTGGGAACTAGGGAACTTGAGAACCTTAAGGAGATCCAGTGCAGTTCCGGAATACATCAGAGAAACCTTCTTAAAATTAAAACAGTGGAGAATACCTAGCTTAATGATAGCAACTAAACATAGGAAAGAACTTTTTGCTTGGTTACAGGCAACACATTACCAAGAGGCAGTCACCTTCCCTCCCTGCCCTGCTGATTATCTTCAATCTCTAACACACTTATCCAAAGAAGAAAAAAAGTATACCAGCTAAAATGTGGGACCTACACTGGCTTAGCTGTCACAGGAAAATCAATATAAAAAGCAAGCACAAGCAGATAGAGGAAAGGTGTTGCAGTAGACATGAGTGTGACCAACAGTTGGAAACAACAGAATATATTTTCTTTACCTGCTCTTATATTAATGGCTTCTGGGACCTTTTATCAGAAATATGGAATGAACCATGATTTACCTCCCTAAGTTATGAAGCTTTAATAAATGGCCATTATACTGGTAGAGCATCCCAATTGAACAAAAGTACCTTACATTTAGTGCTTTTAGTCATTAAATGATATATTTGGAACAGTAGGAGCTCATTCACATTACAACAAAAATATATTTGACCGCACAGAGCTCATTCTTAAAATTTAAAATGAATAACAGACAATTTACCATGCTGAATCTAGACAGCTGACACACACGAATCTTACTGCACACTGGAAAAACATGCCCTGGGTGACCGCTTTAGATGTCCCAGTCACTTGAATATGTATATAAGTGGCCACTACGGCATGCTGAATTATTTCTAGATAATATGAATTTCGGATAGGTTCATGCTGGTACCAGTGTCTAGAACACAGATGATTAAGAATTATTTATTACTACTTTATGTTTGTTTTAGTCTACTTAATGCTGAAGAAAGCCTTTTTGTTTTTTCCTTTCTCCAGTTCCTTTGTGTCTGCTATTTTATTTCAGATTTAAAGAATAACTACAACAACAAATGTGATGCATTACCTTTTGTGACGCTCTGCCCTCTGCTTAATATTATATTTATAAATTGTGATATAAATATATAGTACGTGAAGGCCTGCTTAGACAAAAAAAAGGCTGGCTACTGCAGTGACTGACCTTTGACCTCCAAAATGTCAGTGTTGCTGGAAGCAGCAGGATGTTATAAACAGATCAGGGAAACCTAATTAAAAGCCTTCCTTCCAGAGGGACAGTTTATTATCTTTTATAACCTGCTCCTGCTTTTGAAGTTTGTTCCCATGTATGCATTTTATGACATAGCAGGAAGGGAAGTAATTTGGCTGATTCCTCTTGGTTTTCTCACCTAGCCGAGAATTAGTGACATGATTGTGAATTGTGAAGCATCAAAAGGAATGTTTTGATCAAAGACTGTCATATTTGGGAAATGGCTAGTTGCTGATTTTTCACAGTAATAACATACATCCGTGTGGATAATTATGTTAAGAAGAAAAAACTAGGAGGATCTAACTGCGAACTCACCAAAAGGGTTGGGGAGATGGATTCTGAAATGGGCATGCATCAGAGGGAAACATGGCTTATTATTTTGGACTCAAGAGAGACACAGTTCTCTAGACTTAAGAAGGCACTTAAGGGTAACATCTAGCTAGGCAAGAACTTAAGTATTTGTGGTAGGCATATTTGTGTTCTGTAACTTCCCTTTTTTATGTGACTGTAAGTTAGTGATATAATTGTTCTGTGTTTGATTTTACCTGTTTTATAATTCTTTAGTAAACAATATTTTCTTTAAAATTCTGTCTGTGTCTTCTCAGTTTTCTTTTACATGTGATTGCTGAACCTGTGTTAAGTCTGACAGCTGTTAAGGGCTTGAATGTGTTACTAAGCTTGCTAAAAGGTAAGAATAAACCTAGGTCTCATACTGAGTCGTAAGGGTACATTTTGGGAACCTGGCTGAGTGCCACTGGGAGAAATATTATATTGCATTTCCTCAAAGAGAATATATATCTGAGCCTGTTAAACTGGATATGCTAGCATAAGGTTCACATTTTCACGTGCTCCCAGGTCACTCCTGTAAAAAAGCTTTCAGCTTAGTGTGCTATACCTGGTTAAACAACTAAATAAATAAAAATAAAAATAAAAATTTTGACACCCAGGACTCGAGGCTAGTAGGTGGTTTGGACCCAAAACAGACAGGGAGGGTTACTCTGTCTGTCCCCTGTTCACACTATTGCGCTTCAAGGTTGGCACTGTGGGAGCAGAGGGCCTGACCTTCGGAGTGCGTTTGTGACACCTTTTCCCCCCTTTCTTTGTAAATTCCTTTTGACTGTACAAATGTCTTAAGATACAGTATTGCATGTAAGATGTATATATGAAAAAATGTTGGTGAAATGTTTCTTGTTTGATCTGTAGTCCTTCAATAAACTCCCCCTACTCTTGCTGTAGGGGGTGCCCTTGTCTGTCACTGCCAAGATAGCCGACGTTCAAGATGGTGGAGGAGGAGGAGGAGGAGGTGATGGTGGTGGTGTTGAGCTTCCTAGCTTTGATATTCCCACTGTTGTGCCTTCTATTCCTAGTAATTTGCCTTGGGTTTCTGATGACAAGCAATTTGCTGAAAGCATTGTATCTCAGGTCCTGAATCCGTATTTCCCGCTTGTCTGGAGGGCGGATTCGAACCCTGTTCCAGATGCCTCAATTCTAGATATCCCTACGTCTGCAGCAGCTACAGAAGCAAGTCTATGCCAGGTATTTTGGCAGCACAAGACCTTTATGTTATAATTGTTATGCGAAGAAACTGAATCACAATATGCTATTCCTGAGGCTACGTATCATGTGACAGTCACTCCTACTATTAATCTTACTGACACTGCAAATGCTAATATATTGCCTGAATCAGCCTCCTCTACAGCCTGCCAAACAGCTGCAACTTCTTCTTTGCACTTGTGAAATACTCCAGGACTGGTGAATCCTCAGAATGAACTTGGTCCCTGGAGACTGCTCTTCATGTGGATGGATGGCGTCAAACTGAGGAAGGAACTCCTTGGACTTTTCCTGGTCCTGTAAGTGCTTAGGAAATAATTTCAACCACAAAACACTCCAAGGGTGGTGCCCCTCTTTCCAGTGTTTCTTCTTGTCACCCTAGCAACCCTACTGGTGGCCCCTGTCCTGGTGTCTCTGCTCCACCAGTAGGGGATACAGATCTTAGTTGGCCACCACTCCTGACATAGGACTCCAACCAATCTATGGACCCCAATGTTCCTTTGCAACTATCTGGACATTGTTCCTTGGAGGAAGCTATCACTGATGTTTAAGGAGCCGCTGCTCCTGCCTTGCAATCCACAGATAACCCTTCTGAAGCTGCTCCACTTAAAATGAGTGACCTGTTTCAGACTCTGGGAAAACCTGCCCAATGCAAAAATGCTGTTGGAATAAAGCTCTTAAGAGACGTCAACCATGCTCCTGACTGTAGGACTGTGCTGCATGGTATGTTACGAGACTCTTTGGGCATTGGGGCTTCTGAATTGTTCGTCTTTATTCATGTCCATGGTGAACCTATTTGTGATTTGAGTTTTAAAAATGTTTTTTCCTTGGAAAGGTTTTGGGCTAAATAAGAACTTGTTAATGCTTCATCTCACTGGGTGTCCTTTTTGGTCACCCCCTCACCAAGCCTACAGTCAAAATTATTACTCTACTTTTTCGAAGTGAGGGGGTGAGCACTGTAGATATCCAGTACTGGCTGAAGCAGCGTTGTGACATTCTGGATGAAGACTTAGTCTAGACAGGAGGGTGGAAGGTTAAGGTACAGCTAAAACAAACTGATAGGAGCATTCCACACTTGCCTGGAAGCTTTTACATAGGTAGGGATAGAGGGCTGTGTTTCTATCCAGGGCAGCTTCAGGCCTGCCACAAGTGTGGCTTCATAACACATTTACGTAACAACTGTGACAAGCCCCGCTGCAGCCTCTGTCTTTCCTATGAGCATGTGAGTTTGGGATGCCCTAACCCTCTCAAATGCAATCTGTGCGATAAGGCAGGTCACTTTTATAAACAGTGCCCTTGGGCTGACCACAATCTCTTAGATCGCCCCCCTCAAGATCAGGTTGCCCTTATTACTGACTTGCAGGTCCAGGTCTTGCATCAGAAGGAAGCCACACCCTCCACCTCCTTGTTACAGGCCCCTATAGAGCTTCCAGCTCAAGATACCTCAGCCTCTGTTTCCAGTGTGACCCGTTCTGATCCACCCCCCTCCCCATCGCACCACTGATGGTTCAGATGGCTACCTCTCCTGTTCTCTCTCCTGGAACTAGTACTGTGGATGTCTCACCTTGCCCAGAGGTTATGCTCCCCCCCAGAGATACTACTGCCTTTGTAATTATGCCTCCCTCTAAATGTGGGAAGGGGAAAAGGAAATCTGACAATCTTACTCCCAATAAGACCATCCTCACTAGAAACAGGTTCCGGGCCATAGCCAAGCAGAGACAATGGGGAGACACGGAGTCGGAGGATGGAGATGCAAACTCCTCCCTTGCCTCCTCTTCACGGATGGATTATTCCTCAGACTCACAATGTGATCCATCCCCCTCTAAAGAGAAAACAGGCAAACAACCCCCTGTAACATAATAATGTTGTGGTTCTTCCTTCTACTCTGCTCTGCCTTTATGCATCTTGGTATTACACTTCGCTGCCTCACACTCAATGTGTGCAGTATGAAGTCTTTCAGAAAACAGGTTACCATGATGCAATATTTGGCAGACCTAAACCATGACATTTATCTGCTCCAGGACACCAGGTTAAAAACTAGATATGAAATTTCTCGGGTTCAGACCAGGTGGACTAAGGAGCCTCCTTTTGGTCCTATGTCGAGGACTTATGTAATGGCCTTGGGATATTATTTTTCGGGTTTGAGTTTCAAGTTTCCAGATTGGTAGACATTTCTCCAGGACGGGTACTACTTGTGGATTGCACATACAAACAGCAAGGACTCAGACTTATTAATGTATATGCCCCACAAAGTATCGCTTTCCGGTCTGAGTTGTTTACCTTGTTGCAGTCTTATTTGTACACAAATAGACTTATTTTTATGGGGAGGATTTTAATTGTGGTTTAACTCAGGCAGATAGAGGAAGCCCCATACAAAACATTTTTTGGTGACATGGCCACTTTAAACAAGGTTATACATACAGCAGTCCTTGCAGATTGATACTGTACTGCCCATCCTACTGGAGCTAAGGCATACTGTAGAGGCCCTCATGCTGCTAGGATAGATTTAATATTCATTTCCAAGAACATTTCTGCACAGAAAGCTACAGTTATACCATGTAAAACATCTGACCATTTGGCTGTTTCTCTTGTTTGCTCCTCTGCCACAGGTTCTTTCCCTACTAATGTACAATCTGTCTGGAAACTCGACACTCCCTATTATCAGACCTGCAATTTCCTCAGCCTGTCAGGATCTTCTCAGGGCACGGCTATCTGGTGGGATGAAACCAAACTAGATCTGAAAACTTTCTTTCTTTGACGTGTTAAGTCTAAGTCCTTATCCACATACCTCAAATATTTAGGGCTTTGGAAAAAGTTACTGGATCTAATCTCCAGGGCTTTTGAAACACGCGCTGACTGTTCTGAACAGATCTCTGAAGTAAAAATGGCAATGAAGGCCCACCAATATAATAGGGCTCTCTCCTTAAAAATGGAGACCCAATATGGATCTCAAAGTTCCAGGCCCTCTATTAATAAATTTAAAAGTTGCACTGATAGAGTCTCAGCCCCTCACATAGAGCAACTGCAGGACCCAGCTACGACCCTCACTCATAATACTCTGCCTTTGATTAAACAGACAGCGCCAACCCATTTGGAGGAGATGTTCAGTTCAGCTTCAACTGCTTCTCCAGATATTGACTTTTTCTCAGATGTTTATATCCCTGAAGTTCCCCTGACACAACTCAATTCCCTAACCATGCCTATTTCTCTTGAAGAGACTCAGCAGGCTACCTCCCAACAGAACAAATGTACTTCACACATTAAAGATGGCCGTACAGCTGAATTATATCAGCAGTTTTCTGCCTCTTTTGCCCCCTTTTTGACTCTGGTATTCAACACAATTATACTTACTAACTCTGTTCCATGAAACTTTTCAGATGCCATTATGGTACTCTTGTTTAAAAAAGGTGACATGCAGATATTTGGAACTGGAGGCCTCTCAGTCTTTTAAATGTTGATTATAACATTTTTACATCCATTTTGTTACATCGACTTACCCCTATAGCCTCTCATATAATATCAGAAGTACAGACCTGTGCCATTCCAAACAGGGCAATTTTTCACAACTTAACTTTACTTCGAGACATAGTAGCCACTCTCACCGAGGCCTCCCCTGTCACTCTCCTTTCACTAGATCAGGAGAAAGCATTTGATCGCATAGATCATAACTATTTATTTTAGACTTTGCTTCACTACCACATGCAATGGAAGTTCATCTCCTGGATATATCTTCTATACTCCACAGCCTGGATTTACCCTCACATTAATGGTTCTCTGGGGTTCCCTTTTCTTGGCCAAAAAGGAGTAAGGCAGGGCTGCCTACTTAGCCCTCTATGTTTTTCAAATAGATCCTTCACTTAGGAAACTTTTGCAGCCCCCCACTCTTCCCAGAGTAATTCTCTCCTCCGGCAATCTGTCCTTTCTGTCTGTGCATATGTGGATGATATCTGCATCTGCACCCCCCTATGCTGTGGGACACAGACCTCATACCCACTATCTCAAGTTGTTTTTTTATCATTTAATATTTTATTAGTTTTTATAAATTTTTTTGCATCAAAACAAAAGAACAGCCATAGCTAAAAAAAAATATATATATATATATATATATATATACACATATATAAAACAAGAATCATGTTGTTACATTCTGATATATTCTGATACATTCTGATTCAAGGTGTGTCTAGATCCAAACAAAAAAAGGGGGGGAGAATATATATTTTTTCCAAACTCAAAATAGCAGAATTACTAGCTGCACTTTTTGGTTAACAAGCATTTAATTCATTTAACATAGTAATCAACAGAGCTTACCCTTAACTTAAACTTCTTTATATTAATTTACTATATAGAAGTAAGACTCCCACTTGCCATTTACCATTTATTTAAACTACTTTAAGCACCTCTAACCCTGTGAATCCCCTATATTATTACATTCTTAGCATTTCCTCCTCGGAAAGCGTGGGTGATTCAAAGCTACTGTTCTGAGAAAGCTGATTTCGAATGAAAGTGGCTAACTGATCAGTTTCAAAAAAACATAAATTGTATGCCTTTATGTTTAACTCTAACTTTGGCTGGGGCCAAAAGCTGAAATTCTGTGCCCAGTTCCACAATTTCTTGTCAAAATCCAAGAAAACGAGGACGTCTTTGCTGTGTGGCATACGCGTAGTAGGGAATAATCGAAAACGTAAAGGTTTTATACATCAACGGTGCTTTAATCCTCGAAAGTCTCATTATTAAATCCCTGTCCAATTCACAAGCAAATGAAACAAATATAGTAGACTTCTTGCCTAAAGCCTGTGTCACCTATTGAGAAACTTCCAACTGAGTAAGAGGGGTACTTTGCTTACTTTGCTTAGATAAGGTTCAATACGCTTTTAGAATGAACGGTAAATTCTCCTTGGGTAAATCAAAAACAGACACAAATATATCTTTCAGCATATCCTGTACTAACTCAAAAGGTTAATCAATATTGTTAGGTAAACCTGCAACTCTAAGATTTTTGTATCTTTGCTGATTTTCTAAGATTTCAATTTTTCTTGCCATATAGTAATTGTCTCTGATTATCAAGTTTTGAGGAAAATTCAGGCTCCAAGTTGAATTATGAGAAAAGTTTGGCTATCACTGTTCCTTCTGCTGTTTCACCTCTACATTTTAATCTGACTGGTATTCCTTTTGTCGCTTCCCCTATAAAAATATTGGTCATTTTTTTGGCAGTACAGATTACCCTTCCCATAACTGGACTGTTACCCTAGATAAGGCTTCCTCCCTGGTTGCTTCCTGGAAAGGGCGCTCCATTTCAAAACAAAAAAGGGTTATGTTGTTAAAAAAGTTAGTTCATCCCATCTTTTTGCACTTAGCATCGTTTTTTCTGGTCCCTTTTTCTTTGGAAGCAAGGGTGAACAGTATTTTTTTTTCAGGGCTTCTGGGGCAGTTGCCTGAACCCTGTGAAAATAATTTTCACTTACCCTGACTACTGCCATGGGGGAGTCGGGATACTTACCTCCATTGTTTTTTTCACAGTTTGTTTATTAAACAAAGTATATCAATACTGCTACAACCCCTCGTTCCTTTTTGGTTCCTTATTATGCAATCCCTGACTCTCTCCCTCTGTACGTTAATTTCTTTCTCTCCCGACTGGCCCCCTTCCACCGGCATCCCCAGCCCCGTCACCCTGGCATCCATTGGATTCACCTCCACTTCACAAGGTGCCGACTGGTTGGGTGTGGCACCTGTGGGAAGTCTGCATCATTCCACCAGTCGGGTTCTTTTTTTCCCTGTTTCTTTTTGTCCTATCCCCAAGAGCAGAGAGAAGACATGCAATGACACCAATGACCTAGCCATGCGCACTTCCATGTGTGGCATGTCAGGTGTCTACCTCACATCTGCCCCCATGTTGTGGGTATGTTGCACCAGCCCCCAGCCACTGCCAGGGGTCAGTTGAGCAGCGGACACCATCCCACCCCTCCCCGGGGGAGGGGAGCAGTCCTCAGGATAATTGATCCTCTCCTTCCCCGGCTGACGCCCGGCAGCCCACTCGCACTGCGAACACGGGTCACTGACATGGAAGAAGATAAGGCACAGATGCCTCAGCCCTCCATGCCACAGGGCTGGCACTCTCTCTCTCTTTGTGGTGTATGACAAAAGACCCCTTTTGAGATTCCCAGAAATTTCCGAAAATACAACATTCCCTCCTACTTAGTTCCTACATTCCTTAAAATACATCAATGGGGATTGACAATTACTGTTTTTCTGGCTTCAGCAAGGAAACAGCTATATCATTCCATTCTTGGATCCTTTTTTCCAGAGGCACCACAATTATTAGACATACACGGGAATGCTGTGGATGTTAACACAGTGTTTTTACAATTGACTGATGCTAGACTCCCCTTGCACCTCTGGGATATCACTTGGCTGTCGTGCCATGGACAACTAGGGGTCCACAACTCATTAAAACACAAATCTGTGGAAGAAAGAATGTGTCCTCGTGACTCTTGTTCACAAACCCTGGAAACTATGCACCACTTTTATTTAGAATGTCCTCACAGTCAATCCTTTTGGAAATTTCTTTTATATAAATTGAAGGAGAAGCATCTCACTACCATCACTTATGATATATTAATATATGGTACTGTATATTTCCCCCTGAATTGCGACATTACCATCCAAGTACCTTAAGATTAATTTTTGCACTTTGTAGGTTTTATTTGTGGCAAGCCAGGTGCACTTATCTTTTACAGCAAAAATGTTGTACGAATGTACAGATTAGGACTCATAAACTGCAAAATCTGCAATCTATTTATAATACTGAGAAAACATGTGTCTCACCTACTACTTTCGGAAACTATTGGAAAAATTGTACGTGGGATTTTTACTACTCTGTCTTAATGTATTTTCTTTTTTCTACCCTTTGATTATTTGATTTGTGACTTATTTATTTATTTATTACTAGGATTACAAATACCTTTGAACCAAGGGTTCTTTTACAAAGGTTCCACGTCAGACTTAACTGCATTTCAGTTTGTTTTATTTATTTTTTTAGTTTTACATTTTTCTTTATTTTTATGTTTATATTGATTATACTGCTCGTTGTATGAATTTTTCTTTCAATAAAACATTCCCCTACTCTTGCTGTAGGGGGAGCCCTTGTTGGTTACAGCCAAGATGGCCAACATCCAAGATGGAGGAGGTGGTGGTGTTGAGCTACCTAGTTCTGAAGCTTCCACCTCTGTGACTTCTGTTTCTACAGATCTACCAATGGTTTTTGATGAGAAGAGGCTGTCATTTGCAGAAAGCATCATTTCACAAGTACTGAACCTGCATTCACCACTTGCCTGGAGGGCGGACTTGAACCCTGACTTAGACACCTCAGCTAGTGGAAATACATCACTTACTCCAGCCACAGAAGATAACTTGAGCCAGGTATTTAAACTCCATAAAAACTTTATGCTACAGCTCTTATGGGAGGATGATGACTCCCAAAATGACATTCCAGATGCTACCTATTCTGTAACAGCTGCCACCAGTACTGTAATTACAGACACCAGCATTAACACTGTATTGAACGAGGAGGTTACCTCTGTGAAGTGTACAGAATCTGCACCCTCTTCTTCCTTGCATCTCAGGAATAGTCACAGAACTGGTGTTTCTGCAGAGCACACTTGGTCCTCGGAGGCCGCTCTTCACACGGCTGGCTGGTGTCAGCTCAAAAAAGGAGCTCCCTGGACTTCTCCTGGACCTGTCAGTGCACAGGATATTATTACTGCAGCCTGACACTCTGAGGGCAGTGCACCTTCATCTGGAAATCTTTCTCCGCACCCCAGCAGCACTACTGGTGGGCCCCATCCTGCTGCCTCTGTCCCGCTAGTAGCAACCTCCAATGTTAGCCAGCCACCACATTCTACAATGGACACCAACCAATCTACAGGCCCAACGTTACTCAACAGCTGACTGAACAATCTTCCTCAGAAGGTGATCCGAGTGACACAATGGGAACTGGCGCTTCTGTCCCCCAACCTGTAGGTGAGCCTTCAGCTAAGTCTCCCTTTAAACTCAATGATTTATTCCAGACTTTGGGTGAGCCTGCACAGCGCAGAAATGCCGTTCGTTTAAAATTCTTGGGTGATGTGAACAATGTTTCAGACTGGAGAACTGTACTTCACAGCATGCTACAAGACTCTCTAGATATTGGGGCCCCAGAACTATTTGCATTTATTCATGTACATGGTGAACCAATCTATGATCTTAGCTTTAAGAATGTTTATACTGTGGAAAAGTTCTGGTGTAACTATGAGCAAGTTAAGTCTTCACCTCTCTGGACTTCCTTTCTGGTCATCCCCCTCACTAAACCTACAGTCAAAATTATTATCCAAAGGTGGAGAGTGCGCACAAGGACCAATGGTGCTACAAAGGAACTACTGATATAATCCAAAAAACAGTTCCCAGCACACACTAAACCCTTAAGAAGGACGCCATCACCTAAAAAGTTTACATACCAAGCATATTTATTTCAACGGACATACTGACATGAGTTCTCCATCTGACTTGATTGAGAATACAAATTCCTTTCTCAAAGAGAGAAAAAAATTTGTATTCTGAAACATGTCAGATGGAGAACACGATGACCGTATGTCCGTTGAAATAAATATGCTTGGTATGTAAACTTTTTTGGTGATGGTGTCCTTCTTAAGAGTCAAAATTATTACTTTGTTTTTTAGGAGTGAGGGGGTGAGCATAGCGGAGATCCAGTACTGGTTAAAGCAATGCTGCGGGGGGCACTAGAGAGCAGATCTCCAGGCAGGACGCAAGTTAGAGCCGCTCTGCAAATCAGCTCAGAAAAGCTATAACTTAAGCAGTTTAAGTTATTTAAAGAACAAAATAGAAATAATAGCCATCTACTTGAAGTCAAGAGCTCTCAGGAAACACCAAACTCATGATGGGGAAGCAAAAAGTATCAGCACCAGGATCGTCCAAAGCGTCAGCAACGAAACCAGCCAAGGCCGCAGAACCTCCGAGCGATGAAGGTGGGAATACAACTGACATTGCGAAAACATCTCCATGGCATCAAATTCTGGTCACTATGAAGTTGCTAGATGCTAAGATGGAAAAAACACACACACATCTTAAGATATACAACCTAGCGATAAATGAACTCACCACCACAGTAACAGACAGTGAAAAGCGGTTGATCACCACGCAGGCTGCAGTCACCACGCTGACACAAGAAAATGTCCAACTCCAGAGCAGGCTTGAAGCACTGGAAAATAAAACTCATGCAGGAAACGTTTGTTTGGTGGGGGTCCCAGAGGGCATAGAGGGACTGAATCTTCTGGTCTAAATTGAAGAATGGATGCAGTTATTGATTTCAGTTACCGAGGACTTCAATTGGGGATCCTTAAAGAGAGCCTACAGAGTAAACCCAAGAGTGAGGCCTATGGACACCAATTTGCCATGAACCATCCTGGTACATACTGTACATCTGGGGTAGAAGTATGAGACGTTTTCATTTCAGCAATGAGGGCAGTCTATCCTCTATCCTCTATCCATAAATGACTTTGATGTCAAGTTGTTTCCAGACCTCTCATTCCAGACCCACTCTCGCCGCAAATGTTTTGATGGAGTAAGACAGAGACTGTGTGCCCTTGGAATTACACATTCCATTTTATTACCTGCTAGACTGAGAATTACATATGCCGGGAAGACATGGCAATTTACAGACCCAGCAGATACGGGTCGCTGGATCAAGAAGACAGGAAAAGAGTTTGCTTCTCGGGACATGGCACTATAAGAGGAAGCGGTCAAGGAGGAGGATTAGTGGCCTGAACTTAAGTTTACTTTCTCTTGCCCTTGCAAGGAAGAGAGATATTTGAAGTGACTGGGGACTGGTTTAATTTGGTCTCTGATAGCACTCGATCCTCACAGAGGTTGGTAGAGATATTGGACACATTTTGGGGACAAGTCTGACTGCTGGTCGCTCAGATCTCTGATGGGGGGGGGATTACCTTCTTTCTGGGTAACCTTCCATATATTTTTTCTCTATTTACATTTTGGGGCAGGGGCAATATCTTCGAATGTATGCTCTGCAATGTTATAGAACATTTAAAGTTTAATGCAGGTTATTTTTCTACAAGAGTAGATAATGTTAATTACTTTTTGCTGCTAGTTACGTTTGGGAAGCAGCGGTTAGCAGGAGGCTATGACTTGCATTATTCTTTCTAGTTTCATATCAATTATGTATCTATGGATAAACAGCAATCCTAAGAAATTGCATTAGATTTTCCCTGTATTTCTATTGGGACAGTCCAAGCCATTGAGATGGCTGGCATTAACGGACTTTTATATGGACTATAAATTCGTAAATACCCCCTACTCCTAGTGTACAAGATTGCAGGAGACATATATGAATATCGCAGTTGTAATGTCTTTGTGGTGTGCATTTGTTGTTGTCCTGTATGAGGGAATGTGTGTTTGTATCATACAAAATAATAAACATAAAGTACAAAAAACCCCGATGCTGCAGTATTTTAGACATTAAGCTGAAGCTTGTTTCCAGATGCAACCTGGGAGCACAGGGAAGTTAAGTGACTTGCTTAGGATCACACAGTATGCACCTAGGCAGCTGTGGGATTCAAACCCAGGTCTCCAGATCTGCAGCTCAGATCCTTAACCCACTGCTCTATATTACCTTCCAAAGTGCAGCTTAAACAAACTGACAGAGGCATCTCTCAGTTGCCTGGAAGTTTTTATATAAGCAGGGATTGAGGGTTGTGTTTTTATCCTGGACAGCCTCGGACCTGTCACAAGTGTGGCTCCAGAACCCATTTGAGCAACATCTGCAATGAGCCTTGATGCAACCTCTGTCTCTCCTATGGTCATGTGAGTTTAGGGTGTCCAAATCCACTAAAATGTAATTTATGTGACAAATTGGGCCACTCTTCAAGCAATAATAATAATAATCATTATCATAATTTTAGTTATATAGTGCAATTCGAGATAGCAAAGCGCTTTACATAAAAACATATTGAACAAATCACATAAATAAATCAACTTCCATTTAAAAATATTCATAAATATATCACTTCACATAAATATATCCAGATCAATTTAAAATTCTCAGAACATCAGATATTAAAAGCTAGTCTGAATAAATACGGTTTTAAGTCAGTCTTAAAGCTCTCCATGGTCCCGCACTCTCTGATCTGACAAGGTAGAGAGTTCCACAGGGATGGCGCCATGAACATAAAGGCCCTGGTGCCAGATGTCTTCAGCCGCACCCTGGGAACCTCTAACAACCCCTCGTCAGTTGAGCAGAGATGCCGACTGGGGCTGTAGGGGAAACAGGAGCTCTTGCAGATAGCTTGGTCCCTGTCCATGCAGGGCTTTGTAGGTCAGAAGCCCGACCTTGAAGGTGGTCCACCACTGTATAGGCAGCCAGTGCAGACTGCGCAGCACGGGAGTAATATGACTGGAACAAAATGTCCCAGTCAATAATCATGCCGCAGCATTCTGCACCAGCTGCAAGCAGTGGACATCAACCCCTGGAAGCTCCAGGCAGAGGGAGTCGCAGTTGTCCAGGCGCGAGGTCACAAAGGCATGGATCAACATGGGCAAATCATCAGACGGAACAAGGTGCTTAATTCTGGCGATGTTCTTAAGATGGTAAAGGGAAGGCTTGATGACTGCCGACACTTGCGCATGCAGTATCAGACCATAGTCAAGAACCACCCCCAGATTTCGTACCTGTTCAGAGGTAGACAGTAGTACCCCATCAAGCCAAAGCCTGGAGGGTAATCCCACCACCAGCCTCTCTATCTGGTGCCCCAAATCCACCACCAACACCTCAGTCTTCCTGGAATTCAATTTCAACCAGCTGGACTTCATCCAGTCATGGATCTCTTCTAGACAGCTGTTAAACATCGAGATTGCACTATCCTGGTCGGGTGCAAAAGACAGATAGAGCTGTGTGTCATCAGCGTAGCAGTGAAAACTCAGCCCATATCATCTTACAATGTCTCCGAGGGGGCAGCATATACACTGCAAACAACATGGGGACAGCACTGAGCCCTGAGGGACCCCCCACAGCAGAGAGATTGGCTCTGAGGAAAAAATTCTCGAAACCACCCACTGAGACCTACCGGCTAGGAAGGAATAAAACCATCTGAGAACTGGACCAGCCAGGCCTCAGATGACCCACAGGCATTTGAGCAGAACCCCATGGTCCACAGTGTCAAATGATGAAGAAAGACCCAGAAGCACCAAGATGGAGTGGCGCTTCTGGTCTCTCACCATCAGGAGATCATTGAGCACCTGAACCAGAGTGGTCTTGGTACTATGTCTCTTCCATAAACCTGACTGGAGAGGATCAAAGACATTGTGGATGATCAAGTGGTTCTCCAGTTGCAGCACAGCCACTTTCACAATCACCTTCCCAACAAAGAGAAGGTTAGAGATGGATCTGTAGTTAGCACAGCTGTTTGGGTCTAAAGAAGCTTTCTTAAGAAGTGGTGCGACCACTACTTCTTTCAGGGAGCTAGGAAAGTCTCCCAGTTCTAAGGAGCACCAAACAAACTCTGCAAGGACTGTGCCGATGGTCTTGATACACCCTAATAATAGGCGTGTGGTGCCCGGATCCAAACTACAGTATGTAGGCTGCAGATTCTAGACAATCCACACAATGTCTCCTATCTCCGGCCAGTCGAAAGATATCCAAGAATACCAAGGAGTAGTGACCATACACTAACCGCCACTAACCCACATAGAGGGTGCTGAACAGATTTTGGACCTGATGTCAGCCACCTTATCTGCAAAGAATCAAGCAAACTCATCACATTTATCTTGTGAAAAAGCTCCTCGAACCTGTAAACAAGTTGGGTTGCACAGCCTGTCCATGGTTCAAAAAAGCTGAGTTGGTCGATTTTGAGCAGCAGCTATCTCACCGGACAGGAACTCTGCCTTCTTATGTGAGATTACTGATTGATAGCTTTGATAATGTTCTATCAATCTAAGGTGGTTGGCCTCAAATGCCCTTGAGCGGAGCACACTAGATTGGATCACCCTCCCCAGGATCAGATTGCCCTCATTATGGATTTACAGGTCCAGGCCCTGCGCCAGAAGGAGGCCCCCGATTTCTATGCAGCCACCTCAAGAATTTCCAGTAACTGACACCTCAGTGCCTTCTCCAAACATGGCTCCTTCCAACCCCCACCGTCACATCACTGGTAGTTCAGGCAGAAATTACCTCTGCTCAAACTCCTAAGCCTGATAATATTTCTGGTTTGTCTCGTCAGGACGTTATCCCCCCGAGATGCTAATCCTTTGTTGTTGTCCCATCCTCAAAACGAGAACAAGGAAAAAGAAAATGTGATAGTCACACTCCCAAAAAGACTGTTCTCACTAGGAACAGGTATCCAGCTTTGGCAAAGAGGAGCCAGTGGAGGGACACGGAGGAGGAGAACAACAGGATCCTGACTGCTCACTTGTATCCTCTTCAAGAATGGATTATTCCTCTGACTCACAACATGACCCATCCCCCTCTAATGGGAGATCTGGCGAGCAACCCCCTGTAACCTGATCATGTTGTGGTCCCTTTTTCTCCTCTGCTCTGCCTTAATGCATTCTGGTCTCACACTTCGCTGTCGCACACTTAATGTGTGCAGTATAAAGTCCTTAAGGAAGCAGGTGACCACAATGCAATACTTTGCAGACCTTAATCATGACATTTATCTACTTCAAGATACTAGACTGAAGACCAGGTATGAAATCTCCCAGGTTAAGTCCAGGTGGTCTAAAGGAGCTTCTCTCTGGTTATTTGGTGAGGGTGTGTGTGACGGTCTTGGTATACTGTTTTTAGGTTTTCAGTTCCATGCCTCCAGGTTAGTGGACATATTCCCCAGATGAGCTCTACTAGTGGACTGTACATAGAAATAAAAATCAGAATCCTTAATGTGTATGCCCTGCAGAGCAGTGCCTCGCAGTCTGATTTGTTGAAACTGTTACAGCCATATTTACACACTAACTGTCATTTTTACTTGAAGGAGACTTTAACTGCGGTTTAACTCTGGCTGACAGGGAAGGGTCCACCCAAAAGGTGTTTGGTGACATGGCTAGTCTGAACACAGTCATAAAGACTGCAGCTCCCTTAGATGGGTACTGCACAGTACATCATACTGGAGCCAAAACATACTATGGAGGCCCGTATGTGACTCCGATTGATTGCCATTTTTGTTTCCAGGAACATTTCTGTACAACAAGCTAAAGTTCTCTCTTGTGAGACTTCTGACCATCTAGCTGTCTCACTTATATGCTCACCTGCCATAGGGTCCTTTCCCCATAAACCCCAGGCCCGCTGGAAACTCAGTAGCTCATTGCTATCTGATCCAGGTATTTCCAAAACCTGTCAGGATCTTCTGCGGAGACTGTGGGCATGGCTGTCAGTTTTTGATGCCTATATCTCACCTTTAAGTTGGTGGGAAGATACAAAATCTGATTTGAAAACTTTTTTTATCAAACAAGCGAAGACCAAATCCCTATCCTCATACCTCAAGTACCTAGGACTCAGGCAAAAACTACTGGATACCATTTCCAGAGCTTATGAAACCCACACTGACTGTTCACAACAGACCAAGTGTTTAAAGATAGAAATGGGGAACTATCAATATGATAGAGCCCTCACTTTAAAAATGGAAGCTCAATATAGCACCAAAGGTTCCAGACCTTCCCTTGATGTATTTAAAAGCTGCAATGATAAGGTATCAGCTACTCACATAGAGCAGCTAATGAATCCAGTTACCACCCTCACCCACAACACTCCACCCTTAATAAAGCAGATGGCCCAAATGCACTTGGAAGAAATGTTTAGCTCTGCTTCTCCTGGCACCGAATTTCTCTCAAATATTCCCATCCCAGCTGTTCCAACAGAACAGCTAAACTCCCTTACTGTCCCTATATCTCTTGAGGAGACCCGTCAGGTCATACTGTAAGCTGCCAGAAAAAAATGCACATTTCCTAGGAAAGATGGACCCATACCCGAGTTATACCAGCAATTTTCAGCATTTTTTGCTCCTTTTTATGTTTGCTTGCATGCATGTACAAGAAACATATTGCAGCAGCTTGCTGTAGTAGCGAGTTGTGGAGGTGTGGCAGTGTTGCGGCCAATGCAAGCAGTCCATTTTGGGGCTGGTCTCTGTGGTGCCAATAGAGGAGCACGCTGTCAATGACAGCAGTTTTGTAGAGTGCCACCAACTTGAAAGAAACTCGCTGTTGCAATCAGGGAGCACCCCGTCATTTAACAATCAACTGTTTTTGCTGCTGGGGCAGTCCCTGATTCCAGCGACGAATCACAGCTTGCCTTGTCTGGTGTCCCATTTCAATAAACACAGCAGCGGCTGTCGCCAGCCACCTCTCACAGTCCCCATGAAAGCCAATGGGGTTGCCCAATCGCCCTGTCGGCATGCCCTCTCCCCAATTCATTTGCCGATGGAGTAGCCCAATCCCTGTCGGCATAAGGCACAGGGTCAAAATTTTGCATGACAGAATGCCGTGCAACTTAATCGTGTTGCGCAATTTCTTTATATTTTTTGTTCTGTGGGGGGCTCCGCCCCCCCCTATTACAGGGGCTGCCCCTGGACCCCCACTTAGGATTCTAACTCCAGGGGGTCCAACACGAGCGCACATGTCCGGGTTCAACGCATAATGCCGTATGCTATTAAGCATACGACATTATAGGAACCAGTAGGTCAATCATACTGTCCCCCTCATTTGTTTTAAATAAACATGGCGGCTGTCATCATCCGCCTCTCACAGTCCCCATGAAAGCCGACGGGGGTGCCCAATCCCCCTGTCGGCATGCCCCTTCCCCAGTTTATTTGCCGATGGGGGAGCCCAAATCCCATTGGCATAATGTCCCCCCACCATTTGTTGTGTGCCAAGGGGGTGCTCAATCCCCCTCGGCTCAAGCGCCCTCCCAAACATTCTGTATGTGCTGACGGGGTGCCCAATCCCTGTCGGCTACAGCCCCCCCAACAAACACCCAGGTGGCATGCTGGGGTCCCTGTAATAGAAAAACCATCCCGCGAGGTCTTTTTTGTTTTATAAACCCTGTAAAAACAGAAAACCATCCCATATTGTCTCTGGTGCCCCTTCCCCCAACTCACACCCACCCTATGCACACCCAACGTCCCCACACCCCCCATCACCCCATACTTATCTCCGGAGCCCGGCGCAATGATCTTCAGTGGAGCGGGAACATGTCTGCACTCTTCAAAGCCGACCACGAACTGAAGAAATGCCGGTAAGCTGTATAATAGCATAAATAGGGGGGTTTCAACTTAGGTGGCTATCTCTGCCATTTTTACGAATTTTGGCACCAAATTTTGAACATGGTGTTCTTGGGACCCCATCTCATGAATTCAGTGACTGTCATCTAGTTAGTCGGTCCTGAAAGATGATTTTGCAGTCACTGTGCGGAATCACCTTTCGGGACCGATTAATGAAACGACAGTGTCACGGTACATGAGGTGGGCTCCCAAAAAAGCCTATGTTGCAAATTTGGTGAAAACATTCCAAACAATGACTGTGTTACGAGCGTGCGTTGCGCAGTTTCCACACACACCCTTGTAACGTCGCGAATTTGTAATATTTTCACTCCAGATTTTCAATATTGGCATTTTTTCATACCTCCTTATGAACAGCATAGCTGTCATTTTTCACATCCTGGCCGAAATGTGTTTTCGCACTAACGGCGCACAATAGCATGGTCGCTGTGGGAAATCAGTGTTTGGGACAGATTAAGAAAATCACAGTGACACTGTTCATGAGTGGAGGTCCCAAAATGCCTATGTTGAAAATTTGGTGACAAAAGTCCATAAAGTGACTATGTTACGAGTGTGCGTTGCGCAGTTTCCATGCACACTCGTAACTTTGAGAATTTGTGATATTTTCAGTCAAGATTTTCAGCATTGTCAATTTTGCATACCTCCTTATGAACAGTACAGCTGTCATTTTTCACATCCTGCCCAAAATGTGTTTTGGCACATCTGGCGCACAATGGCGTGGTCGCTATGGGAAATCAAGGTTTGGGACAGATTAAGAAAATCATAGTGACACTGTTCATGAGCAGAGGTCACAAAATGGCTATGTTGAAAATTTGGTGAAATAATTCCACTAAATGACTGTGTTACTAGCGTGCATTGCACAGTTTCCACGTACGCTCAGAAGTTCGAGCATTTTTAATATTTTCACTCCAGATTTTCAACATTGCCATTTCTTCACACCTCCCTATGAATGGTACAGCTGTCATTTTTCACATCCTGCCTGAACTGTGATTTCGCACATCTGGTGCAGAATGGCATGGTTGCTGTGGGAAATCAACTTTTGGGACAGATTAACAAAATCACAGTGCCACTGTTCATGAGCAGAGGTCCCAAATGCTTTCATGAGGTAGGGGTCACAAAAAGGCCATGTTGAAAATTTGTAGTGCAAATACCAACAAACGCCTGGGGCGTTAAGGTTTCTAACCATAACATCCCACCCTGTACAGACTGACAGGCGTCAGGGGTGTGCCTTTGGATTGCCGGCTGTAATGCTCATGCCATTCCACCCCAACCCCCACCCTGAAGCCAGTGACTGGCATCGAGGTGTTTCTTGGACTCTTCGACCCCAGAGTTCACCCCATTCTCCTATACTGCACCCATTTCAGCGTGTAACCTTATGAAATGGGGTGACTGTAAAGCCGAACACCCTAAGACACACCTCAACACTTGTGGGTGTCTGCAGGATAGGGTGAGGTGAAATGCCATGAGCATTATGGGCAACGACCCACAGGCACACTCCAATGCCTGTCCGTCTCTGTAGGGTGGAGGTGGGATTGGCATGAGTTCAATACTTCACTGGCATTCCTGTTCTGCATCTGTCTAACTCCTGCACATCCAATGCTAATATCAGCAAGCAAACATTCGGCATCGACAAATGCTTGTTTAACCTTAGTGCTTAACAACATTTTAGCCACTAACTCCATTCCAAAACATTTCTCAGATGCTATTATGATCCTACTATTCAAAAAGGGCAATAGGTCAGATATTCGGAACTGGATGCCTCTTAGCCTCCTAAACATAGACTATAAAATTTTTGCATCCATACTATTACACAGACTCACTGCTATAGCCTCATAGGTAATTTCTGATGTACAGATCTGTGTTATGCCTCACAGGTCAATATTTCATAACTTAACTTTACTGTGGGATATAGTAGCCACCAGTACAATAAACACACCTACACTTCAAATTTCACTTGATCAGGAGAAAGCCTTTGATCATGTGAATCACGACTATTTGTTTCAGACTCTGCTTCATTACCATATTCCACAGAAATGTGTTTCATGGATCCGACTTCTATATAACACTGCTTGGATACAACCACACATTAATGGCTCCCTGGGGCTTCCCTTTCTTGGTCGGAAAGGAGTAAGGCAAGGCTGCCCCCTTAGCCCTCTCCTCTACGCTTTTCAGATAGACACCCTACTTAGAAAGATACTGCAGCACCCCACCCTCCCCAGAGTTACTCTCTCCACAGGACAAAGTGTTCTGTCTGCTTGCGCATATGCGAATGATATGTGCATCTGCACAACCCTCTTATTTCAAGACACAGACCTCATATCCACCGTTACAGAGTTTGACGCACTATTAGGTTCAAAATTGAACAATAACAAAAGTACAGCCACTTGTAGCCCTCTCCCAACAACCCCAGACCTGACCACAAATATGGCAGGTATTCCTTTAGCTACTACACCCATTCCAATTTTAGGCCTGTTTTTTGGCAGCACAGATGATGCTTCTCATAACTGGAATGTCACCTTAGATAAGGCTCCTACCTTGGTTAATTCCTGGAAAGGGTGCACTATAGCAAAACGGAAGAGGGTAATATTGCTAAAAACTTTAGTCCTCTCTCTCTCTTTTTGCATCTGGCATCTGTCTTTCCGGTTCCTTTTTCTTTAGAAGCTTGAGTAAATAATATCTTTTTCCAGGGTTTCTGGGGAAGCTGCCTGAACCCTGTCAAAAAAATCTATACATATCCTGATTACTGCCATGGAGGGGTCAGAACGCTCAACCCCACTGTTTTTTCCATAGTTTGTTTATTAAACAGAACATATCCCAACTCTTGCATCCTCTCACTCCTTTCTGGTTCTCAATAATGCCGTTCCTGACCTTACCTTTGTGCTCTGTCTGGCAACAGACCCCTTTTGAGATCCCCAGAAATTTCCAGAAATGTAAGATCCCTTCTTGTTTAGTCCCCACTCGTCTTAAAATATGGCACTGGAGACTGTCACCCACTATCATATAAGCTTCTACAAGAAGGCAGCTGCATCAAACCATTCTTGGTTCGTATTTTAATGAGACACCACAATTGTTGGACAATCGGGAATAACTGAGACTTGAATACACTGTTTTTACGACTGATGGATTCTAGGATCCCCCTGTGCCTCTGGGATGTCACCTGGCTTTCATGCCACGGGAGGCTAGGAGTTCACAACACATTAAAACATAAGTCAATAGAAGAAAGGATGTGCCCTCGTGACTCTTGTTCAAATGTTCTTGAAACCATGTGCCTTTTTTTTACTGAATGTCCTTAGAGTCAATCTTTCTGGGCCTCTACTGCATAAATGGATAGAAAAGCATCTCATAATTATTACTCATGACATTTTAGTATATGGAATATTCCCTCCTATACTAAATCATTACCATCCTAGCACCTTACATTTCATTTTCGCATTATGTAGGTTTTATTTGAGGCAAGCAAGATGTGCTTATCTCCTGCAGCTAAAGAATCACACTGATGTGCAGGTCTTGATTCGAACAGTGTACAGTGTGTGGTCTATTTATGAAACTAAAAAGAAATCAGCATCTCCTTCTACATTTAGAAATTATTGGAAATATTGCACATGGTTCTTGACTGCATTGCTCTAGAGTTGAGTTTATTTTCTTTTTTTCTTCTGTTTCTTTACCTTATTTACATTGAACTTGCCTTCTTTTGTTTAAGTTTTTTTATGGACTTTTGTGATATGTTTATCAGATTGTACTGTTTGTTATATGATTATTTTTCTTCAATAAAACATTGCCCTACTCTTTTCAGGAAGTGCCATGGGTTCTTTAACATTCACCTGAACAGGCAGATGGGAACCTCAATTTTATGTCTCATCCGAAAGACAGCAACTCAGGAGTGCATCACCCCCCTCATGCTACACTACAGTGTCAGTTCTGGGATTTAACCCAAGTGACTGGTGTGGGGATAGAACCCACAGCCTTCTGATCGTTCAGTCTCAGAGATGAGTGTGTTACCTGCTGAGCTACTGACACTGACGATATTGACCACGTAGTGAAAACTGTCAATACCAGAATTGGCCTACTCTTCAGATACCGTCCCTATATGACTGCGGAAGCCCTCACAATAGCAGTTAGCGCCATTCTCTCCATAATTGACTATGGACTAGTAGTATATAGCACAGCCACAAACAGTGCCCTAAAAGGAGTCAGAACGGTGCTGAATAAGGCCTGTAGGCTGGTGCTAGGAGCTGGCATCCACACACACATACCTGTGACCTCTTTACTCAAACAAAGTGGCTAAACCTAGAAGGAAGAATGAAGTATCAAGTATGCCTCCTCGGTAAAAAAAAACTCCTAGGCCTAACCCCACTTTCTATTCAGAGGCTTCTCAAGCCATCTCCAAATTCTCATCTGACCCAGGGAAAGGAAAGAAAGTCCCTGCACATCTCCTTTTGCCACACAGCTCTTGCCCAAAGAGCATTCTCCTATAAGGCCCCACTTTGGCCTCAATGAACTCCTGGCCAGAGTTACAAATGCCACTAAGCTCGTGCCATTTAAAAATGAGCTCAAACAATACCTGTACACATTAGGGAGGTGTGGCTGATCGGATTAATCTCCTTCCTCCCATCCCTTCATCGTCTCTCAACCCCACCCACTGCTTGGCACATTCTCCCCTCTACCTTTCACCACCCCCCCGCCTTGGTTTCTCCATACTCCACTCTATTACGCATCCTATTGCTCTCCTCCCCTTGGCTCCTCTCCTGGTTACCTCCCCCGCCTCCTGCTAACTCCTCAAGACCCCTTGCTAAGTGAAAACTCATCTTTGCTTTCTGCTCCTACCTACCCCTCCTAGTCAGACCTTTGATAAATCCCTGCATAGCTTACTCCTCTCCTCCCCATCCTCCTCCTCCTCCTTCCTCAATCCCACATCGTTCCATGCACCTTAATATACTATGTCCCCCCCATCCTGTTATTAACTATCCTACCACAGTCATTCGGGGCATCATTTTTTATCAACTGTGCCCATCCTAGCCTCTCTCAGCCCTCCCCTGGCTACTTTCCCGCTTCCCCCTCCTTCCCCCTGCTATTCCCCACTAATTCCCCCTTTCCAATCTGACAAAGCGATTTCCTGACTGCCAATACTCTGCTCATTACCCTCTCCTTACCCACCCTTTTCCTCTCTCCAGATTGAGTTTTGTGTCCTACATGCTTTGAGCACACAGCACTTGTATTAATGACTGTATTCAGCACTCATTATAATTTCCTTGTCGAATGTTTCTCGATCCTTGATGTTGAGCCATTGGTATTTGTAAGCCTCCTCTCCTTTGAGAGAGGCTTGTGTTCCTTTTAGGGACCCCCTTCCTTTTATTGCCCTCAGAGCTTAGGGATCTATGGGTGATCTGGGGGCATAATTCCTGCTGGTCGCCATGAGGTGGCAGCAGAGAGCAGGGTTTCCAGGGTTATAAATAGGGAGAAAAAAGAAGTGGGAGATGGTAAGGAGAAATCAGGTAGAGCAGGAGACTGATGGGCACTGCAGGGCAGTGCAGGGATGGTGGGGCCCCACTTTAGGCAGGCCGGCTTCTATAGCGGCAATGCGTCGGGTTCCCTGAGTGAGCATCCGAGGGAGGGCATGGAGACAGGTTGCTGCGACTGTTATTGTGGGGCTCTGGGCTCTGGGAGGTGGATGGGAGAGTAATGGAGTTGCAGGATAGGTAGGCCCCAGGATTCGGGTAGGCCCCAGTAGGCTTGTAATGGCCCTGGGTCATCGGGGTTGCAGTAGGTTATGGCAGGGCCTCTGCATCCCGGTGTGGCAAGGCAGCCTAGGGACCCACAGGAGAAGGAGCTGGGGGAGCCTCTATCCCCGTTAGGGCCTGTTTGGAGGGACAGGTCTGGAGGCTGCCGGTCTTTAGTCGAGTGGGCCGCTGAGTGCCCTGGAGGTATCCCCCAGAACTGGTTTGTACTTATCGGGCAGCAGGAGGATGGTGAAGAGGTGATGATTGAGCAGCAGTTCCATCTATTTTATGGCCCTTTAAAAGCGCAGCATGCTGGAGAGAGAGGTGTTGGGCTGTTGGGGATCCAGGGGTTGTGGCAGGGCTCCTGTTTCTCTGCGTGGCAGGGCAGCTCAAATGGTTGGCAGTCAGGGGTATGGAGTATGGCCTGGGTACACTGTGGGTCTGCCATGCCCGTGTCTGGGGCAGGCCCTGGGCCTCCATTTTTATGAGCAGGTCTTTAGGCCTGGTTAGGTCATGGTTCTGCTCCAGTGGGGTAACTTAGAAAGAAAGGTGCTACCGTGCTGTTTTGAAGAGGTTGTAGTGCTCAGGGAGGACAGGCAGACCAGGAGAGCGACCAGACAGGAGGATGTGGGGGTATGGTGCAGTGGGTTTTGGTGGGTACCTCACCATCCATGTCCTGGAAGGCTGGAATTGAGATTCAGGGACTGGTGGGAAAAACTGTATGCTTCCCTGGTTAGAGCAAGTGTAACCTCCTTGTTCCCAGAGGTTACTAGAATCCCATTAGAATCAGTGGCAGGCAGGGAGAGGCAGCTAGTGAAATGCCAGTTAAATGGATTTCACAATGTCATTTTCTGGTTTCAGTCTCAGCTGAGCTGGAGGATGATGTAATCTTAGAACTCTCGTAGCGGCATAAGCCACACTCGAGCTAGCTGCAGGGAGTTAGCTTTAGAATGTTCAGAGAGTCTGCAGTTGGAGTCAGTGGAGGGGGTTACAGGTAGTGCAGCCTCTCTCTTTAGCTCTGTCAGAGAGCTACCAGTAGTGTTTTTGTTTGTTTCTAACCCTAGTGTGAGCCAGTACAGCCTAGTGGTGAAGTGGTGGAAACCAAGTCAAATGGTTTTTGCAGTGCCCCATCCCAGGAGATATGGGGTGGATTCCAGGATTCAGGGGCAATCCCCTGGTCCAGTCTGGACTGTGTTGAAGCTGCCTGAGATTCAACTGCTCTGTGAGTACCTGTGACTTGTTTGGAAAAGCCCTGGGGCACCTGCATTCCTTGTGGTGAATTTTCTCTGTCAAAGGGATCCTGTCACTTAGACTGTTTACTGTTTAAAAGTGTCTGCTAAAGTTGGGGTCAAGTGAAGAGACAGTGCCAATTACAGAACTTTTAACTTCCTGACACCTCAGAGATGTATAATGTAGTATGTTAAGTGTGAAAGACATTTCAAGATAGCATCTACAAGTTTTCTGTGAGGGTGTTATTAACCAGATGAATGGCTGAGTATAAATTTGGAAGCAAAGGGTGGGAGACTCCCATCTTGAGCAATCAGTTTACCTCTCTGGGTTCAGTTTGGGCACCTGTGTTTTCTCTCAGTGCATTTGGCCAGTGCCTGAAGAAAATAACTTACCCAGACGTGGGTTGGATTTTCTGTGAGCCTGTATGTGCTCTTTGGTGGTCGAGGGTGCCACCAGTAATTCCTCATGAAATATGGGAAAGTGTCCTAGTACTGGCCATGTGTGCTTAGTTAAGAGGAAATGTACCAGTTCTAGGCGTGTGTGCCAATCTCCTGATTCAGAACCAGAGAGTTCGCTGTGTAATTCAGAACCAGAGAGTTCGCTGTGTAATTCAAACCAGAGAGTTCGCTCTGTGTGTGTGTGTGTGTGTTCAGTATCCCTATGCTAAATGGGAATTCAGGAAGTCTGTACCTCAGTAATCTGCATTACCAGTAGGAGTAGCCTTGTGGGGGTCCATCTTCGCTTTGTGATTATTCTCTGTGTATGTGAATAAAAGCCGCACTCTAGAATCCCAACCTGGTTTGGACAGTACTGTTATTGCTTCCACTGTGTCTGGATATACTTGGGTGCCCCTGTCCAGAAGTGCAAACCTAGCATAATTGTGAGCAAATGTTTTCTCCCAGGGACCTAGGTTGATGGCCTTGGTAAATGGGCCCACCAGGTGTGAGCCACGTAGTTGCCACACATGGTTTGCCTGTCTGTGTATGGCAGGCTCAGAAGGAAATGTACTAGTAAACTGAACTGTAGTGACAACCCCCATCCCTCTCTTTGATGCCATGTGGTGAGAGGAGCAGCCCTGCTAGTTAGACAAGGAGGGTCGGTGGGGGTGGGTTACACAAGAAATTAGGACCCCCCGGAAATCAGTTGGAAGCTCTGTTAGGTACTTACCCAGTGCTAGTGGAATCAGGGAGCTTCACGGTCCAGGTAGAGGGTCGCTTGGTTCCTGAGAAAAATAAGATCTGCTGTTTGAGAGCTGTTAAAAATATTACTCTGCTAAAAGTTTGCTGCCATTTTAACTGTAAAATAGTTATGCCCCATGGAGCAGGAACGTTTTGTATGAAGGAGCAATGAACACCTGGTCCCTCTAAATCATTTGGGCCCAGGAGAAAGAAATTGATTTCATTTGGGAAGAAATTGTGAGTCTGATTCATTTGTAAATAGGGGGAAATGAAATATAAAATCCCCAGTTTTTAATCAATCCATGAGTTTATACTTCCAGGGAACTGGCTGACAAAAAGATCCTGCATCTTCTGGGGGTTCGAGGCTTGGGGAGCCGAGGGCTGAAGGTAGTGAGAGTTCTGGTCCACCTGTAGGGTTCCTGGGGTGTTTTCCTGCAATATTGAGAGTGGAAACTCGGGGTATACAGAACTTAAGAAGACATCGAGAAGTAAGATGAGCTTTTCTTGCTGTACAGTGATTCAGGAGTGTGTCTATGATGTGGCCCCCTCCCCCGGCACATCAGCGATTTCTTCACCCCTAGACGTTCTGGGAGGGGGTGGCTACATATTTGCCCTGTTTTATTACGTTGTTGTTACAAGCCTCTTGTAATTCTGTATTTTGAACTAGTTCTCTTTCCCTGTTGTAATGTCTTCATTCCTTGACGTGGAACCTTTGTAAAAGAGATGCTAGCTTAAAGGTTGCAATTCCGAGACAATTAATAAAATAAAAGTTAGAGGTGTGCAAAGTTTGGAAAACTTTGATTCGTAATAACTTCATGAAGTACCGCAACTTCGTGAAGTTATTCGCACTTCGCGAAGTCAAACTTTGAGGTATTGGCAACTTCGAGAAGTTGCAAATGTACAACTTCCCTGGCCACGTTCATTGGGACTTTGCAAAATGGCAGAGTCATTCAGTGCTGTTGCTGCACCATGTGACCTGCAGATCACTGGTTACACTGCAGCAAGAAACAGACCAGAAGAGCTGTGCAGTTCTAGGAAGTGTGTGCAGGAGGTAGGATCTGCACTGTACTCAGAGTTCTGTTTTGACTCGATTTGTACTGCCGGCCATTGCATAAAACACATTTTTTTAAAACATATTCTAGTTGGTGTTCTGTATCTGCAGATTTAAGTCTAAATGTGATTGTCTACAGTTTAGTTTATGCTTTTCCTGTCTCTTTCTGTCTGGTGCTGCTATGCTGGATGCTGTGCATTGGGGGAGGGTAGGCCTTTGTTTGTAAGCAGCAACAACTTTAGTATCAGAAAGTTTCAGGGCATTTCAGTTTTCACTGTCACTCTCAGTCAATTCATTTTTCGCAAGTCCTATAACGTCTGTACACTCAGTGCTTCAGTACTGCTAAAATACTAACATCTGTCCAGGGGTATGGCAGGCAGTTGTTAATATTTTTGATTATTTTTGATAATACTTCAACTCTTTCTTGTCATTTTGAAAATCGTTTTTACATTTTTTTTTTAATTCTGTTTATACTCCTAGACCCCGGGCATCCTTCAGGAGTGCCCACTCGGATACAACCCTAACTCCCAGCCTGAACTCCCGCATCTCCCAGGATCTCTTCCCACGAACGACCCTAGGCAGGCCCAACCTCCGGTATCACCTCCGGGGCTGGTTCTGCCCTCCCCTGGCAGTCAACTCCTAGGTGTTAGGTGCCTTACCTGCAGCCGATGGGTCAGCCATGGAGAGATCTGGGCGCATCTGGGCCGGCGATTGGGATGTGAGTGTTCCCCTGGGGCCACTGTTGTCTCACGGGTGTTCTAGAAGGCCTTTTTCTTGTATAGCTTTCCCCCTGAGTATAGTCGTGCACTGGCTTCAGCACGTGGCAGCCCTGTAGAAGCCTGCCGCACTCGTCACCGATACTTGTTCCCACACAAGTAGTATCCCCGATCTCCACCGGGGGTCACTACTGCACCGGGGATACCCCTGGATCCCTCCCCAGGGAGAGGAGAGCTGTCCTACAGATGCTTGATCCATCTCCCTCCCCTGTCGACCCTCAGCGCCCGGGCTCGCTCCTGAACCCGGGTCACTGGTGTAGCACGAGGTGTGGCGTCCAGCGCCTCAACCCTCAGCGCCACCAGGCCGGCTATTTTTTTTTTTTTGTTATTTGATCGTAACTATTTTAGTATTTGCACTATTTTTATTATTGTTCAAGCCACTAGTACTGCTACACATTACCAAGTTAGACTGAGTGGTAGATTGAAAAGAAAGGGCAGACAGGGAGGAAAGGCAGGGAAGGCATCAGTGGTGACCACCGGTCGAGGCGGATGAGGGTGTCGTATGGATGCAGGAGGTAGTAGTAGTAGTAGTGTATCTGTAGTGTGTGATGGTAGTGGCGCTGTTAAAAAAAATGCTTACAGCACTTGATTTGGCTGCTCTCTTAGTTGAGGGAGGTGGCAGCCAGAGCAAACATCTGTTATCTGAAATTTCCTCAACCCCATTGACACCAGTGAGTAAACAGCGGTGCAGAAAAATATCAAAAAGAGTCTGCAGTGGTTGGTGATACTTGACCTGAGCCTAGGGATGATGCAGTGGCGGAGCTGTGCGTGCCACTGCCATCTCAGGAAAATGAGGAAGAGGAGGACCTGCAAAAGGAGGAGGAGGAGGAGGAAATGGAGGGTGAAGGTGAGGATGACACTGTCATCAAAGACATCAATCATTCATGGGAGCCTGAAAAGAAAACAAAAGGTGATAGCAAAGTGGACATATGTTTCAAATTGAAGGATAGGCAACCTCTGTCACAAAGATCATATATGTGACATATCCCAGAAGTGTGGGTGAGGTGGCCACCGCCACAACTGGTGCTCCACATAAACCCGTGCATACTTCAAAATCCCTTGTGCAGGATTGTTGTTGTTATTGATCCAAGAGGTGACACTGGCACTATGCCAACTTTGTCAGGCCTGAGTATGCTGTGACAAGAAAGGGTCTGATGTTGGCACAGGTGAACAGCAGACCCATCTTAAAGTCAGACATATGGCTAGGTGGCAAGCGCATCAGCGGAAAGTGTCTGCAGGTGGTTTGGGAGGTAAAGATTAGGTGGAGGATGTTGTAGAGGAAAAGATGGCTGAGGAAGAGGAGGTCAGTACTACCCCTGAAAGTGTGACATCACTGATGAGCAACAGCAGCAGGAGCAGGAGCAGCGTCACCCTGATGAAACCCCTCAGCCAAGTCACAAGTTTCTTGACACCGTCTCCATCTGTGACATCCTCCGAGCAATGTTATGCTTGCACAAAACTGTTCCCAAAAATCACCCACCCAAAAAAGATCCAGCCAACTATTACTAGCATTCTATCTAAGCAACGTAAATTCCCTCCTAATCATTCAGTGGCCAGGGAATTGAATGCTGCTGCGGCAGAGATTATCACTACTGATTATCTCCCATTTTCTTTTGTGGAAAATGCTGGTTTCCTTTGCTTTATGTCCAGATCATGCCCCAAGTAGAAATTTGCCATCCAGGACCTACTTTTCATAATGCACAATTCATGAACTGAGGGATGTTGTAGAAAAAGAAGTTTCGCATGTCCTGCATTATTTCTCCAGTTCGTACATCCATCTTACCACAGATATGTGGAGCATTGGGCCAACAGCTGCTTGTTCGCTTATGTGCATAACAGCACATAAGGTAGAACTGAAGAGGGTTGGTCATTACCTTGGCAGAAAATGCAAGCAACCTAATAGTAATGGAAGGTACATGCCTGGAATTCACAAACATGCAGCGCTGGCTATGAAAAGCATGCTTGATTTGCACACTGGGGGCAACATTTTGGCATCAGTACTGGGGAGATTGACTGGCCCAGTGGTGTGGAGGGTAGAGGCGCTGGACACCACACCTCGCACCATGCCGTCGATCCGGGTTCAGGAGTGAGCCAGGGCTCCAGGGGTCAGCATGGGAGGGAAGAGATTGAGCATCCGGAGGACTGCTCTCCCTTCCTGGAGGGGGGGTCTGGGGATGCACCACTCTGCAGCGGCACATGTGGCTGTTGGGTGAAGCACATGCAGTTGTTACGCATTCAGCAGGGGAAGGAGCTTGGCAGGTGGTGGCACATAGTACCTAGCCGCCATTGCATGTCCGAGCTTCTCAGGGACTGCAAAATATGGAACCCCCCCCTTAGAGATAGGTGAAGGCGTTGCTCTCTGGACCACACTCCCAAGGCTGGTCGCTTTCCTCTCCTGTCTTTGCTCACTCCGGCCTCACACTCTACACTTAAGATAGAGTGCCCTGGGCGGATAGGGCAGCCCTTTAATGCAGAGGTTCAGATCCAGGGGGTTCGCCAGGTCGGAGTGAGGAGTAAGGAGTGCCTCACAGTGGGAGGTAGAGCCCGGAGTAAGCAGTTACTGGAGAGAGTTTCTCTCGGGAGGGTGCAGAAATAAACTGTACAAAAAAAATATTGGGGAGATTGACACTTGGTTGAACCCACTATCCTTAATGGCAGGCTTCACAGCCAGTGATAATGGTGCAAACATTGTAAAGGCTATAGTGATGGGGATTTTGTTAGGGTGCCCTGCTCTGCACACTGTTTAAACCTGGTTATGCAAGAGTTCTTGTCACAATGTGATGTTAAAGAAGTGCTCACCCTGTGCTGTCGAATTTGTGGCCATTTTGCATGGTCCAGGAAGGTTAGGGACCAATTACATGCACTGCAATTAAAAAAACCTACCAGATGAAAATGGCATTTCCAGGATAGCGCAGGGAAAAGCCGTGCTTCCAGAATAGCATCTGACAAGACAGCTACAGGGATAGTGTAGCGCAAGGCAGTTACCGCTATCCCTGTAGCTGTCTAGTCACAGTGGAGGAGAGGACAATTATCAGGCAGCATGGTGCCTTGCAGAGCTGCTCCTGTGGTGGAGGGGACTAAGGCCCCAAGCAGCTAGGGCAGGAAATTGTCCTGGAGACCAGGGTTTTTTTTGTTCAGCTCTCCAAAGTGTTATTTTTAATTTGGTCTCCCCCCCCTTCACAGATTTAATCCCCCAAAAATGTCTCCCCTTTCCCGGGTACCAACCCCTGTCAAAGTTGATTATATTTAGTTAGGGGTGAGGGTGCAATTCAATTTACATGTTAGGTGTTGTTGGCCATGGTAGCGGCGGGTGTGTCTGTGAACCACTACCATTGGCTCTATTGTTGCAGTCACTCTTTTGGTAGGGCACTGTTATCACAAGTGCCATCTTGCATTCACAGTATTTGACTGTGCAGTTGTGGTGTTCATGGTGTTGACCTCGTGTCTTAGTGCTGATTAAAGCAGGAGGTTGTCACGAAGTGGAGTTCGACCCTGTATGTGCTGGAGCGGATGTAGATGAATAGTATAAGGCCTTATCGGAGTATACACTGCTTCATACAAGCTTTGATGGTTCAGGAGCTTCTATGCCACTGACAGCAGAACAATGGAGGTATATGGATGGGTTGATTTTAATTTTGAGGCCTTTTGATCGTGCCACATAGGCATTGAGAGGGGGTACTGCCTCTATTAACCAGGCCATCCCATTGCGCTGGGTGCTGAGAAGGACCATCTGTAATGTGCAGCAGTGGTCTGAGGCAACAGATGACTGTAAGCTGTGCTTTCTCTGAACACATGCTTAATGTACTGGATCATAACAGACACCTGAATGTTATCCTGACATCTGTGGCTTTCAGTACTGCAACAGTGCTGGATCCATGGTACCAACAGGGGTTTTCAGCCATAACTGATGGTGGTGGTCAGAAAGCTGAGCATCTGTAAAGACTGCTGATCAGTCATGTACGTGGTTTGCAAATGCTGCAAAAACAGCATATTCAGATGAGACGCACTGTGTCACCCTCACCAACAGTCAGCAAGAGAAGTGAGAGATGAGATGCAGCGTTGACATCTACCAATAAGACAACCAGAAAACCACCTCCAAAATCCAGTCCTCTATGGGCAGTTCTTGCTTTGGTGTTGCAGATTGTGAGGAGAAGGAGGAGGAACCATCACGGTATGCCAGGCTAAAGGCAGTAGCCAGATCTGTTGAGGCATATAGGGCAGACCCCAGACACCTTGGAGCTGATGGTGAACCCCTGCTATATTGGAACAACTAAGTTAAAGAGTGGCCTGCACTGGCAGATGTGGCTTTTAAATATTTAAGCTGCCCTTCATCTAGTGCTAGTTCTGCATGTGTGTTCAGTGCAGCAGGGGCAAGCATCACAGACCAACGTACAAACTATCCCCCAAAAATGTCGCTATGTTGGCATTCATTAAAATGAATGGTATACCTACCTCCAAACAGAAGTGTATCACTGTGGGCACCACTGACATACCAGAATGAAGCAGAGGAAGGACGATCGCCCACCACAGAGGCGGATGTGAACTTAATGGATGCAGAGTTCTGATGTGGTGAAAATTCTGATATTGAGGATACAGAGTGGGTATTCATTGCAGGGGATGATGAGAAATAATTTGGAGGACACAGAAAGAGGGAGGAGAATGTAACTCCACACTCTGGCCTCTGCTGTTCCTCTAGACCTCCTCAGCTGGCAACATCACGAGCAGAAAGAAGTAGGAGAATGTAACTCTGCACTGTGGCCTCCACTTCACCTCCAGTCCTCCTCACCCAGGAACACCATGGGCCTCCTCCTCCATTTCATGCATGCCTCCAGAAACACCTGGACTCTTAACCCAGTGGAAATGCCAGATACCAGCCTAATGTGACTATCCTGCTGGCATACCCATCCCCCTCCCCTCCCGATGATGGTCTTCATCTTTGCTCCATTCTCCTCCAGTCCTCCTCATGTGGGAACAACCTGGGCCTCCTCTTCCTTCACCTCCATCTCGTGCATGCCTCCAGAACAACTCAGACTCTTAACCCAGTGGAAATGCTAGAGACCAGCCTAACATGAAACTGCTGCCATGCCTGCCCCCACTGATGATGATCCGCACTTTGTCCTCCTCCAGTCCTCACCAAGAAAAATCATGGACCTCCTCCTCCAAATTATTCATGCCTCCGGAAAAACCCAAACTCTTAACCCAGCGGAAATGCCAGACACATTGACTGCTTCTGTTGTCCCGCTGTCCCCTCTAGCTACCTAGATGCCTCCTCCTCCTCTTCCTCCTCCTCCGGGGCACCATTGTGCCATTACACATCATGGCCAGCACTAATGTGATGGTAAGTATCATTCCATTTTTTGTTTTGTTTTTGGTTTTTACTTTTCTATTTTCATTTTCCTTTTACAGGTACGAAAGACCGCAAGTGGGCTTGGCTCTAAATAGAAACATAGAAACATAGAATTTGACGGCAGACAAGGACCGTTTGGCCCACCTAGTCTGCCCATTTCCCTACCTAATGGATAAGCTGCAGATCCTAGTTAATCGATAGCCTATTTCATCCTACCCCCCACTAGAATTGCCTTATGTCTGTCCCATGCATTCTTGAATTCCCCCACTGTTTTTGACTCTATGACCTCCTCAGGAAGGCTGTTCCATGTATCCACAACCCTCTCTGTGAAGAAATACTTCCTCACATTACCTCTGAGCCGTCCCCCGTCTATCTTCAGATTGTGCCCCCTAAATAATTTCATTCTTGTTTTCACAGGTGTCCTCTCCTGCTGCCTCATCCTCAGCAGCCAGCAAGCCACCTCCTCCTCATCTGGGACACCACTGTACAGGTCATTGTGCCATTACACAGCACGGCAATCACCAGTGTGAAGGTAAGTATCATTTCCAAAAGCTTGTTTTTTTCTTATTGTAACCCCCTACCAGTTGGGGTTTATTATAATGTCTTCCTGGGCTCCTTAATGCCCACTGTCAGGCTGGTGTCCAGCCCTAAGTAGTTGCTATCTATTTGTGTGAGCATGCCCTAGTGAGCCTCTGCGCCTGCCTCTTTAAGAGCATAGCTAATCTGTGTTTAGAAATGAGTCTGGGGCCGGCCCAGTGGTGCAGAGGGTTGAGGTGCTGACGCCACACCTCGCTCCACACCGGCGACCCGGGTTCGGGAACGAGCTCGGGTCATCGGCGGTCAGCAGGGGAGGACTAGGATCGAGCGTCCGACGACAGCTCTCCTAGTCCTGGGGGAAGGGGTGGGTGCATGCCGTGCTCTGGCGGTCCCTGGGGACGCCTGGAGGAACTACAGTGGTGCTGGTGCTCTGTGGGGAGGGAGCACGGCAGACGTCTGCATGTAGTGCATGGACGTCATTGCACGTCCGTGCTCCCATTGGGAGAAAAAGGGGAAAAGCAGCATGGTCTGCGGCAGCTTGATGGCCGCTCGCTTCGCCGGCCGACGATGCCTGAATAGGCGTGTGCAGGTAATGGATCCTCACCGGGTGCGGGGGTTGAAGGGGGAACCCCTCTCAATGGTCATAGCTGCATATGCCAGCTGGGCACGTTGGCTTTGGTGTCGGAAGTGTAGATTGGAGCAATGGCTGGATGTATGGCAGGACTGTGGCTGCAATGTGAGAAATATAGGGAAGTGATAAAAAAAAGGAATGAGTCTGGACTGGGTCCCAGTGATTTAAGGCTTGTGACCGGCCAGGCAGTGTGTTATTTTGCTCCATTTTGCAGTCGCTATTTGCACAGAGGGAGTCCTCATAGGAACTGTGATTGTTTATTGCTAATTTGCTGTTATAGTAAAGCTAGAGAAGTTTGTCTAACCTGCTTTTGTTGCAATGTGAATATTTGGATGGGAATCACCATGTTAGGTCCTGGACTTCCAGTATTTGGATCAATCGAACCACTGGGGACCTAAAATGGAGACTGTCCCCAGGGGTCTTGTGGGAAGGAATTCTGTAGTTTTTGTAGTTTTAAGTGTTGGCTCCCAAATGGACCTGGAGGGGGAGCCCTTGCTGTGACTGACAGTTCCCTCAGCCAACAGAACCATTTGGATTACAAGGGAAATAGTCAGAACTGCCTGAAGCAGTGGATCAGTTAGAGTTGGAGGTTGTAGAGTGATCAGCTCAAGCTTTTGAGTAGCTGCTCCCTGAAGTAGTGTAGGGCAATCGTCGGGAGAAGAGGCTTTTGCTGGCCTTCCTGCCACTTTCTCCCGTAATTCGAACTACCTATTGCAGAAGTCGGACCTTTCCGATTGCCGGCTTGGATCTGCAGCAGAAGAAAGAAGAAGTTGTTATTGTGACTTGTGATTTGAACCGAAGACTTGCTCCAGAAGTGATCGGCCCAGCTTGTGAGAGAGTTACCCTCGGATTGCAAGGTTTCCGCAGTTAAGCTGTTAATTTGAAACTGGACTTTATCTGAACTGTTGTGTAAAGAAGTTAGTGCAGTAAATGTGCTGAATGTGTTTCGTGGGTCACAATTTGGTTCCCCACGGTCAGATCCATTACACCAGCTGGAGGCTTCACCAGCAGAAGATCACGAACTTTTGCAGAACTGTTCCTCCTGCCTGGGCCCTGCCATCTTGGCCTAGGCCACTACTCATGCTTCAGAGACCTTTTCAGTGAAAGACCGGCCGGGGGATTTGGCCCCCTGCCAGACACCATTGAGCAGGTAGTGACCACCTGAAGGTGAGCCGTGTTGGCCCCACTTCCCGTGGCGTTCCTGATCATCACCATCAGGTCTACATCTCACCTGTCCTGCATCCAGGTTCTGTTAGCATGAGTACAAATCAGGGTAGCTCTCTGCAACAAAAGCAAAAATCATTGTGGTACCAACTAATTGTTTCTTTTACTGGGATCTTGCAACAGACAGAGCCATCCAGCTTAGAGTACAAATAACTGGGTTGTGTGCATGTTTAACTGTTTTTTCGTTTCTTGAGGTCTCCAACGACAGCTGCAATGCCGGCCACTGCGGGCAACGCTTCAGGCTAGCCTGCATGACATACTGGGTACCCAGAGTTATTAGACTATCTAATTGGGACTTAAAGTGCATGCCAGACAATCCTGATTTAAATCAGATTGCTAATCATTCTGCTAGATTCACGCCCCTTCCCTGTTCACTGCCCCTAAATAAACCTGATTGTCTGTTTTCACGTTTAACCTGGCTAGTGTGCATATTATTAGTTGGGTTACAGTGTTAATGCTGCATTGTTGCATTGCTGATCTTATTTTCCAGGAGGTCTCCAGGGCAGTTGCAGCAGATCCAGTGATGTGAAAGGGGCGTGAGCATATTATTACTGCTATTTAAACACTGGAACAGTCCTGGCTGACTTCCAAATAGAGGGCACCATGGAGTGAAGGAGAGATGCATTAAAAATACGCATGACAGGAGTAGCAAGGAGAGGGGCAGCCAGTTTCAGTATTTTGGGCTCTATTCCATCAGGGCCAGCGCTTCCGTGGGGTGAGATATTTAGTGAATGTGAATGTACCGTTGTGTTACTTACTAGGCCACCATAAGGGTTGTTGGGTGGTTATAGCGTCCCGGAGGGCTATGCCAGAGCAGTTAAGCTACCCCCATACCATTCCTCCGGGTGGAGGCACCCGTTTACAGAACTCAGGCACCTCAACCTGTGTATTGCCATACAGGCAGGGATAGTAGCCCTTAGAATAGAGCCGCTTAGGGGTTACGTTATACTTTTTTATTTTAATTTTGCTTTCACATGTGCAACACAACAGGGAGTGGACTAGAGTTTAAATAATATCACTCATCTTCACAAGTCTCTTTTCATCCTGTCACAAATTTCTGTCCACTAAAGTGCTTAAAGAGAACTGCTGTGGTTGGAGAGTGACACAGCACGGCAGCATATAGCATATATGGCCTGAAAATTGTACACTTTAATGTCAGGAACCTGATAGCTAACCTCTCCAAATTTGAAGCATGGGCTGCACTTCACAACCCTGACATTCTTGATATCTCTGAAACCTGTTTAAAATCATCTACTCCAGACAACATGTGCTCCATTGCTGGGTACGTCATGCTGTGTGTAGATTGCCCTTCCCCCAAAAGGGGGGGGACTTGCCCTATTTTATAAGCACCACTTCAGTCTCACTCTCTTGCCCACCCCCACTCTTCCATCATGCGAACTACTCTACTCGTTGTTGCTGCTCAGCGGAGCCAAAAAGTTGCACGTGTTGTGTGTCTGTATGTCCCCCAAAAAGGCACAATAGGACTTATGGAATTAGTGGATCACCTTCCACACTGGCTATACATAATAATGAAGTAATTATCATGGGAGACTTTAATCTAAACTGGGTTGAGCCCAGTGCTAATAACCTGGAATCCCCCATTAGCAAGGCCCACCTCTCTCACTCATTTAAGACCCCAGTAGGCACTAGTAATGGTTCCCACCATACCCTTCTTGACTGGATTTTAACTAATAGGAAAGATAGGATTTCTACCAATGGGGTCCTTGCTGACTCCATCAGTGACCACTCCCTGGTCTACTGTGTGTGGGATGCTTCTCCACTTTCCTGCCCCCCTAAGATTATTAATATTACAGATTTCTCTGCCTTTAACCTGAATGCTTTTCTTGCAGATCTTGCATGTGTTGACTGGTCTCCTCTCTTCTCCTCTCCTGATGTCAACTTTGCAGCTGAATACCTTACCTTCACCATTGTCTGACTTCAAAAGAAACATATTCTGACCACTAGATGAAGGGTTAGACTGAGGATTGCCAACCAAATGGCTCAATAGACCCCTCCTCGCCATGCTTAAGGTCAGAGATAAACAATGGGTTAGGCATAAATCCTCCTCCCTGCCTGCTGACTGTATGGCATACCGTACCTTACGAAACAGCTGCAAACGTGAAATCCAATCTGCTAAAGGCAGGTACTACAGAAACCTCCTTGCTACCATTGCCTATGATCCAAGGAAATTCTGGGCTCATATAAATGACCTCCTAGGGAAAAATGGAAGTCAAACCCTTCACAAGATGTCAGTTAACAATGTTAGCTGCAACAACCCCTCTAGGCAATGCCTTCAATTCTCTCTTCTCAGACTTGTCAGGCTATGAATACCAAATGTGTTGCCCCGACTCCCACCCCACTTCCTTTACCCCTACCACCTCTCCCTTTTCTGGTCCTCCTCTGCTCCTTGGCCCTGTCTCATGTCTACAAATCCTGTGTCTCCTTAAAAATATCTCACCCCACGGAAGCGCTGGCCCTGATGGAATAGAGCCCAAAATACTGAAACTGGCTGCCCCTCTCCTTGCTACTCCTGTCATGCGTATTTTTAATGCATCTCTCCTTCACTCCATGGTGCCCTCTATTTGGAAGTCAGCCAGGACTGTTCCAGTGTTTAAAAAGGGTTACCCCAGATCAATCTCTAATTATCGCCCCATCGCCATACTACCTGCCCTCAGCAAACTGCTTGAAAAGTTAGTACACACCCAGGTCTCAGACCACCTACTCAAATCTAATCTTTCACCTGCCCAGTATGGTTTTAGGCATGGGCACAGTACTTCCACCACCCTTATGCAGTTCACTAGTGATATTAAGTCCAACATAGATAAAGGTCTGCTAGCAGTTGTCACTTTCATTGACTTAACAAAGGCTTTCGACTTGGTCAGTCACCCCCTTATGTTGCAAAAGTTGGAATCTCTCTGCTCCTTGCATTCTGCTGTTCTCTGGTTCTTGAGCTATCTTCACTATTGTACAGTTTGTCTCACTTAACAAAACCTACTCATCTAAAACCCATATAAACTTAGGTGTCCCCAAGGCTCTAAACTGGGTCCGCTCCTCTTTTTTATGTTTGTAAATTACCTACCTACCCCCTTCTCTCACTGTAGGACCCTACTGTATGCAGATGGCCTTGTACTCTACCTTGGCTCAAAATCCCTAATTGACATTAACTCCAAACTCACTAATGACCTTCACTCCACTCAAGCCTGGCTCACCAGTAACCATATCATCCTCAATATAAGTAAGACCCAGGCCATGCTATTTTGATCCCACAATAAGACATGAATACTAGCCCTTAACCTAGCCATCTGGTTCATAGATGGCTCCCCCCGTCTCCTCAACACTCTCATTTAGATACCTTGGTGTCTCACTAGACTCAGCCCTAGATTTCTCCTATCACATTAATGACATTTGCAAATCCGTTAACTCCAAGATTGGACTGGCTTACCGAATCTAGCATGCTCTTACCCCTGCAGCTAGACTTACAATTGCCCAGGGAGTTCTTCTCCCAAAGCTTTGTTATGAACTACCCTCATTCTTTAAGGCCAGTACCAGTAGTTTACTAAAATAGGCCGTTGCTTACAATAATGTGTGCAGGTTCGCTTCATCTGCCCCTCGACTAACTCATCACTGTTTACTCTACCACAATCTTAACTGGCTATCCCCCTCCTCTAGGCATTCTTATATCATCAGAGGTTTTACAGACAACATTATTAGAAGATCGCAACCTCAATGTTCTCCCCTGTGAGCCATACCTATCTACTATGGTCTTCCACTCAGGCCCTCCTGGCAATCCCCAAATGCTCCACTAAGGTGGGTGACCAGGCATTTGCCCACTCAGCCCCTTACTTCTGGAATTCCTTACCCTATCACATCTGCATCGTTGAATCCCACACCCTCTTCAAGAAATAATTATCCAGTTACCTTAGGTCACAGGATACATGTACGTGTTTCTAATTTTGCCAAAGTCTTATTGCTATCATATTTTCCCCCTCTGTGTTATGCCTGCCTCTTTGTCCAGTCTCCTACCTTACCCAAACAGTGACTGCCGTGCTTGTCTGCAAATATTGTACAACTCAATCTCATGTCTTCTTCTCTTGGACTGTATAAACTCTGGTTCTTTTTGTTTCCCTGTTTTCGGTATTGTGACATCGTACTTAGCTCTTGCTGTGCCATGGGTGGGTATACACGTCCTAAAAACCTATACATTCTAAATCTTCTGGCAACCTAAGGGTTAATTGCAGCTGTCTCTATAAACTTGTTACTTTACATTACTTCCTATGGGCCATTGTCTGTGCACTTCCGCTCTTTGTCCTACACTGTTCTTTGCCATACCAGGCCGTTACCGCCAGTTCCACACCAATATACTCTGTATTGTACTACTGAAAGCACTAAAATTAATAATGTTGTTTGTAAATCTCCCAAGAGACTTTGAAATTACCGTTGTTCTATGTAACTGGTTACACAGTTCATTGTGCCTATCTACCTATATGTGTATCTCCCACGAACTACTGTCATTACCTTTGCTCTGTGTATCTGTTTACTGTTCTCCGTGCCTAACTACTTGTTACCTGAAACTGTATTTGTACTCACCCAGGTCATGCCTGAAAATAGGCAGGTTTTTTGCCTAGTGCACTTACCCAGTAAACAAAAGCTAAATAAATAAATATCTGGGACTTGAGAAAATATGGTAAATGAGAATTTGATATAGTGTTCATCATTGCTATGGCCGAGGTGTGACGGAGAAGTACCCGCACCATGGAGTTCCACCTTTCTCTCGAGGACAGTCTGCTGGTTTGAGAGCAGCATCTGGTGTGTGGCCTCCCTGGACACACCTCAGCATCTGAGGTCCCCCATCACATTGCGTAGTTGTGTTACTTTATCACTTAACTGAGAAGGAGGAGGAGCTACAGCTGGGGTCTCAGGTTCTTTTCATGGCCACAGCCCCTGAGTCTAGCTGCAAGTCCCACTTCCATCATCTGTGCCCCCTTCTGATAACTGTGCACCTCACCGTAGTAAAGATAATTTGTTTCTTATTTCCTAAGCATCATTCTTGTTCCAATGGAATTAGAAACCTGTGCTATAACAGTTATTGTTATATTAAGAACTGTCAGTCAGTTTGTTTCATGTTTGTTATCTGATTAGATATACCCTGTACAACTGAAGATTGTTATCTTGCTTGAAAGCATATGTAAGTGTAACCCCTCCCAAAGGTGGGATTTACCTGTCAAGCTCCTGGAGGTTTGAAGTGGGTCTACCTGTGACACCTGCTTCTGGCTGGAACTGGTTCTGGAGGCCAGCAGAAGAGCTGTTGTTGTTGCTTGTTTATTCTAACTGTATGCTACGGGTGAACTAGGTGCCCCTACACCCAAAGCCGAACTGGAAGGATTGCCGAAGTCATCATACACGATCCGGATTATAATCCCAGTTGGATTAACTGTTTGTAAAATTAAAAGCAGCAGTTAGCAGCAAATTAACCTTTGAGAGGCAGGAGCAAGGCCTTGACCCAAATGTAAACAGATGGGTGTCTCCATCTTGTGACCCTTGCCACCCTGCAGTCGGCCAACCGGAATGCAAGGGGTCCTGGAAAGAACACAGGCACTTGAGAAGAAGAGCAACAAAGTGCATGGCACTCTTTTGTAGCCACTGAGGGAGCCACAGTGTGACTGACAAATCACGAGTGTGACTGACAAGTCGGGACAACCAATTAGAATCTGAGAGAGAAGGGAGCTGAACTGAATCCTTCCCCCAGTATAGGAGGAGTTCACAGTAGTCCTTCCTGAGCAGTTGGAGAGAACAGAAATGCTGAAGAGAAGAGCTGCGGGTCTAGCCAGATATCATGATGTGAGTGAATCTGATTGGTGGATGTTCCATCCGAGCTGTGAAGGTGCTGTGAATCCTGCTTTACTGTGAGAGACTGAATCTGCAGAAGCCTTCTGCAGACTGCAGTTTTTTTTTCCCTGGAACTGGCAGACAAGGCTCCGCCCCCTCCCAGGGGGCTAGCATCCATCCCTGGTCTGCATCCCAATCACCGGGATCATAGCTGGGACCACCATGGAGCCTGCTTGCGCCATTTTCCTCCCCTCCCCTGTTGTGAATGTGTGTATGTACGTGGAGGCGCACGCACGCTGCGTTCCCACAACACCCTCCCTTCATGCCGCCCTCCATCTGATACTGCTCTCAGGCCTCCATCTGGTGGCAGGCACACGGCAGGAGTGACAACATCCCTCCCCAGGAGAGGAGAGTTGCCTTGCGGCAGCTCAATCCAGACTCCCCCCCAGCCGACCCCTGACGACCCAGGCTGGTTCAAGAATCCCGGTCACCAGCATGGCGTAGGTGTGGTGTCCAGCACCTCAACCTTCAGCACCACCGGGCTGTTTTAGAACAAGCCATTCTGCTCTGTCTGGTGTGTTCAAGGAAGGAGGTGGTCAGGAGCTTGTGTCTCGAGGGTACTTGTACCCGTTAGCATCTACTGAAGTGAAGCAGGGTAGCTCATCGATCTCTGCCCCTCTGAACTCGCCACACTGCCATGTGCAGATCAAGAGGAAAAGGAGCTGCGACCCAGAGATTGGGCATAGCATGGGCCTACAATTACTATCTGCCGGCTGATATGGCATCATTCATCCAGAAGCATCAGCGACTACTTTCCTTGGTGTAGGACATGTGAGCACTGGCGTTCCAGCCAGAAAACTGCTGCTGTTGTCTGAAATTCCCTGTTGGATTATAATTTGTTTTGGAATCTGTTAGACTACAGTTTGTTTCACTCATACAAAAGTGCTACCCGAAAACGCAGTCAGGTGGGGTTAGAGCAAGCTTGCGTATCTGTAAGTGCAGCAATGCAAACTCCTGGGCACTGCGACATCAGGCCTGCAACAGTACTTGATGTATCTGGGTAACCAAGTAGCAAGGACGGAACTGCAGTTAAAGAAAGTGATTGCTTTGAAAGTTTTTTTTGAATCTACTTCTGAGGGTAGTGGGAGGCCCTACTGTTATAGACCTGGTTGCCATATTGTCTGTGGGTGTTGGGAGGCCTAAAGCACAAGCTCTGTGGAAAGGCCTGGACATTCGAGAGGGGATAGCTTGAGGTGAAGCACTTGAAGATTACAGGAGCAATTCCATTATTTCTGTACAAAATCATTGTTTGAACTGTTTGACATAACCCTTATTTCCTTCACAGGACCAGGGTTGCTGAATAATAAAGTCCTGTGGGTAGTCTTTTAAAGTTGGTGTGGGAACATATGAGTAGCAATCTACCCTGAATGATATGCAAGCACCCTCTGGGTACTTACTGGTTAAATTTCTTAGAGCAGCATAGTTAGGGAGAAATTGGGTTGGTGCCTGTGAGTCTGTGGAGGTAGGGCCAGGGGGCCCTCCCTTGGGTTATAAAAGAGAAAGGTTTTGGTGCCAAAGGAGAGGCCCAGAGGAGACCCGAGGAGAGAAGCCGGGGGGGGGGGGGGTTGGCCACCAAGTTTGGCCAAAGGGCCGTGTTGAGGCCGGGGTGGGCGGTTTGCCATCCTGGCCCTCCACCCTTGAAGACCCGTGATGTGGAAAGCAACGGTTCGGGTGTGAAACAAAGGGGAGCAATGGAGCAAATACTGGGGCCTGTTAGTGCTTGGGGGGTCAGAGCCTGGAGAGAAGAAGGAAATAGGAAGCCCGCCAAGAGAACTTCAACACCTTAGTAAGGTAAGCACCGATGGGGCCTGTGGCCCAAAGAATTGTGCCCATGGGTGAGTTCAGCAGTGGGTTGGAATGTATCCTGTGAGCGGGCCCACTATAGCAATGGAGCCTGGGGTTCGGCTTGGAAGTGGCAGCCCGACCAGCTGGTATGATGGTGGCAGCTCTACTCCAATCCCCAGGTTGGTAGCTGCTACAGAGTTGGGACTCCCTAGCTGAGTAGCCTGTGGAGGCAGGGAAAGTCCATTTGGGGGAGTGATGGTTGGGACCCCGGCGGGGTGGCAGCACATTGGGTGTGCTGGTGTGGCACTAGCAGAAGTCCTCCTGATGAGTCAGTTCAGAGGTTGGAATCGCTGCATGAGCTGAAAATGCTGGGAGTTACTGGGATAAAGGCCGGGGGTACCCACAACCACACGGAATAAGGCCCAGCTGCCGAGCACTGGCATCAGTGATTGGATGTCTGAAAGGGTCTCTGGTGGTTCAGTTCTTGCTAAAGGGATATCGTATAAAGCTAGCAAGTTAAGACCTTTTAGAGATGAAGGTATGCTCCAGGGTTTGGTGTCCCCCCCCCAGTGGAGAAGTTATGTGACCAGGCAGATGGGAAGGAAACGAGAGAGAGTGAAGGGGGTTTGGGACAGTAGAAATGTCTTGCGCTGTCAGGAGCCCTGTGTGCACGTGTAGGAATGGAATTACAAGAAGAGAGCCGAATTGAGAAATTGTAATTGCTGAGGAAGTGAAGTTAGGGGATCAGCTGTGAGATGATGAAATGGATTAGTACCATGCTACCTCATGGGGTGGCCTAATTCAGCCCCTAAAGTGCAGTCAGAAATGTAGCCCTCATGGCTTAAGGGAGATCTGCATGAAATGAATCCATCTGTTAGTCGAACAGACTGTTGCAATAGATTTTCCAGCTATGTCTGTGAAGGAACCCCACCGAATGAAATGCCCTCACCTTCCATGGAGTGATTGTTACTGTTTCAAAGTTAATTAAATCGTTTTGCACTTTTGATTCTGGAATGGACAATGAACTTAATCAATGGAATATGCATGCTTGCCTACTAACGAACATTGCCCCTACAGGTTGGTAAGATCCGCATTAAGATGGTGCCTGCTCCCCTAGTCCTGTGGCCCCCAGTCACTACCATCAACAAACCAGGTAACAAGCTATTTCTGTGTCTAATTCCTTGGACTGTGGTGGCTTAGGTTGTACAGTGCCCCCCTCCCACCTTTTACCATCCGGATACCCCTAGACACTGATGGGGAGCTTGCAGATACAAAGGTGTTTTTGCAATTGAAGTGTGGGTGCCGGTACGAGTGTGTTCCAGGGTGGCGTCTGCATATTGTTGGGGAGGTGGGTTGGTACTGTATCGCAAGGGCAGTATTCCACTGGTCAGCAGGCCCCCTATTTCCTTCTGTGGGCGGAGGCACCATGCTATTCCCCTTATCCCCTGTCTGAACCAAACCCCCTGTGTGAGGAATTTAATGAGCCCAGGTCCCTCAACCTTGTTTGGCCCCCACAGGTGCAAGGAAGGGGTAGTAACCGAGAAAGTAAACCCTGTACCATCTGCCTAGTGAGCCAGTTACAAAAGGATCTGTTTAATGTATAAGATTTTGAAAAATGTTATAAAAATTATAAAGGAAAAAAAGAAACCCAGGAAAAGACCAAAAATCCATACCGTTTTCACTGAAGTACACCTAAACACTAAAACACTCACTCTTCAGTTTCAGTTTATTAATTATACTGGAAAGGCATGTGAGCAAAAGCTACCCGTTTTCACAAGTGTCCAGTTTAGGACAAATACAACAGGAGGTTACAAAATTTCATCTGGTTAGACTTCCTGTCATGCACCATGACTCACTAGTCCGTGTACTACTGAAAGCGCATGCAAGCGGCAATACCATATTCCAATCCATGTAAACGCAGTATGACAACTACGTATGTGGAATACTCATTAGCGACATTCTGTGGTATGCGGAATGTCCTCTGTATATAAATGTGCTGAAAGTTTACTATACTCTCCCCGATGTGGAAAAAAATGAGTCAGTCTTTGCCTTCTTTGACAGCAGTGCTGGTAGGTTACATGAGGGAGGGTGCATCTACCCATAAAAGTCAGTTTTACTTTCAGTTTGGCTTGTAGAGACTGTTACAGTCAAAATCTGACCTCCTTTCTCCAGGCGGAAATGGAGTTTAATAAGGCTGTTTCAGAGGGGCAGGAAGCGCAGCTGCTGTACTTCGAGTCCTTGCAGCTTAAAAGAGACACCATCATAATTTTTGGGCCTTCCCCCTGGTTGCATGCAGATCAAGGTGCGAGTTAACATTTCTGCGCAAAGTATAAGATGTCTCTGGCACATTTGCAGAGGAGAGTCATACACTATCTTTAACTGAAATCAGGAATTCCTTGCTTTTTAAAGTTGGTAGACAGTATATACTTACATAGTTGATATTTAAATGCCTTTTGTGCTTTTTCTTACAGTTCATTGTTTGTGCAAGTTTTACTCATTGTATAAATGTGTGCATTTGTTATTTGTCTGTATCTGTGCTTGTCCTCCCAGCTGTTCTGTAGTCCATGTTTGACAGGTGCTCACCATATATATACTACATGCATACTACTACTAAAAACGTTTATTGCATAATTTAATTTGACACCCTTAACTTCGAGTGCTTCAGTTTTATTTAAAATATTTAACTTTTCTGAGTTGCATGCTCCTGCCACCTAAATTTCCTCTCACCTCACAGTGATGTATGATGTTGATGTGTTCTCCAGCGTGTTGATAGACAGGATGGTTAGTTAGGGTGGGCAGACTAGATATGCCAATTGCCAAGAGCCTTTTTCTTCCAAACACAAGGTTGGTCACGGCTCACAGCGGACAATGATCTCTGCACTTGCTCCCAACGGGATGCAAAATGTTCACTAGGGCAAGGAAAGTCAAGGTAAGATTTCCTGGGGCATGGCAAACACCTGATCAAAGTGCAATGCTGGCTTTCTCAATGATGCATAATAAATCTCATAGTAACCTAGATATAATGCATTGGCGTAGCTACCAGGACGTGTGGGGAAAACAAATGACAGGATTGTGTATGCAAGTTTATAAAGTTCAGTCATGTTGCAGTGATAAAAATCGGTACCAAAACTCAACAAATATTTGATAAAAAATTTATATAAAAGATGTCATAACTTCCAAGAATAATGCAAATTTAGACATCAATAAATGTTCTCAATTGCAAAAAAAAAAATCTTTTTTCCTAGCTTGAAGCTTTTGGTATGAACGGTCTTTTCTCATCTAAAATGTTAGCAGTTCTTTTTTAGGTAGCTTTGACAAAATGTGCAAACTACACAGAAAGCTTAAACTCTGCCTAGATTCCTGATATAGTGCAAACTAAGCACTGAACTGGCCAGTAATAAACTCCACTATAAAATGAATCAGTTCTTCTAAGAGAAAACAGCAGCTAAAAATATTGCAAAGCATCCAACAGACCATTCAGCAATAAATTCAACTGTTCAATTGTGTAACAGTGAATGACAGTGGCAAATGCTCCAATCTGAATAGTCTGTCGACATGCAACGTAAAGAGCACCTTTCTTGGTGCTGACAGCCATTAACAGGGAGCTCCCTTGCCTCACTGGGAGCACCTCCGTAATGTGTGCCATAGTTTTTAAATAGCCCCCAAAGGAAGAGAAGGGATTGTCATTTCTCCCCAAGGGGCTGGCCACACAATCCCTTTCTACTTCCCTACTCTCTGATTTGCCCCCGCACTCTGACGTTTCGTGGCATGTTTATAGGTCGAGCATGGGTGTGCTCCAGTCGTGTAAATGGTCAGTCTTTTTTCTAAAGTGATTTTTCCAATCTTAAATCAGCATTTGCTTCTGACTGATGCTAGGGTTCAACTAACAAGGCTCTACTATCCCTTCCATTGGGGGCTATTTAGAAAATATGGCAAACATTGTTGAGGAGCTCCCCATGAGGTAAGGGAGCTCCCTGTTTCTTCATTTTAGATATGAAAAATCCCAAGAAAGGTTCTCTTTAAAACGTCTTGTATACATTGTATTAATGAGTATGTATTTTTGGATTTTAAAACAGGACATTTCTTAGTTTTAAAATCCTTGAAGATCTCACACTAGTAATAGGACTGATACAAAGCTTACAGAGCTATTCAGTTGGGGGGGCAATGAAATTTACAAGGGGTGTTCCTCTCGTCCACTAGGATTTACCCAACTTTGCACTTTAATTAAATAATAAATCTGCAAGAATTAAAATGTTGTAGTTAGACCTGCACAAAATAAGAGAAGTTAAGGGTCAAAACTGAGCATATCAATTTCAGTATAAAGAGACTCACAGACTAACCCAAGGGCTAGGGGGATATATACCTTTTGTCCTGCTAGGATATACCCAGCTCAGAAATAGTACATTTTGCGATCCCTGAAAGTACTATATGCTATTACCTTGCAGTTAAATTAGCCAGAGGAAAAAAGTCCTTGGACAAAGTGCTTGTGTGCATAAGGTGCAGAATCCAAACACAGTGCAAAGGAAAGACTAATCGAGGAAAAGCATGCGCCCAAGTTCATCATGAATTACCTGCAAGAGTAATAAAGTTGTTTGCATTACCGAGGTTGGTAGGAGCCATGGGCTGTATGATAGAAAAACAGTTCAGGACTTTAAAACTGAGTAAAGTCCTGTTTTGAGATCCCCAAAGTACATACTCATTAATACAGTGCAACACGACGTTTTGAAGGTGCATTTTTTACAGACTATTCAGATTCGAGCATTTGCCATTGTCATCCGCTGAGCCTGTATACACAGTCCTGTCATTGTTTTCTTCACATGCTGGTAGGTACGCCAATACATTATAACTGGATTACTAAGAAACTTATTATGCACATTTGAGAAAGCCAGTATTACACTTTGAGCTGGTGCTTGTCCCGCTCCAGGAAATTTGTTTTGCTATTCTCTGCCCTCGTAGCCTTTTCCTTCTGACAATGTCTGAGTATGTATCTATGCATGTATTGTAATGGGATCTATCTCAGGACAAACAGCTAAAAACGTAAACACGAATCAAGCCTTTAATTGGATGCTCTACTTCAGAAAAGGGGGGGTGATGGATCACGTTGTTGCATGGCTGCTTTTAAGTGCCATGCATGAGGCAATACACAGAGCCATCTAATAGGATGGGATGCAGGCATAGGTGCTGCAACAGGGGGCCACTAGGGCCATGGTAGCCACGGCCCTACCTCTTTCATAAGTGGCAGAGTCTGGCCCTACCAGGTTTTACAGTTATGTTGACGTATTACTCTGAAGGACTGTGCCTTTAAACTGCAGCATGTGCACTAAACTGTGTTACTTACTAATCGCTCCCTTTGTGGCCTGCAGAGTGTCAGCCGAACTTTGGAACATGAAGGCTTAATAGCTTGGTGGGGGCAGGCTGGGTTCATGACCTACAGAGTTAAGATACAGTGGTCAAACTTTAAAGAGGACCTTTCATGCTGTTTTGCAAAATCAGTCTCAAAAGATACACTGAACCCTTACCTCTCCCAGAGTCCAATGATGCGGGAAAATAACTTTTTATGATAGGGTTTTAGGGAAGGTAGGGATCATATTTAGGCTTTGTGGAGCCAAGAGCCTGATCCCTTCCACTTCCCTATACTGAGCCACACCCCCCCATGCTTGCATGTTTTGTGACGTAAGAGACTGGAGGGCGTGGGGCAGACTGGAGGGCGTGGGGCAGACTGGAGGGTGTGGGGCAGACTGGAGGGTGTGGTGCATGCTCCAGTGGTTTCTATGGGATCATTTTTTCGCTATGATTTTTAATGCTTTAGAGAGCCAGTTTAAACAAAACAGGGCCACCACTCAACTAACAAGGGTGTTATATCACAACCAGATCTTACATCACACAAAACGTGTGAGCGCGGCTCAGTATAGGGAAGTGAAAGGGACTGGGCTCTTGCCTCCACACAGCCTAAATACAATCGCTTCCCTCCTTAAAACCCGGCAATAAAAAAAAATTTCTATGCATCCTTGTAGTGTGGGGCCGGTAAGTGCCCATAGCAAATCACTAAAGGTGTTCTTTAAAACTGAAAATGAAGGGCCAGGCCTTCGGGGGGGCATCAAGGAACTTGTCAGAAAGTGATGCTGTCAGCTGATGAAGGTGGTGATGGAGGGGTGTTACTCCACATATTACAAATTTGACTGAGAACAAAATAAGGGTGTGGGTGAACCCACTCAATGGAGGGGAGAGAAGTTACTGCTTACATCCTTGGCCCTACCATTTTTCTTCTTCTTCTTTTTTTTACTCTTTCTTTTTGCCCCTTACTCACACTCTGCTCCTAGTCCCTCTCTCGGAGCCCCATGCACCACACAGATACGTGCACCAAGAGGCCCAAGGTGTCTGCTCCTAAGGTGTGATTCGCTCCACTTACTTGTACAGCCCCATGATAACCTTATGGGCTGGGCAAAGGAGGCCTCCCCTAACCTCCCCTGAACTTCATGGGAGTGCGCACTGTGGAGTCTGCCCTCAGTTCCCCTTGTGGACGTGGTGCTGGGGGTCTCATCGCCTGGACTGGCAGCAGGGTGCATTTTCCTTGTTCTGGTCTCCTCCCCCTCTGGTGTCAGCACTCAAGGGGGACCAATGAGGTGGAGGCATGCTGAGACGTGCATCCGCTCAGATCCCCAGTCGATGCTAGCCCCTCCCATATTGTCTGTTCCCCGACCGCACCGGCACCGCCTGTGGTCACCCAGGTGGTGGCAGTATCACGGCGTGGGATACAGCCCTCCTCTTCCGGAGAAGGAGAGCAGCCTGTCGGGCACTCAATTCTTCTCCCCCAGCTGGCCCTCCAGCAACCCAGGCTCGCTACTGAACCCGGGTCGCTGGCATTGCAAACAGTAAAGCTACTGCTGCGCTGGTGGCCCTACCATTTTTCAGACCGTTTCACCACCTATGGACACAGAGGATGGCTGATGCTCAATAGGAGTGTCTTGACGTCAGGTTTTGTGTCCCAGGGAGAGAGATCAGCAGGTGAAAAATTACATTCCTCACTTTCGGTTGATGCCCACCTAGTTCCTGCCATGCCAATTAATCTGTGGTATACGTTGCCATCCTCTTCTAATGTCCCAGACCACAACCTGGCAGTAAAAATGTTGATTTCCTTCACCTGGCACATTTTGCCTGATATATGAGGGATGGGGGGGCATGAGGAATAGGTACAGAGTTAGGAGGAACAGAGTGGACCTCTCAGAGATCTGGAGGGGAGGAAGCCAGAGACACACTAGTCATGTTGGTGGGAGGTGGAGCACTGGCTGATCTGAGAAACTCCAAAAAGTAACAAAATACCAGCCACTCCAATGAATCTTCACTTTTGGTTTCTGCTTTATTTTAAGGATTTGAAACATAGATCCTCATGCCCAACATTTCACCTCAAAGGCTTCTTCAGGGGAAAGGATCTTTATAATGTCTTCCATCGGCGCTGACTGGTTGACTCAGCACTAAGGATTTGTGATGCTATGATCCCTGGATGGTTGTGGGTCTGAAGCAACAATTGGCAGGGTCACTTGCAGACCTTTCATATTTCCTTCTGATACATGTGGTGCAGGAGGACTGTAAAGTCACCAGAGTGACCCTCATCTTCAAAAAGGGGCATGGTCAGAAAAGGTGAACTATTAGAGCTGTGTGGAATGGGAAAATTCCAAATTTCATGGAATTTCGTCAGACTTTTGTTGATTTTTTTTTAAATTGAGTCATTTGGTCATAACTCGGCTGCCATTTAAGCTAGAGATCTGAAATTTGGCATGCGCACTCTTTGTGTAGAGTCCAGTAATGTGCTAAATATTATGACATTTGGATGGGTAGTTTCAAAATTAGAGGTGCTCAAAATCCATTATTTTATTTTTTGTGCAAAATTTCATGAACATGTTTGTCTGCATAGACCTCACCTGTCTATTGTTCAGAGATCTTTATTTGATATGATTCCTTGATGACAGGTGTTGTAACAATGTGCCAGATTTCATGACAATATGATGCATCATCTCAAAATTATATGTGCTCAGAATCTGTCATTTTATTTTTTTGCAGGAAATTTAGTGGAAAAACTTCATCTGCATATAACTCGGGCACCTTTTGCACTAGACATGTGTAAATTAGCATAAATAACTTTTTTTGTAATGCTTATAGAATGTTCTAAATATGGAGAGAATTGGATTAGAGACTTTTAAGTTACAGGGGTTCAAATCATTACTATGTAAATATTTGCAACATTTTGTGAAAACTCTCAAAAATGTGGATGTTTGTAACTTTTATGCTTTTGCAGGCATTGGCGTAACATTTGACATGCATATCCACAGTCAGCTTATCCTGTTGTCTCATACAACTGGATAAATTGGTTTAGCAGTTTTAAATTTGCAGTAGAAAAAAATATTGGTAACATTTTCTCACATATTTATAGTAGCATATAGAAGAGCCATCCAGAATTCTTTTTGTGGAATTTAACATTAACAATGCACATATCATTGCTTCATTTGATAAGCTGGGCTGAGTATTTTACAGTCCTGCTGTTCCCTTCTGGGTGACTATCCCCCCTTCTCTTTTGGCATCGCCAGACTGACTCAGTAAAACTACTGATCCCACTGATATCCTCTTTGTTCTTTACAGTGACAAACTTCCTTAAACATGAGTCACCTACTCCCTTCCCTATTGACCTACCCTTTTGGAATAGCCAGAATTCTTCCTTCCTGCTGCCCCGCTACATCTTTTTGAGTACCTCTAAGTCCCAGACTTGCATGTACATCAGGCTCCCTGGATCATAAATTTACAGGATGTGATCCTTAAATATCCTGCATTCAGGCTGGAATTGTTGACACTCTGTGCTTCCTTGTTCCAACCTGGGGGTCTACCACTGTCGAGCTACCCAGCTCAGCTGTCCATTTCTTGGTGAAACTGTGGGCCCAATTCCAAGACAGGTTACGCATGTCACAAGGTGACTTGCACCAAACCCTATGGTGCAAATTGCATTTTGCGACACGCGTTATGCCGTGTGCGATTCCAAAAGGCAGCCTGCGACATGGCACAGGCCACCTGCGCCAAAGGTGGGCTATGCCGCTAGCTACACCAGCAACCCCCTGCAACATAGCACAAGGGGGTTTCTGGCATTGGTTACGCCCGTATTCCTGGAGGGTGGCCAGTAGAATCACAGATCTCGATTCCAAGTGGGGACCATGGCAGACTATGGCGTAGGTACAGTTAGACCAGCTATTAGCTGGTCTAACTGTACCCTACATCCACTGCGGTTGCACCGCCGTGCCTGGTGCCACCACTGCCAACCCCCCATGGCCCCCCATGGGTACCCACCCCACACTCAGTGGCAAGACAGCCCTCTGTGGGCAGCTGGCACTTCCTCATCCCCATCCCTGAGCAGTGCCCTCATGGGGCATTACCCGTCAATATTTGGAGTTAAGTGACAATCTCTATATGGTCACAAAGGTCTCAAGGGGTACTACAGGAAATGATGGCACTGTAAATGCAGTAGAGAGATAGCGGCGCCAACACACTGTTCTGACAGCAGTCAAGTAATGGACTGCTCATACAAGCAAAGGACAAACAAGCATACCTTGTTTTTGTCACCGCAATGTGCATCTGCTTCATCATTTCCCTGCTGTCAGTGGTGCTTCTTACCCAACTGGATCAGCAGATTCCTGTCAGAACAGTGTGCTGGTGCTGCTTGCTAAGTTTCAAGAAAGGTTCCTGGTATTCTGCCGGCACCTCAGTCCTCCTCTAATATGGTGTCACTAGTTCTACCCTTAGTCTACCAGAACGTCATTCTGAATATTCGGCAAGCCTACTATTTGTGGTAGTCAGGAAATACTATTCGGTCCATGCACAGCCCTCTTATTTTGCAATTTCTGGCAGCAAGCAATTAATAAAACTTTCGCACACAGTCTCCTTGTAAGGTCTAAGAATCTGCCAAATTTCAAGGTATTGCATTCTCTAGTTTTAAAGTTTCAGGGGCTTAAATTTGTAGTTTACATTTGTAACCCCTAGGCAGCGCTATTCCAAGGGCTACTACCCCTGCCTGTATGGCAGTTCACAGGTTGAGGGGCCTGAGTTCTGTGAACGGGTGCCTCCACCCGGAGGAATGGTATGGGGGTAGCTTAACTGCTCTGGCATAGCCCTCCGGGATGGTATAACCACCCACCAACCCTTCTAGTGGCCTAAACAGTAACACAGTGGTACATTCACATTCACCGAATAGCAGTAACAATATGCCCACACCACTTTCACTTACCACCAGGGCTGGATCTGCTGCAACTGTCCTGGAGACCCCCTTGGAAAATGAGATCAGCAATGCAGCAATACATTATTACCACTGTAACCCAACTAATAATATGCACACTAGCCAGGTTAAACATGAAAACAACAATCAGATTTATTTAGGGGTAGTGAACGAGGGAGGGGCATGAATCTAGCAGAATGATTAGCACTCTGATTCAATTCAGGTTAGTTCAGCATGCACTGTAAGTCCCTTGTAAACAGTTCCACAACCCTGGGTACCCAGTATGTCATGCAGGCTAGCCTGAAGCGTTGCCCGGGGTGGCTGGCGTTGCAGCTGTTGGTGGGGCCCTTAAGAAAGAAAACAGTTAACATGCACACCATCTAATTATTTGTAATCCAAGCCGGATGGCTCAGTCTGTTGCAATAACGCAGAACAAAACAGTTAGATGGAAACACAATGATTGCTATGGTGGTTGCAGGGTGCTACCCTGGTCTGTACTCACACTACCAGAACCTGGCTGCAGGACAGGTGAGATGAAGACCTCGTGGTGTTGATCTGAAAGGCCAGGGGAAGCAGGGCTGACACGACTCACCTCCGGGTGGTCACTACCTGCTCAATGGTGCTGGGCAGGGGGGTCCGAATCCCCAAACTGGTCTTTCGCTGAGATGGTCTCTGAAGCGGGAGTAGCAGTCTAGGCCGGGGTGGCAAGGCCCAGGCAGGGTGAACAGTTCTACAAAAGTTCGTGATTGTCTGCTGGTGAAGCCTCCAGCTGGCGTACGAGATTCTACAGTGGGGAACCAAATTGCGACCCATGAAACAACATTCAGCACATTTAAATCAATTACTTCTCTATGCCACAGTTAGGATACAGTTCAGTTGCAAATTACTGCTTCACTGTGCAAACTTTTCAATCTGAGGCAAATTTTATCATCAAGCAGGTCGATCACTTCTGGAGCAAATCTTCAGTCCAAATCCCAAGTCGCAACAATAAACTTCTTTCTTCTGCTGCAGATTCCAAACATGGAAATCAGCACTAGATCCAAGTTCTGAAAAGGGCAGTTCACTGGCAGGAAAATGTGGCAGGTGGGCTGGGAAGCCTCTTCCCACCTATTCTCCTACGTTCCTTCTGGGAGCAGTTGCTCGAAAGCTTGAGCTGTTCGCTCTTCAACCTCCAACTCTTAACTGATCCACTGCTTCAAGCAGTTCTGGTTATTTCCTCTGTAATCCAAAAGGTTCTGTTGGCTGAGGGAACTGTCAGTCACAGCAAGGGTTCCCCCTCCAGGTCCATTTGGGCGCCAACACTTAAAACTACAAAAACTACAGAATTCCTTCCCACAAGACCCCTGGGGACAGTCTCCATTTTAGGTCCCCAGTGGTTTGATTGATCCAAATACTGGAAGTCCAGAACCTAACATCGTGACTCCCATCCATAAGGTGTCAGCGTGGCTCAGTTGGTAGCACATCCGCCTCTGGACCAGAAGGTTGTGGGTTCTCGTCCCACACTGGGATTGGACTTGCACCTAAAAATCGCTGGCATCCGAGTGCAGTATTGGGGGGTGCTGTACTGCTGGGGTGTGCCGTCCTTCGGATGAGACGTTAAACCGAGGTCCCTTCTGCCCATCCTGGTGTTGTCCTGTGGTGTCCAGGTGGAAGTAAAGAACCCAGGGCACTCTTCGCAAAGAGTAGGGAACATTCCCGGTGTCCTGGCCAACATTTCCCTTCCCATAAACTGGTTCATGCAATTATCCAGGCTGTGTGTGGGTGATAATGTGCGATATGGCCGCCACCACACATTCAGTCACTTCACTACCAGTCTAGCATTGCTTGTAAAGCGCTTTGTATGTATGAAAAAGCGCTATATAAATGCTGATTCTTCTTCTTCTTCTTCTTCTTCATCCAACTGTTCAAGCTGCAATAAAAGCAGGTTAGACAAACTTCTCTATCTTTACTATAACAGCAATTAGACAGTAAATAATCACAGTTCCTAAGAGGGCTCCCTCTGTGCAAGTAGCGACTGCAGAATGAAGCAATATAACAGACTGTCTGGCCGGTCGCAAGCCTTAATTACTCAGACCCAGCCCAGACTAATTTCTAACACAGATTAGCTAAACTCTTAAAGAGACAGGCGCGGAGGCTCGCTAGGGCACTCTCATGTGGACAAATAGAACTACTGCGGACAGGACACCAGCCTGACAGTGGGCATTAGGAAGCCCAGGAAGACATTATAGTAAACCCCAAATTGTGGGGGGGTTACACATTCTTTCAAAATTGAATTTTTAAATGTTGTGAAAGTTTGACTAGTTTTAATTCAGCCCCATTTAAAGCTACAAATATGAACTTTTTCAGAAATGACCATGTGGTATAGTAGTTTAAATGCTTCAACTCTGGTTAAATTTGGATATGTTGTTTTAAAATTAGAAGGAAATAATTGAAATTAAAATGTTGACAACATGTTGGTAGACTAGAACTCAATCCCATTTGAAGCTAGAAATCTGAAACTGTACATACACAAATGTGGTGATAACCTGTATACGTGTCAAATTTTATAACTTTTCAATGAATACTATCAAAATTATACTAAAATTACAGAAATCAAAATTCTGGCAAAATGTTTGGCTACCTATAACTCGACTCCAATAGAAGCTTGGGACTTAAAACATGGTGTATATACTCATGTTGGGTGCTTCTCTAAATCCAGACATTGTGGAGACATTTGAATATGCAATTTTGAAAATATCTGAAAATAACTGAGAATTTAATTTTGATTAAATGTTTAACTACCCATACCTCTGCCCCTTTCAAATTATGAATCTAAAAGAGTTGGCATACATTTGCACATCATTGGGTTATGTTTATGTTCCAAAAGTGGTGTTAATTGGATGCTTACTGTTAAAATTATAGTGAAATAACCGAAATTTAAAATTTAGCGGAATTCTGTGACATTTTCATGAAAATTCTGCTCAATTCCATGGAATCGGAATGATCATTCCATGGGCATTCCACTGGCAGAATTTTACATTTCACACAGCTCCATCAACTATAGGCCAGCCAGCTTGATTGCAGTGTTGGGCAAGGTTCTGGACTACATTGTTAAGAACTGAACTAGAAAAAAATGTGTTAATTCTTAGCCAGAACAAGCACTAGTATCTTCCGACCATTTCCCAAACTAATCTTTTATGATGTTTTATAATGCTTGAAATTATATTTTAATAGCTGTAATATCTGAACTGTTCATCATAGAAACTTAAAGGACTACTGGTTAAAGTGAGGCAGCCACTCTGTATAGACTGGGGCTTTAATACCCTCCCTGCAGTCACAGTTTCAGTTAAAGCTGTAACATACCCAAACCCCCGTAAAAAACATTGTTCCTCTCGGAGCTGGTAGACATTGTCAACCATGCCTCTGCCTGCCTCCTGAGATTATGCTCCACAAGACTGCTAGTAACACGGGATCATGACGTACCATTGCCTTTGCCTAAACAGTGCCTTATTTATTTAGTTTATTTAAAATTTGGTAAGTGAGAAAGGCACACTGCGCAAAGGCTCGTTTTCAGGTGCGACCCAGAGGAAAGGGTACAATTATACATACAGAGGGGGTATTTACATACGTATTCATTCACTTAAATCAAAGAACAGTTATAGAAATAATATGGAGACCATTTACGTACTGTGTACATACACATCAACCAGAATATCAGATCAGGCAAAAAGACTCGGAATATAGAAGGAGTAGCTTTTGTTAGATGGTCACGTAACATACATAAGTTAAACAGAGCAGTGCATTTGATAAATAGGAGTTGGTACTGGAAAAGAAGGGTTAAAATGTTCAGAAAAGAGGAAGGCTCAAAAAGGAGGGTAGTTCAGAGGGAGGGGTTGGAGTAGAGTGAAGTGTGGGGGGGCAGGGAGAGGGGAAGAGGATAGATGCAGGGGTGAGGGGAGATGCATTTAAGCTGGCATTTGAAGCCCAGGAGGGAGTGGATGACACGGAGTGGGTGTCATGGAGTGGGTGTATGGAGATTTAATAATCTGTATCTGCACTGCCCTGTTATATTTTCAAAGACTAAGCATAAATGTCATGTTAATGCTGTGATTAAAAATGTCATGTTAATGCTATGATTAACATATTTACACTTAGTCTTTGACAATATAACAAGGCATAGAAGATACAGAGATTATGAAATCTCCATTAATAAGGCACTGTTTAGGCAGAAGCAGTGGCGCGTCGTGATCATGATCCCACATTGCTAGTGGTCTTGTAGAGTGCTGTCTTGGGGGGAGCACAGGCATTGCTGACAATACCTGCCTGCTCTGAGAGGAGCAGCATTTTTTATGAAGGCTTGGGTATGTTACAACTTTAACTGAAACTGTGGCTGCAAGGGAGATTGGGGTACTAAAGTCCCAGTCTATGCAGCATGGCTGCTTTACCTCAAACAGTAGTTCTTTAAGCTTTTTCTTAATGAAAGCTTGGAGTCTTTTCGACATGTATTGGTCCTAACAATACAATTCTATTGTCACTACATGTTTATACATGTCAATATAATATGTTGTTAAAAATGACAGGATTTTAAACATTTAGTGAACCACAGAGTCAGTTGCAGCAGTGTTTTAACACTAAGTTTTGGGACAGCTGTTTTTACAGAAAACAGGAAGTAGAAAGTGTTCCCACTTCCTGTCCAAGCACTATATCTGTCCCACACAAGTGAGCGGGGGCCAGATTGCTGCTTAAACAGCTGGAGTAAGCCAGCCTCTGGAGAGAGGCATCCTGTTAGTTTAAATATATACCTTGAACTGTGTTGTATTGCTGAAAAACGCTTATTGTGGTAGTGTTGGAGCAGGAGGTGTCCTGCACTTACTAGTGAATTATTGTTGGTGTTGCTGAGCATTATGGGACATTGGAGGACTGTCCCAGCCAGCTATAAGGGGCAGCTCCAGAGCACTGCTCAGGGCTTCTGTTCGACTGGCTTTTAACCTTTTAAAACCCTTTTAAATCATCTGCCTAATTCCAGAACAGGCAGAGTCAGTTACAGTGTTTTAGCACTAAGTTTTGGGACCACTGTTTTATAGACAACAGGAAGTAGGAAGTGTTCCTACCTGTCCTGGCACTACATCTTCTCCACACAAGAGAGTAAGGAGTGGTGGGGCTGCACATGGCACTATGAACGCTAGGCAGGACACTCTGCATCAGGTAACATTCTCTTTTACTCTACTACACTAAACTACCTCCAAAGATGAATATCAATGATGGCATAGTAACTTTAAGTACAGGGGAGGGTACCATGATTTGCATCATGTGTAGCAGCTTGTCTCTGGATAACAGCAATGGCTTTGATGGTCTTAAATGCAACCAGTGAGTAGAAAATAGTTCATTGAAAGTAAAAATTAAGGAACTTGAGGTTGCTATTAAGAACTTAGAATCTAAATATCTGAATCTCTCCAAGCAGATGGAATTAGGTAAGGTTAGACACATTAACACATCCCCTAACAAAAAAAAAATGCTTGAAAAGAGGGAGAGAAGAAGACTCAGAGGAGGACCCTGAGGGAGACTCTGAATGGAGTCAGGTTACCAATAAAAATAAGAACAAAAAAGGGAGATGTGCCATGGCATTCAATATTCCTCGTCACAATTCCTTTGCCCCCTTAGAGGAAATAGTTGTAGACTCAGGGGGAGAAGCAAATATACTACTTGATAATGACAAAACTCCACTACCTCTCTCTACCGCCTCCAGATCAGCCAGTCAGAATAAAAACAAATACCCACATAATAGTGCACAGAATCACAGGGAAGGTACCACGCTGACTGGGACCACGTGCACACCACACCTGTAGAGACCAATGTAACAAAAGACAAAAATACAGCAGTACTAGAAACAGGCGCTAGTGCAGATACAAATGTGAATAGAGCAGGCAACTTACAAATTCACACTAATGACCCAAGTAAACATATTGAGCAAGATAGTATGGAAACAGAAGGTCCAAGTGTAAGTAGACAAGTGTTTGTCATAGGTGAATCAATTATCAAGTATACAGATGGCCACATATGTAGAAAAGACAAACTGAATAGAACATGCTCCAGCTACAGGGGGGCTTGGGTAATGGACCTAGAAAGAATGGTACCAACCATCCTACAAAATTCCTGTAGTAATCCCCTAGTCATTGTGCATGCTGGCACAAATGACGTCAACAAATGTATCATTGAAGACATCCAAGCCAATCATATTTCACTTATTAATACACTTCAAGAACGAGGCTGCGAAATATGCATTTCTGAAATCCTGTCTGTTCCTAGGGCAAATAATTCAATAAAGAATAAGATAAAGGCCATGAATGAATGGCTCAGGAACTGGACCCTGAAAAAAAGGGTAACGTGCATAACACACTGGGAAACCTTTGTGGACAATAACAGCCTATTCAGTTGGGACGGCTTACATTTAAGTAAAAGGGATAGCTACATGCTCGGGAAGAAAATTGCCAACGAAATTGAAAAACATTTAAATTAATGGGAGGGGGCAAGAAGGGCTTCACTTATGTACCGAATACAATACCGTGGTTAAAGAGCAAAATGGGGGTGTAACATCTTACTTGGAAACTCCAGAGGTCTAAACATTCTTAACATAAGTGAACTGGTAAATACTCTTTTCAAAGATAACATAGACATTCTAGCTATAATCGAGACCTGGTGGGACGACACCTCCACATGGTTTTCAGCAATTCCAGGATACACAATCTATCATAAAGAGAGGCCAGAAACAAAGGTGATGGTGTGTGTATATACGCTAGGGACACCTTTAAAACAACAGAAGCTGTCCTTAAAACAGAAGATGTGTCTGAAATCGAGGAATGCTATATTAATTTCATTGACCTTAGGGGGGAAACAATTGACCATAGGTAACATCTACAGACCTCCGTCTGCTGATGCAGACTATAACAACAAACTTAATGCAGTTATAGCTGAATTATCTGATCAATCAGACCTTATTCTGCTGGGTGACTTCAACTATCCTGGCATTGACTGGGTTAATCTAACAGCTTGTACCTTAACAGAGAATAACTTCCTAGCTACTTGTCTCTCATGGGGTCTAGAACAAATGGTATCTAAACCCACAAGGGGAGATAACATTCTAGACTTAGTTCTTACAAACCTCCCCCTAGATATTAACAACCTTGAGATCCACAGCCCCGTAGGTAGCAGTGATCACTACACTGTCTCTTTTAGCCTAAACAGGTCCAAAAAAAGAACAGGTAAAAACAAAATCATCAAGATTTAACTACCGAAAGGGTAACTACGATAAAATAAGAACTGCTTTAAGTCAGTACAACTGGGATGTTTTACTAAGTGATCTCAAAACAGAGGACGCATGGACTATGTTTAAAAATATTATACATGAATTGGAGCACTTACATATTTCATAAATTAAAACTAGGAACAAAAAGGATAAAATTCCACAATGGCTAACACATGATATAAGAAAACAAAAAAGAAGGAAAAAGCATTTAAACAACTAAAACAGACAAGGACAAATGAAGACAGGGCAGCATACAAAGATAAACTGAAGTTAACCAAAACATTAATAATAAAGGAAAGGAAAAATCTTGAATTTAGGTTATCAGTAGCAAAGAGAAATACAAAGGCTTTTTTTTACCTGTGTCAATTCAAACAAAATGGAGATGACAGTATAACATCAATCAGAGTTAATGGGGAAGTAGTTAATGATAGTACAGAGATATCTAACTCCTTCAACAAGTATTTTGGGGCAGTCTTCACTGAAGAAACAGATAAAACTTTCACTATAACTAATAAAAACATATGTATCTCTATTACACCTGATGAAATAAAACAAAATATACAGACCCTAAAGAACAACACTGCACCAGGCCCCAGTGATGTTAACATTTATCTTATCAAAGAAACTATGGAACATGTTGCCTGCCCCTTATCCATCAAATTTCACAAATCATATAGCACTGGCGTTATCCCTAAAGATTGGAGGAGAGCTTTAGTGGTACCCATTCACAAGAAAGGAAATAGATCAAATACATCCAACTACCGGACCCATTAGTCTAACATTCATTATATGCAAACTATTGGAAAAATCAATCAAAATTACAATTGAAGCTGAGATACAGACATTGGAAATATCAGACAAAAATCAACATGAAATCCGTACTGGAAGATCTTGTAGCACAAACTTGGTCCAGTTCTACGAAAATATCAGTAGTAGTACGGACAATGGCATTCCTACTGATATCATTTATCTAGACTTTAAGAAACCCTTTGATTTAGTTTTCCACTATTTATTAATTCAGAAAATGATCAGTTTTGGATTTAATGGCTTCACCATACAATGGGTGACAAACTGGTTAACAAAAAGAACACAAGGGGCCCGATTCCAAGCCGCATGGTGCAACTCGCAAGCGTATGCAAGTTGCGCCATGCAGCGCTGCGCCGGGGGCCCTACACCCTTTTCCAAGACAGGCAGGGTCCCCGGCATCTATGACCCATGACTTGTGGCAGCCACAGGCATGTGCCATGGGAATGGTGCAATGAACCGGGGGGCCGCAAGTCACGGCCAGCAATTAACTGCTCCCCCCACCCCGTACAACTACCGCACGTCTCAGGGGGCCATGTGGGGGGTTGACTGGTTGGCACAGCTGCAAGGGGGGGCATGGCACACATTGGACCCGGGTGGCACCCTGGACTCGGGGATGGGTGGGAGGCATCACTGTGTTGGGGTGTGTGCATGGGGCACGGGAATATGTGTAACATGGCACTGTGGGTGGGGCATCCATTGTTTTGCCAGGGAAGATGTCCCTTAGACCACCTCCATGCTGGTCTAACCCCTCTGCACCATGTCCCAACTTGGGATTGTGTTGGTGGGTTATGGCAGTCACCCTTTTGGAATAGGGCTCAGGTGCTGCCATAAGCCATCCTTGCGCGCCATGCCACATCAAGATGCGGGCGTAGTGGGTGGTGTAGCCCACCTTTGGTGCAACCCGCATGCGGCATGGCACAAACCGCTTCTAGGAATTCCAATCTGTGGAATGCATGGTGCAAGGTGCGATTTACACCATAGGATCTGGCGTTCTGGAATCGGGCCCAATGTGTTAAAATAAGGGATGCTGTCTCTACGCCAGTGGCTGTCACTAGCAGGGTACCGCAGGGATCGGTGCTGGGCCCTGCTCTGTTTGGCATTTTTATTGGTGATTTACACATAGGGTTAAATAGCTCAATTACTAGATTTGCAGACCACACAGAAATGTCATCAGAGGTTAATATGGAAAATAAAATATCCTAATTTAAATCATATTTGCAAACAATTTAAAAATGGGCTTATTGAAATAAAATGGAATTTAACACAGATAAATGTTCAGTCATTCACATGGGCCAAAAAATCCAAACACCACATATTTTTATGCGGAAGTAAAATTAACTCAGTAATTACTGAAAAAGACTTAGGAGTCATAATAAACCACCAGTTAACGCCAGGTGACTAATGCAGGAGTGTTGTGCTTACTGGAAACCGAATTATTAATGCTATTAAAAGAACTTTCTTCTGCAGGAATGAAGCCTGCATTATGCCACTTTATAAAGCATTCATTAGTGTACATGGATTATGCTGTGTCATTCTGGGCCTCCTACCTTGTAAAAGACAAAACAATTATCGAAAGCTTACAGTGTAGAACCACTAAGCTTATCCCGAGACTCACCAACTTGCCCTATCCAGACAGGCTAAAGGCCCTTGGGCTTTATGATCTCCAACTTAGGAGAGACAGAGGGGAGCTGCTTTTGCTGTACAGCATTTTTAATAATCAGGCTCTTATGAAGGAATGTAAAATTGTTCAAGTAAACAAAGCAGCAAACTCAAGATCCAACAAGAAACAGATTCTCTTTCCAAAATCCACAACAAACAAATGTAGACACTTTTTTTTTACAATTAGGGCCTCTGAAATATAGAATGTTCTCCCTAACTACACAGCAGAAGCAAACAATAAATTTAAACAAGCATTTGTCAATGCCGAATGTTGTCTTGCTGGCATTGGCACTGGTAGTGCAGGAGTTGGAGAGACGCATAATAGGAAAGGCAGTGAAGTATTGAACTGATGCCAACCCCACCCCCACCCTGCAGAGACTGATAAGCATTGGGGTGTGCCTTTGGGTCGTCGGCAGTAATGCTCATGCCATTTCACTTCACCCTACCCTGCAGACACCAACAAGTGTCACGGTGTGCCTTGGGGTCTGCGGGCCTTATGCTCACCCCATTCCATAAGGAAATACGTTGAGATGGGTGCAGTATAGGAGAATGGGGTGAACTTTGGGGCCAAAGAATCCAAGGCACACCTTGATGCCTGTCACTGGCTGCAGGGTGGGGTGTGGGTGGAATGGCGTGAGCATTATAGCAGACAATCCCAAGTCACACCCCGACGCCTGTCAGTCTCTACAGGGTGGGACGTTATGATTGGAAACCCTAACGCTCCTGGCATTTCTTGATATTTTCACTCCAAATTTTCAGCATGGGCTTTTTATGACCCCACCTCATGAACTGTGGCACTATCAGTTCATTAGCTGAAAGGTGATTTTGCTCAGTGACTGTGCCATTTGGCACCACAGGTGCAAAAACACATTTTGGCCAGGATGTGAAAAATGACAGCTGTACTGTTCATGAGGAGGTGTGAAAAATGGTAATGTTGAAAATCTGGAGTGAAAATATGAAAAATTGGTGAAGACATGACGTGGTAGAAACTGCACAATGCATGTCTGTAACACAATAATTTGGGAGTTTTTTACACTAAATTTTCAACATAGGCATTTTGGGACCTCTGCTTATGAACAGTGGCACTGTGATTTTGTTAATCTGTCACAAATGTTGATTTCCCACAGCGACCATGCCATTGTGTGCCAGATGTGCAAAAACACATTTCTGGCAGGATGTGAAAATGACAGCTGTACTGTTCATAAGGAGTGTGAAAATGGCAATGTTGAAAATCTGGAGTGAAAATATTAAAATTGTCGTAAATTACGGCGTAAACTCACAATGCACGCTTGTAACACAGTTTCCTTTGAATTTTTTCACAAATTTGCAACATAGGCTTTTTGGGAGTCACACTCATGAACAGTGGCACTGTCATTGTTAATCGGTCCCAAAAGGTGATTCCGCGCAGTGACCGCAAAATGAACTTTCGGGATCGAATAATGAAATGACAGTGACTGTGTTCATGAGGTGGGGTCCCAAGAACCCCATGTTGAAAATTTGGGACCAAAACTCCCAAGAATAGTCGCACTATCGACCTAAATTGACCCCCCCCATTCAGTGCCATTATAGGACTTACCGTCTTCAGTTTGCGGTTGGCTTTTGAAGAGTGCAGATGTGTTCCCGGTCCACTGAAGGTTGCTGCTTCGAACTCCACAGGTAAGTATGGGTGCGGGGGATGTGGGAGTGTGGGGGGCAGAGCGAGGGGCTGGCAGCAATGATGAGGATTGTTTTCTTTTTTCTCAGGTTTGAAAAAAAAAACATTGTGGGTCTGTTTTTTTTTTACAGGTAAACTATGGATTTCGGCACACTGGGGTGGGCTCCCAGTGTCCCAAAGTACTTGGGGTATCAATGCCGACCCAGGGACTGGGCACCCTGAAGTTGGAGGATATGGTGGGGGGGGCGCATCCGACACTGGGAGTGAGCATCCTAGTGTTGGAAAGAAACACCACAGCATGTTTTGGCACACTGGGGTGGGCTCCCAGTGTGCCACATTAAAGGATGAGGGGGATACAAGCTGACACGGGGATTAAGCACCCAGATGTCAGCAGGCATGGGAGGGGGGTCCACCAGCGTGATTGGATTGCGCTTACAGTAAAAGTGTCTTTTGGCACTGACTACTCCCAGTCCATATGGAGCTTAGGCTGTGGCCTGCTCTGCATGGCTGGCAGAAACTTTTGCACCGGAGACAGCGGAATGTGGAGGAGGCAAGTGAGGAAAGTGCTTTCTCCCACCTTTCAGGCAGGGACTGGTGGAGTGGCAAGGCGGAGATGTTAAAACGCAAATAGCTGTTTACTCTCCTGCTGCCTGCCCACTGCCATGTTCACTGGAATGTTTCACAATGAAAGGCATGTACGGAAGGTGTGTCATCTGTGCCGCTGCATGACGAGCTTGTCTCTGATTGCAGCGGCACATTTCTCTCAAGTTGGTGGCACTTTGCATAATACTTGTGTCAGCGCTAGCATGCTGGCTAATTGGGGAATGAAGGACGCATCTTCTAAAGTGTGCCCTGCATTTGCCAATGTTGACACACCTCTGCATTTCTCATACTACCCCAGTATGTTGTTTGCATGTGCACGCAAGCCAACATAAAAAGCATTGGATGATTACCTACTTCAAAGGGAAGGCCAGTATCCCCCACTCGGTGTGGGGAAGGTGGCCCCGATGGGCTAGGAGCCTACTTCCAGCTTAGTAACCATGTAATACTGAGTAATTTTATGTTTTTTTATATCACTATGTACTATTTTATGATTTTTCTATATCAATATATGATTGTTGTAGTATTAGCTTATTGATGTATCTACTTAACTGACTCCAAGATTTCACTGAAAAAAAAGTCAGCTGTTTTTACAGTACCTGTGCTCACCGAGAGCTCATACAGTGACCAGCCATGGAGGTGAGAGGAGGGCTGTACCCAGCTGACCGGAGTTCCAGAAATCCAGGTAAGGAGGGGTGCAGGGTGGTCGGATGTGAGCATGTGGGTTGGGGGATGTTTTTTTGGGGGGGTCAGCCCTATTCTGTGATATTTATATTTTGATCACAAAGACATCAAAAATAGAACTAAAAGCCTTGGCTGAGGTGGGGGGCTTTTCAAGGGGGCACACTAGACCACCAGGGACTACTATAGTTAGAGGTAATGGAAGCTTGGGTGGTGGGGAACCACTGGACCGCCAGGGCATACTTCAGTCACCATTGGAAAGGGTGATCAGAAGGCATACTGAACCACTGGACCTCCAGGGAATATTGTTTTTAGAGGATATGGGACGGGGGTGGTGGTGGTGGTGGGGAACCACTGGACATCAGGGTTTGTACCATGCCAGAGAATTGGAGATCAGGTGTGGGTGACTGCAGAACAGTTGCTCTGCCTTTGGGCAGGTGGGGGTGGGCATAGCCCCCAATTAAGAGGTGGTGTTCAGCAGTGGTAAACAGCACTGCATGGGTGACTCTTTACCACCGCTCCAAACCTTTGAATATTCCATTGCGCCAGTATGCATTAGGGGATACCCTCATTTGCATAGGCACAGTGGTATTTTATCACCTTGGTGCTGCTGGGTTTCAAGGATGCTCCCAGGTCCTCTGAATACAGCCCCATCCGGAACACCAGTGCAAACCCGGGTCAGCACCAGCATTAACCATGTTTGCACAGGCACAAACCTTTGAATATCTAGCCCCAAAGCTGGTGAATTCAGTGGTAACATTGGGAGGCTTTTTTCCCTCACTGTGTGTGCTGAACCTGTGGAATAGCCTACCAGCAGAGACAGTGGAAATGAGGCAGTACAAACTTTCATGGTATGCCTGGACATATAGTTGCTTACCAAGGGAAACACAGGGTACCCAGGATATTAGGGTGGGTGGGAAAGCTGTATAAATTAGCACATGTTTACACAGCATACTAGTCGGTTCATGCTTATGAATTCAGGTGGGAATGGGGCGCCTTGGTGGACCTACTGTAGAGTCCCGTCTTAATTAAATTATGACAGTATTTGACTATGTATCATAAATTACAGTAAAATGTATGAAAATATAGGGCTTTTCAGTGGTGTCATTTAGAGGCAGCCAGGGGTTGAAGTTGAGATGCCTGTCATATCCACTGCAACCTTTGTGACATTCATGGTTCCCTGTATGATATCGATGGCAGTCTCTGTGATATCCATCCATGACAACTTCTATATTATACAATGGTGTGTGGAAATCCTGTAACCTGATTGGTCAAAACATGTCATATGACTGTGGGTAAATCCTGCATTACCCACAATAACCCACACCCTGTTGTGCCTTATTGCTTAAATATCCGTGGCAACCTGTATGCTGTCCATGGCAACTTCTATGATGTCCATGGCAATGTGTATGATATGCATGCCAAACAACATGGATTATATCTAAAGCAACTTCTGTGATGTCCACAGCAACCTCTATGATGTCTATGGCAACCTGTATGATGCCCATTGTCACAACCCCACTCAGCAGGTCAGCCCTCTACTCCCAAAGTGCCAACCTCTGAGCATAGAATTGTGAACAGCTTAACAGAACAAGGTAACCCTCTTGTCTGTTTTGTGGGTTCGAGTCACCTTAGTCCCAAGTTCTGGAGGGATTCAAACTGATAACCTCTTGTTAGCGTACCCAATTGTCAGGCTCAGATAATTCTGTCTTTGGGAGGCCAGATATCTTTGCCTAAGGGCAACTAACCAGGTATTACAAAATGAGCCCTTAGAACTCTATTTAAGACCTAGAGAACTCTTATCTGTTTCCCAGTTTGGTACCACAATAAGCTCATGCACAGTGTCAACTATAACCATCTAAGCTTCACTTATATAAAAAGAAGTTTCAAGGCACACCAGGCAGTTTCTGTTTTTAAAATATATATCTTTACTTTAAGATAGATAAAAATAAGAAAACAGTATACAGAACACAATATCCTAACACATACAGCGTTAAAAACAAAACAGGTTTAAAAGTGCAAATTCTTACAAACCATACACTCAGACTGGTCTCAGCTAATGTATCCTTAATTCTTAATCTTTCAGTGCTTCAATGTCCCTCTTTTCTCAGTCAGAAAATGAATGTGGCTGTGTGAGATCTGCTCAGTATACTTAAAAGCAGTCTTGAGCCGGCCTTCTCTTTGAGGTCACCTAAATCCGCCTTGGTGTATTAAAATTAATATTTTATAACACAGGAAGTCCTAATAAGATATTTTAACAAAATATCTGACATCGATGAATCTCCTCTCTTCATGTGATTTCCCCCAAACCAGTCTGATCTGCTTCACACAGACATCAAAGTCTCTTTGATGTAATTCACTGGATACCCCAAGCAGAAGCATATTGGACTTCCCAATTTCGTCTGGGACCTGCTTCACACAGACATCAAAATCTCTTTGATGTAATTAGCTGGCTTCCTTGGGAGACACCCAAAACACAGGCATATGCCCTGTTCTTCATGATACCTAGTGCAAATCAAAGGATTTCTCTGAGGGCATTATAAAATGAATATATTGGTTCCTGGCTTCAAAGCAAATTGACAGGGTAATTGCATCTCAGATATCTGTAGTTTAACCTACATCCTGCCCTTTGAACTTATACCTGGGGGGGGTTGATGTGTCAGTTTCAGCAAGACTGTAGTTTCTCCTGACAGACACTCACTTACATATTTTATATTGCAGAAAAAATATCATATTGTAATCAGAACCAGCTATCCTTGTGCCACACCCATTACAACTTCTGTGAAGTCCATGGCATAGAAACATAGAAACATAGAAGTTGGCGGCAGATAAGGACCGCAAGGCCCATCCAGTCTGCCCATTTCTTTTTCTACCTTATAAATGTGCCATCGGCCTTTGCTCTGTCAGTGACCTATCTATTCATAGTCATTTGTATTGCTCCCTTATGCCTATCCCATGCCTGTTTGAAGCCCTGCACTGTATTCATAGCCACCACTTCTTGTGGTAAGCCATTCCATGCATCTACCACCCTTTCTGTGAAAAAGAATTCCTCACATTCCCCTTAATCGACCTCCCTCTAATCTCATGCTGTGTCCTCTTGTCCTGCTATTTTTCTTACATTTAAACATGTTAGACTCTTTCACCTTGTTTATGCCCTTAAGGTGTTTAAATGTCTCGATCATATCACTCTCCCTCCTTTGCTCAAGGGCATACATATTGAGCTCTGTTAATCTGTCCTCATATGTCTTCTGATGCAGTCCCTGCACCATTTTGTTGCCCTTCTGGACTGCCTCAATTTGGTTAATGTCCTTGTGAAGGTGTGGCCTCCAATACTGCTGCAGTACTCCAGATGGGGCCTAACCAATGTCTTGTACAGAGGATTATTACTCCCTCTTACGACTTGTAGATACCCCTACTAATACACCCTAACACCCCTAGCCTTACCTACTGCTTAGAGTCTGCTTGGATGATTTTAGGTCATCAGTGATGATGATGCCAAGTCTCTTTCTTCCTTTGTGACTGCTAGCAACTCCCTCCCAGCCTATAAGTGGCTTCAGGGTTTCTCTTCCTATGTGCATGATTTTGCACTTTTGCATTAAATCCCAGTTGCCACTCTTCTGACCATTCTGCTAGTTTATCCAGATCTCTTCTCATTCTGCCCACCCCATCTGGATCATCTACTCTGTTGCAGATCTTGGTGTCATCTGCAAACAGACAAGCCTTACCCTCTAGTCCATCTCATGAGGTCACTAATGAAGATGTTGAATAGGACTGGCCCCAGGACTGATCCCTGAGGTACCCCACTTGTGACTTGCATCTCTTCTGACTGTATACCATTTACCACCACTCTCTGTTTTCTGCCAGTCAACCAGTTTGCCACCCAGTTGACCAACTTCTGACCCACCCCGAGCCTACCTAGCTTATTTATCAATCTTCTATGTGAACAGTGTCAAAGCTTTGCTGAAGTCAAGGTAGGTGACATCAACTGCTCCCCCTTGGTCCACCACTCTGGTTACCCAGTCAAAGAAATCTATGAGATTAGTTTGACAGGACCTTCCTTTTGTAAACCCATGCTGTCTTGGATCCTGTGCCCCTATGGATTCCAGGTGTTGCACTATCCTTTCCTTAAGGAGTGCCTCCATAATCTTGCCTACTACTGAGGTAAGACTGACCGGTCTGTAGTTCCCCGCCTCCTCCCTGCTACCACTCTTGTGGAGTGGGATCACATGAGCCCTTCTCCAGTCTTCTGGGACCTCTCCTGTGCTCAGAGACTCACTAAACAATTCTGCTAATGGCTCTGCTAGTTCCTCCTTTAGCTCCTTAAGTACCCTGGGATGTATGCCATCAGGTCCCATTGCCTTATCCACCCTGAGCTTAGCAAGCTCTTTAGGACCCTTTCTTTGTGAAGGGAGTAGTGCTCACCTCTCCCCTGTGTCCATGATGCTGAGCTGTGGGCCCTGCCCTACCTTCTCTTCAGTAAATACTGAGCAAAAGTATCTATTTAGGATAGATGCCTTTACAGGGTCCTCCTCCTCACATGCTCCCTTTTCTCCATTAAGCAGCAACAATGCCCCTCTGGACTTTCTCCTTTCACTAATGTATCTATAGAAAGTCTTGTCACCTTCTTTACTGTTCGTGCTAGTGTTTCCTCAGTTTGGGACTTTGCCTGCCTTACTGCCTTACCTGCTTCCCTTAGGGCAGTTTGGTATGCCTCCCTATCTTCATCCCGCTGTGTTCCCTTATATTTTCTGAAGGCCAGCCTTTTGGCTCTGACCTTTTCTGTTACTGTATTTGAGAACCAAAGTGGTTTCCTTCTTCTTTTGCATCCTCTCTGACGTCTATAGGAAACTCTGTGATGCCCATTGCAATGTCTGCAGTATCCATGGTAACCTCTATGATGCTAATGGCAACCTTTATGAACTACTAAAACAGTTTCCCCAGAATCTGATTATACAAGCAAGCTCTTGACCCCTTGGTGCCAGGGAGGGTGACCCATTCGGTTGGACAGGGAGTTGCTTAGTGTTCTAGGATCTCAACTCTGAAGTCTACTGGGGAGAGCGCTTTTGCTATTGCAGCCCCTGGCCTCTCTGGAATGTAGTGCCTAAAGATATCCACCTGTCCCCGATCCTATATGTTTGTAAACCACAGTTAACTTTTATTTAGATAGACATTTACAGATGAAGTGCATTTTCAGATTATTTTTTATTTATTGCCATTCGGTTCCTAATAATGTCCTCTGTGTTCATTGTTGTCCTGTATTTTTTATTTTATGTTGGCTCACGCTTGTGCGCCAGCCAACATATTGCATTAGTAGCAGATTTGGAGGTGCGGTCACTGTGGGTGAATGCAGGGCACGCATCAGTAGGTGCGTCCCTCATTCCCCAATAAGGCAGCATGCAGGCACCACACCAGCAACACGTAATGTGGCGAGCACATCTAAGAAAAGGTCTGCTGCAATGAGAGCCAAGGTCGTCATGCAGCGGCACCTCCTGATGTGCCTGTCCAGGTGAAGCATTCTAGTAAACATGGCAGCAGTGACTGCCGCCACCGCCTGCCACAATGCCGACTTTGGGGGTGCCCAATACCCTTGTCGGCATGCCCAGACCCAGTTCATGTACTGACGGGGGTGCCCACTCCCTGTTGGCATAATGGTCCCCCATTTGTTGTGTGCCAAGGGGGGGTTCCCAATCCTCCATCAGCTAGCCCCCCCAAAACACTCAATTGGCATGCTGGGAGCCCACCCCAGTGTGCCAAATGCCCCTCTAAAAAAAAAGTCCTGTGATTTTTTTTTTTAACCTGTAAAAGAAGAAAACAGTCCCTCGCGGTCTGTCCTGCTCCCTCCCCCAACCTGTGCCCACCCTCTGCGCACCCTGCCTCCTCCAACCCCATACTTACCTCTGGAGTCCAGCGCAATGATCTTCGTTGGACTGGGAACACGTCTGCACTCTTCAAAGCCAACCGCAAACTGAAGAAATGCCGGTAAGCTGTATAATGGCATAAATAGGTTTTTTTCAACTTTGGTGCATATCTCGGGCATTTTTTGGAATTTTTGCACCAAATGTTCAACATGGAGTTATTGGAGCCCCTCCTCATGAATTCAGTCACTGTCATGGCATTATTCAGTGCGGAAAGGTGATGTTGTGGTCACTGCGCAGAATCATCTTTTGGGACTGATTAATAAAATGACAGTGCCACTGTTTATGAGGTGGGCTCTCAAAGAGCCTATGTTGCAAATTTGGTGAAAAAAATCCAAAAAATGACTGTTTTACAAGCGTACATTGCGCAGTTTCCACGCACGCTCGTAACTTCGTGAATTTGTAATATTTTCACTCCAGATTTTCAACATTGGCATTTTTCCACACTTCCTTATCAACAGTAAAGCTGTCATTTTATATATCCTGGCTGAAATGTGTTTTCACACTTCTGGCGCAGAATAGCGTGATCGCTATGCGGAAATCAGTTTTTGGGACAGTTTGAGAAAATTACAGTGACATTGTTCATGAGCAGAGGTCCTAAAATGCGTATGTTGAAAATTTGGTGATGAAAGTCCATAAAATGACTGTGTTACAAGCATGCGTTGCGCAGTTTCCACGCACCCTTGTAACTTTGTTAATTTCGTAATATTTTCGGTATAGATTTTCAACCACTGGTATTTTTTTCATGTTCTCCTTATGAACAGTACAGCTATCATTTTCACATCCTGCCCAAATGTTTCCGCACCTGTATGCAGAATGCGGGTCGCTGCGGGAAATCAACTTTTGGACAGATTAACAAAATCACAGTGCCACTGTTCATTAGGAGAGGTCCCAAAATGCCTATGTTGAAAATGTGTCTCTTCAGGGTGGGGGTGAGGTTGGCGTCAGTTCAGTACTTTACTGCCATTCCTATTATGCATCTCTAACTCCTGCACTACCAATGCCAATGCCAGCGAGACAACATTCGACATTGACAAATGCTTGTTTTTGTTAGTTATTTAACCAAGAAAAGGCTGCATTGAGCAAGCTCATTTACAAGGAGGTCCTGGGAAGGACGGCTTACTGCATTTAGAGGTAATGATACAGGACACAAAGGTATACTGGGCATAGCATATTCTTCACAAAAGGAGTAAGCTCACAGGGAATTAAATCACTGACAGTTGCATATAGAGTATAAGGTATATAGGATACAGCAGAATATACAAAATAGCAGTAGTAGTATAGAAGACAAGGTATGTGGGATATAGCAGAGTATACAACATAGCAATAGGTTCATTTGGTTCAGCAGTTGTCAGCAATCACAATGGGAGACTGCCCCATATAATTAATAGCCAATCACATGACAGCAGGAATAAGTGAAGTGTCAGTTAGCCACAAGAGCAGGCCTCAGTGTATAATTTTTCGATGAGTGCCTTAAAGGTGCTGGGTCTGACCAGTGAGATGAGTTTTAATGAGACCTGCACTGAGATTCATACTGTGGGGATGAAGCAACTGATTGCAGATTTTTCTAACTTCATAGCCTGTTTTGGAATGCCCAGAAGTATGTCATTATTTTTTCTAAGGGAGTAGCTGCTGTGTGATATATGGAATGGCTCAGTGATACAGCCTGGGAGGTTTTAGGAGTACCTTGTATGCTATGCCCAGGTGCACAGATTCAGTAGTCTCCTAATAGTTAGTGAGGGCCAGCCGACTGCAGCGTACAAAATACAGTGGTGAGTCCTGGACCCTGAGTCCGTGATGACCCCGAGTGCTTTGTGGTAGAGTACATCTAGCTTGGCAAGACATATGGCTGAACAGTGACAGTAAATTAGATCAGCGTAGTCTACAGTCAGTAGGAAGGTGGCCTGGACCAGATGTTTGCTGATGTCATGTGGAAAACAACACTTATTTCTAAAGCAGAAACTAAGTCTGACCCGTAGTTTTTTGCATAATGCTTCTTTGTGGGTTCTGAAAGATAGCTTGCTGTCAATCCATACTCCTAGGTATTTGTATTTTTCTATTACTTCTAGGGTGTCTCCTAATAAAGTAGTGTCGACTAGGGCTGATGCATGTTGTGAGATTGCGTTGTGTGAGCTGAAGAACATGACCTTCGTTTTGGAGATGTTTAATAGCAACTTAGAGTGGAAAAAGTTATGTTGCAATTTGTTAAATGCTAGTTGGCGGTCAGAGCAGATAGTGCTAATATTAGACCTAGGGAAAGGGAAAATTGTTTAACCAGGAAAGGCACACTAAGCCAGAGCTTGTTTCCAGGTGCAACGTGGGAGCACAAGGAAGTTAAACGACTTGCTCAGGGTCACACTGTATGCAAGTGGGGGGCTGATGAGTTTTAAACCCAGGTCTCCATGTTTATTTATTTATCAGTTTCAGATTACAACCTTTGAGCTGAGAGGCTCCTTTACAAAGGTTCCAAGTCAAAGAACACAAGACAAATAAAACAGCATACAAAAACATATATTGCAAATAACAGGCAATACAAAGCTTACAGTAAAGTACAACAAGTGCAGGAAATTGACAAAAGCTTCAGGGTAGTTCTGTTGTAAAGAGGCTAGGAGGACGCCAATTTTGTTGCTAACTGCATATGATGGTGATTGTAGCAGCCCGAGCGGGCATAGTCCAACGGGGGAAGAGGAGAGGAGAGGTGAGGTGAGGGCAGATGTAGTTAGAAAGAGAGGGTGAGTCAGCTAAGGGAAGGATGGCAAATGGGGGGGAAGTTGCAGCCCATGTTGGCATTGTTTACCCAAGAGGGGGAGGGGGAGGAGGTGGGGATGGTGAGTCAGGAAGGGGTAGTGGTAAAATACTGAGGTTGTAGCAGCCTAGGCAGTCATGGTTTAAAAGGGGGAAAGAGGAGGGAGGGATGGGAGGTGGAAGGGGGAAAATCGATGGAATGAAGGGAGAGGAGAGCACACCAGAGGAGTGTGGGACAAAGGGTTAGGATGGGCAGTCACAGTGATTGGCTCTGGTTAGACGGTGGTACAGGCCTTTTTTAAAGGGACCAATCTTTCCACATTCAATGAGTGGTGTGGGGAGGTCATTTATCCACTGGGGTCCACGGTAGGTGAGGGCTTGCTGGGCAAATGAGGTGGGCCTAAAAGGGATTTTGAGGGCACCTTTGGTAGTGCCTAATCCAATTAACAGAAGCACTCTTGATAGGGGGGTCGATCCCAGTCCTTTCACAGAAGAAAGGGTTCTGCAAGAACTCCTAAAACTGAAGGTGGACAAAGCAATGGGTCCTGATGGAATTCACCCCAGAATTCTAAAAGAATTAAGGGAGGAACTAGTGAAACCACTGGCTACTCTTTTAATAAATCATGGGAGGGATGGTGTGGTACCCGAGGACTGGAGGAAGGCCGGATGTGATTCCCCTTCACAAAGTGGGACCAAGACAGAGGCGGGGAAACTACAGACCTGTCAGTCTGACCTCTGTGGTAGGGAAAGTGATGGAGTCACTTGAAGGAAAGAATAGTTGAGTACCTAGAGGTCAGTGGAGCACAGGATCCAAGGCAGCATGGGTTCACAGCGGAAGGTCATGTCAGACTAATCTAATAGATTTCTTTGACTGGATGACCAAAGTAGTAGACCAGGAGGGGCTGTGGACATGGCTCACCTAGACTTTAGCAAGGCATTTGACACAGTCCCACACAAAAGATTATTAGTCAAATTAACCAGCCTGGGAGTGGGTCCCAGGTGGTAGCCTGGTAAAACATTGGCTGGACAACAGGACACAGAAGGTAATTGTAAATGGAGTCCACTTGAAGAAAGGGCGTTACTAGTGGGGTACCGTAGGGTTCATATTGGGTCCAGTCCTTTTAATGTCTTCATCAGTGGCATATGAAGGAAAAGTATGCCTTTTGCAGATGACACAAAGATCTGCAACAGGGTTGATACACAAGGAGGCGTGGAAAGGATGAAAAGGGACTTGGCAAGGTTGGAGGAATGGTCAGACGATGGCAGCTAGGATTCAATGCAAAAAGTGCAAAATAATGCACCTGGGAAACAAGAACCCAGGAAGAATACACAATGGGTGGGAGGTAGTAACAACAACAAAACAGGAAAGGACCTGGGGGTAATCATATCAGATGACCTAAGGTTAGCAAGCAATGTGAGAAGGTAGTAGGGAGGGCTGGGGTATACTGGGATGTATAGGGAGAGGCATCAGCAGCAGAAAACAGGAAGTTGTTATCCTCTGTACAGACAGTTGGTGAGACCCCATCTGGAATACTGTGTCCAGTTCTGAGACCCCATCTCTGCAGGGACATAGACAGGATAGAGGCAGTCCAGAGGAGGGCAACTAAAATGGTGCAGGGTCTGCAAGAGAAGCCGTATGAGGAGAGATTAAAGGAGCTTAATATGTATACCCTGTGAGGAAAGAAGGGAGGGGGGACATGATAGAAACTTTCAAGTACCTCAAGGGAATCAACAAAGTCCAAGAGGGTAGCATCTTTCAGAAAAAGAGACTTGCAAGAACAAGGGACACAATTTAAAGATAGAAGGAGGGCAGTTCAGGGGCAATGTGAGGAAGTATTATTTCACAGAGAGGGTAGTGGATGCAGGGAACAGCCTTCCTGAGGAAGTTGTGGAGTCTAAAACTGTGGGAGAATTCAAGAATGCATGGGACAGACATAAGGCAATTCTTGTGGGGGGCAGGAAGATATAGGCTGTTGGTTAAATAGGATCTGCGGCCTATCCTGTAGGTAGGGAAATGGGCAGACTAGATGGGCCTAGCGGTCCTTATCTGCCGTCAAAGTCTATGTTTCTATGTTTCTCCTTGTCATCTGAGATGTAGTAGAGCGTTGGAAAAGTTCTGCAGTTGTGTCAGTGGTTTTGCCAAGCAGGGCCTTCTTCCCAATTAAGCAGGCCTGGTATTTGATCCAGAGATGCGGCAGGAGCCAACCCATTTGCAGCTCAGTGCCCTTAATCTCTACACTATACTGCTTCAGATGTAGATGTAGACCTAGAGATGTACAAGACAGTATCATCCACGTAAAAATGTAATTTGGCATCAGTGATGGTCTCACCTAAATCATTAATGTACAGCATGAAGAGTAGTGGGCCTAGTAGAGAGCCTTGAGGGACACCTTTGGGGAGAGGGGTACAGATAGAGTAAGAAACATCCTGCTTTTATTTGCTGTACCCAGCTAGTTACGTAGTTAGAGAAACACTGCAGTGGGGCAGGGCCTATTCCTGTTTTAGCCAGCTTTGGATCATTGCTTTGGTCCACAGTGTTGAAGACCTTACTGAGATCGAGAAGAAAAGCTCCAATGGCTTGTTTTTGTTCGACAGCCTGTAACCGGTCATTTGTGACATTAGCCAGTGCAGAGCCGTTATTATGTTTAGGTCTAAAACCTGATCTGAAGGGAGTTATATTAGATTGCTCCAAGAAATCTCTTTGTTGAGCATTAATAAATCTCTCTAAGAGCTTTGTCAATACAGGAAGGATGGATATGGGTCTGAAATTGTTGAGTATATTACCATTGCCTGATTTTAACAGGGGGACGATATGCACTGTTTTCCAGATTAGTGGTATCTCATGACTGGAGAGAGAAACATTAAAAAGTTGGGTTATGGGAGCCGTGAGATGCATGAAGTGAATTCTGAGAAAAAAAGGGGTCTAGGTCATCAACGCCTGTACTTTTCTTGGTGTCTAGCTCTAGCAGGAGTTGTTCCACTTATCTGTAGATAATGGGCCGGAAGACAAATGGGCTGGTAGTAGGACTACTGGATCTTTTAGAGTCCAGTGGAGGGGTGTGGTTGTTATCTTTCCCTGTCTATACTGTAATTTTTATGGCCTTCTGGGCATTTTGACAAGAGCATGATCACATAAACACAACTACCTGCTGTGGCTACCTACACGAGCAGGTGTGTGTGAGAGTAGCATGAAACAGGGCACAGCACCACTGATTCCAACAAAATGACTCAACTGGTGTTTTGTTTTCACGAAGGAGAAATTGTTCCTGGCTGCTGCTGCTTTTCAGAAGAACTGCTTTCCCTATTATTATTATTTCTGCTCTTTAATGGGTGATTCAGGTTCTCTCCCAGACTATATTTTTTTTTACTCTGGAGACAGCCCGCCTCTCCTTTCCCACATTACAAATCCTGACACGATCCTGATGGGATACTAATGCTTCGGTTTTACTTTGTCTTACTTTAGCGCCAGAGCCGTTGATCTGTCTGCATGCAGGATGTCTGGGTAATATCGTCTATTATGACCAGCAACACTATAAATGCCCCCCGGCCCCCCCCCGCATAAAATATATTCACGTGCAGAGAAACAAGCAGCAGAGATGATATTTTTCAGTCTCTAGCATCCCAGATGAGCTATAACAGTAAAATCAGGAAGGAAGATTCTAAAAACAGAGTCCAGTAAAGGAACTTGCATACAGCGACAAGCAACAGGATGATTCAGAACAGCAGAGGGGACAGCTGGAGAAAGTTGATTGGCTGAGGCCCAAGGAAACCCAGGCTTCCTGTGGCCAGCTGCTGCACTAAAAGCATGAATGGCAAAGGGAATAACTGACTACCAACTGGCAATTCAACAAGAAAGAAGCATTAACAAGAAAGAGGAGGTGCCTTGCAGTTTTGTACAACTGTAAAACCGGCTGAGCAGTTTTACAAAAACATGAGAGACATTTGAGCCTGTTTCCTTGTTTTATAGTGCATCATGAAATTGTGAATAGAGTGCAATGACCCTATAAGGGGAAGAAGAAGTAGAATAAATCGGGGGGGGGGCGGGTGTTAAGGGGAAGCAGGTGAATGAAATTGGACAGCTCAATGTAAATGTCACATGTGGCTGGCCGTTCATTCATACTGATGCTACTAGCTGCTATAGTTAGCCAACGGCAGCAGGAAGCAGCCACCATGTGCCTCTGCATTGTGCATCTTCTGCAGAACAAGCACTGTGCGAGCAAATAAAGCAGTCTTTTGAAACCATGTGGTAATTACTAATTACGTGCATGGTTTCAATAGTCAAAGACATGCAAACTGTTTAATTGAAAAATCTGACAGTTCCCCCTGCCCCCCACCACACAGACACACACACACACACACACACACACAAAAATGGGAATGATTTAAAAGTTTAGAACGGAGCTGAAACATTTTTTTCTGTTTTTGCAGAAAATCACCAACAGTGCTTGAAATGCAAACTAGTACATTATTAGTATGATGTATATTTAGGACAGCCAGGCTAAGATGCAATGTTTTGTTTTCAGCAGGTGTGTGTGTGTGTTGGGGGGTAGGTCCTGGCTGATTTTTATACATTTTTACTGCTGGGTGAACTGATGGGACCTGCTTTGTGTCACACAGTTAGTACCTCTGGTGGGATTTGAATTCTAGACTCTTGATTCCCAAGTCATGTTCTTAAGCCATCAGACCATACTACTTCCTAATTAACATAATGACTTATTAATTGCAGGCTAATTATGTAGTATATCCTTCTCGACTCGCTTTCCCATTGATTTCAGTGTACCCCCAAGCTCATTCCTGGGCCTGATTCTCTTCTCAATTTTCTTTTTTTTCACTAAAGCTTTTTGTCCTCTGATAGCTTGGAGCAGTTGCTTACCCCATCCCACCTCCTCTCAACCGGCATCTACTGCCCCAGACACCTATCTGGTCTGGTGACTCCACCCATGGCTTGCCCCTGTGGCAAGGCTGGTGGAGTGATGGCCATCCTCCCCCCCCAGTCCAAGGTTGGACCAGGAGTCCCTGTCAGCAGTGTGGGTGCGGGACGGAGGTAGGCGACAAGGCTTCATTAAACCCCCGCTATCACTTTTCCATTTTCTGGCCACCCAACCCTCCCCCAAGTTGTGCTTGTGACTGTGTGGAGGTACCTACGCAGCAAGCACTTGTGGTCCCCACCCTTCTTGCTGCCCAAGCTGCACTGCCACCAACCCTCCACCTGGTGGTAGTCTATGGCTGGGCCAACATGCCTCCCCATCCCGGGAGAGGAGAGCAGTCCATCAGATGCTTGATCCTGTCCTGCCCTGGCCAACGCCCAGCAATCCAAGCTTATTCCCAGACTTGGGTCGCTGGCGTGGCGAGAGGTAAAGCACCCAGTACCTCATCCTCTGTGACACCAGGCCGGCCTGTCTTCTCAGTTCTTCTTAAGTGACTTCTCCTTGGCCTGTGTCTTAGCTGACATACATATGTATGCTGATGACACAGGTCTGTTCGCCACTAGAACCTCCATCCAGCTATTGGAACAGTCCCTGCAGGGCAACTTTGATAACATCCAGTGCTGGTTCTGTGCTAACCAGTCCTCCTTAAATGCAAAAAAAGATAGTCTCCATACTGTCTGGCACCCACCAGCACCTCAGCAGGCTTGGCCTGACTACTTCATTAAAAATAGCTGCTCCAAGACAATCAAAGGGGTGCTGTTAAGTAAACACAGTCACAAGAAAAGTAAGAAAACTTGGCACTAACCCCATAGCCAAGTAATATCACAGAACAACAGATAAAGTGCAGAAAGTATGGACAACTTTATTAACTTACACATGTATGGTAGTTAAAACACTGTAGGTGGTAGCGGCATAGCCCAGTGGAACCCTACCTTGAGACTGTACCCTGTTTTAAATGTCTTGGTGCGTGGCTTGATGGTCATCTTGACTTTTCAGTCCATTTCGATACCATCATCAAAAAATAATACCCCAAACTTGGCGCCCTCTATAGGAAAAAATTCTGCCTTCCACCCCCCCCCCAATCTGGCGTGGAACTGTTCTCAGAATGATCCTCCAGCTGTTTCACTATGTGGATGTGGTCTAAAGTGGTGCCCCCGAATCGACCCTTGCCAGACTGGACCCTATGTTTCACTCCTTCTGCCATTTTGCTACTGGCTCTCCAGCTTTCACTTATTGCTGCACGCTGTACCATCTCCTCTCCTTCCCCTCATTACCTTCACGGTGCCTATCCCATTGTGCTTCCTTTCTTTCCAACTAACAGGTTTACATCCTTCCCCTCTTGCCTCCCTAATCTGGTCTCTCCCTTAGCTCCCTCTGTTCCCTTCGCTCTTCTAGCTCTCATTCCTTCCACTGTTCAGTCCTCTTTCTCAGCTTGTCTGCCCACAATCTGGAACTCTCTCCCCTCCTCTCCCTAAGACTCACTCCTTCTTACCTTTCCTTTGATCCTTCTACAGGTCCACCTCTTCTTTCCTGCTCTCTTCTGTCCTCACTTAGCTGGCACCTGATCTAGGTTGCCCTCTTGCCTACTGCTGGCCATTGTGTTGCAGTTTTACTGTAAGTAGGAGTTGTTGTTTCACCGTTGTTGTCTTAAGTAGCTTTCTGCTACCACAGTTTTAGTTGTATATACCATCACGGATTTGTAATCCCTACCACTTGTAACTTTTATTTCCCCAGTTCTCCCCCCCCCCCGGTCATGCCTGGTAATGAGCTCTGGCTTAGTGTGGCTTTCCTAGTTACCAATTTTCAAATGAACAAATAATAGCCGTTACAAAATATTCCCTGTGTTGAACCATTTCAAACATTAATCTCTCTCAAGATTTTTTTGGGGGGGGTGGCAAGATAAAATGTAAATATGTTACTTGCCATTGTGATGCTAAACATTTTATGACTACTAAATATTTTGTAACTAGATCTCTGATAGAGGTCACAAGTTTGCAATACATTTTAGTTGAGTTGCAGTGATGGTGTGGGCTCTTTAAGAGCAGTCTGAGAGGCTGTGGCTGTTGCAACTGGTGCAGATTACTAAACTGAAGCCCAGCTGTGCGCAGGTGCCATGCCCAGTAGCCGTTGTTGGACCCCTGGTCAAAGCGTTGCTCCTGCGAAGATCCTATTGCCTCCGGTCCATATCCACAAGTGGTAATCAATGGTGAAGATATTCTGGACGATCAACAGTTTTGGTAAGTATGTAACTTTCATTATTTTAGCCAAGATGCAGATTACTAAGCTAAACCCCACCTGTGCTGCTTCAGCATTATACAAGTGATCTGGGGTGCTGTCAGTAGAGAGAGAAATAATGCAGACTGTGAGAGACAGGAAGAGACAGTTCTGTACCAAAGGTTGGAAGTACTAAGAGAAATACTGAAAGACATCTAATGTCTTCTCCCCAGCTTCGTGGAGGGACATCTTCTGTAAAATGAATTAGAGACTTACATATTTAATGCTGGACGCAGAGATCAATCCTTGCATTCCTGGTCTCAGTGAGGCAGCAGTTCTAACCCATCAGCTAAAGGGAAACCTCCTTTTAGAACTTTGAGCCAAGGTGTTAGACTGGGTTATCTCCTTGTATGCTGCAGTCTTCATTTTCTCCACCAGATGGCACCCTATATCTGATCACTGATTCTGTATACACTACATCACTTCCTCCTTTTTTATCTTTTCACTACCAGATGGCCCTCTGCATCTGGTCTCACAGTCAGGGTGGGACAGATCTGTTTGTGAGCTGGTGGTCAGTTTGGCCACAAGCTTTTAAAATCTGGTAGCCAAACCAATATTTGTAGTTGCCATCCTTTTAAGGGCTCAAAAATCACTTTGTAGGCAGGTAGCCGAGTTGGCCAATAACTTTAAAGTCTGGTAGCCAAACCTATTTTTTAAGTAGCCATTGGCCACTTGGCTACCTGATTTGTCCTACCCTGCTCACAGTGGTTCCAGAGGAATGGAGGAAGATAGTGTGGTCCCTCTGCTTATGAGCAGCAGCAGGAAGGAGACCAGCAATTATAGACTAGTCAGTCTCACATCATCAGTAGTAGGGAAGTTAATGGAGTCCCTGCTGAAGGAGTGACCGGTGGAGTACCTGGAGGCATGTGGGCTGCAGGACCACTGGCAGCATAGCTTCACAAGTGGGAGGTCATGTCAAACAAATCTCATAGATTTCTCTGACTGAGTAACTAGGGAAGTGGATCGGGGAGGGCAGTGGATGTGGCCTATCTGGACTTCAGTAAGGCCTTTGACACTGTACCACACAGGAGGCTGATAAAGAAATTTAGCAGCCTCTGGGTGGGGAAGAAGGTGGTGTGCTGGGTATCAAACTGGCTGAAAGACAGGAGGCAGAGAGTGGGGGTTGGGGAGAAGGTTGTGTGTTGGGTATCAAAATGGTTGAAAGACAGGAGTCAGAGGGTGGTGGTAAACGGGAGTCATTTGAAGGACAGGAGAGTGACCAGTGGAGTACTGCAGGGATCAGTACTGGACCCAGTCTTCTTCGGTGTTTTCGTAAGTGACATTGCTGAGGAATTGAAGGGGAAGGTGTCTCTTTGCAGATGGCACAAAAATCTGCAACAGGGTAGAGACCGGGGGTGGAGAGAATACAAAGTGATCTGGGGAAATTAGAGGATGGTCTAGAAGTGGCAGCTGGGTTTCAGTGCCAAAAAGTGCAAAGTCATGAACCTGAGGAGGGGTAACCTGGGGACAGGGCAGTAAGCAAAGTAAGCCGGATGCTGGGATGCATTGGGAGGGGGATCTCTAGCAGAAAAATGGAGGAGGTGTTGTCTCTGTATTGTTAACTGGTGAGACCATACCTGGAGTACTGCCTCCAGTTCTGGACACAGCCCACCCATGAGGACATTGACAGGGTTGAGGCAGTCCAGAGGAGGGCTACTAAAATGGCATGGGGTTTACACAAGAAGCCATATGAGGAGAGACTGCGGGAGCTTGGCATGTACTCCCTGGAAGAGAGGAGAGCAGGAGGGAGCATGATTGAGCCCTATAAATACCTCATGGGGGTGAACAAAGTGCAGGGGAGGAGCCTCTTTCAAAGAAAGAGGAGGAGCACCAATATGGGGGCATGCTAAGAAACTTGGGGAGGGAGTTTAAGAGGGATGTGAGGAAATACTTCTCCATAGAAAGGGTGGTAGATGCCTGTAACAGCCTACAAGAACAGGTAGTGGAGCGAAAACAGTGTAGAGATTCAAACATGCGTGGGAGATGCACATGGGTGTTATAAGCAGAGGTAAAAGAGGGAGGGATGGAGGGACACCTGTGACCGAGTAAAGTCCAGAGTGTAGTGTTAGACAGGTAAAATAGGGCAGACTAGAGGGGCCTACCTGTTCTGTCAACACTTTTTTGGGGAGGGTGCTGTAACCCTGTGTCTCAGCATCCTCTCCGCCGGTCTCCGCTCAGCCCCTTGGGGCCTACCTTGGGTGATGATCCTCCTGGGCTTGGCCCCCAGAGCAGGGCCACCGAGTGGGCGCTCCCCTGACAGACTACTGAATCAGGTTCCTGGCGGACCCCTGTAACCAGTGTGCTTCCCTGGCTTACCCCCCAGGGTGGGGCTGCAGGGTCTGACCAGTCCAGATGGAACACTTGAATTCGGTTGTCAGCTGAGTGCCACGGTGGGCAGGGTGGGACCAGTGGAGCCGGAGCATCATTGATAGGGCCGTATATTTACTAATGCTTTATCCCTCCATGGGAGGTGTGGTGTGCAACAATGTTATGGTGCAAAGTGGCAATGTCTGACATGCCTCCCCACTATCCAGGCTTCGGCAGCCGCTCTCCCCTGGCCTTCACCAGAGGTCAGTCATGTGCCGAATGCTTGCCCACCCTCCCCCAGGAGGAAGAGGAGGAGAACAATCTATCAGATGTACAGTTCTCCCCCCCCAGCCAGCACTCCATCTCTACGGGTCCATTCCCAAACCCGGGGTGTCGGTGTCACGGGTGAAAGCCCTACTGCTGTACCGGCAGGCTGTCCTCTGTCAACATTTTCTATGTTTTTATGTTTAAACTCCCAGCAGTATGCGGTCGTGCCAGTGTGTTATTTATTAATCAGTTTCTGCATGCACCTTAAGATTATATGTTGATGTACGAAGAGGACTGAATGCATTCCACATCTACTTCAGTCTACAATGGAGCTGGCTACCTTGCAGACATATTTCCAGGAAGACAATGTCTGATACCTAAATAAATATGCAGTGCTGACTGCAATGCTGTGTGGACATTTTTTTCCATTATCTGTTTTTGCTCTTCTGTCCCCCCAGTCCCCGTGGCATCCCCCCCCCAGCCCATTACCAGCCTTCTCATGGACTTGCCAGTTGTCCAGCACTTGCCCAAGACCACATATGGTGGTGGGTGGCCTGCCATATAGGTTGTGCAGTGCCTGTGGGGGGTGCTGGATAGGGCTGGGGCATTTTCTTCCATTTTTTCCCCGGGCACTGGCATGTAGTGATCCACATGCTCACTGCAATCTGTTGGCCCCGCCTTTCCCCTTTTGGTGCGCTTGCATGTGCTACCACCTGGCCTCCACCTGGTGGCAGCCTTGCAGTGAGGCACAGAGTACCCCTTGCACTGAGGGAAGAGAACTGCCCCAGGTATGCTCGATCCTCCCATCCCGGGCTCCCGCCCCTAGCTGGCCGCTGATAACCATTGCTTGTTCTTGAAGCCGGGTTCCTGGAGTCACAAGCAGTAGCACTGTTGCTGTGCTGGCAGGCTGGCATGTGTGGCCATTTTTTACTTTCCTGAGTCAGTGTATTATATATATTATGGGTACCTTTGAGACCTCACACCCATTGTCCCACTTGGGGCTGAAGCAAGGGGAGGTCATGTAACTTACTCAGTGTGACGTGATAAATCAGTGACTGCGGTGGGACCTAAACCTGGGATCTCCTGTATCGCACTTCAGTGCTCTTAGCCAGTAGATCACACTGCCATTAAATGTTTTTATTTATTTATTTATTGAATTTTGGTAAGTGGTTGAGCCCACTGGAACCAGAGGTCCCTTTTTCAGGGGCGACCCAGAGTTAATTACAGGCATGAAGTCATACAACGAGAATACATGTAACCACCCAGTCCCTAGGGTTACTAGAATCCCATCAGGTTAGCCCTAGGAAGGTAGAGAGCTCATTAGGAGCTCTGGGGAGATGACATCATTGTTTACTCAGCTAGGCTGGGCAGAGAATGGATTATGTCATTTAGAATTCTCGCAGCAGCATAAGCTGCTTAGGAATCAGCTACTCTGGGGAGTTTTAGAATGTTCAGTCAGTAGTGTAGTCAGTCTGAAGTTAGCAGTGGAACAGAGAGGAGCTCTGCAGTGAGCTTCCTGCTGGTCAGTCCAGTGGTCGACTGGGTGAAGGACCTCGGTCGATTTTCTCACAGAAGTTTGGAGAACAGCATCAGTGCCAACTGAAGTGGTGGAGACCTGTCTGAATAGGCTGTGTTTCAGTGGTGCCAAGGGGCAGTCCCCTGAAGATCCCAATGTGGTTCAGCTGCCAAGAGAAAAGGTTTGGATCTGTGAAAAGCTACCTGGAAGGAGAGAGGTTTTTTTTCCTTCAGGTTCTCCGTGTCTGTAAAAGAAAGCAACCAAGCTGTAAGTGCAGATCCATGGGATTGTGTGTTTGGGAGTAGGTCTGAGGTAAGTATGCCTTAAATAAGGCTAGATCACACTGGTCAGGACCCCTATTTCACCACCACAATGTGCTGAATGTTTAAAGTTAAAGTTTCAGATGCCCTTTAGCATTTTGTGGGAAATGAAGGATACAGTTTGGTGTAACCCAGAAGGAAGGGCAGAGACTGAGCATGGGATAGGATTAGGCATAACCCCAGTTTGATTCCCCGGTCAGGGCTAACTGATTCACGTATTGATACCAGTTTAAACAGGGAATGTTAACAGATGTCATTGCTCCAGGATAAATGTTTTTCTTAAAGTGTGTGGCAATTCCCACAAGAATTACACCTTGCTAGGAAGTTGGAAATGTGTGTACTAAAGTGTGTGGTAACTCCCACAAGAAATACACTTTTGTTGGAAGAAAAGTCCAGGTATTCCTAGTACAGAAGGATGGACAGTTCAAACAGTGTGTAGTAATAAGTTGCTTGAAATTGCCCTGACAGTGTTGTTCTGGAAAGAAGAAATTATGTTTCAGTGCCTACAGTACCAAGTCTTGGGGACAAACCCTGTCTGCAATTTGCCATCTTTTGGTCAGAATAAAGCCATACTTCACAATCCCAATTCCTGTGTGGACATTAGATCTCTGCTTCCAGTGTGGATTATTATTGGGGCCCCTGTTATGATAGTTTTAGACCTAGCGTATGCCTGGCACCTTTCCCCAGAATCCAGAATAAATACAAATGTTATTTTATGCCCTAAACACCCAACCCCTTTAGACTGCTGAGCTGGTAATCACCTCAACGCCAGGGGTGATACCTTATTGTGTATGCCGTCTGGTGGCCTGTTTGTCCTGTTTGTGGCATGGATGGGGGGTCCCAGTTGCTAGATGCTGCTGGTAGCTTGGGCATGGGTTGCAAAATTGGTGGCTCATTCAAAGATCTTGGGTAAGAGGATATTGACGGTATGTCTAGGGTCTGTTTCTGTCTGGCGGTGGTGCCCCATAACAGAAATAGATGCCAAAGTGAAATTTTGCCAAGGATAATTAAATTGTGCCAAGGAAAAGTAAAGTTTTGTGCCAAGGAAAGTGCCATCTAAAGGATTTTGCTGCCTGTGTTTTCCCTGGAAAATGTGCTGAATGTTTTTTTCCCCCCCCCAATTGTTTAACCAGGTGAGACACACTAAGCTGAGATCTTGTTTACAGATGCAACCTGGAGCACAGGGAAGTCAAGTGACTTGCTCAGGGTCACACAGTATGCATGTGGGGGCTGTGGAATTCAAACCCAGGTCTCCAGATTTGCAGCTCAGAGCCTTAAACCACTGCACTATACTGCCTCAAATGTGCTTAGAGACTGTGCTTAAATGGACTGTAAATTAAGCAATGTGTGCCCTTGCCCTTCAAAAGGGCTTAAAACTATATAAAAATCCCAAATTGCAAGCCAAAAGTATTTGTGAACTTTAAGAACAATGTTGTTTAACTGCCCTGTAAGTTTCAAGTGTTTGCTATGGATATTGGGGGAGTCGCTAGTGGTTATGTACAAAAACTGTGCCAAAATGTCCAAAAAGTGCTATTGCTGAGGAAATTTCAAGCAGTGGGAAAAAGTGACAGTCTGCAGTTTAAATTTGCCTGCTTGACAATCGCCATGAAGGAGTGCATTAGAAAGAGAGAGAGAGAGATCATTTGCATGGCATTGTGTGATTGGTCAAACCCAACCAAGTCCCGCCCAGTGCCTGGAGTCTCTGAGTCAGAGGACGCTCGAGAAGGAGAGCGGAGAGTGTGCGAGCAGTGTGTAGCTCAGGAGAACCATCGCAGAGGATGACAACCATTTTGAACAGCTTTAAAGAACATTTTCAAACTTTTCACTGTTGCGCAGTAAAACCAGGCTCCACCCGACTACCGACCACACAGCCAGTGATCATGGTGCCAGCTCACTGACCCTGCGGGTCATGCAGCCAGACCAAATCAGATCTCCCAAATCGGCATGAAGGCCGCACCATCCAAGGCGGGAACCAGCTACTTGTCTGAGTGAGTACCACCAAATGACTGTGAACTGTGCACAGTAGTGCAATAGATCGGAGGCTAAAGTAACAAAGGATTGAGCAAAGCAAAGATACTATGGGCAAATGGACTAATGTTGTGGTATCTGTAGCCGGTAGCAAAGCAAAACAAATGCTGTTAGTCTGAGTAGGGCAGCGCTAAACAAAGTTCACAAATGTTGTAAAGAGTGCAGGACTGTACTATAAATGTGCTGAAAATGTGCTGAATGTGAAGTTGCAGTGTATACAGTAAAGAGCAGCCAAACGCAAAGTCAAGAGCAATTGCAGAGCAAAGCAATGTGTGTGTGATGCAGGAAAAGGTTTTGGTAGCCATGACTGGGTGTAGTCCAATGCAAAAGTAAACAAACACCAGGTCCATGTTGGGCAGAGGGTGTAGCATGTTGTAAACACCAGCAAAGTTACAGTAAATGTTTTTGGACACATTGCAAGCAGGCAACAGTTCTAAAGTGTGATTGTGTGTGAAACGAAGGCCAAGCAAAGCAGCAGGTTTTAAACAGTTACATTTCAGAGACATTAAAGTTGTGCAGTTAACCAAGTCAGTAACCAGTGCCAAATGCTAAAAACTGAGCAAAGTAGTAATTTGGGACTTGTGTGTTTCTGTTACAGAAAATGTCTGGTCAGCCTAGATACCATCTCTACACCAAAGCGTGGGTTGCACAGACAGAAAGGGAACTAGCTAATTTTGAAAGGCTCTACAGATGTGAAGGAACTCCAGCTGACGTAGCTCTACCCAACTACCCGGTGCATGTCTGTGCAGTTTGTCTCAAATCAGGAAGAGATGTTTTCATGATACCCATTGTAGGTATTGCTGAAAGCAGTATGGCTTGAGTGAAAAGGGTGGCATAATCCACAGCCGAGGGAAAGCAGTTTCTCTGGCCCCTGCGTGGACATTGGCACAAGGCCCTCAAAGTACAGAGCAGCAGCAGGGTGGTTGTGAACTGGGAGAACCCGAAAAACTGGCAAGAGAGTTTTTCGAGGGTGTTTCTCCAGAATCTTTGCTTGGGCAAGGAGAGACGGTCTCTTCCACGCCAGCTAAAGTGGAGAGGGAGACCTCAGAGACTGAGGCAGTAAATCCATGGGCCGCAGGACCCAGCCCTAGCCTCATAGGGGAAGATGAGGTTGAAGAAGTATTACTCTGGGAGGTAACCACCTCCAGCAGCAGTGAGCAATGGACATTCTCAGAAGCAGGAGCAGCAATAGGCTCCTGAACCGCGTTTTTGGAGCACCAAGAGAGAGAAATGGTTGGGGAAGCAACTGGTGGAACCAGCAAATTGCCAGTAGCTCCAGCCACAGTTGAGCCACAAGACACTATGGAGGGCTTGCATGAAATGCCACATCGTATAAGGTTGGACTTCCTTTTCACTATACCACACACCCCATCGTGCTGGCATGACCAGATCTGGCCACCCCCAAGCCAGGCCATGGGCAAAGAACTACCAAAAAGCAGCAAAGAAGAACACTTGATAGGACGTCGGGCTGAGACCATGTATCGACGCACCTACTCATTCATTCCAAGGTGGATATGGGAGGAAATTGAGGCAAACAGGCAATCCTGGTTATGGAAGGAGGCCAGTAGTAACATTCATGATAGAGTGAACTTGCTTGTCAAAATTAGACTGTGCCACCAGAGAACCACATTTTGGAAGCTTGGCAGGACTTTGTATCTGGACTCTGTCAGAATAATGGACAAAAAGGGCCAACTAACAGTTCACAATGTGCGAATGACTCGGCCAGATGGGGAAATTGCCTATGCCCCCCCATCCAGAGTGGTACTATCCAGGAAGTGTCACTTAATCCAGAGACGATGCTGAATGCCAGTCAACTACAGCCAAGTTTGCAACTCGACTGATACAGGGCTCTGTACCAACAGAAGCAGCCATCAGTGTCTGAAGATCTTCAACTCTACTGGTGATCCAGGTTCGAATCCAGCCAATGCAGGGCTCTGCACATCCTGCAGCAGGAGGGGTTGGAGGCGGATCCGAAAATTTTCCATCCATCCAGAGGGAGAAGATATCCAGTTCCAGGTCCAGCAGCAGGAAGGATGGAAGAGTCTTATCCGAAGATTTTCATCAGCCCAGCGGAAGGAGGAATCCGGCCCAGATCCAGAGAGGTGATGCAGAATTTCAACCAGCACCTAGAGTCTGGTAAGGTGTATAATTTCTTCTTTGACTTTTATGTTTATTAACTGTGACACCCTAGTGAGGATGTCCATGGAACTGGTGGCCCTAAAGAGACACTTCTGGATCTGGACTACAGTTATGCAGGCCTTATGTTTGTGGAAGAACAGTTTTCGACAGGCTTCGGCCTAGGAGAGACTCTTCTTGTGTGAAGTGCCTTGTGCACTCTGGACATTCTTTCCCTTAGTATATAGACTCTGTAGAGACTCCTCTTCCTCAAATGTGATGTGTTTTTAATTTTTATTCTGTTTTTGTGTAGAAAACCCTTTTAAAATTATTTTTGGAATTGTGTAGTATCTTGCTTGGCGGGAGGTTTGGTCATTTGGTGCACATCCTGCAGCCCCTGGAAACAGGAAATGGGACAGCCATAAAAACTGGGGTTGTCTACAGGCCCCCAGACCAGAGGGAGGACATAGACACATTACTGTTAGAAGATATACAAAACATGACAGCTAAAGGGGAGGTTCTGATAATGGGAGACTTCAACATGCCAGATACAGATTGGTCAATACCAGCAGGAACATCTGCCAGAACTAGACTCATAGTGGATTCCCTGCAGGGAGGGCCTCAAACAACTGGTACAGCAACCCACAAGAGACAGGGCTATCCTAGATCTAGTACTGACTAACAAAGAAGGGATCACAGATCTCCAGGTAGAAGGTCACCTGGGGCCAGTGACCATCACCATGGTATGGTTCAATTTGGCTACTACATCTAAATCATCCCATTCCAAGGCAAAATATGGGACTTCAGAGGAGCTGACTTTGATAAGATGGCCAACAGAGTTAAGCTAGCCCTGGCAAAAAGAAACACAGGTGAGGAGGTACAGGCAAAGTGGGCAAGCATTAAGGATACAATACTTGAAGCAACATCCCATTGTGTTAGACAGAAAAGGAAGTGCAAAAGAAGAAGGAAACCACTTTGGTTCTCAAATACAGTAGCAGAAAGGTCAGAGCCAAAAGGCTGGCCTTCAGAAAATATAAGGAACACAGCAGGATGAAGATAGGAGGCATACCAAACTGCCCTAAGGGAAGCAGGTAGCAGTAAGGCAGGCAAAGTCCCAAACTGAGGAAACACTAGCACAACAGTAAAAGAAGGTGACAAGACTTCTATAGATACATTAGTGAAAGGAGAAAGTCCAGAGGGGTATTGCTGTTTAATGGAGAAAAGGGAGCATGTGAGGAGGAGGACCCTGTAAAGGCATCTATCCTAAATAGATACTTTGCTCAGTATTTACTGAAGAGAAGGTAGGGCAGGGCCCACAGCTCAGCATCATGGACACAGGGGAAGGAGGTGAGCACTACTCCCTTCACAAAGAAAGGGTCTCACAAGAGCTCACAAGCTCAGGGTGGATAAGGCAATGGGACCTGATGGCATACATCCCAGGGTACTTAAGGAGCTAAAGGAGGAACTAGCAGAGCCATTAGCAGAATTGTTTAGTGAGTCTCTGAGCACAGGAGAGGTCCCAGAAGACTGGAGAAGGGCTCATGTGATCCCACTCCACAAGAGTGGTAGCAGGGGAGGCGGGAACTACAGACCGTCAGTCTTACCTCAGTAGTGGGCAAGATTATGGAGGCACCCTTAAGGAAAGGATAGTGCAACACCTGGAATCCATAGGGGCACAGGATCCAAGACAGCATGGGTTTACAAAGGAAGGTCCTGTCAAACTAATCTCATAGATTTCTTTGACTGGGTAACCAGAGTGGTGGACCAAGGGGAGCAGTTGATGTCGCTACCTTGACTTCAGCAAAGCTTTGACACTGTTCCACATAGAAGATTGATAAATAAGCTAGGTAGGCTCGGGATGGGCCAGAAGTTGGTCAACTGGGTGGCAAACTGGTTGACTGGCAGAAAACAGAGAGTGGTGGTAAATGGTATACAGTCAGAAGAGATGCAAGTCACAAGTGGGTACCTCAGGATCAGTCCTGGGGCCAGTCCTATTCAACATCTTCATTAGTGACCCCGCAGATGGACTAGAGGGTAAGGCTTGTCTGTTTGCAGATGACACCAAGATCTGCAACAGAGTAGATGATCCAGATGGGTGGGCAGAATGAGAAGAGATCTGGATAAACTAGCAGAATGGTCAGAAGAGTGGCAACTGGGATTTAATGCAAAGAAGTGCAAAATCATGCACATAGGGAAGAGAAACCCCGAAGCCACTTATAGGCTGGGAGGAGTTGCTAGCAGTCACAAAGGAAGAAAGAGACTTGGGCATCATCACTGATGACCTAAAATCATCCAAGCAGACCTCTAAAGCAGTAGGTAAGGCTAGGGGTGTTAGGTGTATTAGTAGGGTATCACAAGTCGTAAGAGGGAGGTAATAATCCTCTGTACAAGACATTGGTTAGGCCCCATCTGGAGTACTGCGGCAGTATTGGAGGCCACACCTTCACAAGGACATTAACCAAATTGAGGCAGTCCAGAGAAGGGCAACCAAAATGGTGCAGGGACTGCATCAGAAGACATATGAGGACAGATTAATGGAGCTCAATATGTATACCCTTGAGCAAAGGAGGGAGAGGTGATATGATCGAGACATTTAAACACCTTAAGGGCATAAACAAGGTGAAAGAGTCTAACATGTTTAAATATAAGAAAAATAGCAGGACAAGAGGACACAGCATGAGATTAGAGGTAGGCCGATTAAGGGGAATGTGAGGAAATTCTTTTCACAGAAAGGGTGGTAGATGCATGGAATGGCTTACCACAAGAAGTGGTGGCTATGAATACAGTGCAGGGCTTCAAACAGGCATGGATAGGCATAAGGGAGCAATACAAATGACTATGAATAGATAGGTCACTGACAGAGCAAAGGCCGATGGCACATTTATAAGGTAGAAAAAGAAATGGGCAGACTGGATGGGCCTTGCGGTCCTTATCTGCCGTCAACTTCTATGTTTCTGTGTTTCTATGTTTCTTGCAGGCTGTTTCTTGTTTGTAGGTTTTCTTTTACAGGTGTGCCTGGGAGAAGAAAAGAAGACAAGAAGAGGATGCTTAGAACTCATTGGAGTTCTCTGTTAGGCTGTTTGTTGGGAAATGTGTTTAACTAGAAGATGTTAACCATTTTTTGCCTTTCAGGTATAAAATGTGTAGTTCTGGAGTTTGGGAAATGCATAGCAATGTCATATGTATTTTTCTAAAGCAGTCTACAGTTTAAAATTGTGAAAAGTGTTTGGGAATAGGTTTTCCATTGTAGGTAACATAGGTCAGATAGCCTTTTCCTGGATGGCTAGGGGGATAGACAGACTGGAAGTCTTAACTCAAGTATGGGCTTTCAGTTCTGGTCTGTCAGGGCATGCTTCAGGCAGTTTCTTGGAGCCACTGAAAGTCCCAAGATAGTTGTTAGGTGAAGCTGAGTTACTTCAGCGGGCATCTGTTCTCTGGTGCAACTTGCCTCAGTTTTGGCCTAGGTAGGGGTGAGCCTGGCCAACTCATCCCGTAGTGCACCCAGAGATGTGATAGCCTGCGTAACAGACAATAGCACTTACTGCTGACAGCAAGCTTGTCTGTCTGGCAGTGAGTGTAACCACCCAGTCCCCTGGGGTTACTAGAATCCCATCAGGTTAGCCCTAGGAAGGTAGAGAGCTCGTTAGGAGCTCTGGGGAGATGACATAATTGTTTACTCAGCTAGGCTGGGCAGAGAATTGATTATGTCATTTAGAATTCTTGTGCAGCATAAGCCACTTTGGAACCAGCTGCTCTGGGGAGTTTTAGAATTTCAGACGGTAGTGCAGTCAGTCTGTAGTTAGCAGTGGAACAGAGAGGAGCTCTGCAGTGAGGTTCCTGATGGTCAGTCCAGTGGCTGACTGGGTGAAGGACGTTGGTTGATTTTCTCACCCTAGTTTGGAGAACAGCATCAGTGCCAACTGAAGTGGTGGAGACCTGTCCGAATAGACTGTGTTTTAGTGGAGTCAAGGGGTGATCCCCTGAAGTTCCCAATGTAGTTTAGCTGCCAAGAGAAAAGGTGTGCATTTGGATCTGTGAAAAGCTACCTAGAAGGAGAGAGGTTTTTCCTTCAAGTTCTCCATGTTTGTAAAAGAAAGCAACCAAGCTACAGTATAAGTACAGATTCATTGGGCTGTGTTTTGGGGGGGTTGGTCTGAGGTGTGTGTGCCCTAGATAAGGCTAGATCACACTGGTCAGACCCCTGTTTCACCGCAACAATGTGCTGAATGTTTAAAGTTCAAGTTTTGGATGCCCTTTAGCATTTCATGGGAAATGAAGGATACAGTTTGGTGTAACCCAGAAGGAAGGGCAGAGACTGAGCATGGGTTAGGATTAGGCATAACCCCAGTTTGATTCCCCGGTCAGGGCTAACTGTTTCACGTATTGATACCAGTTTAAACAGGGAATGTTAACAGATGCCATTGCTCCAGGATAAATGTTTTTCTTAAAGTGTGTGGCAATTCCCACAAGAATTACACCTTGCTAGGAAGTTGGAAATGTGTGTACTAAAGTGTGTGGCAACTCCCACAAGAAATACACTTTTGTTGGAAGAAAGGTCCAGGAATTCCTAGTACAGAGAGATGAACAGTTCAAATTGTGTGTAGTAAAAAGTTGCTTGAAATTGCCCTGACAGTGTTGTTCTGGAAGGAAAAAAGTCTGTTTCTGTGACTGTACAGTACCAAATCTTGGGGGCCCACGCTGTCTGCAATTTGCCATCTTTTTGTCAGAATAAAGCCATACTGCACAATCCCAGTTCCTGTGTGGACATTAGATCTCTGCTTCCAGTGTGGATTATTATTGGGGCTCCTGTTGTGATAGTTTTAGACCTAGCATGTGCCAGGCGCCTCTTCCTAGAATCCGGGATAAATACAAATGTTATTTTTGTGCCTTAAACCCCAGACCCCTTTAGACTGCTGAGCCGGTAATCACCTCAATGCTAGTGATGCCTTTTTGTTTATGCCATCTAGTGGCCTGTTTGCCCTGTTTGTGGCACGGATAGGGGGTTCCCGGTTGCCAGACACTGCTGGTAGCTGGGGCATGGGTTCATATGATACACTACATCAGACAACGAGGTTACAATACAATACATCATACTGCATTGGTTTAAAATGCAAACAATCTACAAACAGTGAATGGTGATAATGTGAACATGTTGCATTTACAAGATTAGTTAAATGACTAAACACTATACATCAAGTGATTTGAGAAACATAACACGATACACAACACACAGTGTAGCAAGAAAAGTTGCCAGGATCAGTGCCAAAAGATAATCGGGGGACGTGATCAGAGATAGCAAGTGCAATGCGAATTGTTGAGAAGAAAGGTCTTTAACCCCTTCTTGAAACACTTGAACGAAGGGGAGTCTTGCAGCTCATGAGGTAGGGGGTTCCAGAAAGAGGGTGCAGAATGAGCATAATACCTCATCCCTAAGTTTGTTTTGACCCTGGGCACTTCAAGCAGTTTATGACCAGAGGCCCGAAGGAGGCACCTTTCAGACGTGGGCGTTAGTAAACCAGAGAGGCTGGGTGGAGTAAAGAGTGAGGTGAACTTGTAGGCCAGGTATAACAGGGGTACATCATTTTCCCCTCTAGGGAGGGCCAGCTTAGAGCAGATAGGACTTCACAATAATGCTGCCGAGGGGGGCAGCAGCGAAGCGGCTAACCTTATTGTAAAGAACCTTGAGCCTACTGGTCTCAGAGCTCTTGGGAGACTGGAGTATAGGGGTACCATAGAGTAGGGTGAGGAGCAGGACACAATTTACGATGGCAAACCTAGATTCTGGAATAGGGGCATGACCCAGGCGATCTAATTGGCCAATTTTCTGGTGTAATACCTTAGTAACTTGATCAGCATAGGGTTTAAAGGTGAGTTCCTGGTCTATGAGGACCCCAGGTATTTTATATTGTCCACCACTTCAGTTTGTGCACCATTTGAGGTGGTTAGCAAAATATGGTGCTATCTGGCCGGGCCAAGGGTGCTTGGGGCCAAAAGTGTAGTTTTGTAGTGTTGGGAAAGCCTACTGTCCAGGAACCAATTTTCTAAAATAGCAAAATCAGAGGCAAGCTGGGAACTGACCAGGTTTAAGCTGGCACAGGTTCGGTAGAGAACCACATCACCTGCATACAGAAGTAGGTTCCCTCTCCCACGATGGTTGGGCAGGTCATTAATAAACATGGAAAAGAGCAGTGGTCCAAGGATAGACCACTGCAGGATGCCATCTGCAATAGGTCTCGAACAGGAGTGTGCACCAAGCTATTTGACTTCCTGGAACCTATTGGTTAAGTAATGCCTGAACCACTGTTGTGAATGGCTGTCAAACCTTATACATTGCAGATTGTGGAGGAGTAGATTATGATCAACCAAGTCAAACACCTTGGTTAAATCAATAAAGATAGCCCCAGTTGACACCCTTTTGTCCGTGCATCCAGAACGTCTGCAGTCAGTTTAACGAGGTCAGTGCTGGAGCCGTGGTGCTTCCTGAAGCCATGCTGATGATCAGGGAGTAGGTGGTGCAGCTCCAGATAGTCTTGGACTTGTTGTAGACTAACTTTTCATGTATCTTAGCCAATGGGCTAAGTAGGGAGATGGGGCAATAGTTTTCTACAGTGTCCCTTTGGCCACCTTTGTGGACAGGAACCACCAATGCCATTTTCCATTTTTCTGGGATTTTTCCTTCAAGGAATGATCTGTTAAGAAGGAGGGTAACGGGGTGAGCAATGACTGGGGCAGCCCGTTGAAATAGTTTGGGTTCCAGGCTGTCAAACCCAGCTGTGACATCTGGTTTAATGTGTTTTTAGGAGGGTGTACACTTACTGATTTTGAACAAGTCGCAGATGGAAGCGGAGGTACTGGGCATTATCTACCTCTTGAGCCATGGGTGGTAGAGGAGACCTGGAGGATGTGGGTTTGAATCTATCTAGATCCATGAAAAAGCAATTAAAGGCACTGGCAATGAGTCTGGGTTTGCTGATGCTCTGGCCATTTGCCACAATAGTAGCTGCAGAGGAGTGAGTACGTCCTTTCAGCAGGGTATTTATTTGTGCCCAGAAGCACTTTGGATTGGCCAGATCATTACTCTTAACGTAGTCTTTTTTGGCTAACTTGGCATTTTTTTTTGCACAAGTTTCACAATTCCTTGTAGTTATCCCAGTCTGTCTGAAGACCAGATTTAGTTAATTAAAGGTTTTTTTTTTGGGAAAAAACATGCCGAGCTGCGAGCAGCCTGTTTCTAGGTGCGCCTTGGGGTGCTTGGGAAAAGACGGTAGTAGGTGCTCAATAAATTATAGGGAGCTCAGTACAAAGACCAAACTCAGTAAACAAAAAACAAACAAACAAACTACAGTGGTGCACTACAGTACAAATATAAATGAAATAAATTAGAATAAAAATATGTCAGTAACCAAGGACAGATGCTGTTACAGGCAGATAGCAGGTTGCAGAGACTCACATGACTGAGATACTGAAAAAAATGCCTGCCACCTAACAAAGTGCAACCTGGCCCGGTGTCTCATTGGGTCTTGGCCTGCCAGAGTAGGCAGCTATCAGAAGCACCCCCCCCTTTCAACACTATCTCCCTCGCTGCCAGGAGAGGCAGCAGCAAGTGAAAATTGTGAAGTATGGGGGGGGGGGCAGGATGGAACAGCAACATCAGTGATGAAAGTAGGCGATGGCAGGCAGGGCAGTACCTAGGAACTGCCCTGCTAGGCATGACTTAGCAAGTCCCCTGCCCCATTCAGGGAGGGAGGGAGGGGATAGTTGGATTTTTTACGTAAGTAAACTGCTTTTCTGTTCTGACCTGTAGGTATTATGTGGTCACCCAGCATCACCTCCATACCGTTCTGTGAAAGGGACTAAAAGCCTATTCGCATGTCTGTTAATTCAAAATAACAAACACTTACTACTTCTGTAAATAAAGGCCAAAGTCCTTCTCAAAAACTGCAAAACAGTTTTTTTTTTTACCAGCAGCAAAACAGTTAACTGACATTATGTTTAACAACAACAACAACAAAAAACCCTACACTTAGTATGAATCAGCACGACAGCATACAGTACATCAGCTTGCAAAATAATGTTACTGTACACCCTCCCACGGTTTTTCTGTAGAATGTGTACACCTCATGCAGCAAGGCATCCGGAAACTACTTTCTGGGGTCTGAGGTGTTTCAGGGAACATTGACAGTGGGGAATTCTGCTTCAGCAACCTACAAATATAGTTACAAAGTAGTTTTTATTAGTGCTGCAAGATATAAATAGCACAGAAGTGTGCTTGGCTTAATCAAAAATGTGTGCGCTACCATACTTTCAGGCTCCCCCGCAGTAGTTACTGAAGAAGAAAATAATGAATGACTGCAATTGCAAAGCGGGAAATCACGCTTAATTTTTTTTTGTAAGTTTGAAAACCTTTTTGTTCTTTTTCTTGTTAGGCTATATCGGGGTTGGGGGAAGGCTGGGTTGCTGATGTAATAATCATGATGTAATCACTCTCTGTTCCTGTAATCACTCCAGATGGACTAATGCCCACCTCCACACTTCTGAATAACTAGTGATTAAAAGAGGGAGGGTAGCTGACACAAAAAAAAAAAAATCTGGTTTTCTAGAACACTGTAGGGTAACCCCCCTCAAAATTCCACTTTTCTCAGAATCCTTTGTTATATCTGATGCTGTCAAGATTGTGAGATGGTCCACGTGCTCTGTCTTGACAATGTGGCTTATATTCCACTATAGTGTATTTCATGATCATTTTTTTTTATTTTAGCCCACAATTCCCCCATTTTCCCCTTGCTGCCAGTGTCAGTTATTGGGGCAACAACAGATGTACCCTTTCTGCAGTCTGGAGGGCAGGCAAGTGGCTGCTGTCATAGCATATGTCAATGCTGCCACTTAGTTGGCTAGAAGGAGGTATGCAACCAACCTCTCCCTCACCATGAGCTAAGGTGTTCGCTGTGTGCCTGCCCCACCCCTTCCCCAGCTGGCCTCACTGGGGGATTCTGGGATTGGTACACAAACCACAGTATCTCAGTTTGCACACGATGCACAGTAGCCCGCACTACTGAGACTACTCTTTTGGTGTCCTTGTTGACCCTGGATGTTCTTTCACTTTCCATATCTCCAGTACGACTGCCTTTTACAACCTTTGTAATATTACCCATGTCTGCCACTGCCATGACTGCTGCTTAGCTGAAATCTTAGTCTGTACCTTCATCTCCCTGCTATGGCCTCACCAAGTCCCAAATGTGTGGGCTTCAGTTTGCCTAAAATGCAGCAGCCCAGCTTCTTAGTCATAACAGAAACAATGATCACTTCACCCACAACCTCCAGGACCTCCACTGGCAACCCCTCTCCTAGAAGATCCAGTGTATGAAGATGCCCTCCTAGTTGTTAAGATTTAAAGGGGCTTTTTCTGCCTGTCTTTATGAACTGTTCTCCCTCATCTCTTGCCCACCATTCTCTCCATTCTTCTTCTTCTTCTTCTTCTTCCCTCCTTGCTGTCCCTTCCCTCATCGTCACTGCTGCTGGAGGAATTTTCACCAAAGCAGATCCAGCAGTGTAATGAATGACTGAATATAGAAAGACAGACTTTCCTGCTGGAGGTATCCAATGAATACTGCAAAGCAATATGGGCAAGTCAATAAGAATGAGTGAAAGAGAGTAAATGCCTTTTGAACGTCATGGTTTTCATAGTGAGTGGTTTTGTCAGCGAGGTAATATAGGAAGAAAGGGATGTAGTTTGTTGGCTGTTGTGTGCTGAGTAGTTAAATACACTACTGTGTGGTGTGCTGTCAAGTTGCCACTGTAGTGTAGCAGTTAGAGCTGTTGGCTCTGTGCATGTTAGGTATGTTCGACCTGGGTTCTAGGCTGGGTGTTTTTTTTTAACTTATGCAGTGTTTTGCTGTGCTTCGTGTCTCCCTCCCCCCATTTGTCATCCCCCTGGAACTTGAATATGAAGTTGCCCCCTCAAAGCCCCCCTGTAAAAAGTCAGTGCAGCAGTGTTGTCACTTTTGTGCTGATTGCTGTTGTGTTAAGTCCGTAGTGTAGGCGCTATTTTGCAGTCACTCTTTTTGCACTAGCTGTTTTTTTTTTCAGTGTTATCACATATAACCCTTGCTAGACTATATTAATCTGTTGAATGTTGCTATCCTCCCTAGGACCACCATGAAAACGAGATGCTACATCTCATGAGGTTATCCTGATTGGAACAATTTCAAATAATAGTAATAATTTACTATGCCCACTTATACTCAGCATAGCTAAACAGTTGAAGCTCTGTTCTTATCGCAACTAATATCTGTTGGAACGCTAAGTTTTGTATATAACTGTATATTTATTATGAAAGTAATCTTGCACCAAAAACCTTTTATTTGTACATAATGTAACTGTAACCCACGGATATTCTGTACCCCTGCAGGTCCATGTAAATGTAGAACTCTGCGTTTGTTGCATCGTTCACACAGGTTCAGTTTAAACATGGATCGCATGGGGGAATGGATGTGATGTCTGAAAAGTATGAACATTGTACTTGCAAACAGCTACTGATTCACACAGATCTCTTGTCCCCTTTTAGTGCATCAGGGAAGTGAGCGAGGGTGGCGATCACCTGGCATTTGTGTGACCCCTGCCAGCTGACCAAAGAGCAGCACTGGAACTGGCAGTGAAAGCAACCACTGACCTCTCTTCCTAGCCAGAAGGAGAGTGTTGCCATGACAAGACCATCAACTGGGGGTGGGAGGTTGGGGAAAGCCATGGGGAAAATCAAAAATTAATTCCACTACAACGAATCTTGCCAAAACTGAGGGGGATCTCACCATTGCTACCCTCAACATTTGCAGCCTTCTTCCAAAGCTGGCCTCCCTTCAAATCTTTGCCAATCAACATAACCTTGACATCATAGCCATTGTTGAAACCTGGCTGACACCCAATACTCCAGACCATGCCATCTTGCTTCAAGGCTGCAGCGTCTTCAGACTTGATAGGATTACTAAAAGGGGGGGGGGGGTTGTGCAATTTACATAAAGACAACATCACCGGTCACCCTGTCTGCACTACCTCCTCAAACACCCCAGTGCAATTCCTTCCTGTCAAGCTACTCCTTGGTGCCTAAAATAAAGTCCTCACTGTAGTTGCTCTCTACATCCCACCAAAAGACCCAGGGACTGGTCTCCAGACCGTCTTTGAATTTGTAAGATCACAACCTCCTGGCACCGAGATCCTCCTTCTTGGCAATTTTAATATCAACTGGCTTGCACCTGATGTAGGGACCTACAAGGATGCTATCTTGTCAGCTAACCTAATGCAGATGGTCACCTCCCCCACTAGGAAGAATTACACATCTGGCACTAGCACCCTCCTAGACTGGGTCCTTGCCAGCCACCCAACCCGTATCAATAACACCTCCATCCTCCCGGACTCCCTCAGCGACCATTCTCCTGTTATCTGCACCTGGACAAATAAGTTTAGCAAGCCACCTCCAAAAACCATCTCAAGCAGAGTACTACCACATGGCAATCTGACCCATGTCAAGTCCTGCCTCAGTCGGCAAGACTGGTCACTAATATACAATTCTCAAGATGTAGACTCAGCCCTTGATTACTTCATCACCACTTTCAATGAGGCCTGTGATTCCTACGCACCAGTAAAAAAGTGTAAAGTCAAAGCTTTCTCTAATCCCTGGCTCACTGCTAAGCTTATTGGCCCAGCTAAAAACAAGGGACCACCTCTGGGCAATAGCTAGAGACACAGGCTCATTGCCGGACATTCAAAGGTACAAACAGTCTCGCAACTACTGCACTAAACAAATACAAATGATGAAGAGTTCCTACTTCAAGAAAGCCCTTACCAACACCTGGGGTGACGGGAGAGCTTTCTGGGACAATATCAGAAATATCACGGGAAAGCAGTCCAAATCCTCCCCTAGTCTACTGACTGCTGACAGAGCTACTACCCTAGACCCAGTGGTCATGGCCAGTACCCTCAATACAGCCACCACAACCTCAGTGGGTCCTCCCCGGACTTTTTTTTTGAGCAGACCCCTCGGAACCAACATCGCCGCTTGCCGCACCAAATCAGCCGCCTTTCCATTTGAAAAAAGTTAGGGCACACGAAGTCCGCAAATATATAAAAAAGGCTATCACTAAGTCCAGAGCAAGTGGCGATACTCTAGACCTAAAGCTGCTATCCCTTACCCTGGAAGAGGTTCTGCTCCCACTCACCAGAATTTTCAACCTCTCCCTCTGCCTTAGTCAATTCCCTAGCAAATGGAAATCTACAATTGTCACTCCGGTGATTAAAAGTGGAGACAAGTCTTTACCTGTGAACTATTGGCTGATATCGGTACTACCACCCCTCTCCAAGGCTCTTGAGCGCATTGTTGTAGACCACCTCACAGGCTACCTGCAAAAGTATAACATCCTCTGTGCACAACAACATGGTTTCAGGAAAAGGCACAGCACATCGACCGCCCTCCTGGAATTCACTGGAGCCATCTACAATGCAATGGACAAAGGATACCTAACTGGAGCTGTATTCATCGACCTAACTAAGGCATTTGACACTGTTCACCATGGCCTGCTTGTCAAACAGCTACTGACTATTGGGCTCTCACAGGCCTCTAGTGCTTGGTTCAAAAGTTACCTGGCCCAATGCTCACAAAGAGTAAAAATCTCAGGAGTTCTCTCAGACTCAAATCCCGTTCTCTCAGGTGTCCCCCAGGATCCATACTGGGTCCACTTCTCTTCAGCATATTTCTGAACTCCCTTCCTCAATCTTGCCCAAAACAAATTATTCTCTATGCTGACAATGCTGTGATTCTCTCCACCCATAAGGATCCAAAACCCTTACACCTCAGCCTGCAGCTTGCTTTCACCAAAGTTGAGAACTGGTTCACAGAACACAAACTCGTCCTAAACCACAAAAAAACTAAATCCATGCTCTTCTCCAGCTCGCAAAACAAGAAAAGGAAAAATCCACTTGCTATCAATACCTACGCAGGAAATACCCTAGAACAAGTGTCATCCTTTAAATACCTTGGAATCTCTCTCGACCCCTGCCTATCCTTTCAGACCGACATTGATAGTGTTGCGAAAATTGTGAACCAACGCATTGGTATCCTATACCGAAACAGACAGCAGCTTACTCAAGCTGCGCTGAAGATTGCTATCCAAAGCTCTGTCATCTCTGTCATAGACTATGGCCTAATTATCTATGGCTCTGCCTCAACTACCGCCCTCAGGCGCATAATGACCTCCCTTAACAAGGCCTGTCGGCTGCTCACTGGAACCCAATGACGCACTCATACATGTAAGCTCTATGCTCAAACGGGATGGTTACAACTCTCCAATCGCATTAAGTAATTTTCCTGCTTGATGGCAAAAAAATCTACCCTGGGCCTTACTCCACCTTGTATCCAAGAGCTCCCACGCCCTAACACCAACTCCCGTTACACCAGAAGTTCGGATCATCAGCTTCTACAGACCCCCTGATGCCGCACCACTCAGGGCCAAAGATCCTTTGCCCACCGTGCACCCAGCTGGTATAATGCCCTCAGCACTTACCACCACCGCTCCACCTCCCTAGGATTATTCAAATCTAGGCTCCATCTTTACCTCGCAGCCTCCAGCTCTTGTGACTGCTTCGACTAATTTCCCACTTTCTGCTCAGCCTCCCTCCCTGATCACCTGACAAAGACGTGAGCTGCACTAGTCTCCACTCGTCTGCCACTCACTCTCCTTTCTCCCCCCACCCAGGTTTTCCCTGTAGAATTCTTACAATCACCTTGAATGTGTTTCTCAAGTATATTATTCCATGATGCCGTACCTGAACTGCTGAAATACTGTTTAATACTGTCTTCATGAATGTTACTTGTCTTGTTTTTAACATTGTTTGTACTCTACTGACGTGGAACCTTTGTAAAAAACATGGCTCAAAGGTATTGTAATTCCTAGATTTTAATAAATAAATAAATAATTACAATAATAATAAAAAAAAATGATTTGTTGCAGTTCACAGCCCAGAATAGGTGGCTGGGGGTGTACAAGCACTGTGACTCATCAAAAGGAATAAATGCCACCAGATGCCATCACCCCCAGATGCCATCACCCCCAGATGCCATCACCCCCAGATGGCTTTGCCCCAGATGACATGACCCCCAGATGACAGCCCCGCATGACATCATGTTTTGCTTATGAAGTAGCACTGTATGATGCTGACTTTTACAAAATGCCAGTTAACTTCAGCAGCAGACTCGTTAGCCTTTGCTCTGCAAGTTATGCCACAGTCCCAGAGTCACCAAGGATTACTGTAGTGTCCTTACTGCACTGTGCCACAAGCCCTTCTGAGGCTTCTGATATACAGCTGTCTCTTGTAAGGCTCTTGTGGTTACCACATCTTGGCTTGTGATGACCTTAGCTGCTGCCAACTGCTACCTCACTCCCTCTACTAACATATAAAGATCTTTTTCTGTTGTTTTAACAGTGGGATTTAAATGCATCCCCAGTAAATCTGGAATTATTCTGTAATTTTGTTTGCAATCATAAGCACCGCAGCATGAATTAAAGGAGAAGAATAGTTTTATAATAGCATACAGTGCCCTTCATTCACTCTGCATCCCAAAGCACTTTGCATAAAGCCTGCACGGGGAAATTAAATGGGTCTGAGGAAAGCTAAACGCTTATTAGCAGGGCGAACAAGAGCAAGCAAGGAAGAGAGAGTGAGAGTGGAGAAAGAGAGGTAAAGAAATATGTGTTAATCAGCAAAGAATTTCATCATATACTGTACGTAGAACAGGTTACAGTTGCTTTGAACTAATTAGAGCTGTTTTTGCTCAAGTAATAACTGCACAAAAATAAAATGGTGCTGATTGGCCAAAATTGCACATTTTCAGTGGGCATGAATTAGGCGCTAAGAGGGTGAAATTAAATGTGCGTAAATTGCGTCTGATTTGCATCATGTACTAAGTATAACTTGCGCAAGAATAAATAGTTCTCCAGCAGTATTTTAGCAGCAGTAGATATCTGACATAGATTCATCATCAATACATTTGGTTTCTCTCAGTTGCTTTTAAAACTGCTTTTAGAGTTAATTTTATAAATAATGACCCAAGTCGTTACAAATGGGTGCCACCAAACATATTTAAAATATCCCTTCCTTAGCAGTTACTTTTTGACTTAACACACTGGATTCATACTGTGGATGCATTGGGGACAGGGGAAATGGTTTAACCAGGAAAGGCACACTAAGCCAGATCTTGTTTCCAGGTGTGACCTGGGAGCACAAGGAAGTTAAGTGACTTGCTCAGGGTCACACAGTATGCAAGAGGGGGCTGATGAGATTAAAACCCAGGTCTCCAGGTTTGCAACTCACTGCCCTTAACCACTATGCTATACTGCCTCCCATAATATATAATATAATATTGTATTAGGAGGCTGCCAGCACATATATGTGCCGGTGAACAGCTCAACACCATACCAAGACAGGGTATTAATAAGCCGAAAAAACTGATCAGCAGCTTTACACGTGAAAGTACTAATCAGCTGTAAAAAAGCATAGCGCTTGGCACAGAATGGTTAGCAAAATTTAAAATATATACACTTTTCTTAATTTTGTCTACTGTGCCATAGACTCACTGAAAAAAAAAAAGGTTAACAGTCTACTGCTATGCATTTTTGGAAATGGTTAGCATTACCCCCTGTTTTGTGCAGCATTTTGCTATGCTATACCAGCTGTTTAACACCCTGCCAAGATGTTTATATTATTCATAGTGGGCGTGGCCAGGGAACAGGAGCTTCTGAAAACTTTGACACCACTTATCTCAGTTCCGGAGGACAATACAATGAAAAGAAAAATGGATATATTGAAGTTTTGCTAGAATAAAAAAAACTATCATAAAAAATGTTCTACTAACAACTGCTGCTGCTTTAAGCACCGGGAAGTTATGTAACTTACGCGGAGGGTTCCATGTCATAACGGCGATCACAGAATAGCAATCGCCGTTATGGCGAGTGTACATCGCCGAAAATGAATTTCAATGATGCACACTCGTGGCAAGGAGAAATACGATGCCTGACACCTATGGGTTGATTTATTAATACAGGTGCTGTGCCCCCCCCCACACCCCCTACTTATGGATTCTCAACTATGGGGGGGTGCATGTTGGGGGGGTTAAAATCAGAAAAAATGTGAATGCACCTGCCTGCAAAACAAAAACGTGCTGCACCACGCCGGACCCGAACCCTGCACCCTCCACCTCCCAACTGGCCACCCTCCTCACCACAATAGTAGACCAGCTCGACAGCAGCCCACCACATACCATCCCTCCCCTGCTTCTCCACCTACCCACATGTGTGCGCCCCTACATCCCGTCACCCTACCTCGCTCACCTTGGTATCCAGTCACCCCCCCCGCCAGATAGCCCACAATATAGGCACCATAACTGAGTCGCCGTTTTGGTGGGCACTCAACTGCGGTCGCCTTGTTCACAGGTTACCTGCTCAGAGTCACTTAGTGAGTGGCAATGGTGGGAGTCAAACCTGGACCTCCAGGTTCACAATTCCGCTTTCTGAGCACTAGGCCACACTGCCTATTAGGGCAGCACAGTAGTTCGGCATGGTTTACATGTCAAAAACACGCTTCTGATGAACATCAGCGTGCAGTATTAGAGACCTGTTTATTCATGTCAGTAATGTTGGCGTGCTCTGTATAGTGAGACTGACTGAATTCTTTGTTGCATTATAAATCACTGATTTCAGCCAGTCTGTGTTCAGAATCAGAGGGCCACTAATACTGCATATACAGTTGTCCACAATCAGTGGATCCAGACATTTGGTTGGACCACTGCACCTTGGGGTTCAACTTCGGGGCCCCCATAAAGTCATCTCAGACTGCGGAGGCGATCCAGTACTGGTTGAAGTGAGACCTCTCTGGTTAGGTTTCTGAGAGTGCTGGGTATCCCAAACCTGGTGACTGCATCCTTTTGAGGGGCGTCCATCACAGCTGTCGAGGGCCTATGATTCTGCCCTGGCAAATGCGACTGACACCTTGGTACCTATCTGTACCTGCATTGTCACTTGATGTCAAAACACACCATGGTTTTCTGAGGAGTTTCGATGGCTGAACGTGCGAGGGTATAAGTTTAGGTGCAAGTGAAGGAGATTTAGGACAGAGACTGACGCATTTGTCCTGATGACTCAGTTTGATAGCTATCAGATGAGAGAGAGGTGCTATGTTTCTCTCTGGTTTTATTGCAGCAGAGATGATCAGACTGGCTGTACTTTTCCATACTGTGGTCAGATTACAGCCTTGCTTCGATGCAGAAGAAGAAGGAGGAAGTCCCTTTGAAGAAGTGCAACATGCTACATTTCTTCTTCAAAAGCCAAGATTAAAGGCATCCAGAGCCAGATCTCCTCTACTGATCAGAAGAGGAGCCAAAGGGGAAATGGGGCAGGGCAATTGGACTCAGACTCCAGCAGTGGAGACTCCGTCAACTTGGATTAAGTTTGACCAGTTCGATGTGGGAGGTATCATCCAGGTGATTACTAGACTGCACGGAACTACCTTATGGTTCAATCCAGCTTCATCCCAGTTGATGAAGGCTAGGGTGGCAGAACCCATCCCCACCCTTTGTAGGTATTGTCAACGCTTCATTTAGGGAATCTTTCCCACGGTCCTGAAATAGGACACAGTGAGTAGGGATGGGAGAACTGGTTCAGATAAGTTCAGAACCACACCAGAACCTATGCCATTTTCTGTCAAAGAACCTTGTCAGAACTTTTTTTCAGGTTCTAATAAGATTCTAATTGTTAAAAACAGAAACTTTTGGAGTCTAATATACTCCCCCAGCAGTTCTTTGTTTAGTAAGAAGGCTGGTGGCGGTGGTAGAAAGACCCAAATGGAGGCTGGAGGTAGTCCAGTGTCTCTCCAAGATCTTCTTCGAGGGTATCTCTTGCAGCAGGTCGTACACTTGGGTAACCGCCAGAGGGAGTTCTTGTCGACAGTAGCTTTCACTAGCAGTGCTGACTGGGGTCCACCCACAATGATGTCACTCCGTTCATATCTATAAATACATGGGCGGCCCCTAGCAGCCTCAGTTCTTTTCTCGCCGTCTCCCAACTTGCCGCACAAGTAGCTTTTGCCGTTAGTGTGTCAACGCATTCATCGACAAGGAAAATAACCACCTGTTTTGTTATTTTTGTCAAAACCTATGTCTAATCTGGATCACTCTTCCACAAGTGCCAATGTGGGAAGAATATTTATCATTATGATAACCATTGGCTTTGCACCCGCTGTCTGGGTGCTTCTTACAATGTCTGCTCCTGTGCCCACTGCCAGGAATTTAATCAAGTGACCTGTTGACGATGACTCCAGGAATTACAAGCTTTCCTGATGGAGCAGAAGGTAGCGCTCCTTGAACATGAGGTGAAGTCCTGCTCCTCATCTCATCCACTGTCGACAAACTCCCAGACATCGCAATCAAAACACTCTTCAAAGCACAAACATCGAGACAAGGAAAAACCATTGGCGAGTCATTGGAAGGAGCCCTGCCCATCTTCCACCTCTGGTTGCTCGTCAACGGGTCAGGCCTCTCTTACTCCTATAGAAAAGATGCAGATGGTCCTCGTGGCTCTGGCCCAAAGTATGGAGGCCCCCTGCAGCACCCAGCAATGGGCTCCATCGACCTCTTTACCCATTTTATCGTCGTCGACGTTTACCCAAGCCTTATCTGTCTTGACCATGACGACTCCCCCGTCAACAACTAGTCCATTTTCATTGATGACCAGGTCCCCTAGCTTGGACCAGGGTTCTTTGTCGATGATAGCTACCTTTAAACATTCTTAAGCATCGCCGTTTCAGGCCCTGACTGAAAGATCCTCCAGCATGGATCCGGGGTTCACCCTGACAGCCTTACCAACTTTGCCACCAACTTCTCAGCCCATGTCTTACAGAGGTTCAGTGGTCCAGGCCCAAGATGTGACCTTACCTGCTTCAGGCTCACGGCTTCATCCACAACCTAAGCCCAGGCCCTCCATTCTGCCTGGAGGTGGGTGAAGTCGACAAACTTCACTGTGCAGAATATTTCACTTATTGCTCTCAATAAGTGAAGCACAATACGCAAAATTAGCCAAATTCACTGAGGCCAGATCGAATGTGAAGTGTGGAATTTCGCCCTAATTCCACACACACTTCTCAAACTTGGCCATAGGGTGTCTAGTGCCCCCACCACCAGACACAGTTATAACAATCACCCTCCTGCCCCCACACACACACACACCAATCGTCGGCCAGTTGGCTACATGTAAAAATGTTAATATTTTTTTTTTATTAAATTCCCCATTCCCTGGTGTATAGTAGACACCCTCACCAGACACAGTTACAACAATCACCCTCCAACCCCCAAACACCCCCACCGATCGCTGGCCAGTCGACCACAGCCCACATGTAAAAATATATACAGTATATTTTTTAAATTAAATCCCCCATTCCCTGGTGTTTAGTGGACCCCCCCACCCAGACCACTGCCACACCACCCTGCTCCCCCCCAAGTCTACCCCAAGCAGGCCACCGGCACAGCCCTTCACTCACCTCCATGGCCAGCAGCCCGACTGAGCTCTAACGAATGCACACGCTCATTCACTGACAGCTTGCGGTCTTTTGGTCAGCTTTTCAGGGGGCTGGCAAATTTTGGGTAATTTTCAAAAATTACATGAAGTGCTCTGCAGGGCAAATTTGCTGACTTTGCAGCATATTCACCTGCGAATTAAAACTTTGCTGCATCTCTAGTTCTGCTCACGCCTAGCCAGGGGACTCCGGGAGTGCCTCTTCCACCTGCCGCACCCTTGTTGATGCCACCTGCTAGCGACATGGCTTCTATAGTTCAGACTTTCATGGAGGTTATGAAGGCCATGCAACAGCCTCAACCCCAGCATTCCTCATCTCCTGCACCCTCACCTCATAAGCGGGTGCATAGGGAGCCTCCTCCGCCATCCCCCTTATTTCAGCTGCTAGGGGACCAGGATCCGGAGGAGTTGGAGGAGACCGAATATGTGGATTTCAGTGATGATGATGATGGGGTGCGCCCCCCCTTCTAGTGCCTCTACATCGTCTTCAGTGGACGAGGACCCAGGGCTTTACACCCCTTGCTGTTCTCCCGATGACCCCAGTTTTATGGAGATCATGATCCAATTGCAACAAGTCATGTGGTTTCAAACTGAGCAGGACAGGTGCTGCCAAAACTTGGCAGACCACCTGGATTTACCTGAGGACCTGGCTGTTGTGGTTCCTCCACTTATACAGGGATACCAGGATGCTGTGCTTGCAGCATGGCATCGCCTGTGAGAGGTGCCCCCCCCCTTCTTCATTTTTTTTTTTTTTTGGAAGTGGAAAACCTGGGTTGTGAATGTCCTGTCATTTATATAGTGATGTGTAGCAACTGTTTATGTGTTCCATGTGTCGGGCTGGCCATCCACTTTGTTGTTTGTCAATTTGTCTTTGTATGTTCCATGTTTCTCAGCCCTGGTTTTGCCACCGTGGTTAGCAAGCCACTAGTCCCTAAGTACAGTACATATTGGGATTTTGGGGGATTCTGTATGTGTGCTATGGCATAGCTAAGAACAACTGTCAAGACTTCCAGGATAAGCCCCTGGGTAGATTTTTTTGCACAGGAGTCGGTGAATTGTAATCCTAGTTAATAAAATAAAAAGATAAAAATTGTGCTTGATTCAGTACTGTATGCAAAACAAAACACTGAGTAAATGCTTGTGTAGTTTAATATTTCAACATAGCGTGGTACAGGGAGCAGCAAGGTATTGCCGTTAGGTGAAAGCTTTTGTAAGTTTCCAGCTTTCCTCCTCGGCGGTACGGCGGTGTGGTTTTAAGTTCCCCGTTAGCTGTCCTTTTGAGCTGCGGCTGTGCGCACCTTCGCACAGACCATTAGGCTGTCCAGACCAGCTGTTTTGCCAGTAAAAAAAAAAAAAAACCCTTAGAAATGCTAAGCTTTAATTCGGAAATATTGGAGAAATGTAGACATGTAGTACTAGTAATGCACTATGTCTAGTGCCTTTTACTTCCTTGGTTACATTACAAAATTACTAAAAAACTACCAGGCAAAGTAGTTGCGGCTTTAGGTTAATACTGACAGTAAAGCAATCCCTATAAAAGATTATCGGCGCGCAAAAGCGACAGATTTGTGTATGCCTTTTTTTATTCAGGAAATGAACAGGTGAGCAGCATGGAAATTACTTGGGTTTGCGAGAAGCCGCTGCCCGGAGACTGTGATTTATTTTGCTTTCTCCTCAGCGGTGCGGCTTCTCGGGCTGAGTTCTACTGTTTCTACTTTATGGAGGTGCATAATAGCACACAGGAATGCAGGTGCTGTATTGCAACAGAACAGGGTAAGGTCTGGATCCAGAACTTGTTATTTTATTTAGAATGATACACAGCCACTGCAATAATGATGTAATGCTTGTGTTATATTAACTGTCATAAAAATATTGTTAAATAAAGATTTAAGGTAAAAGGATGTACTGATGGGTGGAGCTAACCCATCACATGGGTACAGATCTATATCTATACTGAAATGTTGACCAGCTAGAACAGATTGCAGTAGGGTGTTGAAGGAAGAACACCAGCACAACTAGCGCTTTCTAGTTGTTGTAATTTTTGATTTTGATTTGTATTCTCAATTTCCTTCTTTTATTTTGTCAAATCAGTTCTCTTTTCTTTTGATATTCTTCTGCAGTAAAGAATAAATATTTATTTTGTTTAGAACCTTACACTGCCTCACTGCCTTGTCAGTCCATCCTCACCCACTGCCTGTGACACCGCCCTGCCACAGTCCCTCTGGTTCCAAGGAAGGCAGATCGCCTATACCAGGCTCCTACTGACCATCCCCTTCTTGCTACAGCTCCACAGGTGGATTCGGTGGTCATCAATACTGTCCATGATCAGACTAAATGTCCATAACACCTCAGCTCTCTGCCTCCGGACAGGGGAATCGAGGAGACTAGATCTGATGGGGAAACGGGTGTATGCTTCATCCACCCTTATTATGTGTATCCTCAGTTATATGGGGCATATGCTGAAGTATCAAAAGGCTCTGTGGACTGCTGCCTCTGAAGTGGCTGCTAAACTTCCGCAGTCTGCCGAAACTGACCAGTTACTCGCCACCCTTAAAACAGGCACAAGCCTTTCCCATCATCTCCTCCATGTGGGTTATGACATGGTCGATAGGTATGCTCATATCTTGGCACTGGGGATCACCCTTCACCGCCATGCCTGGCCGTGAGTGTCTGGTTTCACCCCGGATGTGCAACAAACTATCCTGAATGCCCCCTTTAATGGGCACAAATTGTTTGGCTCTGACACTGAAACCATTTCAAATGACTTGCGAGCCACTGGCCTCACTCCCCGGACCTCCGCAGACCATGTAACAGCAGAAACCATACCAATCTTTTCAATTTCACCGGGCCTCTCGCCAGCGAGGTCCTGCCTGTCAGTCCACTAGAGGCCACCAACAGCCCCAGCTTATGGCACGTACCTCCGCCCCCAAGGGTGCCTGCGCCTCCCCTGCTGCAGCCGCCATGGCCCCCTGGTTCTTTTGACTCTTCTGCTCCCCTCCCAGCCCTCCTCTGTTGGCCTCAGAGACAATGGGAGGCTGCTTTTCACTACATTTGGAGACTTGGCAAAAGATAACTTCAGGCGAATGGGTCCTGCAGATCACATGCACAGGCCATGCATTGGAACTGATGACCCCACCCCCACCCTGACTCATGTCCTACCCTCTAGAACACGTTCTGGTTCTCCTGGAGAAACTTCTCACTCTGATTCAGAAGCACACTGTCCAACCAGTGCCTCCCCAGGAGCTGAACAGGGGATTCTGGTCCTATTTCATTCTGGTGCCCAAACGCACAGGCAATCTCTGCCAGTCCTAGACCTAAGAGACCTCAACTGGTTTATTCAGTATAAAAAATTTTGGATAGTCACCTTGGCAACTGTCCTCCCTCTCCTAAGTCAAGGGGACTGGCTCTGCGCCCTCGACATGAAGGACGCTTACCTTCACATCCAAATCCATCCTGCCCACTACCAGTATCTCAGGTTCAATCTTCTAGGCTTCCATTACCAATTCCATGCCCTGCCCTTCAGGCTGTCTTCAGCACCACAGGTGTTCACAAAGTGCCTGACGGTTGTGGCCACCACTCTTCCTTGCCAGGGTCACTATGTGTTCCCCTACCTGGATGACTGGCTCATAAAGGTGTCACCTTGAGAGGTCTTACTACACTCCCCCACATGTACCCTCCAGCTGTTCCAGGAGGTCGGAATCATGGTCAGCATAGCCAAGTCCCACATGGATCCATCCCAAAGCCTCCAGTACATAGGCGCCATAGACTCTCACCCTGTGGCAGGCACTCTCCTGGTGGCTAGATCTGACACATTTACAAAAGGGTGTACCATTTTGCTTCCATCCCCCTGTCCCAGGTCCTCACGACGGATGCTTCCACTCTCGGTTGGGGCGTCCATCTCAGCCCACGCCAGACACAAGGCCTTTGGGGCCATACCACTGCCTCTCTCCACGTCACCCTCTTGGAGATGAGGGCCGTCCATCTTGCATTATAGGCCTTCGAACCGTTCCTGCTCCCAGAGCCCCTACTAGTCCAAACAGACAACACTTGTGTGGTTTACTATATCAACAAACAAGGGGGCATGGGATCACAAACACTGTGTCAAGAAGCAGTACGAGTTTGGACTCAAGAGCCAGCTCTTCAACTCCATCCAGTGGAAGTTCTTATTCCAGGAGCTCAGAACATCCTTGCCGATCACCTCAGCCATCACGCGCAGGGCCACAAATGGACCTTGTAGATGGCGGTCCTCCACGGCATTTTTCTGCTGTGGGGCACTCCAGAGATAGACTCATTTGCCTCTCTGAACAACCACCAACTTCCGTGCTATTGCTCAATTATTCCAGACCCACAGGGCCATTCTCTGGATGCCCTATCCCTCTCCTGGCATGGGCAATTCTTATATGCCTTCCCACCCGTCCCCCTCCTCCAGCGAGTAATACTCAAACTGCAGCTGGAACAAGCATCCATGATCCTTCTCAATCCATTTTGGCCCTGACAAATATGATTTCCCCTCCTACGCAGCTGTCGGTCACGGATTCCTTCCCCCTCCCTCTTCTGCCGGACCTCCTCATGCAGATTCGTGGCACTCTTCTTCACCCCAATCTTCGATCCCTTCATCTTCATGCTTGGCTTCTGAGGACATCTTCATGGCCAGACAACATGCCTCTCCCTCTGTGGCCGCCATTCTGCTGGCCTCTAGAAAGCCTTCAACCAGAAAACCATATGCGGCCAAATGGAAACATTTTGCTGTCTGGGTGTCCACCAGGGGCCTGAACCCCTTCTCCTGCCCATTACTTAATATCCTGGAGTACCTGTCCACCCTCTCTACTCAGGGTTTAAGCTACTCTTCTATAAAAATCCACTTATCTGCAATCTCAGCACTTCACAAACCCATCAGGGACTGCCAGGTCACCCAACTGGACTTTGCCAAGATGTTCCTCAAAGGCATTCTCCATCTCAAGCCACCCATCCATAATCCAGTTCCGCTTTGGGACCTCAGCCTCATCTTAGAAATGCTGGCACTCGAGGCTTCTGAACCAGCAGCTGCCTGTGACTTGTGCTTCCTGACATGTGCTACCACTTTACCTGGTGGCTGTTACTTCAGCTCAGCGCATTTCGGAACTCCAAGCTCTCATGTGCCACGAGCCCTACCTGGTGTTCCTTAAAGACCGGGTCTCACTACGCACCAGTCCTTAATTTCTTCCAAAAGTAGTTTCAGATTTTTTGCTCAACCAATCCATTCAGCTGTCTGTCCTCTACCCAGATCATTCTAATCCGGGAGAATCGCTTCTACATACCCTGGATGTCCATGGCATACTGCACTACTACCTTGCTCGTACCAAGTCCTCTTGTAAGTCAGAACAACTCTTTGTTGCCTTTGTCCTTAGCAGGGAAGACAATCCTGTCACAAAGCAAACTTTATCTAATTGGTTAGCCCATTGCATTACCTATAGTATTGCTACACTAAATGCAAAAAAACTCTTTCTGGGACTGTGCATGCACACTCCACCAGGGCTCTGTCTACTCTTGCTGCCTGCTTTCGAGGTGTCTCTATCTCGGATATCGGTGATGTCACCACGTGGCCTACCATGTAAACTTTTACTAGACACTACAGCCTTAATTTGGCCTACAGGTGCCACACTTCCTTTGGCCATGCTGTCCTGCAAGACCTACTGTCTTGACTGCCCTTCATGTTTAACTGCTTGGGAATCATTCCAAGTGTATGACCTGCTGCAAGTGATACCCTTGAAGAAGACAGTACAGTTTCGTACTTACCATAATGGTAGATCTTCAAGAGGATCTCTTGCAGCAGGTGACATTCCTGCCCTCCTTCCCCCTCCTTCTTGAGGAGAGCTATCTTCTGCTTCTGTACTCATTATTCCAATGGGAGATACCACCGGCCTCTTTGGTTCCTCTCGTTCTCCTGCTTTGCAAGCTGGTCGCCAGCCGGGAACTGAGGCTGCTAGGGGTCGCCCACATATTTAAACATATAAACGGAGTGACGTCATTATGGGCAGCCCCCAGTCAGCACTGCTAGTGAAAGCTACCATTGACAAGAGCGCCCTCTGGTGGTTACTCAAGTGTATAACCTGCTGCAAGAGATCCTCTTGAAGATCTACCATTTCAGTAAGTACAGAACTGTACTTTCTTCTTAGATTCATTTCCCATCACTAGTAATAGCTTTAAGGTGGACAGTTATGGTAAAAACAGTTATTATACTTTCAGCTAAAAGGTACTGAAAGTTCTTACAAGGTTCAGGTAAGTATCAGAACCTTTTATGGCTTATCAGAACTTTTTAGAACCTCAGAACCTTTTGTAGGTCTCTAGATCCTGACATCCTTGTGAATGATAGGCCTGTCTTAAACTTGCTGTTTCCGGCTAAGGTTGTGGAGAAGATGGTAGTGGTGCACGCGAGTGTTTAATTGGTGAGGTGTAGTATCTCCGAGCCTCTGCAATCTGGGCTTTACCAACACCACAACGCTGAGACAACCCTTCTCAGAGTTTGTTGATGATGTGCTCCAGGGAAGGGACCGAAGTGTGGTATCAGCTGTGAGCCTCCTTGCTCTCTCCTTGGCATTAGACATGGTGGACAACAGGGTGAGGGTGAGCAGGGACTGGAAATATGCAGGAATGTCTGGTGCCTTGCTTCATTTTTTGGTCATCCTGGCAGATCCAGAGCAGTCAGCAGTGATGGGATCCTACCTGTTACGGTTGATTGATCTCAACTGTGGTGTTCCTCAGAGGCTGGTCCTCTCCCTTTTTGTTGTCCACGATGTACATGTTGCTCATAATTATGTAAGCAATAAGACACAACAGGATATAAGTTTCTTTTCCTGAACCACACACCCAGGTGCATTGTGCAGCATAAGGCGCTTGTGTCAAGTGCATTCAACTACCTGGAAGTGTGGTTCAGGAAAAGAAACTTACACCTTAATGCTGGCGCAGAGGTGTGGAGGGATGAGGCACTGGCTGTCTCACCTCCTGCCACACTGGTGTCCCTGGTTCGTGAACAGGTTAGGGCCACTTGGGGGCTGGCCGGGGGAGGGAGGATTGAGCATCCTATGAGCTCTCCTCCCTTGGGAAGGGGGGTTGAACATTTTCCACTGCTTGTCTGCCACCTAGAGAAATCTGGGTGGCAGTGCAGTGGGACCACACAGGGACGGGACCCTACTCGCAGGCATTGGGGGCACCTCTGCAGAGGCAAAGCTTACACGTTATGACATTGCATGCAATGTGGGCCTGTGGGAGAAAATGAGGAAAAACAATCTGACCACAGGATGACAGCTCAGTTCCTCCCAAGTCTTGCACTGGTGACCAGGAGCCTCTACTGTCCTGTTGCAGAGGGTGACAGAGGAAGTTAAGCCCCAGAGATGCTGAGTGAAGGGGCCGTGGTAGATCCAGTCTGACAGAAACGGTCGGGATAGCTCAGTAGTCAAAATACTGATTAAAAAAATTGCACTTATAAAATGGGTACTCAGATGAAAATTTAAGAAGTGCAATGTCAAGGGTTTCTTTTCCTGAACCACATGATTTCAGAACCTTATCAGCCAATCAGGACGCAGGAAATTTTCAACCCGTTTTATAAAAGGAAGTACAATATGGTACCAGTGCTATGCAGATGATACCCAGCTGTATCTTTCCTTTGCACCTGGACAGGGTCAGGGCAGTCAGTTGGTGCTGGTACTAGAACAGTGTTTGGCAGAGGTAAAGAACTGTGTAGCAGCTATCCAAGGTCCTCGGGGCACGGTTGCACCTCTTGAGGGCCTGGGTTATTTACTTTAAGCTACTGGGATTTGGGGTGTTTCAGTTAATAACTGTTCAGTGCCCCACCTGGGGTAGTATTTGGGGACCTGATCTCACTCTCAGGGCTGTTTACTCCCAGGAACCCAGGAAATAAAAAAAAAAACTATTCCCCAGTGAAACATAGAACACAGAAACATAGAATTTGACTGCAGATAAGGACCGCTTGGCCCACCTAGTCTGCCAATTTTTTCCTACCTACTGTATTGCTGCAGACCCTACTTGATCTCTGGCTCTACCCCTCCTTGCCTTACCACCAAGATTCCCTTATGCCTATCCCATGTGTGGCCCAGGCGCCGTGTGCCACTGGGCTACTACCCCTGCCTGTTGACTACCACACAGGTTAAGGGGCCTGGGGTCTGTTGTGGTGGTGATTGGGGGTTCTATCCCAGAATAGAAAGAAAATAGCGCAATGCCTCCACCCAGAGTAAAATGACAGTGGGCCAGGTGTCTGATTAGTACAACCCCCTGGGATGTTGTACCTACCCACCTCCCCTTCCAGTCACCCTACACACTGAATACCATGTTAATCCCCAATACTGTAAAACACATATACTTAACAGCTATAACTAATAATATGCTCACAACTCAGGAATTGCAAAGAACAAAACACAGCTTTATTGGCGGGGGTAGGGCTAGAGAAGGGGTATCTGGACAAAGGGATGCTGTTTGGAATGAAAATGGGTTTAGTTTAGTTAGGAAGGCCTGCAGGCCAAAACATTAACAATGCCAACCCCCCACTGGTACCAGTGCAAACCCCCTATGTCCTATCTGTCCTGACTGGGTACCTAGATTTAACGAAGGCCTGCTAGTTGCCACAGTTTGGCTGGTGTTGGGGCCCTTGGAGAAGCTTTTTACCTACAATGCTATCCGTTTTAGATCACTCCCTTTTGGCAGAGCAAGCCCTGGGTTACCCATGGTTTTGCGGATTCTGAGATGTGAATACTGGCACAGTGGGCTCGAGCAATTCAGGACCAACAGCTCTGAGGGGCAGCAAGCAAATGGGCAATGAATACTGGTCTGGAAGCTGGATCAACGGCTAGAAACTGGTCGACCTTGGGCTTGCTTGAAGAGTCTTGCAGCTTGTCACCTTCTGACTTGCTTGAGGATTCTTGCAACTTGTCCCCTTTAGCCCACCAAGCAGGCCAGATTACAGAGCACAAATGCAAAGCTTACCAGGCCACAAGGAACCCAGACCCAGGAGTGACCCCGCAGTCTGGCTCCCCTAATGGATCCAGAGTGCCCTAGCACTCAGGCATGCACCCATGGCCCCCTGCAGCCCATTCTGCTGCACTCAATAGGGTTTTGCAGATTCCCTACTTGGCTCCAAGTTGCAGCTGAGAAGACTGCAGTTTCACCTTTTCTGAACAGAAACAAGCAACTCCGGTGGCCAGCAGCGAGTTCTCTAACTTCCACCTTGCCGGTGGCTTTTCGCTAGTGACACACAGTCTCTGGAATGGACTTCCACCTTTTCACAGCTGGATGTCAGCAAACAACAGGTTCTTGTGTTCTGGATACCAGCCAACCTTTTCCCTTGAACATCCTCCGATTCAGACCGATGTGCCCACATTAGCTCTGACACACCGAGTTCCAATTAACCCTTTTCACAGGCTCAGGATTCTCCACACTGATCCAGGCTGACTGCAACACTGGATCTCCAAATCCATCAGGAGCTTTCCCCAAATGCCTTGGACAAAATGCCTTGGAAGTTCAGCTGCAACACCACAGTTTTTTCAGCCAGAGAGAATCCTCTTTTTTGACTCTCAGGCAATTGACCGATTGACCAATTAAGTCCTGTAGAGGGCCTCCTGTCTTTCCAACACACAGCTCGAGCCCTTCTTGACTTGAGCACAGCCCAGACCAGACTGTCCTAACTGTTCAAAGTCCCTGGGGTTTCACACAAAAATCCCAGCTTCTGATTGGTTAGATCCTGCCGTCATTCAGAAATATTAATAAACATAAACCTCCTTCGATTATTGATTGGCAAAGGGTCTTTGGTACCTAGAATTAGTTCACACCTCTCCCATAAGTCATTTCTACAGTCTTTTTGGGTGCCCAGGTTAATGATCGGCTGGCACAGGGGGTCAGAGTGACAAGATGGCTGCCCACATACACAGTCCCATACAGTTCTGTAGCAATCTCCACTTTTAAGTGCTTTTGCAACTAAAATATAGTTTATTCACATATTTGCCCTACTGTTCTGTAGTTGCCTTTGTTCTTTGTCAAGCGACTGCAGCGTTATTTTTATAGCATTTTTCACTTTCTTGTGGCTGGTTTTGCTATTCAATCCTCCTAGGAGCAGCATTTCAGCTCATTAACATGCACAGCCAGCTCATAAATATTCAGATATGCCCCCGGTTTAAGCAGTTATTGGTGCTTTAAAAATAAAGTTCACAGTCACTTCTGGTGTGCCTCCCTAAGGTGTCCGACCCCCGTTTAACTTAATAGCTGGATCCAGACCACCAGGGAGGCATTTACTAAGCCGCTGGGGCGGCAAGAAGTTACAGGCACCTAACATGCATGTTCAGAACCCCGCAGGCACTTCTACACTGCACTGCACAGCTTAGTGGCGGTCCTGCGACTGACTCCTTCAGCCCCCAACACAAACAGGGGGCCAGATGGGGACCTTGAGGGCACACAGGACCCAGGACTGGAGCAGAGAGGCAGCGGGGCACAGGAGCAAGAAAGGGCTCCCGGGGCCACAGGTAAGCCGGCTACACATGCATTCTTGAACCCTGCTACAGTTTTTGCCTCAGTTGTACCTTTATCAGTTAACAGTAGTCCCCTACACACAGAATGCAGGAATTTGCTCAACAAGGATATAACAAATGCAAGACCTCCTCCCAAAAAATCTGTGGGGCCTTCCTTCTGCCTCCTCCTGTGCCCGGACACCAGTTGTTACCCTCTGCCCCCCAGCATGGCTGATTTGGGGACCGGCAGGGCAGGGCAGTTGTATCTTGGAGCCCTGCCAGGATCCATGCCAGGACTCCTTTCAGAAGTCCTCTTGGCTGGAGCCGCCTAGTGCACCCAAGTCTCGGCCTCCCCCCCCCGGACTGCCTTCTTTGGCTGAGACTGGGTATAAAAGCAGCGCCATCTATCGCATTTGGCAGACTCCCTGATCCCAGTGCCAGTGGCAGGTCAGGGAACGAGAAAAGCAGGGCTGCCATTGTTCATGCTGCCACGCATGTGCGTCAGCAACCCCCACAGAGCCGGAGCTCCATTTTAAAAATCAGACCATATGCCTGCAGCAGTCAAGGATCCCAGCTCCGGGGCAGGCAGTGGAATCAGGACCAAGGATCAGCCTTGACATTGGGTGCACAACAAAGTGTTTCCCTGCCTAGGGCAAGCAGCAGGCTAGGAACAGGAAAAAAACAGAGGCATGCAGGTGTAGAGGACCCAGGAGAGGGGCTCAAAGGCCACCTCCCATGCTGTAACCCCCCGATTTGAAAATGGGCTAAGTGCCCTAATAAACATACATCTTCCGGGCCCCAGGATAGGCAGTGGGGCCAGGGATTTATATAAGCAACCTCCCTGGGACTAAAATAAAACTGCAATAAGCTGCTGAAAGCTGTTTCAGTCTGGATCAGAACTGTAAACAAATATGACAGTGCCCATGTCTCCCTCCGCCCTCTGACTCCAGCATAGAAGGGGTCAGGGGTTAGCACAAGACTTGTCTGTGAATTTGGGCCAGTCAGGAGCCTGCAGTGCATTCCAGCCTGCATGCAAGCCCAGCATAGCTGGGCCAACATTCCGACAACTGCTTGCCTAGGAACAAGACTGACCAATAGAGCGTTAAGTTTCATCCCTTATTAAAGGGTCTGTTCCCAGGGATCTGGGTCAGTTCTGCCAGTGTGGCAGAGAGATAGGAGCTATGAGCCAGTGAGTTACTATCTGCCAAGCACTGCAGGGGCTGGCAAACTAAAGAAGTCTGGGATCCCAGCAACTGACTCTTTTGTGAAGAAAACAGTTCATATCAAAACTAATAGTTTAAAGGCAAAGAATGGAGCTGGGATATGTCTTGCCCGACCAATGACTTTTCCCTGTAGAGACAAGCTCCTTGAAGACTGAGCGCAAAAGCCACTGCCTGCTTTAGGGTCCCTGGACCCCTTGCAACTGCAGCACCAGATTGAACACAGAGAACTGATACTGGTGAGTGAACACCAGATGGCCCTGGGGAAGCCTGCTTTCCAGCCAGAAGCACATCCAGCTGTCTCACTTGTTCCATCAACAGACACTTGAGGTATCTGTGAAGTTACAGAATCATGAGTAACCATTGAGTTTCAGCTTCACAACTGGGAAAACTGTGGTTGTGCCAGGGACTGAGGGAGAAGTCCTGGGCAGGACTTTACCACTTTGATAGGCCCAGGCAGAAGACCTGTGGAGGCCATCCGACCATCTACTGGTTGTGGATTACAAATAGGGGCCACTTTTTGAACAGTTTTATTATATAATTGTTCAGCAACAGTTTGGGTTTTGAAGTGCGTTTGCCTGCAACAGTTTAAAGCACGCCACCAAGCTCCTACTCTGCTAGCAGACCCCAGTAAGGTACCCACTGCAACAAAGAAAGAGAGCTCTCACCCATGACCTTTGGGGATGATTTAAGTCAGGTGCACCCGCCTGGGGGTTGAAGGATTGCATGGGGATGGGCAGATTATTGGGCAATATCGTTACTGTTGTTAGTGCATAAAGTATATAGAGCTTATTGCTACCCCGTTGCTCCCATTTTCCCTGTTGTATCCTTGTTCTTTCCATACCCCCTTTTAAACAAATTATTTGTCTGAAACTTCATTTCACGGCGTGGGGGTTGTTATTGCTGTCACAGTGCCACTTGTTCTGGGGATGGGACTGTGTGGGCAGGTTATGCGCTGTTTCCTGGGGAGGGGGTGATAACCATGTGAGTCAGCATCCAGGTACCCCATAATGCTACCCCACTTGGAGGTACTGTGCCACTGTAGTCTCGAGTACCCAGTGTAGGACATCTTTAGGCAACCCAGGCCAGCCCCCCTCTGTGGGGGCATTTCTAGCATCTGAAAAGATTAGGTGCTTGAGCTCCCCACAACTACTGCCCAGTAAAAAATAAATAAATAAGCTGGGAGTCAGTTTCAAGAATTGGATATCTTTTATTAGGGGCTAATAAATAAAGATTCGGAGCTCCAGCCCCAAATGCCTAATTCTAGTGATGCCACTGCCCCTCGGAGGGTTTGGAGAGGTGAACCCCGAGGGCCTCGAGTGGTCCTCTGCACAGATAACTAAGTGGCTTCATTAAAAAGGAAGGGGAGGAAAGGTCAAGGGAACCTAAGGGAAAATGGGAAGTTGAGGAAAACCTATACCCTATGCAAGCAAACAGTGACTTTCCTCACATACCCAACTCTCATCAGCGGTTCGCAGTCCCTACCATGGTTTTACCATGCTGCAGCGACAGCTATCACAGAGACATCCCCGACAGCGACAGCTGTGGTGCTGACTGTCGGGAATTGCAGTGTCGGAGATGCCTCCATGTATCATCGGGGGTCTGCACACCCCAACCCCTTGCCCCCCCACACTCCGGTCTCTAGGATTCCAACTCCGAGTCGGAGTTGGACCGAGAGAACCTGTCTGAGACAGTCTTGGTCACTGCACAGACCATCACAGCGACCTGAGGGTTTTAGCGATTCCTGTCACTGTGATGGTCTTGTAATCGTGGAATGCTAAGTGGCGGTATACCCCTACTACAGGTGCACCAACTTACACTGCCAAAGGGCCTTGGTTGGTGGGTTCCTTAACTAGGTAACGGGCCTAGCGGACCAGTTCTTCAAATAACCAAGTAAGTTTGTTGGTGCACTTGACAGGTTGAGGCTAAAACTCAAACAAAAGTATTAGACAAGGAGCCCCTATTTGTAACACAAATACTTGGCTGAGTTCCACCCGTCAGGCGCCACGGTAATCGCCCGGTCATCACAGCATCAACCACCGATTTCACCAACCTCTCTTTTTTGCGGGGGACTGTGCCCCCCACCCCATAATAATTATTGTAACTCGAGGGGCAAACCTCAGAGAGGAGGCAGCAAAACCAGAAGTCGGTGCTGGGTTTCTCAGCCCTGTAATGCCGGTGCCCTAATGCCCTGTAAGGACTTGGCTGCTGGGCCTAGAGATGTTCCAATCAGTCTTCTGCTTTGGCCTTAATATAGTCAATGTCCAGCCAAGGTCTTTTTGATGTATCCCGTCCTTATCTATCTACCTAACTAAATGTTATAGCAGGCTCACAAACCTGTGTTGTACTCACGACTGGCTTCACTTGGAGTTTTATTATTTACTCTTGAAGAAGCACTCCTCCTTTAATCTTAGTTCCTTTGCTCCTTGGGGGTTCCAGCCCATCCAATTCCACTTTTCTTTCATACAGTTCTCCTAGTGGATTGAACACCTACATTCAGGTAGGATGTCGGTTGGTCCTGGCCCTTAGATGACTCTGTTTGACAGTGGGTTGTACACAGGCACTTGTTTCCCAACCATTCATCTATGGCTCCTTCTTGAACCCAGCTTAGGCAGTGTTCTTTTCAGACCAAATTCTGCATGTCATCTGACAGGAGCAGGCTTGGCATTGTCACCCGGAATGCCAAAAGAATACCTTTCCGCCTATTGTAATGTCACAGCAGCAACACCCTTCTTCTCTGATATTGAGCAGCAATAATGTGCACTTTACTGACCTGCCAGATCCATGGTGTACTGGTAGACAAGACTCCGCCGATCACTTCCTCTAGGTGGCAGTTTCCCTGGACTGTGGTGCACAGCCCAGATGGCACCCCAATCTTTTTATAGAGAATCTCCTCCACTCCCTGATTGGTGGAGAGTTTGCAGGCAAACCATACAATGTTCCATTCCCTGGGATGCAGCAAAGTAGTGTGCAAACCTGAGCTTCTTATTGGTCACAGTTCATGGGCAACAGTCCAATGCCTTTGACCTTCCAACAAGCAGAAAGTCTTAGGTCAAAGTGTGTTGTGGGGCATGGAGACCATACCTTTCAACTGTCCCTAATTACGAGGGACGTCTCTGATTTTACCCCTCAAAATTACTGTGTCTCTCAGTCATCCCTCATGAGAAAGGTGCTACACGCACAGAGAATACGCTGTAAATTCAAACTTTACAGCAAAAAATTCATAGTTTTAAGATGTGAAATAAAAAAGAAAAACAATGGTTTACACTGTGTTCTGAGCTTGTACCTCCATGTTTGAGGTTGAGTCCCTCATTTTGAATGTCAGTGTTATTCATTAGCCCTTATTTTGAGTTTCTGTGTCCCTCATTTTAATAACAAATGGTTGAGAGGTATGACGGAGACTGCCATATTTTTTTTTTTTACATCTTACAATCCCATCCCAGCAATTCCCTTTTCCCCAAAGGTGTAGATATGTTGTCCGGAAGTCATGGTCACATTATTACTAATGAAATCCCAGAGGCCCTCCAGTTGGCTGACGGTGAGTCCTAGTAAACTGGAGCTGCTATTGTTGGGCCTAGAGCATTGGGACTCTACTTTGAAAGGCAGCCTCAGGCTGCCCCTCTTGGATGTGGTTCAGTCTGTGGAACAGGGAGTTGGTGATCTGGGAGTAGCAATGAAGGAAGTCTGACCCTGGGATCCAAGTTATTGGCTGTCGTTAAGGGCTGCTTTTACCATCTTAGGAACATAGTCAAGTGGTGCCCTCGTTGGAATGTGACGACCAGAAAATACTAGTGCAGGCCTTCATTGACTTGTGCATGAAGTACTGTAGGGCATGCTTCATGGGCCTACCCTGTGCACAGATTCAACGCCTGCAGCTGTTGCAAAACTCTGCAGCATGCCTCCTGACGACCATGAAAAGGTCAAAGCAAATTACACCAGCACTGCATGAGCCGGGCTGGCTGCCTGTTAGACTGAAGATCAACTTTGGGGTTATAGTTTTAACAGACCGGGACAATCTACCTTCACAAGTTTCTGACTCTCCCCACCAACTATGCAGAACCCTTCAGTCCAGGGACATGGGGCTGCTCATGGTTCCCTGTTCAAGACTGAAATCGGTGGAGACAGAAAATTCTCGGTAGTGTCCCCAGCTCACTGGAACTTCTTCCCACTAGCTATGTGGCAGATTCAAAGTCTGAACTGCTTTAAGGCAGAAGTCGGAGATGGTACTACTATGTAGCTTCTAGGTGCATTTCCAGAATGCCCACTACCCTCAAAGGGTGGATTGCATTTGCTGTCGGAGGAGCTTTACATACAGAATATGACTAGAAGATGAAATCAAAAGGCTCTACTCCTGTACATATTACAGTCTATAATATTTAATTAATCAAACTAATTAGACCAACGTTTCATGGCGATGCCACTCCCTCAGAAATTATGGATTCTGTAGTGCTCTAAATGTATACTATAACCTACACCAGTGTCAGGAATAAATCTTAAAGTGACAGCAGCTTTGCTGAGCAGCTCCCCACCAAATCCTTTGTGTGCATTATCAGTCATTCTGTCACAGAATTGTATACGTACTGTTGGTCTGCACAGTCTGACAGGGAGTGGCTGTCTCCTGCTGTTGTACATGTAGGATTCTGCGAGAGCGCAGCAAAGTTGCTTTAACTATAAGATTTTATTTCTGTATATCAGTGTAGGTGTTACAGTGTGAATTTAGAGCATCACATAGCGAGTACCACTGTTTTCCCTGAGGGAATGGCATTGCCACGAAACATTGGTCTGATTTGGTGGATGAAATAAATTAAATTTATTGTGATGTATACACAGGAGCAGAGCCTTCCTTTGCTTTCTTCCTCTACTTAGCTTATCTTGGCGCTATCTCTTAAGCCGTTCTCTTTTTCAATTATATCCATTTCCTATTTTAGGACATTTTCATATATGGGATATTTATTTATTGTGTTAGTAATTTATTATTTATTGATTTTATTTCTGTGTTTGCACGATGCTTTTGCTTATTGTTGTTTATCTTGCACAGCACTCTGAGTACACAGGAAAGTGCTTAATAAGTAAAATATCCTATCCTAAAGCAAAGCATTCCACTCCAGGTGCATGGATGAGGAGTATCTTTTCTAAAGGAACTTTTAACTTATTATATAGAGAATAATGCCTGTGTAAGTGTGTGTTATGAGGATTTTTCACACATCCGAGGTGTGTGATAATCCGTAGATCGTTAGAGTGAAGCTCGAGGGGTTTATGAGATTATCACACTCCGAGGGTGTGTGAAAAATCCTCCTAAAACACACCTTGCACGGGCATTATTTTTTATAATTACTGGTGTAAGGGAGTGTATGCCAAAGATACTAGAACATTTCCTCAGGTTCTATGTGATAACAGAGACTGCCAAAGGGCGATTGCCATTACGGCGAAGTCAGAGCGCTGGAAATTAATATCAGCACTCTACCTGACTCCCGCGCTAACAAAGCGGGTGCGGGGACTTGCATTTTATGTTTATGCCCCACGCACCCTTACTTATGGATTCTCAACTCCAGGGGTGCATGTCGAGGGGGGCAAAATGTACAAAAAAAAATTCAGGCCAGGAGCAACAAAAACGAACCTGCACCCGGACCAGAACCCAGCACCCTAGGTGTGAGCCGACCCGCTACACCACGGGGCCAACTCGGCAGCATACCACAGTGCCACCCCTCAATTCCCCTCCCACCCCTCGCCGAGCATGCTCGTGCCCCCCGCCCGCACGCATACCTGTAGTGACTTCCTGTCACTAGGGTCGCCAACTCACCCCATCCGGTCACTGTAGCTGCTCAGTATCTGCTGTGCCATGCACCACAATTGAGTCGCCCTTCCGAGGGTTGCTCAATCGTGGTCGCGCATATCACGGTATACCTTTCCACACACATACCTACACACACACACACACACACACACACACACACCTTCACCAATACAGGCATTCTTTCCTTTTTTTTTTCTTTCATTACAGTACGAACCCCAATACATTAGGTAACAGTAGTCAGTCACACTCGGTTCACAATGCAGCCACTGTCTCTTAAGCCCTGCACGAAGGCTATGAATGGCTGAATCAACCAGACAGATTTTTATTTGTAAAGGCAGGATCAACCAGATAAATACTGAACTACATTAAAGAGTTACCTGCCATGGTAGTGAGAGGCGAATCACTGCGGGTAATAGAAAAACAGAGCCTCCACGTGCATTCAGCTGTTCGACCTGCCTACAGACAGACTTGGGGCTAATGAGGTAGTGCGCTTCAACTGAGAAGCGAGAATGAAACAAAAATTTTTGAGAACACTGTAATAACTAGTTTTCAGGTTATTACAGCATTTCAGAGAGACTTGTAAGCTGTGTGATAAAGGGGGTCACCAGTAATTATAAATCCTTTATGGATCCCACACCCTGCTCTTTATCCAGTGCTCTCCGGTCTGCAGTCTCTGAGTGCCTTGAATGCCTGGTTTGCTCTGGGGCTGACTAGACACTTGACTGAGATAGCGACTGCACTGCACTAAGGCACCCAAGCAGAATAAAACACTTGTCTGTGGTTACCCTGTACAGAGGGGGGGACTTTTGTGTGCTGAAACCTTGTCTGCCTGCCCCGACACAAGGATTTGCATACTCATGGTGCTTTGCACTGGGTTTGAGCCATTAGAGTGTGCAAGTAGGGGACTCGATTCATGGTCATGTGATGCCTTTCGGCCAATCACAGACCATGATTTCCTAAGTCCATTTTATAATTGGTTTTGGCAAAGCCTTATTGGCCTACCCTCTCTACACAAGGGTTTTCATAACCATAATGCTCTACACTGCATTTGAAGCAGTGGGTATATGTGCAGTTTGGCGAGATATTCAGAAACCAAGTTGGCAAGTTGTTCTCTCCTTATTTCCATTATGGCTGCCACACACAGTGCTGGTCCTCTTTGTAGCAGGCTCTTGGATTTACTGTCTCCTAGTGTACCAAACGCCTGATTCACTATAGCTGAGCCAAGTGTTTAATCAGTCTAAGTGCATGTACTAAGGATGCAAGAGGCAACAGTCTTACGTCCATAATAGGCCCTTAAACCGGACCCATAAATTATTATAGATCATTTCCCGTTGACCTTCCCCTTTGCAGGGTTCACGCATTCTGAAAGGGAGGGGTGGCCCATTTTTAGCCTCCTTACTCCTTCCATCTGTGGTGTTCTCCCATGTGTTTATTTATTCTGGCCCCTAAGCTCCTATTGGTTGTATTAGGTTTGTACATACTTAGTGCATACCTCATTTATCATGTGTTCTCTATCTAGTTGTCTTACTGTATATTATTTGAACTTCACATGACCGATTTACTGTATAATCTTCTCATGTTTGATTTACTGTATAATCTTCTCATGTTTGATTTACTGTATGTCAAATTGTATGTTGTGTAATGCAGTTCACATCTTATGCTCAACCATGTCTTGCATATTTCCTGTTTTTACTGTTTGGTACTCCTAAATCCCTTTTCCCCCAGGACGCACCTGGAATCGAACTATCGCAGCTCAGTGTGTCTTTCCAGGTGAAACTTTTCAAATAAATAAATAAATAAATGCTGTTTATTTTGTTAAATTATCTATTTTTTTCCTGAAAATGTTGATAGCATGAGAGCCAGTGAGAAGCCCATTGATGCAACACAGCATGTGAAACAATTTTTTATGGAAGTAAGAGTGTCTCCCAAACAACTGAAGGAAGTGTTGTGGTTGGTTAGGAGTGTCATGGTATTCTATAATTGTAAGAGATTGTCATTTCGCACAGTTTGGGTAGACAGAACCATTCAGATATGTTACGCCACACCGTGCCGACTGTCACAAGCCCACTCCTGTAGGGATGGAATTCCCTGGGCTACAGTGAATCCCTTTGTGATCAGGGTCAGGGATACCCCATCTCTGTCCTTTTAGCACACTTGCTGTTTCACAACTGAACATATGCCAGAGGATCCCGGGTGCCCTCTCTCCATGCGAGGGGGGGTGCAAACACAGTCTTGAGTCTGTGTTCCTGGGAGAGAACCCTCTCAGCCACTGCACAACAAACCAGAAAACCACAGGCATGTATAGGCCTTCGGGAGACCCTATACACCCTATTATGTATCTTTCCCCAGAAATGCAGAGACTGGTTCAACCCCTCACCATAGACTCCTCCTGAGACCTTTCGTATTTCTGCCCCTCCTTTCATCCACAGAGTCACCAGTGGTACTTTACTTTGGTAGTGTTTGGCCCTTAAAGCAGTCACTCAGGCGTAGTATAGTTTGAACAACCCTTTCCCAAAACAACAAACACAAAAGACACTGGCAGAATTATCTTAAAATAAGCCAAAGGGTTTACTAATTAATTAATAAATGCAGTAAATAACATAAAAGACAGATAATTTTAGACACTAGTTACAGGATATGGAAAATAAAATGGAAGTATACAAAAAAAACTAAACTTTGAAAATTCTGGGCTGGCTGGATATCTCAGCGGTAGAGTTGCTGCTTGCCATCCAGACGACCCAGGTTCACGTCCCAAGCCTGGAATGTCTGGTGCCGGCTGGTGAGGTGGGGTTCAGGCATCCATTGGATGCCTCGAGGAGGGAGGGAGGGCATCTCCTTCTGTTGCATCTCCACCCCTTGGTGATCCAGGGAGAGGGGGTTATCTTGTGGGAAAGAACAAGTGGTCCCTTTGGGGTGGCCTTATGTTGACACGTAGCTACTCATCTGGCAGTTGATGCGGAGGTGTTGCATGCCCAGAGTGGAGCTGGCAAGGGAGCACAGAAGGTGGGGAGGGGCTCACCCTCCCTTCTAACAGCCCCGATAGGCATCTCGCCAAGACCACCTCTCAGGATCACGCCCTGGGGTGATGGGAGGAAAAAGGAATAAAATCCCCAGCAGCTCTGGGCAGATCAAGCCGCCTTGACCCCCACGCCACAGCGAGGTCTAATCGACTCCACTCACACTTCACCGGTTCCACCTCACGGGCACAGAGTGTCGAGTGAAGTATTTTCCTCTCAGTTTGAGGGGGACTGAGGGCCCCCGCCTATGGGGGATAAGCTGTGGGTTACAGTCGGGGTACCCAGAGGGTTGTCGAGCAAAGGCTGGTGTTGGTCTGGATCATCTGGGACATCCCGTGGTGGGTGGAGGGCTTGTTCAGGTGGAAGGAGGTCTCGGCAGCTGGTGAGGTAAAAATGGGGACAAAAACAGAACTTAAAAAAAAAAAAAAACCTTTGAAAATTCTAGTTTGTAAGTTCTACCTCAAGTCCTTAGTTGCTGAATTTGAAGTGCAAAGTGTTCTTAAAAGTTGTAACTGAAAGCTTGGCTCTTGTGGTCCAGGAGAGTGCCTTGAAAAAGAAATTGTCTCTGCTCTCTAAGCAGACAGGGTCTCAAATGCAGTCTTTCACACGGAAGTCAAACAGGCAAATGGTCACAAGCAAAAGCACCGATCAAGTCTTGCACTCCTGTTTTATGGGGTTCTCAAAGGGCAGGTCCAATGGACAGTGGCTTGCCCTGCAATTGGCTAGCATTCCATCTCCATGGCTACACAACCAATCAGCTTTTAATATTTTATTAAAAAAAAAGTTAATTTCTGCAGGTAACACAGGGCTTAGAGGCAAGCCAGTCTGAACCAGCCTGAATTTCAGGAGCAGATCTAAGCCGCCCCCCCCCCCCCAAATGGCAGAAATCAGGCTAAATTGAGCACAGCAATTTCTCCAAATGCTAGTCCATTTAGCTGTAATTAGATTACCTCAAAGAAGCCCTCTCAAGACAATAGGTCCCCAGATATCACGGCTCCTCTAGACGCTGGGGGCTATTCAGACAGAAATGGATTCCTGGCCTTCCAGCCCTGCTTAATTATCCCCTTTTATTTCCTTTTAAATGGTCTAACCAAGCTCTAGTCCTGGTTAGAAGCTAACAGTTTCACTGCCCAGTAACAAGAGATTGCATTATTTTAGGGCTCATGGCTTTCTTTGTACCCATGATCCCTTGCAAGTTACACTGGGCCGCCATGGGCACTCTGATGCATTTCTCACATAAAATGACAAGAAATATGATTAGAACAGTAAGATATGGCCTTATCTCACCACACTCCTCCCTCCTTAACAGAACCTGGGAGGAACACGTCCCTTTTTAGTAAGGGTTTCCACCAGTTCTGTCCCTAACTCCGATTGGCGAGACAGGCCAACTGCATTGGCATTAGCAGACCCTGACCTATGTTTAATGTCCATGTTGTAGGCCTGTAGTGCAGTGCTCCTTCTAAGGAGTCTCCCATTTGTCTTTCCCATTTGGTTTAGCCACACCAGGGGTTTGTGGTCTGTCTGTACCTTGAAGGGCCTCCCATAGAAGTAGAGCTCTAGCTTCTTAAGTAACCACACCAGGGTAAGGCATTCTTTTTCCACAGTGGAGTACGCCTGCTCCCGGGGGAGTAGCTTAGCTACACAATGGGGTGATCCTTCCCCTGTTGGGATGTCTGGCTGAGGACGGCACCAATCCCCACAGCCGAGGCATCCATCTGCACCGCAAATGGCCTAGTGTAGTCTAGCTTGGCCAGGGGCACTGCACAGTGCAGCATTTAGTTGTGTGAAGGCCCTGTTACATGCTGGGTCCCATTTTACTTTCTTTGGTTGCTTTTTCTTTAACAAGGTAGATAGAGGAGCTGCCAGGGTGGTGTAATTTGGTACAAATTTTCTGTAGTACCCTGCAGTTCCAAGGAAGCTCCTAACCTGCTTCGGGGTCTCCAGCATGGGTCATGCCTCAATGGCATCTATCTTGGCCTGGTTTGGATGTAGTTGTCCTCTCCCCACTACATGTCCCAAATATGACACCTCAGCCATGGCCACCTAGCACTTTTCGGCTTCGACAGTTAGTCATGCCTTCTGTATCCTGCATAACACTTTCCTCAGATGGGACAGGTGTTTCTTCCAACTGGTAATAAAGATGGCAATATCATCCAGGTAAGCCACTGTGTACTCTTCAGCACCCTGTAGCACCTGATTTACTAACTGTTGGGAGGTGGTAGGGGTGTTCATCCCAGAAAGCATCACCTTAAATTACAGCGGCCTGTTGGGGTGACGAAGGCTGACCGTTGCCTAGCTCTGGCAGTCAGCTCCACCTGCTAGTACCCCTTTGTCAGGTCTATGGTTGTTAGATAGGTTGTCCCCCAGCTTGTTCAGCAACTCATCTATCTGGGGCATTGGATGGGTGTCAGACTTCGTAACTGTGTTGAATCAACGATAGTCCAACAAAAGTGGGTAGACCCATCTGGCTTGGGGACGAGGGCTATGGACGAGGCCTGTGGGGTTTCTGGATTACCCCTAAATCCAGCATTTCCTTCACCTTCCTCCTAATGTTCTTTAGGTCTGATAGGCTGTCTGTCGTATGGGCGCTTGCATCCCTGTGTCCACATCATGGGTCACTAAGGGGGTTCATCCGGGCTTGGCTATAAATAAAGGGACAAAGTCCTCTAAAACCTCCCTCACTTCCTGGGTCTGTTCTGGGGTCAACTGGGACAACAGCTTGATTGCCTCCACAGATGACTCCCGCTTGCTTTCCTCTAGCAAGTTCAGGAGGGGTCTTCCTTGTCTGTCCCTTCCCCAGGACTACACACTACAAACACCGTGGCGGCCCTAATTATACTGTATACAGTGTCATCATCTTGGCATGGTACATCCTATGAGTATGTCTCCTGTCAGGCCGTTCCACAATATAGTTCACGTCATTGATCTGTCAGACTACCTTGTATGGCCCCACCCACTCAACCTGCACCTTGTCCTTCCAGACTGGAATGAGGACCATTACTTCCTGGCCTGCGCTGTACAGTACAAGTGAACTCTGGCTCCATAATCATACCAGACTTTTTGCTTCTGCTAGGCAGCTGACAGGTTGCCTTGGGCCACCCCCATAAGCTCCTTCAGCTTCTCCCTAAACTTAAGGACATACTCCACTATGGGAGTTCCCTGGGTGGTGTGCTTGCCTTCCCAGTCTTCTTTGATCAAGTCTAGGGGCCCACGCTCCCTATGTCCATATAAGAATTAGAAGAGGTGAACCCTGTTGACTGTTGGGGCACCTCTCTATATGTGAACAACCGGTGGGGAAGATATCTCTCCCGGTCCTTCCCATGCTATTCAGCAAATGCTTGGAGCATCATTTTTAGGGTACCATTCAAACATTCCACAAGCCCATTGGCTTGTGGGTGATAAGGCATCATGCGTCTCTGCACCACCTCTCACTTGTCCCACAAACACTTCGTCAGGTCCGACATGAAGTTACCCCCTTGATCAGAGATAACCTCTTGTGGAAACCTGAGATGGGATAAAATCCCTAGCAAGGTGTCTGCCACTTTGTCTGCCTTAATTGAGGAAAGGGCGACCGCCTCTGGGTATCGGGTGACGTAATCGACCACCACTAGGATACAGTTTTTCCCAGAGGAGCTTGGGGTATTCAAGGGTCCCACAATATCCATTCCTAACCTCTGGAATGGCTTATCCACAATGGGTAAGGGAATTAGGGTAGTTTTTGTTTAACTACCTGCCTTCCTTATCTGTTGGCACTGGTGACATGACTTGCAATATTCTTTCACCTGCTGGGTGAAGTTGGCCCAATAAAGTTTTGGGCCAATCTTTGCATGGTGTGAGCAATGCCCAGATGTCCGTATATGGGGATATTGTGAGCGACCTTGAGCAACTGCTCACGATACCCCTGGGGAACGACAAGCTGCCTTCCCGTCACCCCTCCCTCTGCCCCCACATCCTGTGTATACAACAGTCCATTGTCCCAAAATACCCTATGTCTCATGTCACCTCTGTGACCCATCAGATTCTGCACAAGCCCTCAGCCTCTCAAAACTAGGGCCAGTCCTTTGAGCAGCTGCAAAATCTTCACATTTTTCCAAAGCATGGGACATGTCCCCCTCAGTTCCTAAACTGGGTCCATAGCTCTGGTGTCAGGGCATTCAGACACTGCCATCCCTAACCTTCTGATCATTTGTTACCCCTCCCTCCCTCCTCAGAGTAACCTTCTGTAGCTGTTTGGTGAATGGCTACTTGGTGAAGTCTTACCTCCCTTTTACTATCCTCCCTTTCAGGAGACATAGGCTGGGGAACCAGCCTCCTATTCTTTTCCACAGGGGCTTCTGTAGGGTTCAGGGAACTACCAGCGGCCTTTGCCGTCTGACTACAGGTAACCACCCACACCACTCCCTGCTGTAGATTATTCCCTATAATCACATTCAGGGCGAGGTTGTCTACCACTACCATTTTTTGCACCCTCTCTCCTGTCTCACCCCCAAACCAGGAGAACACTAATATGTGGTAGGGTTTTCTCCTCCCCACTGAATCCCCTCACAGTTACACACTGATTAGATATAAGCTGTTCAGGCCCAACCAAATCCCCTTTTACTGGTGTAACCCCTTCCCCCACAAATGGGGGTTCCCAAAAAGTCTTCCTTGAGCTTGCCTAAATGCTCACTGCCAGGCTGGTGTCCTGCGTTTTAGCAGTTTGAATGTGATTACCAGAGTTTGTATACCCTTTGTGTACTGTCTCTTTAAGAGCTGTCCAATTGCAGCTTAAGTAATCTGAGAGGGAGCTCTGTTGAAAGATGTAACTTTTTACTGAAAATCATTTAGAGTGATAATTATAATGTAGTTTGTCTAACCTGCTCTCTTTGTAGCAAGGACTGTTTTGTTTGTCTCCACTATCTTGGTCCTGGACTGCAAATTGGACCAAACAGTACTAGTGGAACCTAAAATGTAGCCGGACTACAGGAGCTGTCTGAATTCAAAATCTGTAGGAACTTTAGTTTGAAGCTTTTTTGCGCCTTTTTTGCAACTGAAGGGGGAGCTCTTGCTATGACTGCCAGCCAAATCAGCCAACCAAATCTTTTGGATCTTGGGGAAGTCCTGGGCTGCTTGCAGTTTTCAGTTAGAACTAAGCTGGAAGCTGAGCAAGAAGGAGCTGAAGTGTTTCTGAGCAGCAATCCTGAGTAGATTTGCATGGGAGAACTCTGAAAAGGCTAAGTTTTTGGCCTGCATGCCGGTGTGCTGCTCCTGAGAGGGAGAGAAGAGAATTATTTTGGACTAAATCCAAGTTTGTGTGACTAAAGTAAGCTACTGAAGTGGTTCCAGTTTGTGCTCAAAGTACTGTACTGTTGCTATTTGCTATGCTTAACCTTGTTTTACAGGGGGTCCCCAGGGTCGAGCCAGAGGAACCAGCCCTGGTGGTAAGTGCAAACAGTGTGGGTACTTGTGTGGTGTACCAGGGGTATTGTGAAAGTGATTATTGTACAGTGTTCAGGTGACTAGAGGGGGTTACAGTGTCCCAGGGGGCTGTGCCCAGGTTTGCTTGACCGCTACCAACCCTGACCTCCAGGTGGAGGCACCCGTTTCAGAACTCAGGCCCCTTAACCTGCTACTAGTCAAGTAGGCAGGGGTAGTAGCCCTTGGGATAGCGCCACCTAGGGGTTACACTAGGGTATGCGATGCCCCCTGTGTCCCTTAACCCATGGGTCTGCACCCCGTTTATGGTATCTGGGTGTATGTGCTCACTCATGTTTACAGTCATGCTTTCAGGGATACACAGTGCACCCACTCCTTTTGAAGGACACTTTATCCACTCTGTGCCATTTTAGGACACTGCCTTGCAAGATGCCTCAGCTGTTTACAAAACCAGCATTCATCACTTTTTTTTATCCAGGAAATCCCTTTTTGGTAACTTGGGTCTTTCCCCTTTCTGCAGAGACATTGAGGGTTTTAGCTGCACTGAAGGCGTGCTGTTTCCTTTTTGCCCAGCAGCACCTGCTCCTCCACTTCCTTTCAGAGCAGGCCTGCTCCTGGCATAGCGATTCGAGAGTTCAGCAGCTTGCTGTGCTGTTTTAGGATCCTGGTCCTCTAGCCAGGTTTTCAACTCTGCTGGGCAAGCCCAAAAGAACTGCTGTAATAACACAACCGCCTCAGTTTTCCCCACAGAGTTTGCTTAATTGAGGAGAGGACCCTCCCACCAATGTTTCAAAAACTGACGTTGCTTTGTGGTGAGTTCCTCAAAGCTCATGTCAGGGCTTTTTCGGAGTTCACGGAATTTAACCCTGTAGGCCTCATGAGTTAGTTCAGTTTTAAATTTCTCATAGTTTCTGCTGTCCTCATTGTCCATTTGGCCTAGTACCTTATGCCCTTTTCCAGTAAGCAGTGGGGATGGGATAGCTGAAAGCTCCAGGCCTCCCTGGGTATCTTGGCCTGGATACAGACCTTTTCTAACGAATTCAAAAATGCATCCATATCCTCCCCCTCTTTAAATTCAGCTATTAATTTGGAATTTATTTACACCCCAGTCCTGGAGTTTCAGGTTCACCCTTGCCACTTACCTCCTCTGACACTGGTCATTGGAGTCTTAGCCTCTCCAGTTCAAACTCTCTCTGGCGTTGCTGTTCCCCAGCCTCTCTGTGGCGCTGCTTTTCTTCCACCTCCATTTCAAGCCTTCTTTGCTCCAGTTCCCTTTGCATCTGCAGTTCAAACCTCTTCTGCTCCCTTTCTTCCTGGGCTTCGAACTTTCTCTGCTCCAGCTCCAATTTCCTCAGCTCAAATTGTAGCTTTAGCCTCACTAGCTCAGAATCTGTGGTGGACTTCACTTTGTGCTGCGGTTCTGAGTCCTCTTTGATCTCACTGTCCTCCTCCCTGGGACTGGATACTGCGATGTCCCTTGGCACCCCCACACCCAAGGTCTGGTCCCTCTCAGTCACCAGCTGTGACTCCAGGTTCTGAGCAGTTGCTTGCTCAGCGGCTGCCACAAGAGCTTCCATGAGATTCTTTTTGCTTTTCCCTTCATAATGGACCCTTCTCTCCTGACACAGCTGCTTCGGTTCTTCTACACTGTAGTCGCTGTACTTTGAAGTCATCTTTCTTCCCTACACTACCTCTAGTCTGTCTTTACTTGCAGCAAAAAAAAAAAAAAAAAAAAACAGGGTTGGGAACTATATCTTGTAACCAATTTTCCTTTTTCCAAATTTCTGCCCTCTTTGTGTGTGGTTGTTCAAACAGTTCACCAATCACACCACTGCTCACCAAATCTGTCACAAGTCCACTCCTGTGGGGCTGGAATTCCCTAGGCTACAGTGAATCCCCTTGTGATCAGGGTCAGGGATACCCCATCTCTGTCCTTTTAGCACACTTGCTGTTTCACAACTGAACATATGCCAGAGGATCCTGGGGCACCCTCTCTCCATGCGAGGGGGTGCAAATACAGTCTCAAGTCTGTGTTCCTGGGAGAGAACCCTCTTGGCCACTGCACAACGAACCAGAAAACCACAGGTGCGTATAGGCCTTTGGGGGGGGGGGGCCTGTACACCCTATTATAGGTCTTTCCCCAGAAATGCAGAGAACAGCTCAAACCTCCCCACAGACTCCTCCTGAGACCTTTCGTATTTCTGCCCCTCCTTTCACCCACAGAGTCCCTTGTGGTACTTTACTTTGGTAGTATTTGGCCCTTAAAACAGTCACACAGCTGTAGTATAATTTGAACAACCCTTTCCCAAAACAACACACCAAAGACACTGGTAGAATGATCTTAAAATAAGCCAAAGGCTTTACTAATTAATTAATGAATGCAGTACATAACATAAAGACAGATAATTTTAGACATTGGTTGCAGGATATGGAAAATAAAATGGAAGTATACAAAAAAAAATGAAACTATGAAAATTCTAGTTTGAAAGTTCTACTTCAAGTTCTTAGTTGCTGAATTTAAAGTGCAAAGTGTTCTTAAAAGTGGTAGCTGAAGTCTTGGCTCTTGTGGTCCAGGAGAATGTCTTGAAAAAAAAATTGTCTCTGCTCTCTAAGCAGACAGGGTCCCAAATGCAGTCTTTCATGCAAAAGTCAGACAGGCAAAAGGTCACAAGCAAAAGCACTGATCAAGTCTTGCACTCTTGTTTTATGAGGTTCTCAAAGGGCAGGTCCAGTGGACAGTGGCTTGCCCTGGAATTGGCTAGCATTCTATCTCCATGGCTACACAACCAATCAGCTTTTAATATTTTATTAAAAAAAAAGTTAATTTCTACAGGTAACACAGGGCTTAGAGACAAGCCAGTCTAAAACAGCCTGAATTCCAGAAGCAGATCCAGTCGCCCCCCCACCAAATGGCAGCAATCAGGCTAAACTGAGCACAGCAATTTCCCCAAATGTTAGTCCATTTAGCTGTAATTAGATTACCTCAGAGAAGTCCTCTCAAGACAAAAGGTTCCCAGACATCCCGGCTCATCTAGATGCTGGGGGTTTTTCAGACAGAAATGGATTCCTGGCCTTCCAGCCGTGCTTAATTATCCCCTTTTGTTTCCCTTTAAATGGTCTAATCAAGCTCTAGTCCCTGGCTAGAAGCTAACAGTATCACTGTCCAGTAACAAGAGAGTACATTATTTTAGGGCCCATGGCTTTCTTTGTACCCATGATCCCTTGCAAGTTACACTGGGCCACCGTGGGTGTCTCTGATGCATTTCTCACATAAAATAACATGAAATATGATTAGAACAATAAGGTATTGCCTTATCTTGCCACACCGACCTCTCCCCAAAACTGCATCAGATGAGACTCGTACCATAAAAGACACCTCTCAGAGCACGTAGAAACTTCTAGAATTCACAAAAACAGTACATCATCATATCTTGTTCAAAAATGTTATTCTGTTTCTGGCAGTTCTGCACTCACTGATATGATAGAAACATAGAAACAGAGAAGTTGACGATAGATAAGGACCGCAAGGCCCATTCAGTCTGCCCATTTTTTCTGCCTTATGAATGTGCCATAGGCATTTACTCTGTCAATGGCCTATCTATTCATACTCATCTGTATTGCTCCCTTATGCCTATCCCATGTCTGTTTGAAGCCCTGCACTGTATTCATATCCACCACTTCCTAAGGTAGGCCATTCTATGCATCCACCACCCTTTCTGTGAAAAAGAATGTCCTCACATTACCCCTTAATCGGCCTCCTTCTAATCTCATGTTGTGTCCTCTTGTCCTGCTATTTTTCTTATATTGAAACATGTTAGATTCTTTCACCTTGTTAATGCCCTTAAGATGTTTGACTGTTTTGATCATATCCCCCCTCTCTCTCTCCTTTGCTCTAGGGTATACATATTGAGCTCTGTTAATCTGTCCTCATATGTTTTCTGATGAAGTCCCTGCACCATTTTGATTGCCCTTCTCTGGACTGCCTCAATTTTGTTAATGTCCTTGTGCAGGTGTGGCCTCCAGTACTGCATGCAGTACTCCAAATGGGGCCTAACCAGTGTCTTGTAAAGAGGGATTATTACCTCCCTCTTACGACTTGTGATACCCCCTACTAATAAATCCCAACATCCCTCTAGCCTTACCTACTGCTGTAGTGGTCTGCTTGGATGATTTCAGGTCATCTGTGATGATGATGGCCAAGTCTCTTTCTTCCCTTGTGATTGCCAGCAACTCCCCTCTGAACCTATGGGTAGCTTCAGGGTTTCTCTTCCCTATGTGTATGATCTTGCACTTCTTTGTGTTAAACCCCAGTTGCCACTCTTCCGACCATTTTGCCAGTTTATCCAGATCTCTACTTATTCTGCCCATCCCATCTGGATCATCTACTCTGTTGCAGATCTTGCTGTCATCTGCAAACAGACAAACCTTTACGCTCCAGTCCGTCTGCAATGTCACTGATGAAGATATTGAAGAGAACTGACTCCAGGACTGATACCTGAGGTACCTCACTTGTGACTTGCATCTCTTCTGACTACGATCAGTAGTGTACTTGTGAGTAGGGCTTCAGTTAACTGCATTATGGAAGAATTTGACTTCCAGAAATATGGTAAAAACTTCCAAAAATTTAAGGGAAGGAAGTATTTGACTTCCAAATGGAGAAAAAGAAAATTAGGTGAATTCCAATTTTGGAGGCATGGAAGTCAAAAATGTTTGATTTTTTTTCTGAGTAAATACTTAATATTTTATATGAACACCCAAAACATTTATCTCTCAACAGCTTTGACTTCCAAAAATTGGCTGCAGGGAAGTATTCTAACTTTTAAAAAATGGAGATGACATCGGCTGGCTAGTGCAACGGCAGAGCTACCACTTGCCATCCAGATGACCTGGGTTTGGACCCCAAGTCTGGGACACATGATGCCGACCAGTGAGGTGGGGTTCTGGCATCTGTCTGAATGCCTCCTGTCTTAGGGAGGGATTGCATCCCCTTCTGCTGCACGACTGCCCCTGGTGGCGTGTTGTGTGAGAAGGAATAAGTGGTCCCTCTGGAGTGGTTTTATGTCAGGATGCAGCTGCTCACCTGGCAGGTGATGAGGAGGCATCACACTCCCAGAAGGGAGTTCAAGGGGTAGGGTGGGGCTCACCCACCCTCTGACGGCCCTGATAGGTGCTCTGCTGGGTCACTTCTTAGGACCACACCCTAGGGAGGGAAAAGGGAGGGGAGGGCTTAGTGTGGGGAAAAAATACCCCGGCAGCACCACCAGGTAGATGAGGCCACCCTGCCCTCTATTCCACAGTAGGGTCCTTCTGATTTCTCCCATGCCTTGCTGGCTCCTCCTCCCAGGTCTCAACCATCAAATAAATAGCCCCCTCTTGGCTTAGGGAATGGGGAGGATGGCATGCTGTGGGTTATAGTTGGGGTGTCTGTCTGGAGAGCAGAGGCTGGTGGTGTCTTGGAATATTGGAGGCCTCCTGTGGCAGGCAGAAGGCCTTGGGCAGGTAGAAGGAGGACTCCTACGGTGGACAGGTGGAAGAAGGACCTGACAGCTGTCAAGGAGAATCTGAGGCAAAAAGAGAAAGTAAAAAAAAAATGGAAATGACTCCTTATGAAAGACATACTTTTCCGAGCTGTTTGTGGCTGTTCAACTTACAGACCATTAAAATGTGCTATTAATGGAATTGTTTTAAGCTGTCTTATTGTTCTGTATTTTTGTGCATGGTATTTTGTTTATTGCTGATGTACTGGTACCAGTTGTTTCACCAGATGAAAAAAAAATGAAGTAAAATGAAATGTAGGAACCATGGACATTTTTGACTTCCACAGAAGGAAAAATGAACTGTACCTCTGCTTGTGAGTCATGCGGAGATATTGAAACTCAGTTTTAGATTAACAACACTGGGAGTCAGGGTATTTTAAGTTTTCAATTAGGGATGATCGGAGTCAGCTGATTCAGATTTATTTTTCGGATTTAGGAGTTTAGGAACTTCGAATCCTAATTTGATTCCATTTCAGATCCTAAAAGGACCTAAAATGATCATAAAAGGACCTAAAAATCAGATTTTGGATTCAGATTTGAAGCAGGAGCATAGCTGCAAGGGTGCAGGGGGTGCAGTAGCACCCGGGCCCACGAGGTTTGAGGGGCCCAAATCATCATTCTGATGTTTATTCAAAACTGGGAAGGGGCCCTGTAACATCGCCTTGCACCCAGGCTCACACCGAGCTAAGGATAGCACAGGGTGTTAGAGGGGGAGACAAAACCTTTTTTAGGTACATGAGAGAAAGGAGAAAGACTAAAGGAGGAATAGTAAGGCTAGCAGTTTTGGGAGGGGGACTAGTAAAGTAGGACAATAAGAAGGCAGAAGTCCTAAATAAATATTTCTGTTCCGTGTTCACTAGGGTGAATGCAGGGGACGGCCCAAACCTGCAAAGCAGTTGCACCCAGGCACCGGCGTAGACTCGACCCCCAAGGGACAAGTCTTGGAAGCTCTAAATAAATTAAAGCTGGACAAGGCCATGGGAACAGATGGGATTCACCCGAGTTCTCCAGGAACTGGGGAGTGTGATAGCAGTGCCCCTGGCGGAGCTGTTCACCAAATCACTGGAAAGTGGGACAGTGCTTGAAGACTGGAAAAGGGTGACAGTGGTCCCACTTCACAAATCAGGGAGCAGGGAGGAGGCTTGAAATTACCATCCAGTGAGCCTCACATCGGTGGCAGGAAAACTGATGGAGACACTGCTCAAGCAAAGAATAGCAGCATATCTGGAATCCAGCAGGCAACAGGACCCAAAACATCATGGTTTCACAGCTGGAATGTCGCGCCAGACAAACCTGGTTGACTTTTTTGACTGGGTAACGAAGGCAGTGGACCAAGGGGGAGTGGTGGATGTGGTCTGTCTGGACTTTAGTAAGGCCTTCAAATTGGTTCCACACAGAAGGCTGGTAAAGAAGCTGGACCACACTGGCGTACATAGAGAAGTGGTGGGTTGGGTGAGCAACTGGCCGAAGGGAAGAACACAACCGGTGCAAGTAAATGGAGTGATATCGATGGAGAGGGAAGTGATTAGTGGAGCGCCTCAGGGGTCAGTGCTGGGGCTCCTACTCTTCAATGTGTTCATAGCCGACATCGGTAATGGATTGGAAGGGAAGGTGTGTCTGTTTGCAGCTAACACCAAGATCTGCAACAGAGTGGACACCCCAGAAGGAGTCAAGAGCATGGAATCAGACCTGAGGAAACTCAAGGAGTGGTCAGACGCCTGGCGGTTGAAGTTCAATGCCAAAAAAGTGCAAGGTCATGCACTTAGGCAAGGGAACCCCCAAGGTGGGATACTACCTGGGAGAGGAGCAACTGGCATGCACCAACCAGGAGCAAGACCTAGGAGTCATTATATCAGGTGACTTAAAGGTGGGAAAGCAGTGCGAAAAGGCAGCGCTAAAGGCCGGTGGTATGCTGGGCTGCATAGGGAGGGGAATCATGAGTTGCAGAAGGGAGGTGGTGCTGCCACTTTACAGGGTGCTGACATGCACCCACCTGAAGTCCTACATACCGTTCTGGAGGCTGCACCTTAGGAAAGACATTAATAGGACTGAGACAGTGTAGAGGAGAGCCACAAAACCGATTCAGGGTCTGCATCAAATGGCATATGAGGATAGGTTGAGGGAGCTCAACATGTACTCCCTGGAACAGAAGAGGGAGAGGGGGGGACATGATTGAGACATTCAAGTATATTAAGGGTATAAATAAGGTAGGGGTGCAGGAGCTCCTTCAGGAGAAGAAAAGCATCAGAACTAGAGGACACGATATGAGGCTCAAGGGTGGGAGATTCAAGAGCACTGTTAGGAAGTTATTCTTCACTGACAGGCTGGTAACCCATGGAATTGCCTGCCCTGGGAAGTGGTGGAGGCCAAAATGGTAAACGGGGTCAAAAATGCCTGGGACAGGTAGAAAGGTATCATTTCACAGAAAGGATGGGGGGGGTGATAGTTACCCATATCGAACAGACTGGATGGATCTTGTGGTCCCTTTCTGCCATTAATTGCTATGTTTCTCTATTTCTATTCTAAATGCCTGTATAAAATAGGTGTCAAGATTCAGTTTAGGATTTTCGGACTGCAGATCTGAAAGTCTACATCCGAAAATGAGATCGGAATCTGACAAATCTAATTCCATTTGTCAGATTCCAAGTAATCCTATTTTCAATTGTAGCCCTTTGTTGGGGGTTGGGGGGTGGGGGAAGGATAAGACAGTAGGTATATGCTTTGGTGAAAAAAAAACATAAAACAGGTGTGGATGGGGTTAGCAGTATTGTCTGAGTGTGTCCTCTGTCCAGTTTCACGTCCCACAAAGCTAGCATCACTCCTAACATTCTTAGAACATTCATTGTTTCTATAGCCAGCTGCAGTTCAAGGAAAACAAGCTGTACACTCATCTTGAGATGGACTAATCAGTCATTTTCTGGTAAATGTGGAAGTCTCGCTGCAGCAAGACTTCCACAATATCCTGCACTGGTTCCAGTCCAACCAACTCAGGGTCAGCACTAAAAATAAACAGTGTCATTGACCTTTGGCACCAGCTAGAATCTGGACAGGCTCACTCCCCTCCCTGCCTTCTTCACGCTGGATGGTTTCCTCTTTCAAGTGCCTCGGCGTGTGGCTTGACTGTAGGCTTGGCTCCTCTGCCAGCATCGATGTTATCCACTCCAAGCTCCGCTCCAAGCTTGGAGCCTTGTATCATAACAAAGACTGACTATCCCCACAGGTCCGGCAGGAGCTATTTACCAAAATGGTGCTCCCGGTCTTTGAGTACACAGAATGTGGTTTATGGCACTGCCCCCCTCCTCTTCTCTTGCCAGACTGGGCACCCTCTGCAATGCCTTCTGCCACTTTGATACCACCTCCTCCCTCATACTCAAAACTTCTCCCTCTGCTCCTCCCTATCCATCTTCCACCTACCCACACCCCACCAGTCCCACTGTCCTTCCTTCATCTCCAAATACTGGTATGGGTCTCTACCATCCATCTTATTTAGCCACACTCCTCTCACCCCTTCCCTTTGCCTCCTAGTCCCTCCGCTCCAGGGGTCACCACACTTTCTCCCTCCGCACCCTCAGTTCTCTGCTGGGTAATCTGCCTTCTCCTGTTGCCTTCTCTCCCTCTGGAACCAGCTCTCTTCTCTCCCCCCCATTTCCTTAGGCACCGCTGAGTTCCTCCCTCCCCCCTCCGGCTCCTGTCAGCCCCCAACCTGACCTGCTCCGGTGCTCTTTCACCCCCACCATGGTCATCCCTGGGTCAGATCGTGTCACTGTAACTGCTAGACTTAATTGTTGCAACCTGCTTTGTCAGATTCACTGGGTATTAGTGCTGCTCATAGTTCCATTTTCGGTTCACCCTTTATTGTTATTTGCAGTTGTGAAATTGCTCACTGCACATTATCCTTGAAATGTTTTTTGCTGCTGTTTATGACTTTATGATTTACTGTACTCCTGTTCACTTTTTCCTGGGTCGTACCTGGACACGAGCCTTGGCTTAGTCTGCCTTTCCTAGTTACCAATTTTCAAATAAATAAGATGTTTTTGTTATCCACAGGAAACTTCGTGTGGCTTACTTACCGAAGTGCACTTTTACAAAAAAAAAAGTCACAATACAATCATTTATTTATATTGATTTCTTTAAATTTGTATCAGACAGAAGACGGGACAGCCCCATGGAATACAATATCTTGTTTTTGTGGAGGTCCTTTGGCTCAGCAGGGCACAACCGTTTATAGTACAGCACAATGTATATACTGTATAAATGCTAGTTTCAAAAGGCGCACATACAGATACGGTTCTAATTGCACAAGGAAGCTCATGGCAACAGCAGAACACACATCGTTTGTACAACAGCAGAACACACATTATTTGTACAACAGCTAAGAGGATAAAAGTGAATAGTTATTTAGGGTTTCCCACTTATGTGTGTTATTGTTGTCCTAATTAAATATTCATGAGCCTACCAAGGATCCTGATTGACTACCAGATTGGTCAACTCATTAATGTCTCAGAAATTACCAATCCAACTCCCAGCTAATGCTGTGTGGCTCTCAACTTCTTCAGCGTAAGATGTACTGGCGCTAAACTGCCCACTTCACACCACTCTGTAGCAAAGCAAAATGGAAAATAAGCTTAAAAAAACTCCAAAAATGAAGGTTGTTATTGCAATTAGACTTATAGTTGCAGTAACTACCTGAATGCTGGTCATTTCTTTGGATTAATGACTGGTTGGAGGGAGGTGGCCGACGCTGTGCCTCCGGCTACCCATCCCCCAAAGGGTCATTAATCTCTCAGAAATGACCAGCTTGCCCGCTTGTCAGCACAGGAGTAGGACTACTACTCAGTAATGCTGGAGACCCTTTTAGAAATGAGCATGGGTCCCTGGCAGCTGGTCGGTGGGGGGGAGGATTGAGTATCCCTATGATTGCTCTCCTCCCGTCGGGTGGGGGGATCCTGCTTTTCGCCACATGACTGCCACATGGTGGGGCCAGGTGATAGCACTGGCTAGAGTAGCAGAAGGGGTAGGGCTGTTGATGGATGATGACATGCAGGTGTACTGATGCGCGTGTGTGTCGTTTGTGTGGACACCTTGGGGAGGAGAATGCCCTTGCCTGGTCCAGCACTCCCGTCCCCACAAGCATCATGCAGCTGATGTGGCAGGCCACCTATGACGGGTGGGGGGGGAGCTGCCACAGGAACCAGGGGATATGGGAGCACAAAACAAAAGGTGGAAAAAAAAAAAGAAGTCACCAGCTTCTCGGTCATTAGTGCTTAAGCATTTCACACAAATAAGTAACTATTATGGGGTGGATAAGATGGTGATTTAGGTGGGAAAGCTTCTGCTGTGTGTTCTAATCCTTGAGCTGTTCAAGCAGCATGCAGCAGTTGGGGGTGCTGTCAAAGGGGAGAGGGGTCTAGCTGTTAAATTCTGCTGGGCTGGGGAAGAAGAAGACCTGTTTGCTGATGTCTTTAGTCAGTTGCCCCAGCTGATCTTAATGAATGGGGATAGGAACAGGGGTGAAGGGGGACATAAGGTACGTGGATACCGGGGGCTGGGGAAGTGATAAACTAATGGAGAACTGGGCACCAATGATAGTCCCTGTTGCAGGCAGTGGGGCTAGCTATACAACAGCCAGCGGTGCATCTTTCAGTAGCTGCAATAACTAACCTCATCATCATCACACCTAAGAGCTGTATTGACTTCTGTTTAATTCAGGTGAGAAGAGAGGCTGTTGTAAAAGACATCCAGCCTGTGCAACGTGGCTTTAGGAACGGGGCAGTACACCACAGCTCCATAGTCTAGCAGAAGCAACAGTAAGTAATTATCTTGTTACTGGCTTTTAATGTGAAAGAATTAAAGCTATTGCTGACTCTGTAGAGGGCTCCTAGCCTGGGAAAGTCCACATCATTGACAGGATCTGCATGTTTCTGGTAAGTAAGTTGGGGGTGCAGGTATTTGAAGGTGATGGTGAGGAAGGTGCCCAGTTTTTAGGTTTGTGGGTAGGATGCTGAAGACCATGGTCTTGGTCTTCTAGGCACGGAGAATCAGCTCATTTTCACTTAGGCAGGATTCCACTGCCACAGTCCATTTAGAGTTGATTTTCACACTGGCCAGTATGGAACCACATGCGGTAATAGAGGATTGTTGTGGGGGGAATAGGTTGTCAGCGAACACTGAGAAAAAGTATGGGTCTCATGCTCCAGCACTTTCTCTCCTTGGCATAAAAGTTAACAAAGACTTAGCAAAACTGTTAGCATACAAAGACATCGAGGGTACCAGTGCTACTTGCAAAGATATGAATAGAGGACATGCCCCCCATTTAGTGATGTTAATGTTATGTGAAACTGGATGTAACAAATATGTCTGAATTACGGATCTACCTGTATGTGGTGGGAATTAACTTACAATTAAGCTGAGTAAAACAAGCATTTGTCAATGCTGAATGTTGATTGCTTTGGTTCGTTGAGCTCGCTCAGTACCCTTCTGTCACTCGCTCGTTCTGTTTCTCCTGGTGCTGCAGGCTGCCCTTTTATACTGGGCTCCTGCCTGCTTTGGCACCTTTTTCTGCCCACAAAGAAATCAGCAGCTGTCCTGACAGAGCTCCGTTGAGGTGGCTAACTCCCCTGCTGTCACTCGCTCGTTCTGTTTCTGCCGGTGCTGCAGGCTGGCCTTTTGTACTGGGCTCCTGCCTGCATTGGCACATTTTTCCACCCACAAAGAAATCTGCAGCTGTCCTTACAGAGCTCTGTTGAGGTCGCTCACTCCCCATCAGTCACTCACTCGTTCTGTTTCTCCCGCCGGTGCAGGCTGCCCTTTTGTACTGGGCCCCTGCGTGCATTGCTGCCTTTTTCTCACCACAAAGAAATCCGCAGCAGTCTCAACAGAGCTCCGTTGAGCTCACTCACTCCCCCTCTGTCACTTGCTCATTCCATTTCTGCTGACACTACAGGCTGGCCTTTTGTACTGGGCTCCTGCCTGCATTGCCACCTTTTTCTGCCCACAAAGAAATCTGCAGCAGTCATGATAGAGCTCCATTGAGCTCGCTCACTCCCCCTCTCTCACTTGCTCATTGTGTTTCTCCCGGTGCTGCAGGCTGCCCTTTTGTACTGGGCTCCTGCCTGTGTTGGCACCTTTTGCTACCCAGAAATAAATTTGCAGCTGTCCCGACAGAGTTCCTTGAGGTCACTCACTCCCCCTGTCTCACTCGCTCATTCTGTTTCTCCTGGCGCTGCAGGCTGCCCTTTTGTACTGGGCTCCTGCCTCTGTTGGCACCTTTTTCTGCCCATGAAGAAATCTGCAGCAATCCCGACAGAGCTCCGTTGAGCTTGCTCACTTCCCCTCTGTCACTTGCTCATTCCGTTTCTGCTGGCGCTGCAGGCTGCCCTTTTGTACTGGGCTTCTGCCTGCGTTGGCACCTTTTTCTACCCACAAAGAAATCAGCAGCTGTCCTGACAGAGCTCCATTGAGGTCACTCACTCCCCCTGTCTCACTCACTCATTCTGTATCTCCTGGTGCTGCAGGCTGCCCTTTTGTACTGGGCTCCTGCCTGCATTGCTGCCTTTTTCTGCCCACAAAGAAATCTGCAGCAGTCACGATAGAGCTCCATTGAGCTCGCTCACTCTCCATCTCTCACTCATTCTGTTTCTCCCACCGCTGCAGGCTGCTCTTTTGTACTGGGCCCCTGCATGCATTGCTGCCTTTTTCTGCCCACAAAGAAATCTGCAGCAGTCCCAACAGAGCTCCATTGAGCTCACTCACTCCCTCCCCCTCCCTCATTCTCTCATTCTGTTTCTCCTGGTGCTACAGGCTGCCCTTTTGTACTAGGCTCCTGCCTGCATTGGCACCTTTTCCTGCCTACAAAGAAATCCGCAGCAGTCCTGACAGAGCTCAGTTGAGCTCGGTCTACTACCCCTCTCTCACTCGCTCAAGCCTAATCTGTCCCAAACACTGATTTCCAACAGTGATTGTGGTATTCTGCGCTGGAACCGCTAAAACACATTTTGGCCAGAACGTGAAAAATGTCAGCTGTACTGTTCATAAGAAGGTGTGAAAAAAATGCCAGTGTTGAAAATCTGGCGTGAAAATATTACTAATTTGCAAAATTACAAGGGTGCGTGGAAACTACACAACGCACGCTCGTAACACAGTCATTTTATGGAGTTTCATCACAAAATTTTCAACATAGGCATTTTAGGACCTCTGCTCATGAACAGTGTCACTGTGATTTTCTTAATGTGTCCCGAACACTGATTTCCCACAGCGACCACACTATTCTGCGCCGGAAGAGCAAAAACACATTTTGGCCAGGATGTGAAAAATGACAGCTGCACTGTTCATAAGGAGGTCCAGAAAAATGGCAATGTTGAAATCCGGAATGAAAACATTGTAAAGTTGTGAAGTTACGAGCGTGCATGTAACCCGTGCAACACATGCTCGTAACATGCTCATTTTATGGACTTTTGTCACAAAATTTTCAACATAGGGATTTTAGGACCTCTGCTCATGGACAGTGTCACTGTGATTTTCTTAATATGTTCTGAACATGGATTTCCCACAGTGACCGCTCTATTCTGCACCGGAACTGCAAAACGCATTTTGGCCAGGATGTGAAAAATGACAGCTGTACTGTTCATAAGAAGGTGTGTAAAAATGGCAATGTTGAAAATCTGGAGTGAAAATATTGCAAATTGGTGAAGTTACGAGTGCGCGTAGCAACTGCGCAACGCACGCTCATAAAACAGTCATTTTTTTGATTTTTCCCACCAAATTTGCAACATACACTTTCTGAGACCCCACCTCATGAACACTGGCACTGTCATTTCGCTAATCGGTCCTGAAAGGTGATTACGCACAGTGACCGCGAAATCACCTTTCGGGACTGATTAACATCATGACAGTGACTGAATTCATGAGGAGGGGGCCCAATAACCCCATGTTGAAAATTTGGTGCCAAAATTCCAAAAAATGCCTCAGATATGCAAAAAAGTTGAAAAAGCCCTATTTATGCCAATATACAGCTTACCGGCATTTCCTCAGTTCGGGGTCGGCTTTGAAGAGTGCAGACGTGTTCCCAGTCCAACGAAGATTGTCGTACCGGACTCCAGAGGTAAGTATGGGGTGAGGAGGGTGTGGGGAGGCAGGGTGCGCAGTGGGTGGGTGTGGGTTGTGGGAGGGGCCAGGGAGACTGCGAGAGACAGTTTTCTTTTTTACAGGTTTAACCAAGAAAAAACAAACATTGCAGGATGTTTTTTTCTTTACAGGGCATTGGTACACTGGCGGGGCTCCCAGCATGCCACCTGAATGTTTTGGGGGCTTTAGCTGACAGGTGACTGGGCACTCCCATCGGCACAAGGGGCATTGGGCATGCTGGGGTGGGCTCCAGCGTGCCACCTGAATGTTTGGGGGAGTGGCTGTAGCTGACGGGGATTGGGCACCCCATCAGCACATATTCAGTGCTGGGGGACTAGAGCCGAGGGGATTGAGCACTTCCTTGGCATAAACCGACCGTTTTGGTGGGGGCCATTATGCCGATGGGGGTGGGCTTCCTTGGTAACCTGAACTCGTCGCGGGGACTGCAGCTGGCGGGATTAGAGGCCCCAATCGGCAAACACACACACTGTTGTGGGGGGGACATGCTGCGAGGGGCACTGGACGCCCCCTCGGCACTGGGGGCTCATTAATATTGTTTGTGAACACGGCGGCAAACTGCCACCATATTCACAAACAATATTACAGTACCAACATTCCGCCCAGCAATGACGAGTTGCTTCCTCTTTGCAGCGGAATGGCTGATGCTGCAATGACGAGGCGGCCCCTGATTGCAGTGGCTGAAACGTTTCAAGGTGGTGGAACACTGGCTGAACTAGTGTCAGCAGCAGCGTGCCACCCCATTGGGGAAAGCGGGCCAAGCCTTTAAAGGCTGTGGGGGCACTGGTCACAACAGTGCCGTGCCTTCACAACCTGCTTCTGGCAAGCTGTAGCAATATGTTTCTTACGCATGTGCACAATCAGCATAAAAAAAGGATCCAGAATAGATGCATGCCTGAGACATATCCTGATTTAGGAGCTCAGAAAAGGCACAGCTAAGAGCAACTATCACCATGCACCCATCTAGGTAATTTGCAAATTATGAGGGTTAATCCCACTCCTCTTAGTTTCTGGAGGAAAATTTGGTGCTCCACCAGGCTGAAAGCTTTGGTCAGGTCGATGTAGACTGCCCCAGCGATGTGACCTTTCTCTCCAGCCTAATGGATTTCACTTGTCAAATTAAACATTCATTAACCCTCACACTCCTGGTGTAGCACTAGTTGTAATCTAGACTATGGGGTCTGTAACCCTACCCCCAAAATGCTCTTGAGGTTATGTAGCAAGAATAATGACTAGAGCCATACAGAATGCTGAGTCCGGCTGGCAAAAACCATGCAGAATGGAAATTCTGCTTCCTAATTATTTTTGGAATTTCTTTTGTTAATTCCATGGAATTCCAAAAAGCATCCAAGGGCCCTGTCACAAAGCCTAGGGCTGAAGTGTCACTGAACAGCAGGGTCTCTGCCACTGAACCTAGGGCTGAAGTGTCACAGAGCACCAGGGTCCCTGCCACAGAACCTAGAACTGAAGTGGCACAGAGCACCACGGGCCCTGCCACAGACCTTAGGGCTGAAGTGTCACGGAGCACCAGGGGACCCTCCACAGAACTTAGTCTGAAATGCCATGGAGACCCAGGGGCTCTGCCACTGAACCTAGGACAGAAGTGCCACAGAGCACCAGGGGCCCTGCCAAGAACGTAGGACTAAAGTGTCATAGAGAACTACGGGACCCTGCCACAGAACTTAGAGCTGAAGTGCCACATAGCATAAGAGGCTCTGCCACAGACCTTAGGGCTGAAGTGTCACAGAGAACCTGGGAACCCTGCCACAGAGTGTAGGGCTGAAGTGCCATAGGGCATCATGGGCTCTGCCACAGAAATTAGGGCTGAAGTGCCACAGAGCACCAGAAGCTCTGCCCCCAAACCTAGGACTGAAGTGCCACAGAGCACCTGGTGCCCTGCCACAGAACTTAGGGCTGAAGTGCCAGAGAGCACCAGAGGCCCTACCATAGAATGTAGTGCAGAAGTGCTACAAAGCACCAGGGGCCCTGCCACAAAACTTAGGGCTGAAGTGCCACAGAGCACCAGGGACTCTACCGCCAAACCTTGGGCTGAAGTGTCACAGAGTACCAGAGGCCCTGCCACAGAATCCAGAGCTGAAGTGCTACAGAGTATCAGGGACTCTGCCACCAAACAAAGGACTGAAGTGCCACAGAGTGCCAGGTGCTCTGCCACAGAATGTAGGGCTGAAGTGCCACAGAGAAGCAGGGGACCCTGCCACAGAATACAGGGCTTGAAGTGCCACAGAGCATCAGGGGCTCTGCCACTGAACCTAGGGTAAAGTGCCCCAGAGAAGCAGGGGATCCTGCCACAGAGCACCAAAGGCTCTGCCACTGAACCTAGGGCTAAAGTGCCACACAGCATCAGGGGCTGTGCCACAGAACATCGAGCTGAAGTGCCAGAGAGCACCAGGGGCTCTGCCACTGAACCTAGGACTGAAGTGCCACAGAGCAGCGGGGCCCTACCAAAGAACTAAGGGCTGAAGTGCTGCAGAGCACCAGGGACTCTACCACCAAACCTAGGGCTGAAGTGTTACAGAGTACCAGGGACTCTGCCACAGAATCCAGGGCTGAAGTGCCACAGAGTACCAGGTGCTCTGCCATAGAATGTAGGGCTGAAGTGCCACAGAGAAGTAGGGAATCCTGCCACAGAACTTAGGGCTGAAGTGCCAGAGAGCACCAAAGGCTCTGCCACTGAACCTAGGGCTAAAGTGCAACAGAGCATCAGGAGCTGTGCCACAGAACATTGGGCTGAAGTGCCACAGAGCACCAGGGGCCCCTGCCACAGAACATAGGGCTGAAGTGTCACAGAGCACCAGGGGCCCTGCCACAGAACGTAGGGCTGAAGTGCCACAGGGCACCAAGGGCCCCACTGCAGAACCTAGGGCTGAATTGCCACAGAACACCAGTGACTCTGCCACTGAACTTAGGGCTGAAGTGTCACAGAGCATCAGGGGCTCTGCCACAGAACCCAGGGCTGAAGTGCCACAGAGCACCAGGGGCCCTGCCACAGAACTTAGGGGTGAAGAGTCACAGAGCACTGGGGGCCCTGCCACAGAAAATAGGGCTGAACTACCACAGAAAACCGGGGGCCCTGCCAAACAACTTATGGCTTAAGTATCACAGAACACCAGGGACTGTGTCACCAAACCTAGAGGTGAAGTGCCACAGAGGACCAGTTACTTTGCCACAGAACCTTGGGCTGAAATGTCACAGAGCACCAGGGGCTGTGCCACTGAAACTAAGGCTGAAGTTCCACAGGAAACTAAAAGCATTGTATATTACTCACAAACAGTTCTGAACTGATGGCTGACTAAGATTGTTCCACTACCACCCCCCAGACCCTCTTGTTGCTTACTCTAAGTGCAGAGGGCAGTTTATGAACAGATATTTCCTTTGTTCAGCAAACGATTGTAGACCTCAAGTGATGCTATGGTTATTGTTATTTTAATACTCTTTTCCCCCAGCAGTGGGGTATTGCTTACAATACCAGTGATCCGGATTTGGGAATGAGCCTGGGACATGGGAGGGTCAGCTGGGGAAGAAGGAAGAGAGCATCCCAGAGGATCCTCCCTCTCTGGGAAGGGAGGCTGACTAGCTATGCTCTTCCACTACCCTCTGGGGGACTACAAGGGAAGTGCAGATGGGGCAGCAAGGGAGGGTAGGATGACTGCCAGCTCTGTGTGGTGCCATGCAGCTGCGTACTTGCACATGTATTGAAATCCTTGCATGCAACACACCTTGGGGAGTGATGTATGTGGGAAAATGTTCCCTGCAGCTGCAGCATGACGCCTGGTGCACTTCGGATTCATGCAGCCCATTGTACCCCTCATTACTCATATGGGTCTCTGAAAGAGGGGATCCTGCCTTCAGCCGCACCTTGGGGACAAGTCGGGGGTTGGAAGGTGAGGGTCGCAGTTGTGGGTGATGAGCTGGGTGGTCACCTGGGATCAAAGGGGTAAGCAGCACTGGGAGGAAAAAGTACAGATTAAAAATAAATACGCAGTGGCCAGGTAGTGCAGTGGCAGTTTGCCCGCTCGCTACTGCAACAACCTGGGCTTGGGAATGGGCTCTGATTGCAGGTGGCCAGCTGGGAGAAGGAGTGCCGAGCATCTCACTGGGATGTTCTCCTCCTTCAGGGAGGGGGTGGACTCCATCCTTTGCTGCTTGACTGCCACCAAGAAGGGGCTAGGTGGCAGCACATGCAAAGATTGCCTCAGGCATTGTGGGACTGCTGCAGATACCAATGTGTGCTGCACACTACTGCAGACGCACATGTCACATCATTGTATGCTAGCAGTCCCTGGAGGGGAAAACTGGTTGAAAATCACTGCAGCCGCAGTATGGAAACTTGTTCCTTATGGGCCCCATACTGTCGACCAGGCACCCTCCTGCTCCCAACGGAGAGAACATGCCTCGTGGAGGATCTTACCACGGGGAGGGGGTAGCCACAAGGGAACTTGGAGATTGGTGTAAGTACCTTGGGACTGCGGGTGACAGGGCTGAGGGTAGGTGGTCAGATGTGGGCTGCCTAACAGATCAGGAGTAGAAATGATAGAGTGAAAAAAAATACTCTTTTTTTTGCCAGGAAGTAAAGGAAGCTAACAGGAAAGCCAACTTCCCCTACAGGTGGTCCAACCAACAATGCCCCCTCTCCAAGCTTTGAGTCCCACCTGGTGGCTTCCCTTTCCATTCCCTCCTGGCATGCAGTAGGTGGATCGTGTGTGTGTGTGTAAACCACAGTGTGCCAAGATAGGACAGGGTGGGAGCAATAAGGCATGGTGGGGGTGCAGGACTAGTACCCCCGATGAGGCAGGAGTCAATGACAGAAATGTAACAAAAGAAAAAACTCTTTTTATATGGAATTTTGTAACACAGGGTTTTTTTTTTGTGGCAGGCTGGCTGGGTCCTGTCCCTTAGCACCGAATAAGTTTCAAAACAGGAAGCATAATTTTTTTATGAATAACATCTCCTCAGTGTTACCACACCCCAGAAACTCATCCTGTACTAATCAGCAAAGAACACAAAACATGAAAGGGAAGTGTATGACAAAACAACGACCCATCCACAGCTTCCTAGTTTGAAATTAATGTAGCCGAAGTGGAGTTAAAAAAAAATGCATTCCAAATTAATTTAAAAAAAGAGCAAGATTACAGTTTGTTGGATACAAAACAGGGTGGCCAAGATTGTATAGGTATCAGTATGACTTCGAACTCGCTTTTTTTTTCATTTTTTGTTGACCATTTTCCAAAAAGTGGCCAAAAATTTAATGCAAACAAAATTAAGGGAGTCGATCTAGTGGTGTGGCAGCCACATGGGATACTGAGGTTTGGGTGTGTGAGTCCAGAAATATGTCTATTTTTCCATGACTTACCCCTCATGTCAGGGTCGCAGCCACATGGGATACTGGGGTTTGGGTGTGTGAGTCCAGGAATACATTTATTTCTCATGACTTACCCCTAATGTCAGGGTAGTGGGGACTTGCTCTTGCCCTCCCCCAAAGCAGGATCCAGTCTGTCCCCGTGGGTGGTGCATGGCCTGCTGGAGGGCTGTCCATAGTCCCATTTTGGGAGGGATTTTTTTCCTCCATTTGTCTTTTTTTTTTTCCATTGTTAGCCCCTGGGGCATTGACGTGCAATAACGAGGAGTGTCGGTCAATGTCCAATGCCCTTCTGGGCCTCCTGGCTGCCTTGACACCCAGCCTACACAAGGTGTCAGGTGCATTATGGGAGGCCCCACCCCCGGTAGAGGAGAGCAGTTCCTTGGATGTTCAGTGCTCTCAATCTCTGACTGATTTCCAGCGACTCACGTCCACTCCGGGATCCAGGTTTCCAACGTGGCAGGCAGTAGCACTACAGCCATGCCACCACGATGGCTTGAATCCTGGAATACCTACCTGAAAGTGGTGGGGAGTCTGGGCACATCACAGAGGTCACGTGCATGGTTACTAGGGAGAGCCTGGCACAGGCCTCTGGTATTCATGCACCCCCAACTGCTGGCTGATTACCTAGTGGTATTTGTGTCAGATGTGTGCAGCCCACAGCTCACTGGCCCTTGTGGGTGGAGGAAAGGTGTAGCTGTTGTAACCCTCGATAACTGGGGCGGGTGATAGGCAAGAAAAGGAAGGCAAAATTTACAACAAAAATAGCAATAAAAAAGAATGATGTGGGGAGGTACAGATCTTCAATTTAAACAAAAGTTAGAATTGGAGGTTAACACAAATCCCACATGAAAATCCCTTTCTCCATTTATATTACATTGTTTATTTTGGATAGCCCAACTGAGCTTCAGTATCTCATTTTCCATGAGGGCTTACTTTTTTATTACCCATTTTACAGCTGGATGGACTGAAGTACTGAGAGGTTAAGTGGCTTGCTCAGGGTCACCACACAAAGTGTACAGTATGTGGCTGTGGTAGGATTTGAACCTGGGTCTCCTGGCTCCCCTGCCATCTCTCTAACCACCAGACCATGCTGCTTCAACAGTGGTCTCCAGTAACATGTAACCTAGCTAAATAATGACCGCAGTACTGTGGTCCATGTGACAAAGTCTGATGACTAAAGTAGCAATTACAAAAATGAGAGATGATCAGAGAAGGCATTACCCATGGATAATGACTGCAGTGTGGCTACTTGCCTGAACAGCAGTGAGGTCAGCCTAATATTCCCGCTCACCAAGGTCGTGCAAGATGATGTTATTATTATTATCAGATTTCAAATGATAGAAAAATGTAAGAGAAAGGAAATGATTCACAACATGCAAGAATATGATAGCAAATGAGTGAATGTGGAGAGTTGGGGGAAAAATAGGTTACTTACTTGTAACTATAGTTCTGTTATTAGTATTCAGTTCACATCCACACTTGGGCAGTCTTCCACTGAGCATGCTAAGTCACTAGAACAGGCTTTAAGCTTGACTTCTCCAACTACCCAACCACGTGGCCCTACAGCTTTGCCCCCCACCCCCATACTCTCTGATATGCACACTGCAGGTATCAGAAGCAAGCCTTGCCTGGGGAGGTCCGGTGGGTTGTGTGGATGTGAAATATGGTACTGGGTCATTATAGCGTGGACAAAACCGGACATGAAATAGCACGAATGGCTATACAGTGAGAGGGGTTTTCACAGCGTGCAGTAAGAACCGTTCCGCTGTACGCTTTCATGCAGGAAAGTGAAGGACACTGCTGGGGCAGTGCCTTGCCAAGCCAGTCCCCTGGTGGAGTGGCTAGAGCACCTGCCTCCGGTGGTCTCAGGGATCTGGGGCTGCGGTTCAGTTCTCCCCAGGTCCCACAGTAATGCTGCCTTTTTTTTGTGTGCAAAAAGCATGATTTTGCCCCACTCCATGATTTCTTCATTCCCCGAAGTCCACGACCCCCCAGAGTTGATTATAATAAGTCTGGGGGTGTTGGGAGCAAAGCCCCCCCCCGGGTGCAAAGTCCTCCGCAAAAACAAAGATAATCCTCTGGTGTGCACTGTTGTTTTCTGGTCGGTGCGTTGTGTCAACGTTATTTTGCCGGATGCTGATTTGTGTGCAGCATTCTACATGTGTGCAGTTTTGACCATGATATTATGACCCTGTGCCTAAAATACATATAGTAGAACTATGGTTGCAAGTAAGTAACCTGTTCTTCTAAGTACCTATTCAGTTCACTGTCCAAACTGAGACAGAGTCCCCCTAGCAGTCCTCGGGGTTGGGGGGTACAAGGTGTGCACCATGAGTTTTTAGGCAAATGGAGACTGGAGGACCCAAAAGTAACTTCCCAGTGACTCTGTGCTGTATGCTGTTGCTGTATTAAGATATGAAATTGTGTATATCAGACCAGGTTGTCAGCACTACAAAATCTTTGTGATGGGGCTGTACCTGGTACCTGCAATAGATGACAGTAGTATGTCTGGTGAAGTGACCCCTTAACGCATCAGTGGGCACCCTCCCAGCCAACTGGTAACACAGAGCGATGCAGGATGTGATCCACCTGACAATGGTCTGTTTGCATGTCAGTCTACCTAGCACAGATTCAGGACAGTAACAAACAGCAGGAAAGTCTCATCATGAAATTCTGTAGTATGCTCATGGTAAAAGAATAGAGCCCTGCGGACATCAAGCGTGTGTAGCATCCGCTCAGCATCTGAAGTATGAGACTTCATAAAGAACACAGGAAGCAACTCAAGGTCTGGCTCAGGCTGAACTCAGAAACCATCTTGGGTAGTCAGCTCAGTGGTGCTGAGGGTTGAGGTGCTGGACGCCACACTTTGCGCCACACCAGTGACCCGGATTTGGGAACAGACTTAGGCTGGTGGGGGTTGGCCGGGAAGGGACAGGATCAAGCATCTGAAGGACTGCCTTCCTCTCCCAGGGAGTGAGGCTTGTCAACCTGGCCTCCCATGTGGATAGTATATGTGCAGTCAATCTTGGGGGGGGGCAAGAAGCTGGGCATTCCCAAATTTTGAGTGTGGGACTTAAAAGTGCAGGAGCAATAAGAAAGGCCATCCCAGGTGAGGCATACCTCTGCAGGATGTCCATTAATGAGCAGGTTCCCATCTTCTGGACCTCCTCCAGGGGACTGTCCAGAGGTCAGGACATTCTGTCCAGTAACGAGGTGAAGGAGTAAAGGTCCCCCGAGGCAGGCCTCTCTGTTGGTAAGGCTCAAATAGCACAACACTGGAACTGCAAGGAAGCAGAAGTAGCAGTCACAAGTTGAATGGGAAAGCAGATACTGAGAGAAAGAGGTGACCACAGCCCAAGAGGCAGTGGGAAGCTGTCAGCAGGCTGGGAGACTGTCAGCTGCATTGCAGCCAGCAAGAAAACAGGCATCCAACAGATGGCTAGGCATACACACTGAAGAAGTGCTCAGCGGTGGGGGCGAACATCGTTTGCAGCCCCACTGGGAAACAGGCTAGCAAAACAGCAGCCCAAGACCATCTCACAAGCAGCAGCAGGCTTTCACTACTCACTCTTTGCTAATGAGACAGGCTAAAAAGAGTGGAAGATACACACTGTTGGCTGTGAGAAGATCACAGGCTGTTGTATGAATTGGAAGTTATGGAGGGATAATTAAAAAAATCCTAAAAATTAAGGTAACTGAAAAAAAATTATTTAAAGCCTCAAAAGCTTAAATGGGTGATACCTATTGCCTGGGGAAGGTTCCTTATTTGTACTGTTCTCCTTTAATTACTGTTATAGCTACAGTATATTTGCAATTGAAAAAAAAATGTAAAAGAAGTCACTATTAATAATATTGCTTACTCTGTAAATAGCAAGCAAATTAGGTACAGACTGGATTATGAGAGCAGGGTTTGCAGTTTTGATCTGACAGGGTGAGAAAACTGACTTCTGAATTTTGGTATCACTATGACAGAAAAGAAAGCGTGAGATATAAAACAAGTGTGAGAGAGAGAACGAGTGAGTGAGAACAGAGAGACAGTGACAGAAACCAAGAGAGTGAGTGAATGAGAAGAGAGTGAAAGAATGACAGAGTGAGTGAGTGAGTGAGTGAATTAGAGAGAACAAGAGAGAGTGCATAACTGTGAGTGAGTGAGTGAACAAGAGAGAGAGAGTGAATGAAAAACAAGAGTGAGAGAACAAGACAAAGTGGCAGACAGAACAGGAGTGAGAGAGAACAAGAGAATGAGGGCAACCAAGAAAGTAAGAGAGAACAAGGGAGAAAGAAAAAGCAAGAGAACGAGCGACTGCATGAGAACAAGAGAGAGACAGAGAGAGAGAGGGAGAGAAAGAGAGAGGGGGAGGCAATGAGGAACTTAGCCTAGAATTTGTTTCGTGAGTGGAGTGTACCGCTTCCTTTTACCAGTTCCTTTACTTTAATTCATATAATGCACATCACCTTCACACTGCCTTCCAGGGCTGCCTACTTCCTTCCCTGCAAAATGTAGAGAGCGCTCTCTGCTTGAAGTCATAAGCTTTTGATATGCTTACAGTAGAAGCTCCCCCCTCAACCAGCAAACTGACAATAACCACCACATCAATAGCTGTCTGGTTTTTCTTCTGCATCCTTCTGCCTAAAAAAGAAAATACCTCTTTATTCCATATTTTAGATGAGATCACGAATTGTTTAAAGAATAAATACGCCCATGTGGAACAGCCAGTACTGTAGCTGAAGGTGTCGGAAATACTAAATTCAAATTACTATTCTTGGTTAACTTCCCAGGGAAATTTGAAGAATGAGTAAAGATGTTTGTGATTCATTTTTTCTCCTTTCAGTACTGCTTTTAAGTGAATATTTTCCGCTGAGAAAAAGGTAGAAGAAAGAAATGAAGACTACCACACAAATTTAACACATAACATGCTGCTTCACAAATGTTCCCCTAACATTCAGTCTTTTTTGAGTCACTCTCACTTAGGAAAAGTGCCCTCCAGTGACTAGTCTATAAAGGAACTGGAGGGGTGAACTTTAAGATCAGGGGAAATGTACACTGTCTGGTACACCCTAGAGTCAGCTGGATTTCAAATTATGATTGACTTGCACAACTTCTGACTGACTTTTTAAACTAGTTGCAAATTCATGACCTCAGCTAAGTAAAGAAAATTCAACTGATCTTTTTTCTCCGTCTTAACCTGGTATCCTTATTATATGTTATTGACTCATCTTACTTGTAACCAAATGACCATAAGCTGTATCATTGCTTTCTACTTCTTTGTAATATGTGCGCACTGTATTCTCACATATTGCCTTGCTGTTATTATGCTGTTGTGCCCACAGTATTTCCCCCTCATTTTGCCCATGCTGTCAACTTGTATTTGATATATTGTCTTTGTACCATTATGTTGTATTCTCCCGGGTCGTTCCTGAAAATAGGCATAATACTTGTCTAGTGTACTTACCCGGTAATCAAAAGCTAAATAAATAAACAATTTGGAGCAATGTCCTGGGTGCCTCGGAGGCAACTTTAGTGACAGGGATGCCCCATGAATCAAGCAGCAATACTCTTTGCACTACTCACATACTCTGCTGTAACTCAACACTCAAGTTTAACTGCAAGCCATCTTGTTTGGCGGTCCTTCAGTACCACTCACCTCAATACAAATGTCTTGAGGTGAGTGGTGTGGTGCCGTAGTTGTTAGGGAATAGACCAGCACAGCATCCGTCATAATAGAAGATCGCAGGCTTATACAAAATAAAATAAAGTAAGTTAGTAGTGAAAAAAAAATATATATATATTGCGGCCAAAAAGCCTAATCGGGAGGTATAGTTTTGGGGGTGTGGGGGGGTCGGTATTAAAGGACTGCCTTCCTTTAACATAAAAGTGAAGAAAGAATTTGACAAAAAATGGTGATGTGTACATTTTGGAACTCTATATCTCCACAGCTGCACATCCAACAGAAACAGAACGTGACTCATCAAGAGACCCTCAGTCTCTGATGGTGCATACCAAACTTCATGCAAATTGCTAGAATGGCTACGAAGTTATTAAAGTACGATGTGCAATCAAATCCTGTTTTTCGATCAAGAAATCTTATTTCTCATGGTACATCTAACTTTTCCCATAGGAAATAATGGGACATTTTGAAATTTAATAACTTTTGAACAGATTAATATGTTTTCACCAAACCTTCAAAAAGCACATCTGTGACCCAACACCTATATACCCTGAAAATTTCAGAACAAAACCCCAAGTCGTTTTTACGCAGCAGTGTGACAAAGAATTTGACAAAAAGTGGTAATTTGCAAATGTTTTGAAACTGCGTTTCTCCACACAAGCACATCAGACAGGAACGAAACTCTCCACATCAAAAGATCTTTGCTCCCCGAAAGCGCATTTATGAAAATTTTACTGGGTGTAGGAGGAAGCATTGGTGGTAAGTCAGACGGCTGTGTAAAGGCCTTCCCCCATGTTCCCAGGTTACAAGTACAGACACTAATAGTGTCTTCCTTGCTGGGGAAGTAGTTTTGTAATTTTAGCTCCAGTACAGTGCCCAGCAAGAGTAAGACCACCTTTGCAAAGGTAGCAGTGACTGTGGCTCTAGAGGCACAGTTGAGGGCAATACATGAAAAGAATAGACATGAATGGCTGAAAGCATGCCTAGAGGGGACTAGCACTCCGACAGGAAACTAAGCAATGGATAAGCGAAAGTGGTCAGCAAAGGAGGAAGCAGCACCTCCAGCTAGGGTACCCAAGAAGGTAAGACCAAGACAAGGGTTTCAGAGTTGTCAGATGCGGAGTTCAGAAACATGGTAACATAGAAACATAAAAACTGTTGGCAGATAAGGGTCTTCAGCCCACCTAGTCTACCCTATTACGTTAACAATTACACTCTATCATGCACTGCTGGCATTAGGTTGTACCCCCGCCGACTACTAGCAATCCTCTACGTCTATCCCAAGCATGTTTAAAACCTGTAACCACCTCTGCTGACAGGCTGCTCCACTTGTCCACCACCCTCTCTGTGAAGAAGTACTTCCTCATGTTCCCTCTGAACCTCCCTCCAGATTCATCTTGTGCCCCCCTCATCCCTGAGCATCTTTTTCTTTGGAATATAGTATTCTGCTGCACTTTATTCTTCCCTGTGATGTACTTAAAGGCAGTATAGTACAGTGGTTTAGGGCTCTGAGCTGCAAAGCTGGAGACCTGGATTTGAATCCCATAGCCCCCACTTGTATACTGTGTGGCCCTAAGCAAGTCATTTAACTTCCTTGTGCTCCCAGGTCACACCTGGAAATGAGCTTTGGCTTAGTGTACCTTTCCTGGTTAAACAATTTCCCCTTTCCCTAAATGTCTCAGTCTTATCCCTCCTCTCCTCCAGGGAGTACATATTTAATTCCCTCAGCCTATCTTCATAGGGCTTGTGATGTAGTTCCTGCAACATTTTGGTTGCCCTCCTCTGAACCTCCTCCACCCTATGTCCTTACATAGATGAGGCCTCCAGAACCGGACACAGTATTCGAGGGGCGGCCTCACTAATGTCCTGTATAGTGGACTTATTACCTACCTTTTGCTGCTGGTGTTTTCCCTGCCTATGCATCCCATCATCCTATTTGCCTTTCCTGCTGCTTTGTCACATTGCCTACCTATCTTGAGGTCATCGGAGATGATCACCCCCAGGTCTCTTTCTTGCTTGGAGCATGTTATTTCTCTCCCCCCCAGTTGATGGGTTTTTGTGCCCTATGTGCATTATGTTGCACTTTTTTGTGTTGAAACCTAGCTGCCAATCCCTTGGCCAATCCTCCAACTTCCTTAGATCCCCCCTCATTCTATCCACTCTCCCTTGAGTGTATCCAGCCTGTTGCAGAGCTTAGCATTGCCAGTGAACAGGCAAATTTTCCCTTGCAGACCCTCTGCAATATCACCGATAAAGACATTGAAGAGGACTGGACTCAGCACTGATCCCTGTGGTACCCCACTGGTCACTCAACATGAATTTTTGTTGGAGCTCCTCACGGGGTGCTTCCTTCGGCCAAGTCCAAAAAAAGGGCCCAAGAAACTGGCACCTACAGGCATGGATTTGGATGTGGAAGAGGTGAGGAAAGTTCCTCCCTCCATGCCTGAGCTGGCACTGGCAGACTGAACACTGTCTCACCTCTCCACTAGGCAGCCTGGCTCTGCGAAGCCTTCCAGCATGGAAGAGAAGCTAGACAGACTCATGGAGCTCACGATCGGGTTCACTGCTTTGGATGAAAAATGACAGTGAAGGGGGGGAGCAGGCCAGGCATGCACAGGTGCTGCAAGCAGCTGCACTACACCACAGGCAGAGGCCGCAGCTGCCCTCCCGGGTCACTATGTCAGCGTGGCAAAACAAGTGAGCTCCCACTCGACAGGTGAGATCCAGCAACAGATCTGAGGATGAGAGTATGTAGACATGTTTTCCTTGCTCAACCACACAGGTGAGCAGGAGGACAGCAAGGATAAACAAGTGTTTGTCAATGCCGAATGTTCGCTTGCTTGCGATTGTACCGGGTCCTGCTTGTACACATCAGTTTGTTCATGCATCAGTTAGTGTTGAGGCAGAACACGGCAAAAGGAAATACGTTGGTACAAAATCCACTGAGCTGCAATGAAAGTATGAAGTTGTGCTTCTTAGGGTTTGAGTGATCATATGATGCAGCATTGGTCTTGCCCTAATTTGACCACTGTTTGTGAATACCAAGCAGAGAAAAAAAAAGTCATACACTATCGCTTGGAGAGGTGCCAAAGTTAGGGCAGTGCCAGCGCTGCATTGCATGATTGTTCAACCCTGAAAAACACAACTGAGACTCACCATGGCTCCGAGGATTTTGTACTCTAATGTCACAGTTCCTACTTTTGTCATTTTGTGCACGAACCCAAAGTGATGCATTTATTATATGTTGTTTGCAGATATTTTCCTAACTTTGCAAAAAAGATGTATAAAGCACATCCACACCATTTATCTCAGAGGCAGGATGAGAAGGGTATAAACAGCCCCCCCCCCCGCTACATGGCATCAAGTGGCTCAAGCTGCGCAACAAGTGGAATGCTCAGCGGGACCACGGAGCTTCCCCAAGCAAATCCCACCCACCGTGACATCATGTGGACCGGGCTGTTGTCTCAAACCATGAGGGAGATAAAGTGCAGAATGGGAAGGAAGAAGGGTATAACAGTTTGTTACCCTCCTCCCATTCATATAACAAGTCTGCACCATTAATATTCAGAGGCATGATGAGATGGGTGTAGAAGTTTGTTGCCTCCCCATTCATAAAAGAACTCTGCACCATTAATCTCAGAGGCAGTGGGAGAAGAATGTGACAGTTTGTTGTCTCCCCTCCCCCTATTCATATAACCAAATCACACCATTAATCTCAAGAAGCAGGATGGGAAGTGAGAAGGCCAGGGTATAGCAGTTTGTTACCCCCCACCGCCACTTTATATACCAACTCTGCACCATTAATCTCAAAGGTTCTCACCCAGTCCTCTATTTGATTCCGCAACAGAGACCTGCCTCTTGTAAGTGCAAACTCACTTTTGCACTGTTCTCCCTGTACCCCCCACAATCCATCTCAAGTAAAACACCTGCAAAGAATGACTCTCACAAAACCTACTTCTTCTTTCTATGGCTGTACTCCAAGGGGAAAACAAATGCACCGTCAGACCCGCCCCTCATGGTGTGGTGCAGGAAATTCAGGTGGACTCCCACCGACCAGGTCTGATAACTGTGCTTTCATTTTCTCATGCTTCACTCGACCACTTCCCAGTCAGCCCTTAATCAATAAAAAATAAATACCAGAATGGAAAAAATTAGGACTAGCGGCAAGCATAAACACATTTAAAGATGCACTGTGTTACAAGTAATTGTATTGTACCAAGGAGCAGGACAGCACTGCAGAAAGTGAGATGACACACACACACACACACACAAACACAGACACAGACACACACACACTCACACATGCAGACACACAGACACACACACACACACACACACACACACACACACACACACAGTAACAGGACTAACCGGAGCATTACAGTAAACCCACCAACTATAAGTAATAAGTGGAGGGTCTCCTACCTGGGCACCAGGAAGCCAGAGGTAGGAATCTTGAAGGGATGACATCCATTGGACCTGTAAAATAAAATATAGGATAGGGGTCACAAAGGATTTGTAGTTCTTAGGAAGTAGACAGGAAGGATAGGACAGGTTAGACACAGAGTAATACTTATCTGATGGACAAAGAGTCAGCATCCTGCCAGAGCTGTTAAAGTAAAGAGAAAAATAGGTTAATATAGAGAAAATAAATACAGTAGTGAGAGCAGAGATAGACACTGGAGAGATACGGAAGGGGTATATGACAGCACAGGAGTTTAAAACAAGCATTTGTCAATGCCGAATGTTGATTGCATTGGTGTGTTGAGCTCGCTCACTGCCCCTCTGTCACTCGCTCAGTCTGTGTCTCCCCGTGCTGCAGACTGCTCTTTTGTACTGGGCTTCTGCCTGCGCTGGCACCTTGTTCTGCCTAGTAAGAAATCTGCAGCTGTCCCGACAGAGCTCCGTTGAGGTGGCTCACTCCCCCCTCTCTCACCCGCTCATTCTGGTTCTCCTGGTGCTGCAGGCTGCACTTTTGTACTGGGCTCCTGCCTCTGTTGGCACCTTTTTCTGCACATAAAAAAATCTGCAGCAGTCTCAACACAGGTCTGTTGAGCCTGCTGACTCTCCCCCTCTCACTCGCTCATTCCGTTTCTGCCAGCGCAGCAGGCTGCCCTTTTCTATTGGGCTCATGCCTGCATTGCCGCCTTCGTCTGCCCACAAAGAAATTTGCAGCAGTTACAATAGAGCTCTGTTGAGCTCGCTCACTCCCCCTCTCTCACTCACTTATTCTGGTTTTCCCGCCACTGCAGGCTGCCCTTTTGTACAGGGCTCCTGCGTGCATTGCTGCCTTTTTCTGCCCGCAAACAAATCTGCAGCAGTCCCAACAGAGCTCCGTTGAGCTCACTCACTCACTCCCCTTCCCTCACTCACTCATTCTGTGTCTCCTGCCGCTGCAGGTTGCCCTTTTGTACTGGGCACCTGCCTGCATTGGCGGCTTGTTCTGGCCAGAAAGAAATCTGAAGCAGTCCCGACACAGCTCCATTGAGCTCGCTGACTCCCCCTCTCTCACTCACTCATTACGTTTCTGTCTGCGCTGCAAGCTGGCCTTTTTGTACTGGGCTCCTGCCTGTGTTGCCACATTTTCTGCCCACAAAGAAATCTGCAGCAGACACAATACAGCTCCTTTGAGCTCGCTCACTACCATGCTGTCACTCACTTGTTCTGTGTCTCTTGGCACTGCAGGCTGCGCTTGTGTATGGGGCTTCTGGCTGCATTGGCACCTTTGTCCACAGAGAAATCCACAGCTGTCCCGACAGAGCTCCGCTGAGGTCGCTCAGCCTCCCTCTGTCACGCGCTCATTCAGACTTTGATACTCCCCCTCCCCGATCCAGCATGAATGGCTAGTGTTCTAGAAGCAAAAGCTCATCCTAAGACAGTTAACACAAATTTAATAATGTGCATTTTCACTCCTTTCTACCTTTGTGGAGGAAAATCTTGTTTCAGAAAAACTTAGCACTAGTAATGTTAAGTGCAGTGCTAATGAAAGTAATTGCAGACTGCTCCCTCTTGTTCCGTGAAGGCACTATTTTAGCCGGGGCCAGGCAGCTGGAGACCTGCAAGGGGGTCCTGCGCAGGCAAGGGTGGGGGATAAAGGAGTCATGCCACTGACCTGACACCTTGAGTGTCAACGTAGTCACTCTCTTTCAACCCTCTCCCCTAAGGAGGACCAGGAGGATCACTGCCCCTCCCCCAATCACCAGGTTGCCAGTCAAGCCAAATAACCAAATCAAGCTCACCAGAGCAAGCAGGCGACTAAGTTTACTCTGATAAGGGAATAACAAAAACCACAGACCAGAGATGTGCAAAATTAGGAAATTTAGTCACACTAAATATTTTGTGAAATTTGTGCATTTTGCGAAATATTTTGCCAGTGCGAAATGCAAAATTTAGCCAGTGGAATGCAACATTTCAGCTGCGAAATGAAATGAAACTTTATTTATATGGCTCCTTTCTCAAACCAAGGCACCTTATATTAATTTAAAACAACAAACAATAAATAAATACAAATCCATAAATAATCTATACAACGCTGAATCTGAGTCCAATTCACAGTCAATTAATTAAAATTAATCTTTGACCATAAATAGGTCTTGAGGGCTTTTTTAAACTCCTCCACGGTCGCACACTGATAAAGCAGATGGGGTAGAGAATTCCAGAGGGTCGGAGCAACAAACATAAAAGCGCGAGCACCTGATGACTTTAAAGAAACCCTTGGAATCTCTAGCAACCCCTCGTCCGCCGAGCGGAGAGATCGCCCGGGGCAGTAGGGAACCAAAAGCTCTTTCAAGTAGTCTGGACCCTGTCCTTGTAGGTCTTTGTAGGTCAAAAGACCAACTTTGAAGGTGATCCACCACTGAATTGGCAGCCAGTGCAGATTGCGTAATACCAGTGAGATATGACAGGTACGTCATGTACCCATCAATAATTGGGCCGCAGCGTTCTGCATCAGCTGCAAGCGGTGGATATCAGCCCCAGGAAGCCCTAGATAAATGGAGTTGCAATAATCCAGGCGTGAGGTCACAAAAGCGTGGACCAACGTTCGAAGGTCAGCTGGCGGAACAAGGTGCTTAATTCTGGCGATGTTCCTAAGATGATAAAAGGAAAGTTTCACAACTGCCGACACCTGCGAACGCAGTGTCAGTTCGTTGTCAAAAATCACCCCCAGGTTCCGCACCCATTCAGAGGTAGGGAGCGGGATACCTCCCAAAAATAAACCTGAGGATAAACCAGCTCCCATCCCCTCTACCTTGCAACCTGGGTCCACAACCAATACCTCCGTCTTCTCCGAGTTCAACTTTAGCCAGCTTGAACTCATCCAGCCTTGGATTTCGGTGAGGCAGCTATTAATGACCAAGAGAGCTCTATCCTGGTTGGGTGCAAAAGACAGGTAGAGCTGAGTATCATCTGCATAGCAGTGAAACTTCAGCCCATACCTTCTTATAATGTCTCGAGGGCAGCATATACACTGCGAACAACATAGGGGACAACACTGAGCCCTGAGGTACCCCACATGACAGTTTTGCATACGGAATGGTGCAATTCAGGTGAAATTTTGCTGTTTTGGGTGAAATTGTGCATTTTGCAGTGAAATTCTGTGTTCTGTGGGCGAAATGTCACAACTTCGCACCCGTCGAAACATTTTGCAGACTGGCAGAGTTTTGTGAAATGTTTTGTGTGGAGAAAATTACCGATTCCACGGCAATTGCAGTTGCGAAATTTAATTTTGCAACATCTCTACCTCAGACTCAGCCATCTTACAGTCCCAGTATACATGTAAAGGATCAGCTCCCATAGCTGTACCCCTGCATTATTTAGGGACTCAAACAGCATACTACATACATAACTGAAAGTCTCAAATAAAGCAAAGGGCTCAAGTCCGAGCAGTGTCAGCAGACAAAGGTGAGTTGTGGGACACAGCTAGTCCTCAAAGTGAGCATGAGACAGGAGAAAATCTGACTTAGTTCAGTGTCCATGGCAACAATGCCTGTGCATGGAATTCAGGTTGCAGCTTCAGAAGGTGACCTCCTCTGCAGTCTGGTGCATAGCATTCCCTGCAGTAATTTCAAAATCTCTTGCATTGGTCCCCAAGCCACCATTTTACCAGACCACCATACTTTCTGATGACGCCTCCCTCCACCTTCCTAAACTGCCACTGCAGCAGCAATTTGTGAATGCCCTGAGGGGCTTGGGAGGCAGCAAGAGGCAGCTGGGACAGAGCCGCAATTGTAGCTAGTTAAAGCCCCCAGTCAGGAGCGGAAAGCAGCAGAAGCCACCAGCCTGTGTACTGATATTGTTCCTTTGCTGGGTGCTAGAAGAGGACGAGCTGGGGCTGCTGCTGCAGCTAGTGCAAGAGACCACACTGAAAGTCCCAGGGGGTGCTTTGTACTCCCAGTCCCTACGGAGCTCAGGCTGTGGCCTGCTCTGTGCGGGTGGGAGAGGGGGAGACAGGAGCTCAGTGGGAGGTGGAGGATGCCGTGGGAGGAACGCCTCCTTCCACCTTCCCAAACTGCCACTCCAGCAGCAATTTGTGAATTCCCTGAGGGGCTTGGTAGATGACAAGAGGCAGCTGGGGAGAGAGACACAACTGCAGCCAGTTAAAGCTCCCAGTTGGGAGCAGAATGTGGCAGGAGCCGCCAGGAATTAAAACCACACTGCGGCAATATGTGAAGTGTCCCGCGAGGGCTAAGAGCAGGTTCGAGGAGGAAGGCAACATAAAGGTCAGCTGCAGCCACAAATTTACAGCCACACCATGGCTTCAGGTAAATGCCCCATGTAGCTTAGGTGTAATTTGTTAAAGCCTGCAAGAGGCAGGCAGAACATGATGCTCCAGGAGGGGAGTAATGAAACAAAGCCATACTGTGTCTGCTGGTCCAGTTCCAAGGCGCTGACTGGGGGGGGATCTAACTATATACTGTGGCTGTTGGTCCAGTTCCAAGGCGCTGACTGGGATCTAACTATATACTGTGGCTGTTGGTCCAGTTCCAAGGTGCTGACTGGGGGATCTAACTATAATTTGGATGCTGAATATTGAGGGGGATCTGACTATGACATTGGGGGGAAAAAAAACAAAGAAGAAACATTCCAAATTCAGGCAGTCTGGGTAAGGCAGGGTAGCGAGCTGGAGAGCTCACTGGATGCTTTACAATATGTAAATGAAAGGAACCAGACGCTCTCTGAATGGAGCGGTTGACTCCTTCAAATACACACAGTTTACACCCCAAAACAGAAACACACATCAGGATCAGCCTTGCTAATCATTGGGCTGTTACTGCCATGCCCATTCCAGCCTGAATTGCATTGGACCTGGCAGAGACACAGCTCTGAAATGCCATTCACTGAAGCAAGATGTTCTTTGTGCAACGCGCAAGCGAACCTAGAAAAGACGACCAGGAGAAGAAGAAAGTAAAGGTGGAATGCACCTTCGACAGTTGGCTGGCAGGGTTCACAGTTTTCACCAGCACACTGGACCATATGGCCCCTGAAAAAGGTGTCAACCTGTTAAATTACATTAACAGGATCATGTTGGCTCACAAGCGCAAAGAGGGATGGCTTGTCTAGAATATGACGATGTATTCAAGTGCCTTATGCAGTATGACTCGTCACTAGACTGGGACATTCTGAACATGCCCCTGCTAGTGGAAGTCATGCATGGAGGGGAAGTTCTCCACACAAACAGTGGTTTACCCAGCAAGACACCTCAGCTACTGATGTCTAACACCACCGGCCCCTCCCCCACTAATTTGTTTAAGCTTCAGTCTTCAAAAAGGGGAGCTGTACTGCGTTCTACAAGCTCCTGCAGGATGGGTGTTCCCCTCTCCCCCCCCACAGGTGACCCTATATGCAAAATGGAGCAAGGATATAGATATAACCATGACCCAGAAAATTTGGAAGTTGCCTTCCTCACACCTTAAGAATTGTGCTAGAAGCAATCGCCTATGACAGATACAACTTACCTTCATGTATCGCACATACCTTACACCCAGGTGTATGCACCTCTGTGACCCTAATGATTTCAGAGCCTGCCCTACATGTGGAGCAGAAGATGGTGACTTTTCGTACATGTTTTTGAACTGTCCCAAGATCAGTGACTACTGGCAGAAAGTGCTGGGACGTCCTCTTCCCTCCTCCCTCCTCCCCTTGTGAATACCTTCCTGGAGCTGAAGATTACCCCAGTATGCCTCAGGGATCCAAACCCCTATGGAACCTAGCATTGATAAATGCCAGGAAAACCATAACCCAATCTTGGATGGGTAGGGACCCACCCACTATAGCACACTGGAGCCAGAATATGCTCACGTGTCTGGAAACAGAGTGCACCCAATGCAGTGCCAGTAGCATGTCCTCTGTATCTGATGAAATGTGGGTCCCACTAACAACAACTGTGGAGGGGGGACACTTCCCCACCCGAGCACATGCATACACCAGGTGGAATAACAGTGTTATGTACTGGCTCATTAGATGATAGCAAACAATAATACTGGGCTCTGATTGCTCAGTATGGGGCTGGACCTGTGGTGTTATCCCAGCACAACATCACGGTTCTAGTCCCAGCACACACATGACCGAATGGCATGAAAACAAAATCACTGCACATGCCATGTCCAACTTGCCCACACATGGCATGGCCGGTCAGTATTTTGCCAGTACTTTTAAAATCATTATATATGAAAATCCTTCCTTCCCACAGAATGCAACCTGGCAAAAAAAAACAGAACACTCAAACATTCCCCAAATCAGTCCAATCACTTGTATTTGCTTTTTGATTTAAAAAAAACTAAAAGCGAATGCTGTTTCTGCGACCGACTTCATGGCAGCCGCACTGTGCTGGCAGTCCCTGCTGTTACGGTACTGACAATCCCCACTCTCAAATGGAATAGTTTGCTGCAACCACATTATTTTTTTAATTAAAAAACAAGATGTAATTCAAAGCCATTATGTTGGCTTAACAGAACCCCTTCCTGCTCTTTTGCATCACCCCTGCTTGCTGACGTGAAAGCCGTCATTGCTATCATCTTTACATCTTTACATCTGTCTGTACCAATTCACTCTGTGATTGACAGTCACACTCACCAACACATTGAGCTGAGCTATGCCTTCATTCACTCTGTTCTCTCAAAACAGATGACATGGAGGTAAGGACAGAGCCACTGGCAAGCAAAGGACACCGTGACAAAAAAAAAATTGGGGGGGAAGCCGGCGCTGAACCTTGATCCCAACTCCCTGCTGCTACAGCCACTGGCTGGGCTCCTTCCTGCTACCCTGGTCAAGACTTGAACCTAGTACTCTGTGCACTTCAGGCACCAGCCCTGCCACAACACCATAGCAGCAACCAGGCTTAGAGGTGACCTTTCTCTACTATCTCCCCTCTATCATCCTAGTACCCCCATTCTTTCTTCACTTCAGCTCCCCCACCCTTTCCAACTATGCACATGCATCCCCTGCTCACCAGCCTATCTCTTCTCCTCCTCCTCCCTTTGCCTTCCACCAACCCTAGTGTCCCTATTAACCCTCAGCCTCACTACTCCAGTGTTCCTACCTACCCTCCTGTCCTCCCCTCCTCCTTTACCCCGCTCCTCCCCTCCCTCCTCCTCCACACACCCCATCGCTCCTCTCCACTCACCCCCTTCCAGACATCACCTGTCCTCCCCCACAGCCCCTTGCACTTCTGATCACTCAGGCCTTCTCTGCCTGTGCTACCCTACCCACCCCTGTTCTACTAAACCCCTTCCTCATCCTATCGCTCGGCGTAAACTCTCCATCTGCCTCCCTCTGACCAGAGCACTTCTCCTCCTTCTACTCCTAACAGGGAACATACATCCCAACCCAGGCCCTGCCCTCCCACCCACCCACCCAGCCCATTGGTCTTCAAGTAGCCTCCATGAACATATCAGCCTGCTGAAGAAATTTGACACCCTACAGTGCTGGGCCTTGGCTCATCAACCAGACATCATAGCCCTGGTTGAAACATGGCTGTCAGATCCACCCCTGACTCATTTGTTTCCCTCCCAGGCTATACATTGTACTGGGAGGACAGTAGGCAAACAAGGGGGAGGCTGTGCAACCTACACTAGGGACACAATACCTGGACACGCACTCCCCACCCCTGCCCTTGTAAATGGGGCCCAGGCTCTTACCCTCAAACTCACCCCAGACCCCTCTAGGAGCCCTCTCTACCTCACCACAGCTTACGTTCCTCCAAAGAACCAGCACCCTGCCCTGGTATCTTTAACGGACTACCTGGCAACCCTCCACCATAAGGCATAGCAAATCCTAGTTGGGGACCTTAATGTAAATTGGCTCAGCACCTCCTCATCTGCGATCAGAGACTCATTTGCCGCCCAAGATCTGACGCAACTCGTCACCCAGCCCACAAGAATAAACCCTAAGAGAAGTACAGCACCCTTCTGGATGTTATTATAACTAACAGGCCCATAAATCCAAAACATCCAGGTCCTCCCAGACTCCTAAGTGACCACTCTCCTATCCTATTTCATTGGGCAGTCTCCAATCCCAAACCCAAAGCCCAGACCACCCTCCGCAGGCGCCTCCGCCCTAGTGGGCTGAAGAAACTTAAAGTATTCCTCACCCAGATAAACTGGTCCCCCATTCATCATGCTACTGACATTGACACTGCCCTCGCCTTCTTCACTCACACCTTCAACATGGCCTGTGATCTCTTTGCGCCCCTCACCAAAATCCGGTCCAAAAAACAGAATGCACCTTGGGTTAGCCGGCCCTTCTACAATTACTAAGGAATCGGGATAACCTCTGGCCTCTGCCACTGAAGCAGGTCGTCTGTCACAGTAGGCAGGCTTACAATGCAGCCGGAATAAGTGCTTATGGGCCATCAGGAAAGCCAAGGCCGACCATTACCAGGCCTCCCTTACCTCCTCCTGGGGCTCGGCCTGGACTTTCTGGGATAATATTAAGCAACTTAACAGAAAAGCTCGCTCCCCTGCCCCATCCCAGCTCACTAGAAATGGCACTACCACCACCGAGCCTGCCACCATAGCTAACTGGTTCAACACCGCTTTCACTGACCTTAGCTCAGTCCTCCCTAGTAATTTCTTTGACCCTCCCCCCAACCAACCTCCCCTATCCTCCAGCGCCCAGCTTCCACCTGCATAAGATTTCCACCGGAAGCCAGACCCATCCTAGTCAAAGCTTTGAATGGCAACAGTCCCGGCAGTGACTCACTGGATCCCAGTATCCTCAGGCTGGTGCTAGATGAAGTCCTTGCCCCACTCACCAGCCTATTTAACCAGTCACTCTGCCTGGGACAATTTCCCATAGCGTGGAAAACAGCCATTATCACACCAATTCACAAAGGGGGCGACAGGTCATCGGCCAAAAACTACCGGCCAATCTCCATCCTCCCCCCCCCCCATCTCTAAAGCCCTGGAGAAAGTGGTGGCCATTCAAATCACTGATTATCTGGCTAAGCACAACATTCTATGCCCAGAGCAACATGGCTTCCATGCTGGTCACAGTACCAGCACTGCCCTAATTACATTCTCCAACCTACACTCCTCCTTGGATACCAGCTCCCTAGCTGGTGCAGTGTTCATTGACCTCTCAAAGGCCTTGACACGTCTCCCATCCACTTCTGCTGAATGCTCTGCCACACTGGTCTCTCATTGGCCCCTTAACATGGTGCACAAAGCTATCTTTGACTTCGATCGCAGTGTGTAAAAATCAATAGCACACTCTCAATACCGTCCATTCCTCTGGGGTCCCCCAAGGCTCCATCCTGGGCCCCTCTCTTCTCGCTCTATCTGACACCCTGCCCAGTGCATGCCCTGGCAAATTCTACTATATGCAGATGACGCTGTCCTTTTGCCACCCACCGCAATCCCGTCTCCTCCAGGACACCCTACAGCTGTCTTTCAACAGTACTGAAGCCTGGTTTAAGGAGCGCAGACTCGTCATCAATCTTAAAAAGACCAAAGCTATGCTGTTTTCCAACCCCCAAAACAAAGCTAGCAACCACCCACTCTGTATCCTTTCAAGTACCAATCAGCCACTGGAACAAGTCTGCTCCTACAAATACCTTGGGGTTGTCTTCGACTCAGCCCTCAAATTTCACAACCACATCGATGCCCTAACATCCGCCACTAACATACGGCTGGGCATTCTCTTCCGCCATAGAACCTGCCTTCCCCCAAATGCTCTCCGGCTTGCTGTTACATCATCCGTTCTGTCCCTTGTAGACTATGGCCTACCAGTCTATGGTGCTGCCGACACCACTGCACTCAAAAAAATTCACTTAACCCTGAACAAAGCCTGCAGATTGATTACTGGTGCCCCCAGGCTCACTCACACCTGTCAGCTGTATGTTGAGGCTAAATTGCCTACCCTGGATGAACGGCTCCATTACCAAACCTGTCTCCTCACAAAAAAAACCCTACTCGGGCTCTCCCCCTGGGGTAACGGCATCCATCCACCAGAGCCCTCCCACTATTGCAACACAGTCTTCCAACAAGACCACTCTAATGGTCCCCAGATCAAGAACCAGCCGTGGCCAGAGGTCCTTCTGCTATAGAGCCCCAACCTGGTTTAACTCTCTCCCTGCCCCATCTCCAATGCCACCACCATCTCTAAGTTCAAAACCACCCTTGAAACCACATCATCAACACTCGTAACTGCTCCTGTCTCTGAAGTAGCTCACCTCTACTTCTCTTGATAACCCTCAGAGCAGCTCTCCTAGCCATCCACCACCACTTCCCTGTACACGTGCCTATGTTTAACCTGGCCAGTACCAGCTGTTTCAGTGTTTACCTACTAGATTGCTCACTATTGATACCAACTTGTGTAACACCTGTTCTCAACTTACATTTGCCCTGTAACCCAAATGTATTGTCTGACCACAGTGTGTTGTCGTGTAGCCTCTGTTGAGCATCTATTGTTTTGCAAACCTCGCTATATAACCAAAACACAATGTATGTCTTTATGTGACGAAGTACCTTTGGAAACGAGCCTCTGGCTCAAAGGTTGTAAACTGATTTTACAAATAAAATAAAAAAATAAAATAAATAAGATGAACGAGGGTTTATGTGGCATCCAACACCTCGGGGGTGTAAAATTCTTGTTACACACACCACCCCATACTTTATCCTATTTTTTATACTGTATATTAGTGTGTGTGTGTATCACAACAATTAGAAAGTGCAGTTAGGTGGCTGAGTGGTTGGTGCAGAAACAGCTAGTTCTACAGCTGGAACAGTGAATTTCTTGTGCAGCTTTTGGAAACGGCTCTGCACACACTTGCATTCTGATGACGGAAGCATAGTTTGTCCTGTCCTCAACATGCATCATGAACACAAGAAGAATTTTTACATTTACATCTGATTAGGTCTGGGTGTTCTCAAAAGCTGCACACAAAAGAAATGCATTGTTCCAACTGTAGAAAATGTTCTTACATTTGGGAATGCATTACTGTCTGTCAAACTGATTAATAGACTCAGAAATAGTACAACAGTACAATAACTGGCTGCAGGACTCCCTAGTTTTCAGGTTTGTCTGTGGGCAGTCCTTTGGATAAATAATGTGCTCCAAAATTCATGGAATGCTGACATCAGAGACCAACATTTATTGCTTTGAATGCTAAAAAATCTGGGTGGTTTTTCTCTTTTTGTTGTTCAGTTTTGTTAGCTAAGCAAATTGGGGCAATTGCAGATCAGTTATAATTTAATCAGTGGTTTTGAGAAAAATTGAGCTTATCAGAACAATTACAGTATGTTTTAATGCCTGCTAGTATGAATATGAATGAATTTACAGCATCAGAGCAGTTGCTGTTCCATTTTGCACTTCTGAGCCACCAAATAGGAACTAGTGTGCTAGCCGGTATAGTAGACAAACCAGGGGGGTGCTAAAAGCACCATTAGGTAGCCATACAGTACAAACACCCTGTGGTATGCTGTGGCATTTGGTAACCAAGTCCATTATCAGCACTGATGCTTTGGGTGTATTTGATCATTGTAGTCAGTACAATAAGTTAGTTTTTGTACTTCAAGAAATCCCAGTTTGATATGATTTGGGTTCCTTGGGCTTTTTGGTGCGGGTGGGGTTTGGTGGTTATGCCATGAATATACCCAAACCTAAGCACCACTTAGCCAATTGCAGCCCTTTTTGTTACTGTGATAGTTGTAGCTTTCTACTCTCCCTGTCTGCTGAAATTTATAGTGCCACTTGTTCCAGGTGTGGACTGCTGTGCTTGGGAGCTGGAGTGAGCATACATGAGTCTCTTGGGAAGTGGGTTTTCTGTACTTGGCTGTTTGGGGTATGTATGGTGAGGAAGTTTGGTTTAACCAGTAGGTTTCTCCTGAGTGCACTGTATGGGCTGCATCTTTCTCTATCTTTTACACATGAGTGGGAGTGTGTGAGGCATTGGGTGGGTGTGCTTTAGAGGCCAGATTAACCCGATCGAGTATGCATGCATGAGTGCTGGTGTGAATGCACCTCTGTAAGGCTGGCTACTTTGATGTGGTACAGAGGCTTATCACAGTGTTTCCTAAATGCTGTAACTAGAAGCTAGGTCAACTGCATGTGTGTGTGTCAGATAAAATAAAATGTTGTTAATCTATTAGGATTACTGGTTTACTGTGTATTTGACTGAAATGTGGGACTGGGTTTATTGTTTTTGTGGTGTGGCACCACATCTTTTGTTTTGAGTTTATGTGGGGTGGGGGCAAGAGCAGAGGGGCAACAGTGCCATCCACTGTTGAGTACAAATTTAAAATTCCTGGCCACATCAGATACATGTTATAATCATTTTTTGTTTCAAAACAATGGCAGGATCAACCAGATAAAGATCACCCACAACTTCAATCCCATTACAATTATTCCAGGATCAGCCAGATCGCCTACTGTAAATTAAACATCTATTTGTGCAGACAGGGACTACTTTTTGTCTCCCCCCCACTAATATTTGTGGCTATTTTATAAGACAGATAACCCACTACAGGGCATGTGGTTGTGTTCTGCTATATGCATGTCTTGGGGTGGTTGTTACTTAGCTTCAACATAACCCACAAAGTGCACCACAAATATTTAGTATCCCAGGGCTTCTATACCAGTGGTAAAAATCCAACACTGACAAATGCTTGTTTATTATCATAGTATCATAGTAATGTGATGGCAGAAAGGGACCATCCTGGCCCATCCAGTCTGCTTATCACTACAGTATCAATTTACATTCATATTTAGAGGGGATTTTCTCTACCTCCCCCCTTTTTCCCTCCTCCTCCCTTTGTTTCTCTTTTTGCTTGTAATTCTTGAACTTTCCCTTATTTTTCATCTTTTGATATTAGAAAATCAACTCACAAAAAGGTAATTTTTTGGCATTGTTAATCACAATTATTTTTATAGTCTGAGTTTTGAAATGTTTGCCTTCTTTGAATATTTGCACTGAATTGGTCTCCGCTTGGTAATTTGTATCATTTTTTTATATTTGTACAAATTTTGATTTACTTTATATGTTTCCTTGTGCGCGTGCAAAATACATTTTGTTTGGAGAATGGCATTTCAGAGGCATGTCATGGACTAGCCCAATGCAGAGCAATCTACACTGGGCTTGTCCCTGACAGGCCATGGATCTCATAAGCAGAGTATGACAGTGGTCACAGTTTCATGGGCATAAACTTTGTGTACTTGAAAGGACTGAAGTGCTCCAATGAGAGAGCGCTTCAGTACTTTCATTTGCATAAAGCTGGCCGGCAAGCAGCTGAGTGGCTTTATGTACATCACTGATAGGCGCAGGAACTGTAGGGCAAGGAGAGGCGCTGGCCCCATCACTATTTTTGGCTCAACTCGATTGCCCTTTCTGTGTCTTTCTCTGGCTGCTGCGCCCCACAGGTTGTCACAGCTAAAACCCTCCTGCTCCCTCCCTCTGTGTGCTGTCCCACTCCGATCATCTGTTCCCTGTCCCATTTTTTTTTTGCTTTATTACTGTCCCCCAACCCGACCCTCTTTCTCAGTACCCCCCTATTAACATAACACTGGGGTCTATGGCTCTCTCTGGCTGCCATGCCCCACAGGCTATCACTGCTAAAACCCTCCCACTTCCTCCCTCTCTGTGCTCTCCCATCCCATATCCTCCATTCCCTCACCCATCTTTTTTTAGTACTGTCCCCTCCACCCAACTCTCCCTCTCAGCACCCTCCCCCCATAAATGTGACAGTGATACTGGGGGTGCCCAATTCCCTAGTGTCATCACCTGCAATATAGTAAACCATCCCTCATCTTTTTTTTTTTTTTTTTGTAATCCTGTAAAACAGAAAACCATCCATCGTTGTCTGTTGCACCGTTAGTCCCCCCATCTGACCCTCCCTCTCAGCATCCACCACCCCACACCCTCCCACAAACTCTTACTTACCCAGTGGGGTTCCGACGCCATGATCTTCTCCACACTGCAGAGATGTCTTCACTCTTCAATGCTGAACCACAAACTGAGGAAATCAGGTATGGGGCTCAATGTATTTCAATGGGGTTTTGAACTTAGTACCATAACTTGGGCATTTTCCAAGATTTGTGCCCCAAATTTTCAACATACTTTTTTGCGACACCACCTCATGAACAATGCTAGTGACATTAGGTAAATCTGTCCCAAAAGGTGATTTCATGGTCACTGCTTGAAATCACCTTTCGGGCAGGAGTTGAAAATATTCTCCACCATTGTTCATGAGGTTGGGTCATAAGATGGCTATGTTGAAAATTTGGTGCAAAAATATTAAAAAAACACAAAGTTGTGAAGCTATGTTGAAGTTTGTGAACACAGGCTCACAACTTTAATACACCCCTGCCACATACACCATGCAAGGAAACATTTGGCATTGACAGATGCTTGTTATATTTCATATATTCACGTAGGTGTGGGGCTTTTAAGTTTTTTGTGAAGGGATTTAAATACTGAGAGTTGTATATCACTTTAAAAATGGTGTAATGTCTGTTCCTACTAGATCTGCTCCCTTGCGAAGACCCTGTTGGGTTGAAGCGCCGGGGAATTAGGGTACTAGTACTGAACGTCAAGATGCCAGAATAAATATCTTTTGAAACATATTTTTTACCTGATGCTTTTTGACTTGATGAGTATGGAGTTTCTCTTTATTCTAGGTAACCACAAAGTGCTGGCTGGCACTTGCACAGAGCTCCCACATGCTACCATCAGATGTGTCAGACCCAGTGTCTGTGCCCCAGCCAGCGCCCTCTTGCAGCCGTCTGTCACAGGCCTTCACCCGTGATCACCCCTCACCATGTACTTGTGCTCATGCTAATCTCTCTCTGCAAAGGTGGCACACCCCGGACACTGGACCCTCTGAGCCCAGTCACTAGTTCCCCGGGATCAAGCCAAGGCCGACTGCTCAAACCCTAGGTGAAGTGTGGATTCTGTCTTATCAAACTTCACTCCCCTTCTTTCCCTGTATCATTAAAGAATGTGTTTTTCAATTTACTTAAACTAGATTTAGCATGCCTCTAAGGAATGATGGTTACCCCAGAAATTCACAAACTATGCCTCTTTTATTAAAATGCCCCCTTCCCCCCCTTAGATCTGAAAGCTCGAGGGGCTTGTCTACGGTGGACAATCTCACTGAGAAAGGGTGGGATAAATTTATGGACCAACTTATGCTGGAGGCTCAGGGTGATATACCTCAGTTTTGAGTCATACGGTAGCCTTCCTAAGGAAGAAAAGACATCACAGTGGTAGTGACGGGCACTGACCCCCAGGGCGAACCTATCCACTCTATGATAAGCCTGAGCCAGGAGAGACATGGTAGTGACATTGGTAGCTAGTAATAAGGAAGCCCCATAGGTTAGGAGAGGGAGGAGGGATGAGGAAGCTATTTTAAAGCAAGAGGTCGAGGTGAGGAAGGGACGGACACAGTAGAGGAATTATTAAACTGAGCCAGCCCAGTGGTGCTGAGGGTTGAGGCACTGGATGCCACACCTTGCGCCATGCCGGCGACCCATGTTTGTGAACAAGTACGGGCCGCCGGGGGTTGGCAGAGGAGGGAGAAGATCAAGTGTCGAATGGCAGCCCTCCTCTCCCGGAAAAGGGTGGGCTTGCCATCCCATTACTTGGCTGCCCCCCTGTGGAGGATGGGGGGTAGCACCAGAGCCAGGGAGACAAGTAGTGTGGCATCGTGATGCGCGTGCACCTTCATGCACACATGTTCACGGCCATGAGGGGAGGGACCAAGAAAAGAGGAAAAATCGACTGCTGCCTTCATGAAGCCCTTCCAGTACTCCAGTGCCATGGCCTCAAGGAGCTGTCGGGCCTGCTCTGGATATGTGCTTGGGAGGGGAGGAGGATGGCCCTCCTCCCTTCCGCCCCACCATGGGGGGTAATCCATCAGGGATATAGGGCCTGGGAGATGTGGGGAGGGGGGTAAGGCGGCAGCCAGGGGCTGGTGGAGGACAGAAGCATGCTGGCAGGGCCGAAGGAGGACAAAAACGTATATAAAAAAAAAAATTATTTAACTGCAGCAAAAAATCCACAGAACTGATTACTGTCAGTGGTCAGTTCTGAAGCTTTTTTACCGGCAGTTTAATACATTAACACTACAGTAACATTAATACCCCCCCTCACCCGCCGATCGCGGGTCCCATTAATATAAAAAAAAGAAACCCGGCCACTCCCTGGTGGCTAGTGATCCCGCCCCCACCCATTGATTGCGGGTCTCATCAGATAAAAAACCCATCCCGCTCCCTGGTGTCTAGTGATCCAACCCCCATCCACCGATCACAGGTCTCATCAGGTAAAAAACCCATCCCACTCCCTGGTGTCTAGTGAACCCCCTTCTCCCTATGATCCCACCCCTTAATAAAAACAAATGTAATCCATCGCTGATTCACCATAATTTAAATTATTCCCTGGTGTCTAGTGGACCCCCCTCCCTATCCCCAATCCCTGGTAAAAAAAAAAAAAAAGTAATCCTCATTCCCCAATACCTGGTGTTTAGTGGACCCCCCCACCCCGACAGTTAGTCCACCACTACCCTGCTCCCCCCTATCTTGACCCCAAGTGGGTCACCGGTGCAACCCTCATCTCTCCTCCCATGGCGGCCACTGAGCTGTCAATGAATGAGCATGTGCTTGCTTGTCGAGGCATGCTCATTCACCATCTCAGTCATCTTTCTGCAGCATAGTTTTCTGGTATAGAGGAGGGAGGGGTCTGTTTCCAGTCACCTGCGGGGGTGGGCGGATGGGAATGGCATTGTGGACCCCTGCGGGTCCACAACACCATTCCCCCATCCCGCCCACCCCTGCGGGTAACTGGAACAGCCCTTCACTTCTCTACACCCCTGAAAACTATGCTGCGGGAAGATGACTGGGAACTGCAATGAATGAGTGCATGCTTGTACAAGCCGCCAGGGAGCAGGACAATTTTTTTAGATGATGGGACCCGCGATTGGCGGGTGCCTGTGGGACCACTAGCCACCGGGGATTTCTTTTTTTTTTACTTTGGGACCCCAATTAGCGGGAGGGGGAGGGCACTAGACATTAGGGTTAATTTCAAATAATACATCTAAACTGCGGATAGGAATAAATTCTGCAATTTAGACATATTATTCCTCAGTTCAGTGAAAAAGTCAGTGGAACTGGATGAAAATCAGTGGGCAATCCCAAGTTTGCTGATGGCAAAAGTTGAAAAATTCCGCAAAATTTTGAAGTTCCACCAAAGCGGAATTCACAACTTTCGCCCATCCCTAGTGATAGGTCTATAAGACTCGCACTCTTCTCTATTCTTTCTCGATTTTGGCAGTACTAATATGATTGCCTCCCTCCATGTCCCCGGAGCCTTGCTGTCCTCCTGACATTAACGGTAGAGTGTGCACATATGGGGCACCAAGACATCTCTGAGTTTTTTATAGAAGTCTTCTCCGAAGTCATCTGACTCTGGGGCTTTGTTGCTGCTCAGAGTTAAAATGACCCGGTGTATTTCCTCCTCCCTGATGGGTACATCTGATGTTGCTCTGTCCTCCTCAGAGATGTTGTGCAGGAAGGTTACTGTCACTTGCTTTACCTGGTTTTCCTTTTTATGTTCCTTACATAACTAGAAGTAAAAGTTTTTGAAACATTCCACTATGTCATTGGGGTCAGTGTATTGTCTCCCTGGGTGTTTTGGGTCTGCTGTCCTAGAGAAAGTACATTCTGCCTCCATCTTTTTCAGCCTGTAAGCCAGTAATTTAATGGCCCTCCCCCTATATTCATAATACCTATGGGTGTGTATCTCAGTGACCCTGTACCTTTTGATTTAGTAGATCTGCTAGTTTGTCTCTGGCCTCTTTTAATTCTGCAACTGTCGTACAGTCCCTTGTTTGTTTGTTTGTTTGTTTGTGAACTGCTTCTCGTTCTTTTTTACACTTGCATATCTTATCCTGAAAACAGTGTCTTGGTTTTCCCCAGGCCAGCTGATTATCTTTCCCCTCGGTACTGCCTTCATGACATCCCAAATCATCTGATCTGAGACCTCTTCTTCCTGATTTACTTGCAAATTATGTTACCTCTTCCATTTGTAGCATCTCCATGAAGTTTTAATCATTTAATAAAGATATAATAAACCTCCAGCCTATGTTTTTTTTTGAGTGTCTGGGCTGGATTTTCAAAAGATCAGGAATGGCGCACGGTGCTTTCGCCAACAATTAATGGCGCAAGGGGCATCTTGTGTTGCACCATGCACCATTCCTGATTTTCAGATGCTGCCTGTGCCACATGGGGGACCACCTGCGTCAGCCAGGCTTGCACCAGTCTTGCGACGGATATAGGGCTGCACCCTGGCAGATGGGGGCTTGTGCCATGGCGATGCTGCCACATCCCCAGATGTGGGATTCTGAAACAACTGCAGTGGGCACAGGACCTGCCTGGAGTTAGATCAACCCAGAGCTGAACAATGCGTATGCTGTCCCCTACAATGGTGTGGGGTGGAAGGTGGTCCTGCGGCCATTGATCATGGCCCAAATCAGTAACCACTGTCACGCCACACCTACCATAAGGTACAGTTAAAGTATTGCGCTGTTGCTGATACAGTGCAGTTTCAGTACAATTCCCCATGCCAGACTGTGGTTGTACCAGTCATTCCCTGGTTATAATGCCAGGTACTGCTGGAGACCCATGTCGTGACCCACCACCCCAATGCCATGCCTGTGCCTGGGCACGTCAGCACCACTACACCTCCAAGGGTTCCTCTGCTCCCTCCCCACGTCCATCCTTGTGGTTGTCCTCCGTGTCCCTGGCACTTGTAGTGTCCCTGTTTGGCATGGCCTAGGATCTGTGCTACCCCCTGCCACCGTGATCCTGCTGGACCCCCTATGGCTGTTGGCCACCAGGACACAGCCAGTGGGCTGTGGCACTGGTCATCATGGCACAGAGCCATCCCACAGCTTGCAGCACTTCCCTCCCGTGTGCCTTCCGTATGTCACATGGGAGTGGATGCGCCAGCATGTGGGACTTTGGTGCTGGGATCCCACCTGTACTAAAATCAGGTGCAGGGTTCCTGACGCACTGGGCTCCATTTCAAGCTGCTGTTTGGTACAGCTTGTGTCAATCTAAGGGCTTGTTCCAAAATCGAGCCCCGTGTCTAGAACCATTTAGATGTGTGCATGGTTCGACTGTGTGATAGAGAGGATGTGGCGCTCTATGACTCTATGCATGAGTGCTTGATTCACCAGGAAAAAGTAAATTGGGGAGTAATCTTGCAGTAGGTGGGGGAAAAAAGGTGAAGTCCTCCTCCATTTTGTGCTTTTCCTGCCATACATCTTTGAGCCATAGCTCCATCATATATTATCTCAGTTCCTCACAGGCTCCTTTGTTCGAGACTGGGTTTCCTAAGGTTCTATCCAGGTCTGGGTTAATAACGCAACTGAAATCCCCAGTGACTACTACCATCTCCTCCTGCATCCCTGCTATCTTGTCAAATGCTTCTATATAGAAGGGTGTAGCACCGGACTTAGGGACACACAAATGAATACTATGTATCTTAGTGCTATTTGTGACCCCTGAAATGAGGGCCCACCTGCCCTCTCTGCCCGCCTCTGTGTGTGTTACCTCAAAGGACAAACCTCTCCTAATAAGTATGGCAGTGCCATTTTTCTTAGCCATTATTTTGGAGGCTTTCACCTTCCCCACCCACATTCTCTGCAGCTTTTGATGTTCTATGTCAGATAAATGTGTTTCCTGCAGGCAAGCAATATCATAATCAAGCTTCTTAAGTTCTGTAAGAATCTTGGTTCTTTAGACCACTGAGTCACTCCCTTTGATATTATAAGATATTAATTTGACAGTACCTATGAGTGGAGTATCAAGATTAGTTGCTTCCCCATCCACTGTCCATCCTTGACCAACACGTTAAGCTTTACATTGCCCATTGCTTTGGACATACATGCAAAGACATGTTACCCATTCCCCCAACAAGCTAAAAAACAATTCTAACATTTAAACTACAAAATTCTAGCATGTAACAAACAAAAAACAATTTACTCCTGTGCCTTGGAGCCCATTCTCCCTCTACAAGTTGAACTAAGGTTTTGGTAGGTTGAGGTTAACCCCTCTGCCCCCCTCGTTGTGAGCCCTTAGTGCACCAACCACTTTATTCATGGTGAATGATGATTTAGACCTTCTTGTAAATGGTCTAAAGCCTTGTCACAGACACCTCTGGCAGCTGCTGATGTGCCTCTACCAACCCATCGCCAAATTGGAGTGAAGATTTGAGTCCTGCTGTACCCTATCCTGAAGGGTGGTGTATGCATTGCATTTTCACATCTGTGACCTCTGTCACCTGTAAAAGCCCATTTATTATGGGCCCAGTCAGAGGGCTTAGTAGAGTCACTGGGTGTCCAAGGCCCAGAAGCAAAAGGAGCAACAACCCCCCCACCTATGGGAAACAGGCCCCCCAACCGCAGCTGCCTTTCCAGATGAGCCTTGTCCACTCTGGGTGCTTCACGAGCACCCTTAATGAGGATGGGCATCAGCTGATACTGTTCTGCCCTAAGTAGGATAGGCCAAGCCACTCTGACTGTCTCCGGCCATCTCCCAATTATGAAAGTCTCCAGGACAGTGCATCCCTCCCTGTCTTGTTCTGGGATGTCAGTTGTTCTGATTTTGTTTTCTCCAACATTCAGACTTGCTGTGATACATCCTTCTGCCAGAACCTGTGAGAGGACCCCAGGGCGTGTGCTGTATTAACCAGGTCAGATTCTAGTAGAGATGAGAACCACATGGCTCCCCCAGCCCACAAACCCTTAGGCCCCCCAAAAAACCCTACCTGTACTGATTTACGGCCTTTAATAATTTCCTCCATCAGAGCTAGTTCCATGGTGCAGTTGCAATGAGGGCGGATTTTGTACCTAAAAATGGCATATGATGAATTCCAGACCAGTCCATTATGGATAAAGCATGAGCAAGCTGTCCTCAGTTCACATCCATGAGACTGAACGGTTTTAAATCAAGTCTGTATACTTGTTTATAAGTTATGCTGTCCGTTCACCTCCATCATTCAACTGCCTGGTGATGTTTGCTGCTTCTCCCGTCCCTCTTTCTCTGTGTCCAGCTGTGTGCTGCTGAAAATCACCTGGTTGAAGTCCTTGCTCAATTTGGAGGGTAACTCAGCTCCATGCCTGGTGCTTCTCTTCCCTCTTTCCACTGCCATCCATGAGGTCTGTAAGGTCTGTTGCTCCAGTCCAGCTATCTCAAAGTTAGGGAAGTCTATTTCTCATTTATTTCAGTTCTGGAGCTGCTTCCACTAGGTCATCGAATACTTTTATCCCAGAATCCAGATTAATTTTAATCCTGGCTGGAAATAGGAACTGTGCTTTTATGTGTTTTGTTTCCTTCAGCTTCATAATTACACTCCAGACCTCCTGCCTTTTCCCCTGAAGCACCATGGAGAAATTTTGGTCAAAATAAATTGCTTGATTGTCATAATGAGTGACTTTTTTTCTTCCATGCTGCTGTTAAGATAGCTTATTTACTCTGGTGGTGAAGCACTTTAACTACTATTGACCTGGGTCTTGCATTTTATTCCTTCAGCTTAGGTCCGAGGGAGTAGTGCGCTTGTTCAGTTGTATGTGGGAGGTCTTCCAGGAGCTCCAACGTGATTGTTAGGACATGCACTAATAAATTTGCAGTCGATGAAAAGCTGTCCTCCGCCCCTTCAGGCATCTCATGCGTTCTGAAATTGTTCTTCAGGTTCTATTCTCTGCATCTTTGGCCCAGGCTTCTAATTGCCTTTCCCTCTGCAGCAGGTAAAGAATTAGTCTAGCATGCAAGCTTAGCCTCTCTTCTACTGCTACCACCTTTCTGTCTGTTGCTGACAGTTTTTTGTGTAAAGCCTGTAGGTTCATTTTAAAATCTTCATAGGTCGACTTGATTCTATTCACAGTGTCCAGGACCTTGTTGATCATCTGGTCTTTTGCCATTATTGGTTCCTCTTTTTATCGTACTCAAGGTCTATTGAGGACACTGAAGTCAGAGACTGAGCACGGGAAGGGTAGGCCCTCGCTACTGTGGTGACCTTGCTTTTATTTATCTTTTTTTATATTTATTTAGAAGTTGCATCGAATACAGAATAAGTTCTATGAGAAGCAAGTCTCTTTTGCAGAAAGGCTTCAGCTGACGTTGGTGATCATCTAGTTAAGTTTTGCCAACAGAGCTTACAATTTTGCTTTTTTGCTTTTCTGGACATTAGGACAGAGTCTCTCATTTACAGTTAAATTTAGGCAATATTTAGCTCTGGAAGCCACTGGATGGTGATAGGAGGATCAGAGCTGTTCTTCTGCCCTGCCACCATTCTCGTGACATCACGGGAAGTCCAGCTGCAAATGCGTTTAAAGCACTGCTTGATATTCACTATGTGGACATTTGTAACTACCGGTAGACATCATACAACCACCATTGTATTAGTATTCATGTTGGCATCCTGTGATTGTTCTCACTGAAATGGTATCCGCATCCACTGTTTTTGTGATATCTCTGTAACATCTGCATATAGTACACTATCACATACGTCTATGCTGTGTTTATATCCTCTGCCTCTGTATACCAGTCTACACTATGTTTTTCCATACCAGTGTTCTGTAACTATTGCTTTTATTGTCTGTTATGTAATATGTTGTTTTTTCATGTTCTGCATCTTTCATTTTGTATCATGCTAGTTGCTTTTTCTATATATTCTAAAGCAACAAAACCCAGCACCAGTCACAGAATCGAATACCAAAATGTCAATTTATTGAAAGAAAAAGTGCTCCAGTGCAAATAAGATGCAGAGAACTCAGAGTAGCAGCAGCGGCATCAGGTCGGGACGCCGATGCTCAGAACAGCCCTGTATATGCATCATTAACCTTTTGATTGTTCTAACTAGGACCTCATTGTAAAGAACATTGCTCAATGGAGCCTTCTCCTGGCAGAACAAATAAATACAAACTATAACCGTGAATCCCTGAAGCATTTATTTTCACATCAGCCATTCAACTCAAACAAACCTTGTGAGTGAAACACATCAAATTTTAGCAATCAGTTTAAGCAGTTACTGTAAGAACACACACACACACACACACACACACACACACACACTGGCAGTCTTCAAAGAAACAGATTTAGTTACTTAAAAAAGAAAATCTTACATGTTTCATGATGAAAGTAGAAATATGGTGGGTCTAGCTTCATTTGTTGGTGTCAGACTTTTTCCTTTTTCTGTTTCCCCATATTCGTCAGCATGCAATGACATTGGTGTACATGTGTGTAAAGGTACACACACCCCACGTGCCAGCCGCCGGACGTCCCTCTCCAAGGTACACCTGACTGCCCTGCCAGTACATCTCCATATGGTGGCAGTCTGTCAGTCTAGGAGCAGTGCCTCATGTACCTGCTTCCCGGGAAAGGAAAGCTGTCCTCCAGATGCTCCATCCTCTCTCGCTCAGAATGCCCATGAGGGATTCCAAGGTGCTAAAAAGTGCCCACTCCCAGCTGAGGCTGAAATGTTTCTTGAATGCTGGTGACCTCTGAGAGGTTTGAGTTCATCTGAATTCCCCAACTGGAGCTCTCCCCACTTGCCAAGAAATGAGGCAAAAAGAAGAAATGAGAGAGGATGCAACTTTGTAAAAACTGTGCATAGTTGGGCTGGCAGTATAGCCTAGAGGTTAGAGGAATGAGGTGTGAATAAGCTTGATGCATCCATCAGACCAGACCTGAGTTTGATTCTCACAACCTCCACTTGCATACTGTGTGACTCCGAGCAAGTCACTTAACCGCCAAGTGCTCCCAGGTCACCCCTGAAAACAGGCACTTGTGCCTAGTGGGCCTTACCTGGTTACCAAAAACTAAATAAAACATATTTGCTGCATGGGATTGATTGAACTGCTGTGTTATAAATTGTTTCAAATGGATTTAATGTAGTGATGGAATGGACTGCCCAGTAATAGATTAGTAAAGTAATAAATGAGGATACTGCTTGACTGAATGCCCTGACTGGATATTCAAATTATTTATTTAGTCAGACTGTTGTTTAAGGTGCCCCACCTGTGTAAGGAGCTGGTTCCTGCAATGAACCATGTCATGTCAGTATCACAACGTCTTTGGAGCTGGATTCCATTTTTGTTCTAATTTATTCAGACTCCACACTGCCATGGGTCTCCATACAAGTAAAAATCATATGTATGGAGCTATGTGTGAAGAATCTGTAGTGGGGAGTGGAAAGCCTATGCCAGAAAGTGTCCTGGTACAGCAGGCAGGGGCTGAGCATAGTACACCATCAAGCTGGCACAGCAGGGAGCATGTTTTTGGGTCCTTTGGGGTTCCGTGACACATTATGCTGGCGACGGGTGTATGAAGATGACTTGTTCATGGTGCTTTGTGGCAAATTTCTGACATGGTTCATTGGAGGAATAGGCTACTACCTCCTCAGCTCCCCAAGCTGTGGGCCTCCACCTCAAACAGATTTAAAACCCTGGCTGGTCCCTCCTCAAGGCAGAGGGTGCTGTAAGACCTCCACCGGGGTGGCTGTTAAACTTATTTTAATGTTGACTAAAAATTTTTGGCTGGGAAAGGTTCACTGAGCTGAGGCTCACCTCCATGTGTGACTCGGGGGGGGGGGGGAGGTTGAATAGTGATGCACACAGCTGAACATGGAGCAAAAGCCTAGAGAGATGCAAATCAGCTGAGAGGATAGCATGAAAAGCCACGTACTGTAAACAATGCAAAGTTTCAAAATACTGCAAAAAATATATAAACACAGAATATGATAATGAATAATAAAAACGATATACAGCTATAGATATGGCACCCAAGAGAAATGAGTCCAGGAGGAAATGCAAAACATCAAGGAATGTGCAAAATGCAAAGCTGTAAAACATGACAAAATATGCAAACAATACAACACAATTCATATAATTAAATATTTCATACAGAAGGCAGGGGTGAAACAACAAAAACAGGAGTTTCTGAAGGTCAATCAGGGCACCTTGAAGACAGGAGAAGAAGGACAGAAATTGGAAAAGCAGTGAGGCAAATTGGGTATAGGAAGATGCAGGAACGAGGCAGTGTCAAGGGAGGCAGGGAAAGGAGGAAGGCTATTTATAGTTTACTTTATTGTTATTATTTGTTACAGTAAAATAAAACAAATGTTTGCCATTAATCTTTTTTTGCACCTTAGGGCCCCTTGGTGCCTCTGTCCTTGGGGTCTGCTTTGGCCCCCCCCGCCTGGGACACTACATTGTCCTCTGTGAACCACCTGTTGTGCCCTAGGTTCCTCCACCATCAGGGCTCACTCGATTCCATAATGGGGGGCCTGCTGCTACCAAGGAAGAACCAGGTTGTGAGGCCCTGATGGTGACTTGGGGGGTCTGGGGCGTCAGAAGGATCATTGTTGTGGTGAGGTGGCTGGCTTGATGGTATTCGTCTGATGCACCTTTTCCCAGTTCTCTCGAAGTCCTGGCCCACCTCCCTTGACAAGAAGCACCAGCCAATGCAGCAACCTGCAGGCAGGCAGACCTGGTTGCTAGCAGGAAGTCACCCACTCTGTTGATGCATGATGTCAGCCACGATAGCATGCATTGATGCAGCATGCACCCTGTGACCGGGTTATGTGGGTAGGGTAAAACAGTGAGACACGGCACCAAAAATTCAGGTTAACGCACCTTTTCTAGGCGTGATGTTCATTTGTCCGGATGGACTATTTATTTGTGGAAAAATCTCTTTATATACATAACGAAAAATCAACCATTTCTGAAATCAGTCTTAATCGTCAGACTTCAATATATATATTAAAAAAAACAAATAAATCAAAAGAAATCAGCTCCTTTTTGAGCTCTCAGAACTACCCTTCCCTGGTAGTTCTGCCACAGAGTAGATAACCTTGTCTTACAGTTTCTACTATTGTCTGTGCTTTTACGATAACCTCTCCTCACTCACTCTTAGGCTTATCTGAGTTTTCTGTGATCTAGGGCTGCTTTTATACAAGTCCCTACAGTATCATTAGATCAGCTGATCTGCCCTTTTTCTAATTAATGGTCAATCCTCCTCTAATACAAACATTTGGTTAGATCAGCATGACTTCATTTATAGCTTTACGACATCAACCAATAATAAGCCATTGCTTTACTTTAAATTCACTCTGTAGCAAGAGAGATTCAGTGAAACACCTTAATTATTGCTCTCCTTCTCTTTTCAGTTAATTCATAGCTAGGGAGTTTCTGTATAACAGCCTCCACCTGGGGCTGCTACTTCCTAAGAGCCGATTTTGCAGGATTGCTGTGCTCAGGTAAGAGCTCTCTTCAATTTGAAAGTCAACAAGTGTGTACCCAGTGCAACCTTTCTGTTTATGCTGTTAAAGTGTCTTTCTTACCGCTTGCACTGTTTCTTTTGCCCAGAGCACCCAGTGCTCGATGTATGCAGCTCTAGGAGAAGTGTTATTAGGGCTACACTTCTTTACATTCTGTCCAGAAAGAAACACACTGTACTCTTTTTATGTAGGCATAGGCAGGGAATGAAAAGGAAATAAAAGAGAGTAAGTCAAGGGAGCAGAAAATACCATTATGGGTGGCCTTCCCATAAAGGTAGAGTTAGAAATATATAGTTTAGAAGAGAGAAAAGTTTGCTACTGCAGTAGACTTTATAGGGAAAGAAGTATGTCATAGCCTTCAAAAGGGGAATCTGTCACACACCTTCCCCCTGAGTAACAGTAATTTAAAGTCATAAGGGACTCCAGGTCCATCATGTCCACCGCAACCCCTCCTTGCCACTTCACAAGCAGAGATGAAATGAGTATGATGTGCAAACATGTACCGATTTGTAAGGATTTCCTATACTGACACGCTACCTCTGTAGTGCATCCCAGACTCCACTGCTCCAGTACCATTGATCCTTTTTTTCAATTCTGGTGAAAGGTACCAGAGTGACAGCACTGGAAACTGAAGCCCCTCTGTTTATCCACATGACAGGTACAGCACAGTTGACTGCAGTGCAGAGTCATTACCTTAACCCACCAATGTGCCTCAACTCTGTCAAGGAGGGCCCACCATGTACGTGAGAGGGTGGGCCAGACTCCATGCCCTCTTGATCCCTGGACTCTTGTGGAGACTGCCAGTAAGGGTGCCAATTAGTGCCATGCCAGTTGTGTTGGTGATATTGTGATGTGGACACTTGCCCACTGGGAACTGAACCAATATCACTGCAGCTCATTTCATATCAGCCACGGAACAGCTATCATATGATATTGGCTTCTGGCCACTACTGACCTAGGTTGGATTTAAACCATTGAACCAGAGATGAAAAGTTCCTTAACCCGCTACCACCCTGCTGAGCCATCCAGTCCCCAAGACATTGATCTTTGAGGAATGTAGAGTGCTTGTTTTAGAACTAACCTTTTTTTGCCTCCTTGTGTACAAGAATGGATCATTTACAGCTTATAACCATCATTTTAACATATCCTGTGCAATTATTACTTTATATAAAAAAAATTAAATCAATGAAACCTTTTGACATCAGATAATCAGCAACGAAAGTGTGTCCCTTGTTATTTATGACCTTTAGAAAGATGTTCTAACTTTCCTTTTCACAATACTGTCACATCTGGTCTTGAAAGACATTTTCCATCAGTTCAAAATAAAACATGTCTATAAAAAACAAAATAATAATATTATTTCAGGCCTATGCTTATTGCATCCCCCTCCTTTTCCTTTTTTCCAGATTATTGACAGAAAAGATCACTACGTTTATAGCCTGATTAAAGCTGCAACAGTGTTTTGGCTCATTCTGTGTTAGGCCAGTTTGGATGACATGGGGTACAGCCATGTGTCCTAAGAACAGGGCAGATGGCTATCCAAATACATAACAGAAGTCGCTCCTCCTTTGGGAATAAGCAGCCACTTGTTTGCAGCACATCCTCGTCAGAAAAAAAAGAGACTTCTGTAATTAATGGAAGATTCCCGCCAGAAACCTACGAGACCCTAACTAGATTAGGCAGATATAAAATATCACAGCAACTGGGGGTCATAGGGTGGTGATGAAGGCAATTTGTTTTGCCTCCTATTTTTGGGGGGCAGTTACAGAAGGAATCTTGCTGAAACAGGATTAACCAGCTCTGTCCACTGACCCACTAGTTAAAAGCTAGCACTGGCTACTAGTGAAGACTGACAGCAGTCCCAGAGCTGGCCACTGGCTACTCGGAAACTCAGCTATTCTGTCGACACTCTGCAACTGCAGAATAGCTAACTGTTAAACTTCTGACTAAGAAATTCCAACTGTTAAATACTGTAGTTTAGCTGATTTAAAAGCAACAGTGTTTGTTAGTAGAAAAATTGCCATCATATAGTTTATTTATTAATATAGCATTTCTGGCAAAAAAAAACAAGCAAAAAAACATCAAAATATCCATTTTCTTTTCCCTGTATTTCACTTCTGAAATAAGATATGGAGTTTTTAAATTTTTAAAAGCCCCAGCTGTCTGGTCATGCCTGCCATGAATAAATTAACACATTTGTGTGGTGTGGTGCTGTTTATGACTAGAAATGTGAGCTTGCACCCTCATAATACGAACATACAAAATGCCAGCAGAAGCAGGCCTCGTGGTCTGTCACGTCTGCTCGATTGTGTAGCTAGCCTCTCAACTTGCAGCTGCACCACCCTCCCCTCCCTTCCTCATAACAAACCCCCACTCTGTCCAATCCCCTCTTGAATTCTCCCACTGTTTTACACGATACCACTTCCTCGGGCAGAGTATTCCACTTGTCCATCACCCTTTCCGTGAAAAAGTGCCTCCTGATCTCCCTCCTGAATCTTCCCGCCTCCAGTCTCAGCTGATGTCCCCTCATGTCCCTTCCCCTTCTGAGCCACAGAACCCCTTCTGTATTTGCCCTGTTTAGTCCCTTTAAGTATTTAAAGGTCTCGATCATATTTCCTCTATCCCTCCTCTCTTCCAGGGAATACATGTTCAGCTCTCCCAGTCTCTCCTCATAGGATTTACCCTCCAGTCCCAGGATCATCTTTGTTGCCCTCCGCTGCACCCCCTCCAGCAATCTGATGTCCTTCTTCAGTAATGGACGCCAGTACTGCACGCAGTATTCCAGGTGCGGCCTGACCAGTGACCTGTATAGGGGAAGGATCACTTCTCTGTGCCTTGAGGAGATTCCCCTCGCTATGCACCCCAGCATCTTATTTGCTTTCGCTGCTGCCTTCCTGCACTGAACTGAGTGGTTCATGTTCCCATTTATTAGCACGCCAAGATCCCTTACCTCCACTGTGCTTTCCAACTGTACCCCTCCCAACTGATATTTCCTCCTCTGGTTCTTTGCTCCAAAGTGCAGGACCTTGCACTTCTTGGTGTTGAACCCCAGCTGCCATGTCTCCGACCACTCCTGTAGTTTGGTCAGGTCCTCCTGCAGCCCCTCTGTCATCAACCATCACACCGATTTTAGTATCATCTGCAAACAGACTGATGCTACTCCGGATCCCATTTGAGATATCAGCTAGGAATATCCCAAACAGCACAGATCCCAGTACCGACCCCTGGGCACCCCCACTCATAATGTCCCTCAGTGATGAGAGTTCCCACCACCACCCTTTGCTGCCTACCCCTCAGCCAGTTGGTGATCCAATTGACCATTTTTGTTCCCACCCCTATTTATTCCAGTTTACCCCCCCCCAGCCTCCAATGTGGCACTGAGTCAAAGGCCTTGCTGAATTCCAAATACAGGACATTCACTGCATGGTCCCTGTACAGCTCCCTAGTAACCCAGTCATAGTACTCAATTAGGTTTGTTTGGCAGGATCTGCCTGAGACAAAGCCATGTTGATGCTGGTCCTGGAGACCATTGTCCTCCAAAAAAGGTCATCAGCCTCTGTTTTAGGATTGACTCCATGAGCTTCCCCATGATTGAAGTGAGGCTCACTGATCTATAGTTGCCTGGGCCATCCTTTGGGCCGCTTTTATGAATGCGCACCGCATGGGCCATCCTCCAGTCCTGTGGCAGACTTCCTGTGTCCAGTGCTGTACTGAACAGGTCTGCCAGTGGTCTCACCAGGATCTCCGCCAGCTCCTTAAGCACCCTAGGGTGAATGCCATCTGGTCCTGTTGCCTTGTCTACCCTCAGCACCCTTAGTCCTTCCAGTAACCTGTCCTTTGTAATCCCGATATTAGTCACCCCTGCCCCCTCCTCTGCCCACTCCACCCTTCCCTTGGGGTATCTTCCTTCCATTTTCCTTTGTGAACACAGAGTAGAAGTATTCATTCAGTGCCTCTGCCTGGTCCTCCCCCCTTACGCACCCACTACTCATCCTTCTTAATCCTCACAATTTGTTCTTTGTTCTTTCTTCTCTCTCCAATGTATCTGAAGAAGTCCTTTTCCCTGTCCTGGATTCCCTGTGCGAATCTCAGCTCTCTGGAAGCCTTGGCCACTCTGACAAACCTGGTAACTTCCCTGGACTTCTTCATGTACTCATCTTTGTCCCCTTGCCCTCCCAATGTCCTAAGCTTCTGAAATGCCTTTCTCTTGGCCCTCACCCTTTCCAAGACCTCCTGAGTAAGCCAGCTTGGCTTCTTTGCCCTCAAGAGGATCACAGATTTAAAAGTGGGTAGCCATCCTGAACTAGGAACCACCAAAGTGTGGTTCACAATTAACACAGCAGTAGAGTCAAGCCATACAAAGGCAAAGGTACTGGATTTTAGGAGGGCTGACTTTACCAAAATGGGTGAGTGCCTAAGGAATGCACTAGCAAATGGGCAGAAAGGAGGGGTGGAAGAACAATGGGGAAACGTCAAAACTGCCATCACAGAGGCAATAAGCCTTTGTGTGAAGCAAATAAACAAAACAAAATGAAGTAAAAAAACACAATGGTTCTCCAAGGAGGTGGCAGGGAAGGTTAAGGAGAAAAAGTTAGCATTTAGGAAGTACAAGGAATCACAGAAGGAGCAGGACAGAGAACTGTATCAGTTAAAACAGAAAGAAGCGGGGAAGGCAGTCAGAATAGCGAAGGACCAAACTGAGGAAAAGATAGCCAACTCAGTTAAGAAGGGGGATAAAACCTTTTATAGGTACATCAGGGAGAGAAAGAAGACCAAGGGAGGGATAGTGGGGCTTAATAAAGGGGAGGGGAGGTGGGCAGATGGTGACTGTGAAAAGGCAGAGATGCTGAACCAATACTTTTGCTCAGTATTCACAAAAGAAGAAGAGGGGGGAGGTACCTAAACCAATCAATAGAAGCACTCTGGACAAGGGGGTCAATATCAGTCCATTCACAGAAGAAAGGGTTCTGAAAGAACTCCTGAAACTCAAGGTGGACAAAGCAATGTGGCCTGATGAGATTCACCCCAGAAAGAATTAAGGAGTGACCTAGTGACACCACTGACTACCCTTTATAACAAATCATGGGAGGATGATGTGGTACCTGAGGACTGGAGGATGGCAGATGTGATTCCTCTTCACAAAAGTGGGAACAAGGCAGAGGCAGGAAACTACAGACCGGTTAGCTTGCCCTCAGTGGTAGGGAAAATTATGGCATCACTTCTGGAAGAAAGAATTATTGAGTACCTAGAGGCCAGCAGGGCACAGAACCCAAGTCAGCATGGATTCACAGTGGGAAGGTCATGTCAGATGAATCTAATAGAGTTCTTTGACTGGGTGATCAAAGTAGTAGACCATGGAGGGGCCTACCTAGACTTTAGCAAGGCATTTGACACAGTCTCACACAAAAGATTAATAAACAAGTTAGTCAGCCTGGGAGTGAGTCCCCAGATGGTAGCCTGGGTAACAAACTGACTGGACAACAGGACACAGAGGGTAATAGTAAATGGAGTACACTCTGAAGAAAGGGGGTTTACTAGTGGGGTACCACAGGATTCAGTACTGGGACCGGTCCTCTTCAGTGTCTTTATAGGAGACACTGCAGAGGGGCTGGAAGGAAAAGTATGGCTCTTTGTAGATGACACAAAGATCTGCAACAGGGTTGATACACAAAGGAGGGGTGGAAAGGATGAGAAGGGACTTGGCAAGATTGGAAGAATGGTCAAAAATATGGTAGCTTAGATTCAATGCAAAATGTGCAAAGTAATGCACATGGGAAACAAAAACCCAGGGGAAGATTACACAATGTGGGGGAGGGGTACTAACAACAACAAAAATGGAAAGGGACTTGAGGGTAGTCATATCAGATAACCATAAGGTAGGTAAGCAATGTGAGAAGGCAGTAAGGAGGGTGGGGAGGATACTAGGAAGTATAGGGAGAGGCATCACCAGTAGAAAACAAGAAGTTGTTATCCATCTGTACTGACAGTTGGTGAGACCCCATCTGGAGTACTGTGTACAGTTCTTGAGAGCCCATTTCCGCAGGGACATAGAAAGGATGGAGGCAGTCCAGAGGAGGGCAACTAAAATGGTGCAGGGTGTAACTGGGTAATAAATCACCCTCTCAGGTTCTTGGTGGAACAGCACAAAATGAAGAGACAACAGACAAGTGGTACTCATGTAATAAATTAAATTTATTACAGATCAGTAATACAGACTTACTATCATTACAGTGTGAATCACTGTGAGAACACCAGTTTTCCTTACCTAGGCAATGCAGACAGTTTCTTTCCTCTCAGAGAAGCTACATGTTACAAAGGATCTTCTACCCTGATAATTGCCATGGCAACAGCTAAGGAAGATACATAAAATGTATATAATTGGACAAAAACAGGTGGTCTGAGTAACTATTCTAACTAGTATAAAAAATTGCATAGCTAGCGATAGATAACAATACAATAAGACCGCTATAATCCAAGGTCAGTTGTAGTGATGTACAATTACTAGAGATGGCACTGTTGCCTTACATATGAAAACAGAGTAAGAATAGAGCAAAAAGCATTCCTCGTGGCTAATATATATATATATATATATATATCAGTGAAGCATAATAGAACACAGATCCTTATACTTATGCTTATATGACAAGTGTCTGCACCATAAGGTTAGTACATATACCTACATAGGTTGCTACCCGCAAGGTGGGGGCACCATCAGGGGTGCTAGACCATAGATAACATTCCCTCCCTTGTTGCCTTCAAAAGAAACGGCAACAACCACAGGAAAGTAGTGGGATGGAACTACAGAAGCTGTTGTTTACAAGTCCGAGGCATGAGCATTGTAAAGGAATTCGAGTTGTTCACGATGTTGTTAAAGAGTATGTCGCAGACAACAAAGGGTTAATATCAGAAAAATAATCAAAAATGCTTGTATGATAACAAAAGCTTTAAAAGTTCATTCTAACCAAGTATTGGACAGAGCAGTACTTAAATCACCACCATGAATAAGAGTATTAAGAGCATCACCAGCTTTAGAAATATTATTGCTAATATACATAAGAAGTGAATTCTTTCTAGCTAAATGAGATTTCAAAGAAGGTGTCAAAGGGTCTATGTGTACGTTAAATACAGGCAAATATGGAGACAAGGCAAGCAAGTATTGCGGATCAGTATCAATAACATCTAGTTCAGGTAGAGGAACAAGAGTAATCACAGTGTGACCAATTACTGTTTTCTGCCGTGGAGTAAAACAGAAGTTAGGAAAATTAATAGCACAAGTTTTGGCACCATAAGCAAAGGAATCATGATTTGTCACTACACAGTACTGCCCAGCGGAGTTGTAGGTAACTCGTACAGTTGGAACTCTCCATTGTTGTAGATGTATAGGACAAGTAAATGACTGGTTGGTGAGCCGTGATGTGAAACAATGTACCTCCTCCAGGTAGCTTTGGGATGCAACTGTTTCGGCAACGGGCACTGAAGAAGCAGCTTGCGAAGATTGTTCAGTCAGGTTAGACAGCAGATCATAACCCAAGGAAAACGACCAGTTCAGATGTTCCAGAGAGTAGCAGCAGACAGGTTTAACAATGTCAAATACGTCACAGCAGCACAGGTAATAATATCCCTTCTTGGTGCAGCAGTTGGTATGCGGTGTGACCCAAGCTTGTAGGACAAGATGGCAGACTAGCAAAGAAGACAAGTCAGTTTGTTCTCAGTAAATGTTCTCATCAAGACGTTCGATGGAATTAATAGCAGCCAGTTTGTTAAAGACAGAAGTTTGTGGATCAAAGCGAGGTGGTGACACAGTGAAAGTAATGAACATGTTGTCATGGATTAAACAACATTTGGTAAAATAGCATGGTGCTTGATTTGGATAACATGAAACATACCCAAGATTTCTAGCAGTAGACATAGAAATATTGACAGAGTTTGACATACACAATGCAATGCATGCAGTAGATTTGCAATGAGGCCAATAGCATTTAGACAGTCTCATCATGAATAATATCTGGAATGCATCCCGTTTCCAAGTCCCTGAAGAGATTAACAGTGGCAATTACGTACAGTAAGAACCATAAGTGGAGCATAAAAGTTCACAAGCAATATATTGCTTGTTTGCCTCCTTGTTATTTTGAAAAATTAATTCATTAATTTTGTTTCTAGTGTCGTTGAACCCTTTTGCAATTTCCTGCATTTTATAAACAGTAAAACGCTCTTCCTTACTTAAAGCATCTACACCATGTAACAGTAGTGGTAACACATCATTTTTAATAGTTTGTTGAAAATTAAGTGTTTGTGCTTTAATAGCAGCTATATCTGCTGTATTCCAGATTGACATTCCTGAACCAAAAAGGCCAGAGACGGTGCCTGCTGCACCAGTAACATCTGCAGTGTCATGCCTAGTGTGTGGTTTACTTTTAGCATTAGGTGCAGGTTTAAAACCTCCTAAGTGTTCAATAGCATGAGGTCCACTAACTGGATCATTTGTGCAAATTTGGTAAGCAGCTACAATATCTAGAAGCATCATACTGAAAAATTTAGAAGTGTTGGTCGTGTGACAGAGACCAAACTCGCATATATTCCAATGTGTAAGATTAAAAATGACTGGAACATGCATACATTGTAGATTAATCAAAGCTCCTGGAAGGAAAGTGGTGGTCATGCCACTAGGAGGACCAAGCTCCTGAGGAGGACATTCAGTCAGTTCTTCTTCAGTGGGTGGGACCACAGAAAGGAACATAGCTTCAGTAGCCATATAGAGGCGATCACAAAAGGTAGGCTCTATTAGAGCAGTTAAGTTGTGTAGACCAGTATGTCTAGAAGCAGCTTGTTGAATAGAGAGTGTACCATTTGGTGCAATCCCTGTGTTGGGCCATGCATGAAAAGTTCCTTTAGATAAACATGATACAGGAAGTGTGTAACCATTAAAATCAGTTTCCCGTTGTATCTGCAATGTGGATTTGTCTGGAGCTACTATCATGGCATTAAGATAGGTGTATGAGCCTTCTTTGACAGTAATCAATTTGTTTGGGACATCTATAAGAACTCCCTGCTGGAGATGGGTGCATCTCTAGCTGAATGTTCACGTTTGTCAAGCAAATGTGCTATACGTTGTGTGTGTTCAGTCAAAAGGGGTTTGTCTTGAGAGTAAGTCAAAGAAAGTAGTCCCACCAGGATAAGGAGGTGCAAGATAGCTATCTTGCCAGTACATCTGAAAGACACAGAAAATGACTGTTAAGTGAGGGGTACTATTCCGCCCTAAGAAGGTTGGGAAAAGTAATTAGTCACCTTTATACAACTTGAGCTAATTAGCATGGAACCACTTGTTGGTGGTCTATTTCTGATGCTGAACTCTCACCTGATAAACAGCAGGGCTGAGTTTGTTGACAATGGGGTATGGGCCTTCCCATTTGCTGGTAAATGGGTGAGCCGATGGTCTGTATTGGACTAGCATGACTTGATCTCCAACTTGCCAGTCGACTTCTTTGGCATGCTTATCAAAATGGACTTTTGCTTGTTGTTGAGCCTTGCCCATATGATTTGCAGTGAACAAGTGTGTTTTCATGATGTCATCATGAAGAGTTTCAACATATTTGTCCACAGATACCCTATCTGCGGTAGGGTGTGAAGGTCAATCAACAGGTGCTCAGGTAATTTCATGGCTCTCCCAGTCATAACGTCGTAAGGTGTGCACTAAGTAGTTGTTGCAGGAGTGCCCCTGATTGCCATCAGCAGTAGTGGCAAGAGGGAATCCCAATCCTTGGGATTGTCATTGATGAATTTGCATAACATCTGTTTGATTCTTCTGTTTGCTCTTTCTACCTGACCTGAGGATTGAGGATGGTATGGGATATGGAATTTCTGATCTATTCCAAGCATTTGGAGTGTCTCCTTCATCAGCTCAGCTGTAAAACTGGTTCCCTGGTCTGAGTCTACCTTAAGAGGTAGGCCCCACCTGGAGAACTACTGATCCACCACGATCTTGGCAGTTGTCTTTGCCGTGTTATTCTGAGTAGGGAATGCCTCACCCCACTTGGAAAACAAATCTGTGATGAGTACATACTTGTTGTTCTTGCTGGAGTTAGTCAAGGGGCTAATGAAATCAATTTGTATCGCATTCCATGATCCAGATTGCCTTTGTGGCAATAATTTGGTGTTTCTTTTCACTGAAATAGGGTTGTTCTGGGCACACACTATGCAGCTGTCCACATAGTGCTCCACATCTTTGGTCATACCAGCCCACCAGACAATGGTTTTACGTGATGTATGATGTTTTTCCCCCCTGGTGTCCACCAGTGGGGGTCATGAATCATATGGATGAACTTGGTTCATAAGGATTGTGGTACAACCCACAGTTTGTGGCCTGTATCTTCCTTCCTATACCAGAGCAGTTTCAGATCATGAGATAGGTGTATGTTGTCAGAATGTCTCTTGTATGGACTACAAGTAGGTAGTTACTGTTCAATTTCTTTGTCTAGGTATTTGAACACATCTTTTAGTTCTGGGTCAGATTTCTGTGCAGCAGAAAGGTCCAGTGGAGGTTCTGGTTGCGGTTTCTGCCTGGTGTTGGCAGCTAAGAAAATGTCTGCCACTGCTACTGGGTGAGTCATTGACCATGTCTCCCCCCTCGAGCGCCTACTTTGGCAAGTGAATACGCTCAATTGTTGAATTCATGGTAAGGGTCATTTTTGCAGTGAGCCTTTACCTTGTGAATGTACAGTTTATGAGTAAACTGCTGGGTCAGTGTGTATATGTACACAAACAAATCCCTGTATTTGACAGGTGTGCCATCAGAGGATGTGAAGTTATTTCTCTCCCAGAATGGTAGAAATTCCCTGAGGGAGGAGCAGACCCAATTGGAGTCTGCAAAGATGATAGCATCCTTAACACCATGGGGCATGACCTCTAGGGCACAGGCCACAGCTGCCAGTTCAGCATACTGTAAGGAAATGATGGTACATTTCCTAGCAATACGCTTGAGATCACCATCTGGATAGACTACAAACACACTAAATCCTGCTACCTGTTCCCCCTCCACATAGGAGGCAGAGTCGTCTGTGAAGATGCGATATATGCTGGTATCTTCCAAAAAATTAGGTGTAGCCAGCAAGAATGGTCCTGGCTCAGGTATGTCAGGAGGTTGGAGTGCACAATCGTGGGGCTTACCTGTATAGAGTAGGCCATGAGCCAAGATGGATGGCATTTTCGCAGGCAGTACTTTGATGTCCCTGTCCTGCAAAAGCAAAGACCAGTGGGTGAGTCTGGTATTAGAAACTGAACCATCTTTTACTTTGTCTGAAAGCAAAAAGTTGGTTTGGGTGTGACAGGTATGCAAAACAATAGGTGCATACCCAGGATGTCCATGAAATGTTTGACAGCTGAGTAGGTTTCCAAGAGTGTTCTTTCACAGATACTATACTTTCTCTCTACTGGGAACAGCATTTGAGAAGCATAGGCAGTGGGCCTGAAGTACCCATTGTACTGTTGTGCTAGCATTGCAGACATGGCCACATCAGATGTGGCAGTTTCCAAATGGAATGGAATATCTGGATTAGGATTGATCAGTGTTGGGGCTGAGTCTAAGGCCTGTCTGAGCTGTGTCACAGCATCACTGTGAGTGGTGCCCCATGTCCATGGGACATCCTTTTTCAGAAGTCCATACAAGGGAGCGGCCTTCAAGGCAAAGTCAGGGATAAAGTCCTTGGAGTAGTTTACCATTCCTAAGAAGTGTCTGAGTGCTGCCACGCTAGTAGAAAGTGGCAGATCTTGAAAGCCCTGAATCTTTTTGACAGCTGGGCTTCTGTCTTGGTCTGTAATATGTAGGCCAAGGAAGATAACCTCCTTTTCACACAATTGTGCCTTGGTGGGATTGCACTTGAGACCTGCTCTCTTGAGGAGAGACAGAAGTTCATCTGGAAGGACCAAATGATCTTCTTTCGTGGTAGTTGCCAGAAGCAAGTCATCCACATACTGCAGGAGACACTGGGGTGTGGAGAATACCTGTAGAGCATCCATCATGTGGAGATGTAAGAGGGGGAGCTGTTGTGAAAGCCCTGGGGAAGACAGGTCCAGGTGTACTGACGTCCATCAAAGGTGAAGGCAAATTTGTATTGGCTACCCTGTGCTAATGGGAGTGACCAAACCCCATTAGAAATGTCAAGAGCATCTGGCCCGGTGGCACTGAGGGATGAGGCACTGGACACCACACCTCGCACCACACCAGTGACCCGGGTTCGGGAACGAGCCCGGATCGTTGGGGGTCGGCAGGCGAGGACTAGGATTGAACATCTGCAGACAACTCTCCTAGTCCTGGGGTGGGTTGGGGAAGCACACCACACTGCGGTGGCCCCTGGGGACTCACAGAGGCACTGCAGATGCAGGTGTCAGCAGAGGAGGAGCGCGGCGGACGTCTACTCTTCAGTGCATGGACATCATTGCACGTCCGTGCTCCATCGGGGACCTACTGGAAGAAAATGGCTGGGCGCGACTGAAGCAGCTGGATGGCCATGCCCTGTGATGCCGGGAGGACTGTCGTGGAATTGCGCTGGGGGGTGGCCAGGGTCCGCTTGGCTAGGCAGGGCATAGGGGATCCCCCAGTGAGTCGGCGATGGCCGTACTGGACCCCCCATCATGTGAGTGAGCCTGCTGCTGTCCCGGCGGGCAGGGACGGCAGCTGGATGCCCCCGCCAGTAAGTCACTGCAGCAGGCATTAAACTGTGATATAAAAGAGAAATGTCAAGAGCTGTGAACCTCTTGTCAGGTGTCAACAGCTTGAATACATCAGGTGCTGATGCTACTGTTGATGCGCAGCTAGGAGTAACTTGATTAAGTTTTCTATAGTCAATTGTGAGTCTCCAGGCCCCATTTGGCTTTTTCACAGGCCAAATAGCTGAGTTGACAGTACAGACACAGGCCATCACTCCTTGTTGAAGCAGTGATTGGATGGTTCCCCTAAGTGATGGCAAAGCTTCAACAGGAAATGAATACTGTTTCTGCCTCACAGGGTCAGGCCCTGTGATTTCAGTGGTAGTGTGCATCCTACCACAGTCATGTTTGTTGATGGCAAACACATCAAGGTGTTTTTGAAGCAAAGGTGCAAGCTCTGAAAACAGGTCATGACTTTTGAACAGAGTCATGACGTCATACTCTTTGTTGTTATGGGAGATAGCTGCCACCACGTGCGAGTCTGGGATGGTAACAGCATGACTTTGTCTTTTGATTTGAATGAGTAGCCTGTTGGCTAGGTCCACTACACAGCTGTGTAATGCTAAGAAACCAATACCCAATATGCTGGGGTGATGTAAAACCATGCGGTCAAAAGCAAAATTAGTCCTGAGGTGGCCTACCACCACAGGTAGAGGAATAGATCGGTAGGTGTGTAGCTGGGTACCATCTACACCCTGTTTACTGGTCTTCCAGTTGGTAGACCAGTCAGATGAGGCTGGGTCCTCGGCATGGAGGACTGACATGTCTGCTCCGATGTCCAGAAGCATGGTGAGTTGGTGGCCCCCGTCTGTGTCCTTTACACAAGGCCGTCCATTTGTGCCAACAATCAGGTTACTCACAATCTGGACTGGTGTCTGTAATTGTCAATCTGTGCATTCAGAATCAGCATTGTCTTCCTGTTCCTGAAATCGAAGGCCAGCAGGAACTTCTAAGGCCTTCTGTATGTCTTGCAAAGGGTACAAGTGTACTTGTGATGTCACGGGCGCAGTGATGGCCTACACGGGTGGTTTTGCCTTGGATGTCGCACTGGCCTGTCCAGTAACTGAGGCAACCTCTCCTCGGTTGCATGATTGCTCAACAGCCAGGGCTAAGGCAGCTATAGTTCGTGTAGCTGTAGCTCCCCTCTAGGCATGAATTTCCTCCAACAGCTTGCAGAGGATTTTGTTCTCTTCTCTGATTTGTTGATAGCTCAGACTGTTTCGGTGTTGGTTCTGGCTCTTTTGTTGAGCGTTTGGATTTTTCCAACTGCCTCTGTTGTCTCTGTTGTTCCGGTTGTTTCTGTAGTTCTGGTCCCCCTCCCCGTATGACTGTTTGTCATCAGAAGGGGTATCATTTTTCTGCTTGTTTCCCTCCACCGTGTAGTGGGTGGGGGTGTCAGGGGTAGGCTGTACTGCAGCTACCTTGTTGGATTTGCCAGAAGAAAGGGTGCGGAGGTAGATCTGATAAGCCCGCTCAGTCTTAGTGAGGACATCCTGAAACTTGTCAGTGTCCGGGAAAATATTGAGTTTGATCTTTTCTCGCAAGACCAGATACATGTTCCGAATGTACAAATCCTTGTACTGTCTATGTCAAATTGCTCATCTTCTAGGGCTTTGCCAGCTTTGTATGCAAGCCATAACCATTTGTGGTAGGCGGTTGGGCTTTTCTTTGCACCTTGCTTGACTTTGTAGGCCAAGCGCAATCCCACAACTCCGGGGTTATTTGCACATATGAGGGCAGTGGCAATTCCATCAAAGGTAACATTTTCAGCACTCCATGCTGTCTCTGAGAGCTTAGCCCAGAGGGTAGGTTCAACTGTTTGTCGCAAGACTTGAATCTGGTACTGGGGTTGGTGAGAGAGCTTCTCACACAGGGAGTGCACTTTCTCCACATGGCAATGGAGATTGTCAGTTGGGCCCATCTGTCCAATGCTCTGTACAATTTGCTGGACAGAATGAGCGACTTGCAGTGGGTTGGAAGTATGCATAGTCATACCCAGTTCAATACGTTGCATGGCCCTGCAAAGTGCAACCTCTGCTGTCGCATCAGCAACTGCCTTGTACGTATGATCTTGAGTGACAGAATCTTTTAACATTTTGTCAATTTGATCCTGGATGGCCTGTTTTTGATCCTCCGGGACAGTGATCCTACTGATTGCTTCATGAATCATGCTGCAAATCTCTGACTCATCTCTCCTGGTGAGAGGAGCGAGCGGAGGTGCATCACAGAATACAGGCCATCTGCCTGTGTCATGGGGGCTGCCATCCTGGCATTGTACGTGGCTTCTGCCATGTTTGTGTAGATGTGGTTATGCAGTATGCATGCCGATGTCAGCACCATCTTGTGAATGGCAAGCAGAAGTTGCTACACCATGGGGGTTGGACTTGTGTATGACGTAGCATGCCTCGTCATCCAAATCAGTCATCATCGCTGGATGATGTAATCTCAATGGGCATATACGGAAGCACGTTCTTGGCTTTAACATGTCCAGCAAGAACTCCCCATTGATGGCGCAACTTTGCCATCTTTTGTCTATTCTTCTTATGACAAACTTTTGCAGTGCCCTGCTCAATACCTCTCTCAACCTCTCTCTGCAGCACTCTATATGCTGCGCCCAATTCAACGTTTTCCCTAAGCTCTTTATCCAACTCACAACTCACACGCTTGTAATCCTCTTTCAACTCAGGATTCTCATCTCTCAAAGTTTCATTCGTATCACTCAAAATATCATTCAAATGTGCTATTTCTTATCACATTTCAACCTTTTGCAATCATCTCTTAACAAACATAGCTCTCACTCAGTGTCTTGAGCAGTGCGGTGCATTAGCCTGGAATTATCATCAGGAGTGACTGTGTCTCCTTAGCTAGTTTATTTTCCTTTTTCTGTAACTCTGATGCTTGCAAGCCCATCTTTTTTTTTAGAGAACGTGTTTTGCAGTTCAAGGGAGGCACACCTCGCTGTGAGACTCTCAACAGCGGTATGAAGAGCCACAACCAAAAGACCTTTGAGGTTGTGTTTCTGGGTTGCCTGTTTGGACTCTAATGGTCAGATATTAGCAGCAATGGTTTTTCTGCAGATTTTGCATCCAGCGCGAAATCTATCCATCCGCCATGGGATGTGAGGTAGTTTGAGACATCGAGTCTCAGTTCTGTGCACAGATCAGACATGACAAATAAGGAGTAGACAAACAATAAAGCAATTTGAAAACTGGTAAAAATACCCTGGCACTATCACCAATCACTTTCCGGTCCCCGGTGGGTGAACGGTCGTACCAAGGGGGGGTACGCTGTCACTTGCAAAGAGAGTGTAAGGGGTCTGGTGTGGGTCTGCCACAACCACTACCACTGTAAGCACAAGTACTGTGGGTCCAAGTAGGTGAAAGTCGCACTACACTACTCCACATTCAGAATAAATTAAATGGGAATCTTTCTTTGTACATTCCACCTGCACATGGTTGCCAAAATGTAACTGGGAAATTAATCACCCTCTGAGGTTCTTGGTGGAACAGCACAAAAGGAAGAGACAACAGGCAAGTGGTACTCATGTAATAAATGAAATTTATTACAGATCAGTAATACAGACCCTAGGCAATGCAGACAGCTTCTCTCTTCTCAGAGAAGCTACGAGTTACAAAGGGTCATATACCCTGATAATTGCTATGGCAACAGCTAAGGAAGATACATAAAATGTATATAATTAGACAATAACAGGCGGTCTGAGTAACTATCCTAACTAGTATAAAACGTTGCATAGCTAGCGATAGATAACAATACAATAAGACCATTATAATCCAAGGTCAGTTGTAGTGATGTACAATTACTAGAGATGGCACTGTTGCCTTACATATGAAAATAGAGTAAGAATAGAGCAAAAAGCATGCCTCATGGCTTATATACACAGATCCTGGCACTTATGCTTACATGACAAGTGTCTTTGCCCTAAGGTTAGTACATATACCTGCATAAGTTGCTGCCTGTGAGGTGGGGGCACTATCAGGGGTGCTGGACCATGGATAACAAGGGTCTGCAACAGAAGCCATATGAAGAGAGACTAAAAGTGTTTAATATGTATACCCTTGAGGAAAGGCGGGTGAGGGGGGACATGATAGAAACTTCCAAGTACCTCAAGGGAATCAAGAAAGTCCAAGATGGAAGCATCTTTCAGAAAAAGAGATGTGCCAGAACAAGGGGGCTCAATTTGAAGATAGAGGGGGGGACAGCTCAGGGGCAATGTGAGGAAGTATTTTTTCATGGAGAGGGTGGTGGATACATGGACCCACCTTCCTGAGGAGGCTGTGGGGTCAAAAACAGTGGGGGAATTCAAGAATGCATGGGACAGACATAAGGCAATTCTAGTGAGGGGTAGGAGGAAGTAGGCTGTTGGTTAACTAGAACCTGCAGCTTATCTAATAGGTAGGGAAATGGGCAGACTAGGTGGGCCAAATGGTCCTTATCTGCTGTCAAAGTCTATGTTTCTATGTTTACCCTTATTGCTCTGTGTCCTGATACAGGTCTCAGTTGCCTCTGCTAGCCCTCTCTTAATGATGTCCCATTTTTGACTGGCACTCATGCTCGCCTGCATTCCTGCTAAATGCTCAGCTACAATCTCCCCCATCCTTTAAAAGTCTGGTCCCTTAAAATCAATCACCCTGGTACCCATCCCTCTCCTGCTTCCCTGCCCATGCTTGAGTGTGAACCACACTGTGTGATGGTCACTCCGAGCCAAAGGATCCGCCATTCCCAGATCCCTTACAGCCTCCCCATTTGTTAATACTAGGTCCAGAGTTGTAAATGACTGCTTACAGTACTCACTGCAAGCCCACTGGTGGATGATGTCGACTGCTGGTATTGCAAAGCTTACTGTAAGCTATGATTCAGTGACAGCGCAGTAGGCGATCAGCCGTGGAGGTTTGCGGGTGGGTTTTGCTGCCCGCCAGCTGACATGGCCATGCCGGGATGGGGGGAGCGGGGTGGGGTGTGGGTGCCTCAGTGGGTGGGGGGGGTCCACTGGACTACCAGGACGATCTTGGGTTGTGTGTTTTGCTGCGATCGGTGCTGGTAGGGGGTACCACTAGACTACCAGGGATTTTTGAAAACAATTATTTTATGGACGGGGTTCAGAACAGGAGGGGGTGCCACTAGACTACCAGGGAATGGGGATTTTATCGATTGCCCTCATGATCAGGGCTGGGGGAGCCACCCAGGGGCTGGGCTGCTGTGTTGTGCTGTGCAATACAGCAGCCTGCCTGTGGGTGGCTACCACTTAGGCATGTTTTTCCATGCCTATCTTTTCATGGCACATCTCTGAGATGTGCGGGCAGCTGTGCTGCACATCTTGGCTGAATATGGAGATGTGCCACATATGCAGGGGAACACCCCTCCGGATGCGCTGCATACATTATCTTTGCCCTGCAGCACATCCAGATTTGCACAGCGCATCAACCCCTTTTAAATATGGCCCAAGGGCGCATTTCAGAGATACATTAGCGTGACTCAATTGCACAGGGTGCATCTTCTTTGAATATCCTGGCCACTGTACTTAATAGTAAAAATTACACTATTGGCAAAGTACAGATAAAAGCAGAAGAAGTAAGGAATTGGTAAAACTGTATCATCAGCCAGGTTTTTTTTATGCTTTTCTTTAACGTCAAATTGTATTTACATGTCTGTCTGTAATATACGTGTCATAACTTTTATTATTTGTTTTTATACATGGATAAACTTTGAACACGAACTGGGTCTGGCTCTGCCTACTAGGTATTTTAACAATACATCATCTCAGGGTATATCCCCTCCATCCCATTCCTGCCTCGAGGTACAGCCACAGCACCATGGAGAATGATGGCCTAAGGTAAGAGGTAGGTGGCTAGAATAGTAAGTGCCATGGGAGCTCCGGAGGAAGTTGGGCACTATAGACAGAAAGTGGGACAAAAAAAGAACACAAGTAAAAAAAAAAAAAGACCAGAGCTGTGAAACAGGAGATAAAGAGGGGCCAACCTGGCAGTGTAACAGCAGCTGGGTCGCTTGACATGCTATTGACCCGGATTGATCTCCTGAGTGCAGGATGCTGATGTGGGCCATCAGGGAGAGGATGGTAACACAGGAATGTTTTCCTCTTCCAAGGAAGGAGGGAGGGAGGGAGGAAGGAATGGTAGTGACTCTTTCTTTGATTCTGTTACCTGGATGACCACAGACATCAGCTGGGAGTGCTTGGACAGGTGGGATGACACACGTGAATAAGGCCTCTGAAATATGTATGCACTACTGCTTCCTTTCAGAAGGGGTCCTCAGGAGGGTAGAATGTCTGGGAAAATGGGCAACGCTTTTCACAGATGACACCCATGCACCTCCATCTTACCAGTTGGGCATCCCAGAGCCACAAGACCTGCCTATCTCCTCCTCTGTCATGCCACACTGGATTGTGGGTGTTCAGTCTTCATGGTGGCTGATGGGGGCACCCCACCAGAGTATGTAAACCCTCCCTTATGTTCAGGGTATACCCTCTAGGTTTACAGCCCTGAACAATCTGTTGAAAGTTATCCCCAGTGCACTTTGTGAATCCCTTCAAAATTTTAAATACTGAATCAGCCACCGGCCCTTCGGCACAGCAGTAGTGATACTGCTGGCGATGCTTGAGACCCAGGTTCAGGAACCAGCTCAAGTCACCAGGCGCTGGCTGTGGGAGGAGAGAAAGACTGAGTGTCTCAAAGGGCACTGTCTTCCATCAGGGAAGGAGGGAAGCTGTTGCCTCTGCAGCACTGCTGTGTGAGTGGCCAGGGGTGCAGTGCAGTGGTGGCACAGCAGGGAGGAGAGATCCTAGGGGCACATGGGCCCCAACCTAAGGCACTGTCTGCTCCTCTTCCCACACCAGGAACTCCTGCCTGAGTTCTCAGGAGCAGCAGGAGGTTAGATTTGGCTTGGCTGGACACCGCCTGGGGGGGGGTAAGCCTGTGGGGTTGAAATGGGAGAGGAGGTAAGTGGCTGAGACAGAGGTGGGGCTGGGGCTGACCTGAAGTCAGGGGGCCAAGACAGAAGTTAAAAGGTAAATGATAAAAAACTAATACTGAAAATCATAGTGTTCCTTGGCCTTCTTTTGTCTACTGAAAACATACCCAGGCTGTCCAACCCTTCCCCATAGTTTAGTCTATCCATTCCCTGACTCTCTGCTTTACCTTCTTGACAGCCACAATATCCTTTTTGTACTGTGGGGACCTGAACTGCACGCACTGCTGCAAGTGTGCGGCTTTGCCAGTGCCCTACAAATCGGTAAAAATCACATTGCTTTCATGATTTGTTACATCCCTCTTTTATAATGCAACTCAGCATGCGACTTTTTTTAGAGGACATTCAAAACATGTTCTGCTTCAGTGAAAGAAGTATCCTGGAGTTATGTTAAAAGCATATGGAATCTCTTACAGCAGTAAGACATGTTGCTTTAGTTAAGCCTCTTGTAAAGTCAATGGCCCCATTCACACACAACTGGAAATGACCCCGGGGTGACCTGGTGTCAGTTTGTATGGAGATTGCCAAATTGTAGAAAAAAGAAAAATAATTGACATTTCAAGACCAGCTCTTTAGCGCTGATGAATAAATTAGTCTTCAGTCAGACTGGCCTGTTGGAGCAGCAGTATGGCTACCACCTGCAACATGAGTTACCTGGGCCATGTTCGGGAACAAGCGTGGATCACTGGGGGCTAGCCCATCAACACACTGGCAGCACTACTGCTGGCAATGTCACCTATCCAGGGTTGGGAATGAGCCCGGATCGTCAGGGGCTGACTGGGGGAGGAGTAGGATTGAGTGTTCCAAAAGACCCTCTCCTTCTCTGGGGGTGAGGGTACCATCCTCCGGTGCAATACTGCCACCTGGGTTACCACAGGTGGCAATGCAGTTGGAGAGCCACTGGGAAGGAAGGATGTCACTGATGTCTCGGTGTCGGCCCCTTGATGTCCTTGCTGCAACATCCTGAAGGAGGATCGAAAAAACAGAAAATTCCTTGCTGCTTGGCAATGAAGAAGCACGGTGCACCCTGCAGCCAGATCTGTCTGGCAAAGCCATCTCCTGATGAAAGTACAACTGTTTGGAGGTAAATCCATTCCGCCCCATCCCTGCCTGGGGGGGGAGGGGTGGCTGCCAAGCCAGCTTGGAGGATGGTGGCTGGATACAGGTAAGATCCAGTGGGAGTTGCGCTATGGTGCTCTAGAGGGAGTGTGAGGAGCAGTGAAAGGAAGAGGGCATAAAAGCCTGGGGTGCTGGGGACCAGCGAGGGGGGGGAGGGCTGAGAGCCCTGGAGCATGTTCTCCTTCATCAAGGAGGGAGGAGGGAGGGATGGCAGCCACCATAGCAGTGCCACCCTTACAGGGAGGGGAGATGCTGGCTGACGCTACACGGCAGCATACGCTGGCGTGCATGCTTGTGAATGGCATCACAGAGCCAGCAACTCGACTGGAGAACAAGGGAGTAGTAAAAACAGCCTTGGTGACTGCAGAGGATGGCCCCAGTACATCTGGACTCTTCCCTGCTGCCAGTGCCACCTGATACCTCTCAACTGTCCATGATTTTCAGGGACGTCCCTGATTTTGCCTCAAAATTTTACTCTGGCCATCCTAAAAATTGTGTTTCCGTGACCAAACAGTGGTGGTTGTAAGCACAAAATAATGTCCAACATTAAAGTTACAGACTTATCCTTCCTTAGAAAATGCATTTTACACTAAGCCCCTTATTCTACCAGCTTCCTGAGTGGATATCACCAATTTTGAAGATGTGCCCCTGATTTTGGTCCTTTGTCCCTGATTTTTTAAGCCTTGTCCCTGATTTATGAGGCAGGAGGTTGAGAGGGATGATGAGATGAATGACCGCTATTGGGGCAACATCCCCTGCCCTCACCCCCATGGAGTAAACCAAGTTTCTATGAAAGACCAGCAAAATTGGTTGCCAGGGGTGTATAGTCCTGGCGGTATGTTTGGACTCCCAAAAGTGTCAACTGCTGGGGATGGAAGAAGAGAATAAAAATACTGATTAGAAAAAAAATAATAAACAGTAGGAAATCAGTTTTTTCTCTGGTTATTCCGGAGCAGTACGTACATATCCTCTTTTGTCTCTGCAGTTATAGTATCATATCTTTTTTTTCAATTTAATATACTTTATTAAATTTTTCTTTTGCATCAGAAGCAGAACAAAATAATAAAACAAAAAAAAGAGAATAAAAAGAAAAACAAGAGCGTGTACAATTCCTGGCATGCAGAATGGTAACAGTGGAGGCGCCTGAAAGACAGGTACACCGAAGGAAAATATCCATCTATAGACTGATGGGCCTATAACAGGTTCAGAAAGGAGGGTATGCAAAACCCGATACTAGGTCCAATTAACATTAACTAAAACTTAACCATGCAGTAAAGTTAAAACTACCCCACTCCCCAATCCAGCGTGCTAGATCAGCTTTGATCTTAGAGAGGACTGGCAAAAGATTAAGCCTAATTGTTTGTGAGAGGATGTGGGGTAACTTAACCCCAAGATAAGTAAGTGCTGTGGGCTCCCAGGCCAGGCCCAGATCCGTGACCAGTGTTTCTGAACAAGATGGTTAAGGGGCATAATGCATGATTTTCCCAGGTTGAGTTTATAGCCTGCAATCTGCAAGAAATGATGAATAATGTTGAGAGCAGTGGGGATGGAGTACTGTGGATGTTCGAGGTGTAGAAGAAGGTCATCAGAGTAGGCTGATAGAGAGAATGAGAGCTACCCTACACCGATGCCGTGGCTCTCCTTATAAGTTTGTAAAGTATAGATAAGGGGTTCTAAATAAAAGTTGAAAAGAAAAGGAGAAAGAGGGAAACCTTGTCCAGTGCCACAGGATAGGGGAATGGGTCAGAGAGGACAGCATTACAATGGACTCTAGCCATTGGAGAAGAATATAGCACATGTAACCAGTCACTGAAGGCAGAGGGGAAGCCAAATTTAGCCAGTATGGCAAACAAGAAGGGCCATGAAACACGACTGAATGCTTTTTTAGCGTTTGGGGAGACCAACACCAAGGGGGTGGGACTACATTCCGCCAGGGCCATGAGGTGTAACACTTTGCATGTGTAGTCGGATGAAACCGTTCCCGCAACAAAGTCTACCTGTGAATGGCTCAGTAAGCTTTGCCAGAATTGGTGCATACGATTGTCTAGGACTTTAGCCATGATCTTGATATCTGAGTTTAGTAAAGAAATGGGACAGTAGTTACCAGGAAACAGTGGGGATTTACCAGGTTTGAGAAGAACCAAGATCCAAGCTTGAATGAAAGAATGGTCTGACAGACCGGAAGAATGCAGATCGTTGAAAAGTTGGGAAAGAAAGGGGGGCCAGAACATCCATGAAAGCTGCATAAAAATGAGGCGTTAAAGTCATCTGGGCCCAAGGCCTTATCTTTAGGAAGTTGTTCTATCACCTGTTTGACCTCAGAAGCAGAAATTGGGGCCTCTAAGAGAGCCTGTTGCTCAGGGATAAGAGACAGTAAAGATACTGAATCCAGAAAGTGGTCTACAGTGAAAGCTTCACGGGTATATATGTCCTCCGGTGTGTAAAGGGATTTATAATATTGCTTGAAAATTGCTGCTATGTCTCTGGGCATGGTAACCGGTGGCCCAGGTGACGCAGGCTGTAGGCCTTGAATCGTGTTTCTGGCCTCCAATTGATGAGGCTGCGAGGCCAACAACTTCCCAGCCTTTTTCCCCGATTCCAGGTAGTGAAATTTAACCGGCTGTAGAGTCAGGTCCACCTTTTCAGCTAACAGCCTGAAATATTGGGCCCGTAGGGTGTTCAGCTGGACCCAGCAGTCAGAACTGTGTGAGGAGGAGAGGTCCCATTCTAGCACCCTGATTTGACAGAGTAACTGGTTGTTGAATCTTCTCTCACTCTCTTTGCTTTGACAGCTAATCTAATACTCACCCCGGATGGCGCACTTTGTCACCCCCCACAACATATCCAGAGAGGTAATCAAGCCAAGATTGTCTGAGAAAAAAATTCTGTATGAAAAGTTCTAGAAATTGGACCACATGTGTGTCCCATAGGAGTCCAGAATTAAACCTCCAGGATCTGTCCTGAGCCTCCATCTCTCCAAAAGAGTGCTCCATATAGACCGGGGCATGATTGGAAAGAACCGTGGGAATAATATCACATACCAATAGCCCAGGGAGAATAGACAGAAATGTCAAGAAGTAATCGATACTAGAATGGGATTTGTGGGGAATAGAGTAAAAGATATATTGCTTGTCCGTGGGGTGTAGAATTCGCCAGGGGTCCCCAGCCCAAGAGTGTCCGTCAACTCTCGCAGGCCCCTTTGAGCCGGGGAGAGACCATGGTGTCACCCTTCTGATCTGTCAGAGTCATTATGAAAAACTAAGTTCCAATCTCTTCCTAGAATTAAAGGGGATACTGGATACTGGGAGGGCAGAGAGATGAGACATGAGTTTAGCAAAGAAGCTAGGGGAATCTGAATTCAGGCCACAAATGCACCCCAATACCACTTCTGTAAGACTGAGGCATCCATGTAGAAAGAGAAAGTGGCCCTCAGGGTCCTGGATCTTGTCTGTCAGCTGGAATGGGGTGCCCCTGTTGATTAAAATGCCTACACCACCCCTTTTATTGCTGGTACCTGCTCCAAAGGCTTGGCCGACCCACTCTCTACAAAAGAACAGGATATCCTCCTGCTTCGAGTGAGATTCTTGCAGAAACACCATGTAGGGATGGTATTTGTTGAGGTGGTGGAGTAACATATAACACTTGCGTTTAACATTTGCCCCCTTTATATTCCAAGACAGGAATTTGAACGCAGTCCCCATGTCAATCTGTTAGAGAAGTGGTTATCCAGCCTTCCTGGTGTTGAAAAAAGAACCTTCGACATGCTCCAGCCCCCCCAATATCCCTACCTCCCTCCATCCCCTGTACAGTACCTTAGAAACAACAACAATCTGGACAATCGAAGAAATAGAAATATACCCAGTAAACATGCCCCACTCCCCCACCACCCACCCCCTTCCAACAACTGTATCCCCAAATCTAAAATCCCTAACCCCCCAAATCTCCAAACTATGTACAAAATAACAACCCTCAGCCCTAAAGGCCGTACAACTACTTTTTCTAGGTACGTGATGCATTACACCCTTAGAGCAGGCCACCCGCCCCCTCCCCCACTTCCCAGGGGAACAAATGAGAAATGAGAAAAAAGTTAAGCCCTAATACCCCCAACAAGGAAAATTATAGGCAGAACCCTTAATTTTATAATTTGTGGAAACAAGGCACTCCCCCCATAGTCCATCTTTGCTCCCATTGTTGAATATCATGGCCAGAGAACAGAAAACCGCTTCCACTGTATTGAGTAAGAGACTTGCAATGGGACCACAACCATTGACCAGATAGCCTGAGCCTGGATGCACATGCCAGAGGCCGCCTTGCCACCCAGGTGCCTGAAAACCAAGCCGGGCGAGCGAGCCAGGACCCCACAAGCTGACCTCTGAGGACCAGGAACCCCCAGATCAGGTCAGCCTCCCCCATTGCCAGGCACACCACTGCAACACCTTGTGCATTGACGGCAGTAAAAGAGCCCCAGCCTCTAAGCGCAGCAATCCAGTACCCCCGCTTGCCGTATAAAGGGCAACCAACAATCTAAAAGAAAAGACTTGGGGCTGCCGCAACTGTTCGCTTAATGACCTTGCAATGTTGCATGTGGCAAATAACCCCTCAGGCTTTAGCCCTATATTTAAGTGGCTGTGGCATTAAAGGATCCCAGGGCGGAGGGGGGGGAGACCTCCTTCTACCCTTAAGACCTGTCATGTTAGTGTTTGCTGCAGGGGGGGCACTAGGACCAAGGGGATTTCGGAGGCCCTGACTGTTATTTCGATGGATGTGAGGAGAAGGGAGTGGGAAACGGTGTTGAAGGCTTTGGCCAAGTCGACAAAGATGGCAGAAGTGATGCATCCCTGATCCATGCCTGAGAGAATGGAGTCAGTGAGCCACAGGAGGGAGGTGGTGGTGGAGTGGTTTTTGCTAAATCCAGACTGGAAGAGGGTGAAAAAGGAGGATGAATCAAGGAAGGAAGAGAGTTGTTCCAGAACCAGATGCTCCTGAAGTTTGGCCCGAGTTGAGAGAGAGAGAGAGAGAGGGGAGGGGGAGACGGAGGGAGAGGGATAGACATCCAGGAGAATGGGTTTGAAAGAGAAACATGGAGTTGACTTGGGGGGAGGGAAGGGATGGGGTGAATTGTGGAGTCACTGAAAGCAATGCAGGGAAGAGATGCAAGAAGGGAGGAGGCACAAGTAGTGAAGTCTTTGTTGAATTCAGCCGCCACTGAGGGAGGGTCAACAACTGTTTGGGTGCTGATTTTTAGGACAGGAAACGGGGAGTGGGCTTGGGGGGGAAATAGTGCATGGACAACATTTCGGAATTTGGATGAATTATTGACATTTTCCTTGAAGCAGGTTTGGAAGTATTCTGCCTTAGAGAGGCGTATGACCTTGGTGCATGTGTTGCGCAGCATGCGGTTGCACTGTTGGTCGAGGGGAGAGCCAGAAGTTTTAAATGCAGTCCATGCTTGGTCTCTTGCACGCTGGCATGTTATGAGTTCAGCAGTGACCCAGGGGAGGTGATTACTACATACCCTTGCCTTTCTGAATGGTGCATGATGGTCCCAGACGTTCAGGAACTGGGCACTGAAAAAGGACAGGGCTGAGTTAATGGAGGAGGCAGTGGTAATTGGAGTCCAGTCGATATTGGACATATCATTATGTAGCAAGGATAAATCTAGGGACCGGTAGGAATGGAAGTTGAGAAAGATTGAAGAGGACTTGGCACAGTGAATTTTTCGCACACAGTGTACCATATGATGATCGCTGAGTGCATCAGGGAGAATTTCAGAGGTAATGACACGGTGGGGGTGGGAGGTCAGCACCCAGTCTATTAGGGTATGCTCCCCAGATTTGTGATTAGGATGTGTAGGGTTGGAAATAAGTTGAGTTTAGTGAAGAGACATAGTTGCAGATTTTTGACTGTGGGCTAGACAGCCAGTTGATGCTGAAGTCTCCTAGGATGACTAATTCACTAGGGGTAGCAAGGGAGGAGATGGTGGAAAGTAGATCTGTAGGGGAGGAGAGGGAGGAAGTGGCAAGGTTTGGGCAGCAGTAGACTCCTGCTACAAAGATGGGAAGGGAGATGGGGTGGGATAATTTTACTAGTAATATTTTGTGGGCTGAGGGAGATGACACAGCGAGGCAGAGTATTTGATAGATGTGGATATATACATGACGATATCCCTTCCCCTGGACTTACGGTCCTGGCGGTTGTGGGAGTATCCAGGGATGGAGACTGAAGAGTCAGTGATTTTGAAGCTTAACCATGACTCTGTCGGAGTGAGTATTGAGGGTCTAAATTGGGTCATGAGCAACTGAAAAAGGTCAATTTTAGGGAGTAGACTGCTAATATTCAGATGTAGACATCGGAGCCCTTTTGGCAATGTGGGTGGTGGGTGAGGGGGGCCGGGGTTAGGCTCGATATCACCAGATGTGAGAAGCAGTAGCAAGATAAGCAGTTTTGTGAGGATAGTCTGCCATCTTTTAGATGGAGTGCGAGGACAGCTGTGGGAAGAAGTAGTCATGGTATTTGGTTTTGGAAAAGAAGGAAAAAAAAATATTTGGAAAAAATATCTCCCCACTCCCTCCCCCTCTTCCAGGGTATACATATTGAGGTCTTTCAATCTCTCTTCATAAAACTTCTGGTACAAGCCCTGCATCATCTTAGTCGCTCTTCTCTGAACCACCTCCATCCTAGCTATGTCTTTTCAAAGATATGGTCTCCAGAACTGTACGCAGTACTCCAGGTGAGGCCTCACCAGTGTTTTGTACAGTGGTATCACCACCTCTCTTCTTCTGCTAGTGCTACCCCTACCTATGCACCCTAGCATGTCACTGGCCCTCCCCACAGCCTTTGTACACTGTTTGGCCACCTTTAGGTCATCTGAGATGATTATCTACTGATCCCTTTCTTCCCTGGTGACCGTCAGCATCTCCCCCCCATCCTGTAACTCTTCGCCAGGTTTCTGCATCCTAGGTGCATGATCTTGCACTTCTTAGCATTGAACCTCAGCTTCCACACTTCAGACTACCTTTCCAGTCTTTCTAGGTCCTTCCTCATTTTCACCACCCCATCTGGAATGTCTACCCTATTGTAGATCTTGGTGTTATCAGCAAATAGGCAAACTTTCCCTTCCAGGCCTTCTGCAATGTCACTGATGAAGACATTAAACAGGCTGGCCCCAGGACTGATCCTTGGGGTACCCCACTGGTCACCCCACTCTCCTTGGATTGGATCCCATTCACCACCACTCTCTGCTTTCTGTCCCCAAACCAATTTCTAACCCAGTTCACCACCTTTTGGCCCACACCCAGGCTACACAGTTTGCTTACCTGTCTTTTATGTGGCACGGTGTCGAAGGTCTTGCTGAAATAGAGGTAGATGACATCCATCACTCTCCCCTGATACACCTACTTCATCACCCACTCAAAAAAAATCTATCAGATTTGTTTGACATGACCTTCCTGCTGTGAAACCATGTTGCGTTGGATCCTGTGCTCCTTTGGATTCCAACTTAAGTGCTCCACAATCCTTTGCTTAAGTAATGCTTCATGATTTCCCCACTACTGAGTTACGGCTGACTGGCCTATAGTTTCCTGCCTCCTCCTCCCTGCTTCCACTCTTCTGAATAGGGACTACATGTGCCCTCCTTCAGTCCTCTGGAACTACTCCTGCATTGAGTGACTTACTAAACAGGGCTGCCAGTGGTGCTGCTAGCTCCCTCCTTCATTCCCTTCATATCCTAGGATGCATGCCATCTGGTCCCATCGCTTTGTCCACCCTCAGTTCTGTGAGTTCCTCTAGGACTCTTGCTTCTGCAAGCAAATGGACTGGTGTTTACCTCCCTCTCCCCCATTGTACCTGCTACCCAGTTGTGGTCCTTGGCCCTCCCCTTCTTTAGTGAATACTGAACAGAAGCAGTTATTCAGTACTGTCACCTTTTCCAGGTCTCCCTTCACCCTCTTACCCTCATTCCCCCTGAGTCTTACGATCCCGCCCCCAATCTTTCTTTTTATGTTGGTGTGCTTACGCAGTCAACATCTTGCGGCAGTGAGATTTGGAGGCACGGTCGCTGTTGGGCGAATGCAGGGCACACACCAGTAGGTGCGTCCCGCATTCCCCAATCATCCAGCAGCAGGGGCCAACACCCTGCCTGGCTAATGAGGTGAAGAGATCTAACAAAAGGTCAGCTCCAATGAGAGCGAAGCTCTCATGCAGCGTGACCACAGCATGCCTCTCCCTACATGAAGGCAACATGGCGGCAGTGACTGCCGCTGTTGCCTGCCAACCCCCCTTCCTTTATTGTGTGCCGACGGAGGTGCCCAAACCCCATCGGCATCATGTAACACCCCGCCCTCTTTTTTGATTGCTGAGGGGGTGCCTAATCCCCCTCAGTATCATGCACCCCTAACAGTTTCTCTTTGCCGACAGGGGTGCCCAATCCCCATTGGCATAATGTGGTACCCCTTCTGTTTTGATTGCTGAGGGGGTGCTCAATCCCCCTTGGCTCCTGTGGCTCCCCCCCTTTCCTTGTTTGCCGGGGGCACTGTCAGCTTTTGGTTGACTTTTTTACTAAGCTGTAAACTGGTGCCTCTTGTCATCTCTAAGCCAAGTGATGGCATGTCTGGACCCAAGTTTGCACACAACTGATTGTGTTTCTGTTATTTTAGCCAAAAATATTTTATATTCACTGATGCGTATGCTCGGAGCCACAGCTTTATTTTTCAAACAGATGTTATGTGTGGTTCATAGCTCAGTGCTCATGCTTCATACTGCAGTTTAATGTAAGGTGTGCTTGGATACAGAGGCCAGCAGAAGTAGGACAATGCAGTCACAGTATTAGTTGTAGGAATTGATAAGTGCTTAGGTACCTCTGTAGATTTGAATAAGTCAATGGTTACAGTATCTGTAACTGGATAGTATAGGCATGGTGCTTAACTGTTTTAACTGGTGAGTAAGTTGGTAAGATTTGATGTTTTGGCTTTACTCTGTATCCCACCATAGGAAGGCTGCTTAGTCGAGTAGGACGATATCCCCCCCACTGGGATAAGAGCACCAGAGAAGGAGGAGGAGTAAGGGGTGGATGGAGGGTGAGTGCAACTCGCTCTAAACAGAGCACCTGTAGAAGGTTAGCTTAAGTAGTGTGTGTGGGAGGAGCTCTTCCCCACATAACTACAGCCAAGCCTTAAAATTATGTGTGGTTCATAGCTCAGTGCTTATGCTTCATACTGCAGTTTAATGTAAGTTGTGCTTGGATACAGAGGCCAGCAGACATAGGACAATGCTGTCACAGTAATGGTTGTAGGAACTGATAAGTGCTTAGGTACCTCCGTAGATTTGAACAAGTCAATGGTTACAGTATCTGTAACTGGATAGTATAGACATGGTGCTTAACTGTTTCAGCTGGTGAGTAAGTTGATAAGACTTGATGTTTTGGCTTTACTCTGTATTCCACCGTGGGAAAGCTGCTTAGTCGAATAGGAAGATATCCCCCCAAAAATTAAATAAGTATTAAATGGTTATTGAATGATTATCTCCCCCAACTCCAGAGAGTGTGGTCGGTAGCATGCAGGAGAGGAAACCCCCCCTTGGGGGAAACCTCTGAGGACCCATGGCTACTGACCTACCCATCCTTCTGGGCATGCTAAAGGAGAGTAATCCTAATTAAAGATGTAGGTTGTCGGCTAATCCGAAGTCCAATTGTTGTAAATCTGAAATCCAATGAAACAGAAAGGCTGGAATGGGAGCTCTGATGATGAGAGTCCGTCGAAATGGCAGCACATCCTTCAAGCGAAGTCGGAGTCCACTAGATATCCAAGTGCAGGTAAAAATCTGTTACGGATAAGTTCAAATCCACAGGTGAGTGGAAGAAAACTTAAGGGGTTGAGTTGTACCGGTCAAAGCAATCAAGCAGGTGGAGAATTCTTTCTGAGAAGGACTTGAGCATGAATGAATGACTGATCCAGCAAAAGAGGATCTGAGATTCTGGATTTGATGGCAGCTATGCATAGGCAAGGTCCTTGATGCAGTAAAGAAGGCAGATGCAGGCTATAAGCTGGGGCAAATTGTTGAAACTTCAGGTTCTAAGTAGGGCAAGCAGATAGGAGCAGATTGCAATAGAACGTAATATGAGGAGTTGGAGAGCTAAAAACGAACAGGCCCATTGGGCGAAGCAGGTTGTAGAATAGGTGAGACAGTTTTAATGAACCTCTAAGCCCTGAGGGGGCGAAGCAGGTTAATATGAGCAGATAGTGTACATAAGTAGACCTGTATAGGTCCGCAGTAGTAGTAAATCAGACTTGCACGAAGCAGACATAGTAGCAGAGGAATAATCAAACCCCAAGCTCTGATATAGAGGTAGCGATGGAGGTGTATAATGAATCCTGATGAGTAAATAGTTGTATTGAGTAGATTATGTAGGGACTCAGCGGAGAGCATTGAGAATGTAGATAAACACGTACAATGAAGAGCTTCTTATTGTTTGATCAATATAGCTCAATAGAGCGATGTCTATATATATTGTCAGGGAAGCAGGAAGGTATAATGAGTAAGAGCTGAGAGCCCGTGAGCTGAGTAAGCAGGGCATGCTGAGATCGTAATGAGCAGTGAGTGCTGAGTGCTGAGACTTGCAAGGTTGAATGCAGAATCAAGTACTGAAGAGTCCCAGAGGCTGAAGCTGAGGGAGGGCTGTAAGCATGAAGCTAAGGTTTGCTAAGCAGCAATTATAAGCTCACCGGAGGAGACATGAGTAAAGAGGGAGGAGAGAAGCAGAGGGACAGAGTCAGGTTTAACTTTAGGGGAGATATAAACACTACTCCTAAAGATGGAAGGGGAGAAGGGTAAGGGGAATTTAGATAAGAGAAGATAATGGGAGGAGGGGATAGCAGCATGGAAAACATTGCCACAGGAAATATTATGAAGGCTGTATATCAGCACACCAAATCCTCACTTGCTACAGCCTTGCTGAAAAATTATGTAACCAGGGATATAGATGGCACTATCACAGATCCTAGCAGAGAGCGAGGATTCAGTGACGATCAGGACAGGGAAGAGTAGACCAGGGATGTGGGGGGGGGCGGATCTCTCATTGGACATGGAGGGGTCTGCAAGCTCGAGCCGACATAATAGACTGCAAGGTCTTTTTCTGTTGGCTCAGTTGTATGTTCATACGTACATCTGGTTTAGATTGCAGTGGAGTGTGGCTGTTTTGTCAGTTGTTGAAGAATGTGATTTAGTTTTGTTCTGTTGTCAATGCTTTTACTATTTGATACACTGTTCAGTACTCAGAGCTTAATGGGAATTAATGCTTTTTCATTAAAGTTTGCTTGCTTACTTAAGCAGGAATGGTAGGTTTGGTAATATAGTTGTAACCCCCCCTACAAATGGGGGTTCCCGAAAAGTCTTCCTTGAGCTTGCCTAAATGCTTACTGCCAGGCTGGTGTCCTGCATTTTAGCAGATTAAATGTGATTGCCAGAGAGTGCCTGTATAGCCTCTGTGTACTGCTTCTTTAAGAGCTGCCTGGATTGCAGTCATTAGTAATCTGAGAGGGAGCTCTGTTGAAAGATGTAACTATTTGCTGAAAATCATTTATAGTGATAATATAGTGTAGTTTGTCTAAACTGCCTTCTTTGCAGCAAGGACTGTTTTGTTTTTCTCCACTGTCTTGATCCTGGACTGCCAAATTGAACCAATCAGTACTGGTGGGACCTAAAATGGAGCCGGACTACAGGAGCTGTCTGGAGTCAAAATTTGTGGGAATTGTAGTTTTGGGCTTTTGGTGCCTTTTTGCACCTGAAGGGGGAGTCTTTGTTGTGACTGACAGACAGATCAGCCAACCGGACCTTTTGTATTCTGGGGAAGTCCCAGGCTTTCTGGCAGTTGAGTCAGATCTAAGTTGGGAGCTGAAGAAGCAAGAGCATGAGACACTCAAGCAGCTGTCTGAGTAGTTTCACATGGGAGAACTGTGGAAAGGCCTGTGTTGTGGCCTGCATGTCTGTCCGCTGCCCCTGAGAGGGAGAGAAGAGAATTATTTCGGACTAAATTCAAGTTTGTGAGAACGAAGTAAGCCACTGATTTTTTTACCAGGCTCACACCTGAAGAAGACCGAAGATTTTGCTGAATGCGATTGGCCTGTCAGGATTTCCAGCTGCTTTTGAATCCCCAGTTTGAGCAGAGACTTTGTGATCGTGACCGTAGAGTGGTTTGCCTGGTACAGTACAATTTCCTTACATGTAAATGTGCTGTGAGTTGTTAGTGGGTCATGATTTGGTTCCACACTGTGTGAACTGTGTTCTGCTTGCTGGAAGCTGTATCCAGCTCAAAACGGACTGCATCCGAATTGTCTCCATTTGGCCGGGGCCTTGCCACACTGGCCCAGCCAGACTACCCGCTGCACAGAGAAAGCCATTGACAAGAGACCTGCCTGGGGATCAGCCCCCTGCTCCATGTTTGAACAGGAATGACGACTAGGTGATTCGTGTGAGCTCTGCTTCTCCTGGCACTCCAGATTAACCACCTGCTGTCTCAATTTTTGTCCAGCCTGTGTCCAGTCTTGGGAATCATGAGTAATCATCAGGGTAGCTCCCTGCAACAACAGCCTAATCTAAGTGTGTCATCTGATTGTCTTGTTGTTTCTTTTCTTTCATGAACTGAGCCCCCGGCTCTGGATTACAACTAGTGTGTGTGGTGCATGTTGTTTTCTTCCATTATAGGGCCCCAACCAGCTGCAATGCCGGCCTACCCCAGGCAACGATCCTGGCTAGCTCACCTCTTCTTCACCTGGGTACCCAGAGTGTGTGACTGTTTATGGACTCTGAATTGCATGCATTACTGTTTGATTGATACAGCCTTTAAGCAAATTAACCTGATTACACCCCTCCCTTGTTCAAGTCCCTTAAATAAATCAGATCTAACTCTTTTTTTGCATTTACTCTGACTGTGGTTCCAGTTTGTGCAAGAGTACTGTACTGCTCTTATTTACTGTGTATAACCTTGTTTTACAAAGGGTCCCCAGGGTCGACCCAGAGGAAAGCCCTGGTGGTAAGTGCAAACAGTGTGGGTACTTGTGTGGTGTATCAGGGGTATTGTGAAAGTGATTATTGTGTATTGTTCTGGCCACTTGTAAGGAAAGAGAGCGGTTACTGTGTCCCGGAGGGCTGTGCCCAGGTTAACTTGACCACTACCAACCCTGACCTCTGGGTGGAGGCACCCGTTTTAGAACTCAGGCCCCTTAACCTGCTACTAGCCAAGCAGGCAGGGGTAGTAGCCCTTGGGATAGCACCACCTAGGGGTTACATAGTGTTAAGTGTTAAACAAGAGCTCTGAGGAGAGAATCAGATGACTTCCTGGGCAGTTTGGAGGGGTATGTGTAGAAGCAGCAGGTCGAAAGCCCAAAAGGCATGAGGGGTGAAGCATGGCCACTGTTCCAGCTGGAAAAGATATCAGGAGAGATGGGAGTCCAGCTGCAACAGGGCAGAGAGCAACCCTCGACAAACTCTGCAGAGCAGAAGCAGGGGAGGGGCAGCCAGAAATGCAGGGGGCACACGACAGCAAAGGGAAAGTCCAGAGACAGGCCAAAAGGGTAGTACCCCAAGGGAATTGCTGAGCAGCAGCAAAGGCAAGATGCCTTCCACACTCAGACAAAATAGAGCAACAAGATGGGGGAAGGGGGGTAAGGAGGCAGAAGCAGAAGCATGACCTTCCCCCGACAAAAACAGCAGGAGCCAGGCAGGAGGTGGGGGGACAGCAGAAGTAGAAAGGCACACTGGACAACATGCAGAGGTATGCAGGCAGGCAGGAAGGTTGCAGCAAAGCACTGGAAAAGCAGGGGATGTACAGCAGGAGAGCAGGTACCCACAGAGGCATACAGAGACAGGAACGATGCCCTGAGATGCTGAAAGTCCATCTGGAAAACCTGGGCAGAGAGTAACCAAAAGTAAGTCCCATGAGAGGGCAGACAGAAGGAGGGGACATCGACCAAAGGAGCAGGGAAATCAGTGCCAAGTATAATCAGGAGGCACAATGAGCAGCGGTGGCACAGGAGGCAGCAGACACATGCAGGCACTTGATGGCAGGAAGCCAGGAACAGGCAGACACCAATGGGGGAGTGGAAGGCAGAAGCTGCATCATGCTGCTACAGCATAAGGTGAAGCAGAACACGGCTCAGCTGCATGGAGCACAGAAACAAATCTCCACAGGACACTCGGGGCACATGCGCTTAAGTAGCACTAAGTGGCCAAAGTGGGAGGCAGGGCAAGTGTCGGCCACTGCCCCACCAAACCCCAGGCAAAAACTTGCAATATCAACCTGAGGCATTTGTAAACTCTTAAGAATGGTGCCTCTTACTGTGGTGCAACCACATACACAGAAAGTGAGGGGGACATTAGGAGCAAGTACAGGAAATGAAAAGTAGGTTTTAAATAATCTCAAGCTAAGTCAAACATTTACTGGAAGGTAGACAGGAGACATGTTTCCACCTCCCCCCCTCCCCCGGTAGGTGCCCAAATGACATGCAGGACAACACTTTTGCAGAGTGTGGAGATGCCTTGGAACTTGTATTTACTTACAGATATTTGGCACGATGGGTCCTTGATGGCCTTACGGTATAAACCATGGTAACCTAATTATGTGTAACCTTGGCGCCATTATACCAAGGCTACTACCCCTGCCTGTATCCCTAACAACTAGTTGAGGGGCCTGGGTTCATGACTACCTGGTAAGGGGGGGGGTCTACCAGTGGCATTAGTACAGTTATGGTGCCTCCACCCAGAGTAATGTTTCAGTGGGTAACTATCACAACAGGTACAGCCCTCTGGGAAGTTAATACCACCCAGAATCCTGCCTAGTGACCCTTTTGAATTAACAGAACAGTTGCAGTGCTTAACAGTTAGAATATAAACCAGTTTTGACATTAATGATATGCTCACACTCAACCCACTTACCAACAGGGTATGGATCTCTGGCTTGCACCCTGTATTCCCCTGTAACAGACAGTTTCAATACCACCATGCACTTTGGAAATACTTAGCACGTTTCCTATCACTGTAAACTACGTAATAATATGCTCATGGCTCAAGTTACACTTGAAACAGTAAAACAGGTTTATTTAGGAGAAGTAACAAGGAAAGTGTGAGAATCACATGTATCATCAAGGCACTTGCATTAAGCAATTACTGTTGTACTTTAATCAGTCCCTGCATTAACACAGTCACTGCAACTACTGGGTACCCAGAGTGGAGAACAGGTATGCCTGAGCAGTGCTGCGTGGTGGCCGGAGTTGCAGCTGCATTGGGGCCCTTGATGGAAAGAAGGTGATTAAATGCAAACAACGTACTTGCAAACCCAAAACCAATTGTATCTGTGGCCGGATGGCCCAGTCTATTTAAACACTTTAACTGGCAAACACAATTGGATGGTACCATAGATAATTAGTAGCTGGTTGCAGGGAGCAACCCTGGTTTTACTCACTGTACCCAGATGAATGGAAGGAAACACTGGTGACATCAAGACCTGTTGCTTGCTTGAGCTGTTGTTGGGGACCGGGGCTGACACGACTCATCACTGCTTCATGGCCTTTTCCTGTAGGTGGCCTTAACCTGCATGTAGCTGTAGCACAGGGGCTGACTCCCCAATTCTGGCCTCTTGCCGAGATGGTGCTCTGTATGGTACAGGAACACGTTACTCGGGCCTGTGATGACATAGGCCCAGGTAACAAAGATTGGTTGTTGCAAGTATAACATGAGTGCTGGTGAACCCTCCAGCTGGATTTGTCAAAATCTCTCCTCCTCTCTGTGAGATGCTGGCTCCTGTTTAGCACTGGAGTCCCTGGAGCAACTTTCCACACACGAGGTAGGCCACAAACTGCATGGCTGAAGAAACACAAACTTCTCCTTTTCATTTTTTTGCCAGGTTTCCCCAGCTGCTTGCTCAGCGACTCTTTTGGTCTGCTGACAAGCAGTTTCTAGTGTTTGATCCCTTTGTGGCTCGAACTTGGAACCACAGGAGGCAATACAAGCCACTCCTGTGAAGAAACTCATGGAGCCCACAAGCTCCTCTCTCCTTGGAGTCTCGAGCTGCACACACAGTTAGAAAACAGTTTTAGAACTTGTCCCGGTTTTCCTGAATTCCAGTTGGCTACCTAGTCTGTCAATCACAGTTTGAGAGCTAGCTCTCATTGGTGGATCTAGGTGCCAACCTGAAAGTTCAGTGTCTCCCATAAGGCACTATAATTAGGACCTCTCAAGGCCCCCTCTGTCCTGATTGGTCCAGAAAGGAAGTCCAGGACCAAAGATGGCGAATTCCATTGGGGAGTCGATACTGGCAAAGTAAAACAGTTATTTATTTTACAACAATACTTTTAGTCATAAATATTTACATAACCATAAAGGGCTCCTCTTGCCCTATTAGCGACAGCAGAGGGGAGCTAAACAGGGTAGTGCCTGGCTGGTCGCGAGACCCACAGTGCTTGGACCCAGTCCAGGCTGCTTTTAACACAGGACATGCTGGGTCTTAAAGGGATCGTGCGGCAGCAAGGCACTGCACACTCACGCAGAGCAACAGCAGAACCTCACCCACCATGGATTTAGCTTTCCCCACAGGATGACTGCCTGGCAGCGGGCATCAACGGAGCCCAGGGAGACACCCATGGTAAGCCCCTGATTTGGGAGAGGGGGCTACTTATGCAAGACTTCTGAATGACTTATGGGACACAGAAGCACACTTACAGTATGTCACACTTACATTTAGGGATATCTTGAGCAGCATTAACCCTTTTTATATTTAAAATTTGTATTGAGTTTGTCAGGAAAAGGTGACATACCAACAATGAACAAGAACAACAAATGCAAACAGTTGCAGTCCTCAGGACAGTGCTTGTTGCTGTGATATACTTTCAGCGGTAAGGAAAGGTGTTGTATAGCCCTGTTGGACACCTGGAGGAGATAGTGAGGCAACATGAATAATTCCAGCTAGCATCTGCAATACCCATGATCTGCATGTGGTTGATTCAGTGTTTAAGGAACAAAAGAGGGGTCCGTAGTCACGGCATACTACAACCGATTACGTCTATTGCTGCCTTTTGTCAGTCTGGTTTCTGAGGGCGACTGTCATTATTTCAAGCCTGTATATTGTATTTATCTGTTCTGCCCGGTCCCCTACCATCGGACAAGTGACATTCATCACGTGTTGGTTACACATTCCTTTGCTGCGACTGGAATACCTATGAGCTAATTGTTTGTAGGCTCTTGCATGCCTTATGAATACAAAGATTGGAGGAACATGTCCTTGGTGAGTGTGGTCTATGGAGAGAATATCTCCCTGAGCGCACCCTAAAGCCATTGGATGAACGAGGAGAGTTCTGGACAATACCGCATAATATGAAAGTGACTGGGTCTAGGTTCCCCGCACTGCTGCCAACACTGAGCTGTGGGTGCAGTCCCCCTATGCACCTGCTGAACTGGTGTAATGAAGTATCTGACTAAGCACTTCCAAATAAATTCCCTCCACAGCATGGAGGAAAACGTCTTGTCCCATTTCCTGATTCCGTAAGGCAAAAGCCTGTAGCAATGGGGACTTGTTTAGAGACATGAGTGTTGCATATAGCTGGGAGACAAGATGTGAGGTGGAATTCCCCAGTAGGGCTTCCGTAACCACCCACATTAGCGGATTATGTACATCAAGCTTTGGTCCCCTCTGAAGCCATCAGGAGAGGTAAGCACATGCTTGAAAGAAGTGGAACATGTCTGTTTGGGGGAGACACAGGGAATCCTTTACCGTATGGAAGTATTTTAAGATCTGCCCCTGAAGTAATTGAAAGAGGAACCTCAGACCTATGCAGTACTGTTTTTTGTAGCCCATGCCCAGACTGGATGGAGGGAAATCTGTATGCATATGCAGCGGTGGGAGCCAGAGCAGTTGATCTCGCAGAGCCCCCTTAAATGTCCATTTCTTCCAGGTTTGTAGGGGGATCGAGGCAAACGGGGAAGAGCACTTACTATATTTTTATTTTATTTATTTATTTAGTTCTTGGATAATACCATTGAGTGGATGCTCATTAAGAGGTTCCACATCAGTTGACAAAAAACAGTAAGGTACAACAGCTGAGGCAATATACATAGTTGGTACAGAAAGTCACAATACAGTAATGCACAAGGATTAAAATGGCTGAGGCATTGTACAAAGTATGCCTGCGTCTGGAAGCTAAACACACGGTACTAAAAATGGACACATAGGGAGAAGCAGATGGAGATGACAGAGGAGAGGACAGAGGGAGGGAGGAAGAGGGCAGTGGGATAGGATAGGCACTGAAATGGGGGTGAAGTGGTGGCAGTGCCCATAATGGGAGGTAGGGTGGGGATCACAGAAGTGCTGTGGTTGGACTGCCCAGCTGGGACAGTGGGTGGAGAGGTTAAGTGCTAGTAGGAGATTATTGATTTGAGAGGGGTCTTAGGGGAAGCAAGCACAGTTGCCAGTGGTAATAAGGTGCTGGCGAAGTTTGTGTTTGATAGAGCCAATCGTTGCAGCTCCGGTAATGTCTGGAGGTAGAGTGTTGATCCAGAGGGGCGCGCGGTAGGAGTATGCACATTGGGCCAAAGCAGTGTATCATCTGGGTACACTGAAGACTTGTAGAGGAGCTTTTGATCTGTCTAGTACCCAAAGGCAGGGACAGGTTCTGTACCATGGTTGGTAGTGAATTTAAAGAGACTTTTTTGGCAAGGAGGCAGGCTTGGTATCTAATTTTGCCATTCAGTTGAAGCCAGCCTGCCCAGGGATAGAGATCACAGGTGTGTGTGGGTCTTGCAGCACCTGTGAGAAGCTGGCAAGCTTTGTTTAGAGCAAGAGAGATGTGGTGAAGGACCCTGCCTGTCGCAGACCCATATATAGCTGGACCATAGTCTACAAGGGAGACAACTAAACTGTTGATGGCCAGGTTCAGTGCTTCGCATGTTAGACTGTGCAGCTGTGCTTGTGATGGTAGAGTATCCCAATTCTTGTGTTTATAGCCCTTGCAGTATTGTCAATATGTTGGGCATAGGACAGGGTGGAGTCAGTTGTGATGCCCATGTACTTGAGGTGCTGAACAAGCTGTAGTGTGGCACCGCTGTTATTCATCATTGTAAGGGGGAAGGTCTCGAGTTTGCTTTGGGAGGTGGAGTACAACATGGTCTTAGTTTTTTTATAGCTCATAACTAGTCTGTGCTCCTTAAACTACTTTACCATGGGTAGAAGTGGGAAGGGCCCAAAAGGGCACTTACAGGGGACTGAAAGGGGATAGCCAACATCTCTAGTTGTACCCATAGTTATTACAATTTAGCAGTTACAATGTACTATTCAGTTAATCTCAATTTACTGTTCTGATGTTACAATTTACTAGTCTGCTCTTACAATTTATTCAGTATATTATCAGTTAGCTACTGCAATTCACTGTTGAACTATTGCAATTCACTACTGTCATTCAACTATTACAATTCACTACTGTGATTCAACTATTGCAATTCACTACTGTGATTCAACTATTGCAACTCACTACTGTGATACAACTTACAATTCACTACTGTAATTCAACTAGTACAATTCACTACTGTGATTCAACTATAGCAATTCACTACTGTGATTCAACTATTACAATTCACTACTGTAATTCAACTATTGCAATTCACTACTGTGATTCAACTATTGCAATTCACTACTGTGATTCAACTATTGCACTTCACTACTGTAATTCAACTATTGCAATTCACTAATGTGATTCAACTATTGCACTTCACTACTGTGATTCAACTATTGCACTTCACTACTGTGATTCAACTATTACAATTTACTAGTCAGCTATTACAAGATACTATCTAGCTATTAAAATAACTATTTACAATTTAGCTATTACAATGTACTGTTCAGCTAATACATTTTACTATTCAGCTGTTATAAGTTCTTAGTCTTCTATTACAATTGGGGATTTAAGCAAGGGGAGATAGGCATATGGGTACAGTAAAAGTGAGTGGGGGGGTTGACATGAGGGATGGGGTAATTGATCATTAGGGTACTTGCAACATATAGTAGGTAGCATTGGGCAGACTTAATTGGTTGTGAGGCGATTTTTTGACATAATTGTCTGTTTCCCTTTTTATTATAATTAAACTATTACTATTTACTAATCAACTATTACAATTTCACTATTATAAGTTACTATTCAGCTGTTGCAATTTAGATATTACAATATATTATCCAGCAATCACAATTTACTATTCTGCTATTACAATTTTACTTTTGAGCTATTATAATTTACTAGTCCGATATTACAGTTGAGCTATTACAGTTTAGTATTCAGCTATTACAATTTAGCTATTACAATTAGTCGGCTAATACAATTTACTAGTCAGATATTACAATTTATTCAGCTATGACAATTAACTATTCACCACTTGCAAATTGCTATTCCTATATTACGATTTAACTATTACAATTTACTATTCTGCTATTACGTGGCAGGGCCACTGGCAGACCTATTTAATAGTTCACTAGAGTCAGGTGTGGTACCGTAGGACTGGAGAACAGCACATGTAGTGTCCCTCCACAAAAGGGTATCCCGTGATAAGAGCTCTGGGAAATGAGCATCTTCGATAACAGTGACCCACACCCAGCGCATTTCAGGGATGGCTACGGGAGGGTAGGGCGGCCGGATGGGGAGGTGGGCAGCTATAGTGACAGGATGTCGCTATACATACACATATGGGGGGTGGGAGTGGGCACACACAGCAAGGGATGTGAGGGGTGATGCTGTGGTGGGTTGCCAAGCCAACCCCGTGGCGAGGTGGGTGGGTTTCCGGCATCGGTCGGCAGGGTATTTGGTTCGGGTCCTGGCGCTGGTGGGTTTTTGTTGCACCTGGCCCAAACCTTTTTTTTTATGTTTTCACCCCCCTCCCTGACATGCACCCCCTCTGAAGTTGAGAATTGTTTAGTAGATGGATGAGGGGGGGCACAGCCCCCTACAGAAAACATTCAAAAACTAAGTCCCCGGCACCCTTTTGCTGTGTGCCAGGGTGTCAGAGTGCCGAAATAAATTTTTGCCTTTAGGCTTTCGCTGTTATGACATAGAACCCACAAAAGCGGTCCTAAGGATGACCCAGGGAATTACAGACCAGTCAATCTGACCTTCATTGTGGGCAAGCTCAAGGAAACCATACTAAAGGAAAGATTGGTGTACTATCTAGAGGAGCATGGTCTCCAGGATGTGAGGCAGCATGGGTTCATGGGGGGGAGATCATGTCAAATGAATCTGATTGACTTTTTTTTTTTTTTTGTATATTCTGTTTTTTCTCCCTCCACAGCCAGGGCATCCTTCTGGAGTACTCTCATGACTAGACCATCTACTCCCTGCCTGAATCCCTCATCTGCAGGACTCCCCCAACCACCCAGGCAGGCCTAGCTCCCCGGATCCCCCCCCGGAGTGGGTCCGCCCTCCCTTGGCAGCCTATCTGGAATTAGAGAGGCCTTACCTTTGGGCCAGGTTAGCCGTGGAGTCTCTGCAGTGGTGGGCTGGTGGTGGGATGTGAGCCTGTCCCTGGAGCCCCCTTCATCTCCACGGTGCTGTGGCAGGGGAGTTTCCTTTTGATTATCCACAGGAGTGTGGCAGTGCAATGATGTTAGCGTGGCAACGCCACAGATGTCCACCACCTCCTCCCTCTACTCAGCTCTGAGCGTAAGTAGTGCCTCCGGCTACCACCAGGAGTCGCTACTGTGCCAAGTGGGCCCTGGATCCCTCCCCAGAGAGAGGATATGCAGGGTGCACAATCCCTGACTGTGTGGGAGGAGACAGTGGGTAGCAGGGGGCAGTAGCCCTGATTCTTTAGGCAGAGGATGGAGGCAGCAGGGTGCACAATCCCTGACTGTGTGGGAGAAGACAGTGGGCAGCAGGGGGTAGCAGCCCTGATTCTTTAGGCAGAGGATGGAGGCAGCAGGGTGCACAATCCCCGACTGTGTGGGAGGAGGCAGGGGGCAGCAGCCCTGATTCATTAGGCAGAGGATGGAGGCAGAAGGGTGCACAATCTCTGACTGTGTGGGAGGAGACAGTGGGCAGCAGGGTGCAGCAGCCCTGATTCTTTAGGCAGAGGATGGAGGCAGCAGGGTGCACAATCTCTGACTGTGTGGGAGGAGACAGTGGGCAACAGGGTGCAGCAGCCCTGATTCTTTAGGCAGAGGATGGAGGCAGAAGGGTGCACAATCTCTGACTGTGTGGGAGGAGACAGTGGGCAGCAGGGTGCAGCAGCCCTGATTCTTTAGGCAGAGGATGGAGGCAGAAGGGTGCACAATCTCTGACTGTGTGGGAGGAGACAGTGGGCAGCAGGGTGCAGCGGCCCTGATTCTTTAGGCAGAGGATGGAGGCAGCAGGGTGCACAATCTCTGACTGTGTGGGAGGAGACAGTGGGCAACAGGGTGCAGCAGCCCTGATTCTTTAGGCAGAGGATGGAGGCAGAAGAGTGCACAATCTCTGACTGTGTGGGAGGAGACAGTGGGCAGCAGGGTGCAGCAGCCCTGATTCTTTAGGCAGAGGATGGAGGCAGCAGGGTGCACAGTCTTTGACTGTGTGGGAGAAGACAGTGGGCAGCAGGGGGCAGCAGCCCTGATTCTTTAGGCAGAGGATGGAGGCAGCAGGGTACAATCCCCGACTGTGTGGAGGAGACAGTAGGCAGGGTGCAGCAGCCTGATTCTTTAGGCAGAGGATGGAGGCAGCAGGGTGCACAATCTCTGACTGTGTGGGAGAAGACAGTGGGCAACAGGGTGCAGCAGCCCTGATTCTTTAGGCAGAGGATGGAGGCAGCAGGGTGCACAATCTCTGACTGTGTGGGAGAAGACAGTAGACAGCAGGGTGCAGCAGCCCTGATTCTTTAGGCAGAGGATGGAGGCAGCAGGGTGCACAATCTCTGACTGTGTGGGAGAAGACAGTGGGCAGCAGGGTGCAGCAGCCCTGATTCTTTAGGCAGAGGATGGAGGCAGCAGGGTGCACAATCCCTGACTGTGTGAGAGGAGACAGTGGGCAGCAGGGGGCAGCAGCCCTGATTCTTTAGGCAGAGGATGGAGGCAGCAGGGTGCACAATCCCTGACTGTGTGAGAGAAGACAGGGGGCAGCAGCCCTGATTCTTTAGGCAGAGGATGGAGGCAGCAGGGTGCACAATCTCTGACTGTGTGGGAGAAGACAGTAGACAGCAGGGTGCAGCAGCCCTGATTCTTTAGGCAGAGGATGGAGGCAGCAGGGTGCACAATCTCTGACTGTGTGGGAGAAGACAGTGGGCAGCAGGGTGCAGCAGCCCTGATTCTTTAGGCAGAGGATGGAGGCAGCAGGGTGCACAATCCCTGACTGTGTGAGAGGAGACAGTGGGCAGCAGGGGGCAGCAGCCCTGATTCTTTAGGCAGAGGATGGAGGCAGCAGGGTGCACAATCCCTGACTGTGTGAGAGAAGACAGGGGGCAGCAGCCCTGATTCTTTAGGCAGAGGATGGAGGCAGCAGGGTGCACTATCCCGACTGTGTGGGAGGAGACAGTGGGCAGCAGGGGGCAGCAGCCCTGATTCTTTAGGCAGAGGATGGAGGCAGCAGGGTGCACAATCCCTGACTGTGTGGGAGAAGACAGTGGGCAGCAGGGTGCAGCAGCCCTAATTCTTTAGGCAGAGGATGGAGACAGCAGGGTGCACAATCCCTGACTGTGTGGGAGAAGACAGGGGGCAGCAGCCTCAAATGTGGAGCAGAAGGCAGGGAGCTTGTGGGGCACGGGACTGGTGGCAGTAGATTGCAGCTGCCTCAACTGTGGGGCAGAGACACGGTGCATCAAGATGCCATATAGTGTTTCTAGTTATACACATACATTTTCACACAGAAACCATCAAAGAACTGAAATTTGTGAGTTCAGACAGTACATGTGCTGAAATACTTCAAATACTACAGCAGAGTGCGACAGGCACCTGTTTGTCAATCTGACATGGAAAAAAAAAATTCTTACATGAATGTATTTATGAAGGCTACATCAAAGACAAACTGTTTCTGTGAGTGAACAAAATTTAGATTTATTTTATATTCATTAAACAGCCCTGTGTTATTAAAACTATGTAAAAACCGTTGCACATGATCTTTAAAGAGGCACGTAAAGGCAGGCCATTTTTTGGGGGAGAGGGGTCTTGATCTGACACAGAGCCGATCGTCCCATCCCTACCCATGAAGCCAGTGCAGACAGCTTTCTGTGGGATTTTATGGCTTCATAGTGACTTGTTATGGCATTATAGTGCTCATCGTGACAACTGACTGTGATGTCACAAACGCAGTAACTGTGAGGTCAGTTGGGGTCAGCTAGATGCTTGTGAAGCAGACTGACGGATAAGTGCTTCTTAATGTCAAATATTTAAAATGTACCACAGTTTACTGAGAGCGAAATGGCAGATAAATTGACTGAAAGGATCTAAATGCCTCTTCTGGAGGCATAAACTCTACTTTAAAGATGCATCTGACTTAACATGTACTACATGGTTACCTTGCTTTGCCACTGGTTTCAAAAAGTTGTTTACAAAACCTAACTTAAGAACAACTTTATGAACTCAAATCTGTTAAGCAATTCAAGAATGGGCTTCAGGTTGATATTTTTGGTGGGGGGTGGGATCCACAAGGAGGTAAAAACGGTGAAAACTTAATGCTTTAAGAAGTTAATAGTACGGCGGCCTGATAGCCCAATGGCTAGCACTGCATGCTCCCATGCTAGCCATCCAGCTTTGTACACTAGCCTGGAAAGCTGATTGGGCAGTCCCAAGGGCATGGGATGGGCTATTGCACAGCAGCACTCCCAACTAGGGAGGAAGGGAGGGCATCTGGTCCCGCTGTTCTAGTGACCCCTGCGGTGGGCCTGGGAGCTTGCCGTTATTGCTGTGGTATGCTAGCAGTGTGCGAGACCACCTCAGGACACAACCAGACATTGGCAAGGTGGGTGGGACAAAGTGAGAAACAGTGAACAATTCCCACTGGCAAGATGATTCCAGCCAGCTGGCTTCAGGTCCCACACCACCCACCGGCCCTGGCTCTTCATCTGGATTTTGGCCACTGTGGGTGGGGAGGACAGCTCTTCCTCTGGCCCCCCCGGGGGGGTAATCCATGGGGGATCTCTGGTGCCAGGTAAGACTCAGAGATGGTGGGTAATTGGGGTTGAGAAGGCTGGGGAGCCAAAGGGCCCGGTGGCTTAAGTGGGCATAAACAGACGATGGAAAAGAAAGTTCCTAGCAACTTAAAAATACTGCTGTCTGACCATAACTATATTGGGTGTGATTTCTGAAAGTGATGGCGCAGGCACAATTCCTGATTTTGGGCCACACCTGCATCATCAGAAATGTGCCAAAATGCTTCGGTGCTTTTCTCAAACATTGGGATCCATTTGTGATGGTTTCACTGCTTTACAGCAGCTTGTCATAAAAAAGCGATGCCTGTGTCACCCGAATAGAGGCAACTCAAGTCACTTGCACAAAAAAGTTAGCCCACCTTTGGTGTAACGTATTTGTGCAAGTGTCATGAGTGCAGGAAAATTGTACCGGAAATCCCCGGCACATGTCTTGGATACCCCACTGGTTTTCTTTTTATGAACAGCACATCACTGAGTGACTGATTTTTTTTTTTGACTGTATCCATTATTCTGACTTGTTCACACGCATAGCTGGTAGAAATCCTGTTTTTTTGAAAGGCTGTGATGATAAATAAGGTTTGCTCTTTTGACTACTACTATATTTCAGGATCTCCTCTCACCACACACCACTCACTTTCTATATCTGAGTTTGCCTTTTTCAGGTTTACTTCTGCTTTTACCTGCCTGGCAAGCTCAGTCACAGTTCAGTGTTCCATTTACACACCCACACAGAAACACATACATGCTTACACACATACACACTTATTCACAGGTGCATCAGAGTGAAAAGACATGTTTAAATCTCCCATAGTACAGTTGATATAAAAAAGAACTAGACTAAAAGGATGTCATGCAAAAAAAATTTTAAGAGTGGGAGGAAGAGATGCAAGAATGAGCATTTGTCTTTCAGGTCATCATGCTTTGAATAAACTTTTGTTGGTACAGATGCCCTTTATCACAAAGTAAGCACTAGGTATACACGTTCCATACACCCTGTATCCTAAAGTGCTTTACAAACAGTGAGAGACTTGTAGCGATGTGACTGTAAACATGCAGTGCACAGCCATTATGCACATCAGTCCCTCACACATCGCCTTGGACAATTGCCTGAAATGTTTTTTATGGGAAGGGCAATGTTGGCCAGGACACCAGGGAAATTCCCTATTCTTGGAAGGGGGTGATGTTGGCCCATTCCAAGATGGCGGACCCGGGAGTGGCAGTGGAGGTGGAGGTGCTGCCAGCTATGAAGTTGTTCTCCCGCCCAGCTGAGGTAAGCCAGGAGAACAATCATTCTGGATTTGTGTGTGGACCTGACATGATTACTGATGCTCATGTCAAGCCGTCTGGCTCCATGAACTCACCATTAGGACTGGCTGGTGAGCAAGCAGTTCTTGATGCTGGCGACTCTGAAATGGATGTGACAAGGTGATGGCAGAATTTCAGAGTAAGAAGTCCTCCGACAGTAAATCCGTAGTTCAGTCCTGGAAACAACTGGAAATGGAGGTGAAAGAAGCTCAACAGAAGTTAAAAAATCGAGTATAAAAAAAAAGAACTGTATTCAGTTATGGGTGGCAGGCAGGCTTTGAGTGGTGACCACACTCAATCTGCCTGACAGCGTTTGAAAGAAGCATTTGCAATAGATTCTTCAGGATCGTCTCAGGACAACGGGACATCAGAGCGTGCCCTGCAACAAGCTGGATGGCAGCAGGACACTAACAGTAAGTGGGTTCCTGACCCAGATTTTGATTTTTTTTTTCTACATTGACTGTGGCAAATGTTACACAGGACTCCCTGCATGATACAGTGCCCACAGGAGCACAAGACATGCCTGAGGAGTGCACACAGCGGGGAATGCGTATTAATTCAGGCGGCTCTAATTTGGCGAATGCCACGATTTCAGAATGATTGGTACATTTGATTCAGGATAGTCCTGTGACTTTTGCAACTGAAAACTCAGCTGAGGAAAATATACTGGCCAACAATGGCAGTCTGGAGATGGTTACAGATGGAAGTAATAGGACACAGACCTTAGAATCACTCGGGGGTGAATATTCAGACAAAGGTGTTGGGGAGCCCCTCTTAGACACATCGGGGTCCATCTGGTCCTTCTTTAGGCACTGAATAAGGGTAAGGGACTGCTGCTATGACTGCACAAAGCAGTGGGGATGTTTCAATGGAGTCTGATGATGAATCAGGGGGAGAAGGGACATCAGCAGGCGCTGGGCACCATCAGAAGCACAGAGTGGGAGAGGAGAATACACGGACAGATTCTGGCCGAAAGGGTGATGCTCACCCCCCCACCCCAGACAACCTAGATTTTCTGACCTTTTGGAAAAAAAAAACACAGATACCATACAGGCATGCAGTTCGCATCAGATATAAGGAAGAACTGGAGTTGTTCCCAGACAGAGAATATGTGGGGACAATTAATTAGAGTCTCTGCATTTTGTATCTGTTGAAGTTCATGCCCTGATTCATATATCAGGTGAGGAGAACTTTGATGTAAGTTTTCACACTGCACAAGGGCTGGAAAAATTCTGGATTACCCATAATCAGAAAAAAATGTCCTCACTTTTGACTCCCTTCATGGTAATCCCATTGACTAAACCAGTAGTAAACAAAATCATCATGTTTCGGACTGAAAATGTGAATGTTGGGGACATTCATTACTGGCTACAAAAATGCTGTGATGTCCTGAGTGTACCAGACCCTATTATAGACTCAGAGTCTTTTTGAACTGGGGGTTGGCATTTTCAGATTAAGCTTCACCAAACTGAGTCTGGAATTCTTCATCTACCTAATAGTTTTTCACTGGTAGGGACCGAGTAGTCTGTTTTTTACTCTGGGCAGCCGAAAGCCTGCCACAAGTGTGAGGATAGGAATCATTTAGCTGGTTCATGTGATAAACCGAAATACATTTTATGTGGAAAGTATAATCATATTAGCACTGCTTGTACAAATGTTGCCAGATGTAATTTATGTGATGGGAGGGGCCATGTGTTCTACAACTGCCCGTGGGCATCCTGCAACAGGTCAGATGGAATCAATCAGGATGCTTTTATATATAAAGCACCAAAAAGGCTGAATAGCAGGCAGAACCACCCACTCAGGACTCTAATGCTAGTCACCCTGAGGAGCCAGAGCCCACAATTCACAGTACTGATGTTCCGAAAGATCCTTAAACGGAGCACAATATGGAACAGGCGACTGCTGCCACCACCTGTACTGGACCTGACACTGGATGTGATCTTGACTCTGCATATATTCCTGAACCCCCTCCCCCCTCTCATAAGTCTGTGCTGGTACAGGAACCTATGAATGCTGATGTTCAGAATTCTCAAAATATGCCACCCACCTCACCCTCTCGGTACCCATGGACTACCTCAGGAACACAAAGATGTGCCAGGTTGCAGTCTTCATTAGTGTCATACCCTGTCCTCAGTAATAAATTTGACATTTTGGCAAATAAGGCTGAATGGGGGGTGGGCACATGTACAGAGGGCACAGACTCGGATGTTTCTACTAAATCCCTCCCCCCGCCTGAACGGAAAGATGGAAGGAAGAAGAAAAACAAGCATTTGTCAATGCCAAATGTTGTCTTGCTGGCACTGGCATCAGTAGTGCAGAAGTTAGAGAGATGCATAATAGGAATGGCAGTGAAGTATTGAACTGATGCCAACCCCACCCCTACCCTGCAGAGACTGACAGGCATTGGGATGTGCATTTGGGTCATCGGCCATAACGCTCACACCATTTCACCTCACTCTACCTGCAGACACCGACAAGTGTCCTGTTGTGCCTTGGTGTTTTGAGGCCTGATGCTCACCCCATTCCATAAGGAAATAAGCTGAGATGGGTGCAGTATAGGAGAATGGGGTTAACTTTGGGGCCAAAAAGTCCAAGGCATACCTTGATGCCTGTCACTGGCTGCAGGCTGGGGGTGAGGGTGGAACAGTGTGACCATTACAGAAAAAAATCCCAAGTCACACCCCTGACGCCCGTCAGTCTCTACAGTATGGGGCATTACAGTTGGAAACCCTAACGCCCCAGGCATTTGTTGGTATTTTCACTCTAAATTTTCAACATGGGGCTTTTTGTGACCCCACCTCATGAACAGTGGCACTGTTAGTTCATTAGCTGAAAGGTGATTTCGCACAGCGACTGTGCCATTTGGTTCCACAGGTGCAAAAACACATTTCAGACAGGATGTGAAAAATGACAGCTGTACTGTTCACGAGTAGGTGTAAAAAAATGGTAATACTGAAAATCCAGAATGAAAATATGAAAAATTGGTGGGCATGAACATGCATAGAAACTGCGCAACATACGTCCATAATGCAATTATTTGGGGGATTTTTTCAACAAGATTTTCAACATAGTCATTTTGTGACCTCTGGTCATGAACAGTGGCACTGTGATTTTGTTAATCTGTCCTGAACATTAATTTCCGACAGCAACCATGCCATTGTGCGCCAGATGTGCGAAAACACATTCGGGCAGGATGTGAAAAATGACAGCTGTACCGTTAATAAGGAGGTGTGAAAAAATTGCAATTTTGAAAATCTGGAGTGAAAATATTAAAAATTCTTGAAGTTACGAGTGTGCATGGAAACTGCGCAACGCATGCTCATAACAGTCATTTTTGTAGAATTTTTTCACCAAATTCTCAACATAGGCATTTTGGGACCTCTGCTCATGAACAGTGGCACTGTGATTTTCTTACTCTGTCCTGAACATTGATTTCCCACAGCGACCATACCATTGTGCGCCAGATTACAAAAACACATTTCAGGCAGGATGTGAAAAATGACAGCTGTACTGTTCATAAGGAGGTGTGAATAAATGGCAATGTTGAAAATCTGGAGTGAAAATATTAAAAATTCTCAGAATTACAAGCACGTGTGGAAACCGCGCAACACACGCTCGTGACAGTCATTTTTTGGAATTTTCTTACCAGATTTGCAACATAGGCTTTTTGGGAGCCACCTCATGAACAATGGCACTATTGTTTTGTTACTCAGTTCTGAAAGGTGATTCCACGCAGTGACCACGAAATGACCTTTCAGGACCAAATAAATGAAATGACAGTGACTGTGTTCATGAGGTGGGGTCCCAAGAACCCTATGTTGAAAATTTGGGACCAAAACTCCCAAAAATGGCTTGAGATATCAAGCTAAATTGCCCCCCCCCATTCAGTGTCATTACAGGACTTACCGTCATTTCTTCACTTTGCGGTCAGTGTTTGAAGAGTGCAGACGTGTTCCCAGTCCACTGAATATCATTGCTCCTGACCTCCGAAGATAAGTATGGGAGAGGGTGTGTGTGCAGAGGGATGGGTAGGTTGGGGGAGGGGTCCGGTGGCAACAATGAGGTACTGCTATCTTGTTTTTCAGTTTAAATGAAAAAAAAAAAAGATGTTGTGGGTCCATTTTCTGTTTTTACAGGGAAACTGGATTTTGGCACACTGGGGTGGACTTCCAGTGTGCCACTGTACTGGGGAGCAATGCCGACCCATGATTGGTCACCCCGAGGTCAGAGGATACATGGGGGGGGTAGTGCATCCAACACCAGGAGTGAGCATCCTGGTGTCGGAAATGCCACAGCGGTTTTGGCAGACTGGAGCAGGCTCCCAGTGTGCCACATTAAAGGATGTTTGGGGGGGATTAAGCACCCGATGTCGCCAGGCGGGGGGTCCGCCAGTGTGATTGGATCATGCTTAGATTACAAGTGCCTTCGGACACTGAATACCCCCAGCCTATAGGGAGCTTAGGCTGTGGCCTGTTCAGCACGGCTGGGAGAAACTTTAGCACTGGACACAGTGGGACATGGAGGAGGCAGGTGAGGAAAGTGGCTCCTCCCACCTTTCAGGCAGGTAGCGGTGGCGTGACAAGGCAGAGACATTACAAAGCAAATAGCTGTTTGCTCTCCTGCTGCTGCCATGTTTATTGAAATGTTTCATCAGGAAATGCACGTAGGAGTTGTGTCATCTGTGCTGTTGCATGATGAGCTTGTCTCTGATTGGAGCGGCAAGTTTGTTTCAAGTTGGTGGCACTTTGCATAAACTTGTGTCAGCTCTAGCAGGCTCGCTAATTGGGGAATGAGGGATGCACCTTCTAAAACGTGCCCTGCATTCACCAAAACTGACACACCTCTGCATTTCTCTTACTACCACAAGATGTTGCTTGCACGTGCGCAAGACAATATAAAAAGAAAAAACATTTGGAGGACTTAAATGGCTGACTTTTTTTTTTGCGCTAATAAATATGATGCACCTGACTTTTGCTACCATAAATGTATGCAGTATACTTAATGGGGATAAAAGGAAGGCTGTCTTTACTTTATTACAACAGCAAAAACCAAATGTCATTTTTTGCAGGAAACATTGCTTAACACAGCTAATGCCGTGGCCCAGTGTAGAAAGGCATGGATGCGGGGCCCATCATACTGGTCTTTTGGTTTAGACAGGGCAGATGGGGTTGGAATTTTATTCCAAGGGGTATATTTTTCTTTGCAAAAATTGATTGATGTGATACCTGGTCGTTTATTGATTATTGTTGGGCAATTAGATGGTCAGTCTTGTAGATTTATAACAGTATATGCCCTTCAAAGCAAGGCAGATAGGGTTGATCTTTTTAGATCACTTCAACCTTTTTTGGCTACAACTGAACAGGTACTTGTGGGGGGAGACTTTAATTGTTCCTGGGATGTGGTCAATAAATCTGTTGCTGGGAAAAGGTATATTGTGATACTCATGCTTTGCAGAATTGTTTAAAGATTTCTGGCTTGTGAGATGCTTCTTCTTTATTACATCACAATAGTCTAACAAAAACATGTATAAGGGGAAGTCTGACCACCCATATAGATTACTGGTTTGTGTCACCAAATGTTACATTAAGGAAATTACAAGCAATTCCTGTGGAATTTTCAGATCATTCCATGTTTTAGCTTGAGGTGCTTTTTCTTTTACAGTTAAATTTTTGTATTAATTTTTCATAAGATATTCAGACAAACCTCTTACAGTACAGTACAATGTGAGGATTTTTTTTAAAGAAATTGAGGCAGCATATAATAAGAATATTGCTACAATAATACAAGGAGCTTTTGGTTTAAAATATAGTAAACAATACAGGTCATGTAATTAGCATATACTTGACATTTGTAGTGAACTTAAAGCGGATAGTATGATTAGATATGGTTTATATTAAAATGTTACATAATTATATATGATGCTGCAAAAGGGAAAAAAGTACATTCGTAAAAGGATTGTGGAGTAATAAAGAACGATTGAGAACAGAGTATAGGAAAGAAAAGATATATAAGAAAGTTAAGAAGAGAGAGAGGGAAGCTATAAAAAAAGGGGGAAAAAGTCGAGACTACAATGATGTATCAGTAAAAGGGGAAGATCCATATACATTAAGTCCATGCATTGGTGCTGGAAGATTTAGTTGATTCCAAAAAATTAAAAAAGCCCTGCCAACAATTGTTATATAACATGAGTCGGTCAGACAAGTTATATGTCATACAGTCCAGAGAGGCATATTGCAATAGTTGGTTAATGATACCGGGAAGGGTAGGGATTATGTTGGATCTCCAATGCATGAGGATTGTGTGTTTAACTTGAAGGAAGAGTATATTTAACCATCTGCTCTGCGAATATGAAATTATATAAGAACGGTGATTAAAAATACCAAGAATGCAATGTTTAGGGTCTAGTGTAAAAGGTTGACCTACCACTTTCATTGCAAATCTGTGAGTACAGTGCCAAATCTTTTGTATGAGGGGACAGTGCCATAAGATATGCAATAAATCCCCACTGGGGGAATTGCAGCGCCAGCAATTGTTATTGTTCAATAAACCCATTTTTTGCAATACAACAGGAGTTTTGTACCACAAATGAAGGATCTTGGTTTGAATGAGGGAACTGCATTTATCATTAAAAGATTTGTGACAGGAGAGCCAACATCTGGACCATTGTGCATTGGTGATATTATATTGTAGCAAAGTACTCCATCTGTTTTTAGCATTGACAGAGTAGTCAGGAAGGATATCACAAATATCTTTGTAAACAGTGCTATTTAAATTTGATGTTGTTTTTATCCATTTAGAGATGTGCTTATCATATAGAGAATTGATAGAGAAGGGTGTGAGGTAAGAGTTGCATGCAGTACGAAGCTGTAGATATTTCCAAAAATCCTGATGGGGAAGATTCCATATGCCTCGTAGGTCAGTGTAAGATTTTAACTTTAATGACTTGGGTTCAAGTATATCCTGCAAAAAGAGAATACCCTTATTTTTCCAGGTAAGACAAGAAATGGGGTGATTATCAAGAGATATATGGTGGTTACCCTAGATGGGCGTGTAAGCTAAGGGTTTGGGGTTAGATTTAATATGCTTGTGAATGATTTTCCAATAGAATATAGAAGCAGCTATGGCAGGGTGAGACTTTAAAGAAGAGGTAAGGGTGTTATAAAGGAAAGAAGTAGCCACATTACCAGGACATAAGGATGTTTCCATATTGACCCATAAAGGAGACTGGATGTTGGGTTTGTTAAACCATTTAATTGTTTGAGATGTACGGAAAGCCCATAAGTAGGCTTGGAACCAAGGAAGGCCAAAGCCACCTTTTGACCAATGGGATCTAAGTTTATTATGACTAAATCTAGGTATTTTGCCTTCCCAAATGAAGCTGCCAATAATTTTGTCTATTTTGGTAAGAAAACTAGAGGGAAGTATCAAAGGAATATTGGAAAATAGGTATAATATTTTAGGAGTTATAGACATTTTAATGGCGGATATTTTACCATTAAAAGAAAGTTTAAGTAGCTTCCATCTATCAAGTGTTGTTTGGATACTGCTTAACAGAGGGGAAAGATTAGCATCCCATAATTTATTCAATGTCGGGGTGATCTGAATGCCAAGATAAGATATACCTTGGGGGGCCCACCGAAAGCCTAATGAGTTGTTCGTGAGGGGACTACAAAGGGTTTTCAATGGTAGCGTTTCAGATTTGTTAAGGTTTAGAGCTAGTCTGGAGTGGGAGGTGAAGTCATTCAATAGTTTAACTACAGGTTGCCCAGAACTTTCGAGGTTTTCAAGTAAAATAAGGAAATCATCTGCATATGAGAGTGAAGTATAGTGAGAGTTACTAATAGTAATGCCTTTAATTGTATTGGATTGACGTAGGGACGCAGAAAGAGGTTCCATGGCAAGTATAAACAATGAAGACGATAAGGGGCATCCTTGTCTGGTGCCTCTTGCTAAGTAAAGGAAGGGGACAAAATAGAGTTTGTGAGAACTCGAGCTGAAGGGAGGTATACAATAATTGAATCAAGCACAACAATTATTTGTAAAGCCAAATGAGATAGCACCTGATATAGATATTCCCAATTGAGAGAGTCAAATGCTTTCTCAAGTCAATGGCTATTGCAGCTGCAGGGGTTTTAAGAGTTTTTGCTTTGTGAATTAAATTGAGTAATGAGCGAAGATGATCGGAACTGTTTCTATTTTTGATAAATCCTGTTTGAGAAGTATGGATGAGTTTAGTCATTAAAGATTCTAAGCGGAGAGTTAATAATTTGGCAAATATTTTTCCATCAGTATTAAGAAGTGAGATCGGTCTATAATTTGAAGGAAGAAAAGGGTCTTTGTCTTTTTTTGGTAAGACTGTTATAATGGCTTTGGTCATTGTGCATGGGAGTTTCTTTATTAAGGTTGCTTCTTGGAATACATTGACTAATACAGGACAAAGAGTGTCAGATAGGGTTTTATAAAAATCAATAGGGAACCCATCACTGCCAGGTGCTTTACTGTTTTTTTAATGATGATAAAGCAGTTTGGATTTCCTGTAAAGTGATTGGTTTATCAAGCATAGCTTTGTCCTGAGGAGATAGGTGGGGTAGATTCAGTTTTTCCAGAAAATGTTGTATTAGGTTGGGATTTGTAGTATTAGGTTGCGAGTATAGTTGATGGTAAAAGGATTGCATAATATGATTGATTGAAAGGTTGTCTGTGTGTGTCTGACCTGATGGATCTTTTAGACCTGCTATATGTCTCTGCATCTGTTGAGTTTTTAGCTGGTAAGAGAGCAACTTTCCGCATTTAACCCCTTGTTCCCAATAACCGTGCTTAATCCTAAAAAGGGCAAGTTCAGCTTTCCCGGATATCAACTCATTAATTTTAATTCTTAATTGTAGAATTTCCAGATGAAGCTGTGAATTATGATTGGGTTTATTTAATTTTTAGTATTGGGTTTCTTTTTCTTTAAGGGATTTTTCTAAATTAGCTAATTGTTGTTCTCTTAATTTCTTTCTATGCGCTGCATAACTAATAATTTTACCTCTAATAGTGGCTTTTAATGCTTCCCAGATAGTACCTTGAGACATATCTGGAGTATTGTTAATAGAAAGAAAATCTTGAACCTGGGTTTTAATCCAAGGAGTGAATTCAGGGTCTCTGAGTAAAAGTGGGTCTAAACACCAAGATGGGGATTTAGAAGAAGGTGGACCCCAGAGTAAATGCAAACTGATGGGGAATGATCAGATATAACAATAGGGAGAATCAATGTATCAATAATTATTTCAGTATTGAGGGGAGAAGAGAACCAATAATCAATCCTACTATATGATTTATGTAAAGAGGAATAAAAGGTGTAATCTCGTTGTCTGGGATGATGTAGTCTCCAAATATCAGAGAGACCTAAATCCTTCATAAGCATTGATAGAGCATTAATACTACGGGGGTGGGCATCATGTGATGAGTTACTTCTGTCTAAATATGCTTGTAGTGCTAAGTTAAAGGCACCATCAATAAGAATAGTTGAATTATTTTTATTATTAATCATAATTTGTTGGGAGAGAGTATGGAAGAAAATGGGTGAATCAAAGTTGGGTGCATATACATTCACAAACATAAGCGGACCTGCTATGGTGTTTAATAGGGTTATAATCCACCTTCTATCCGGGTCTCTAATGATTTTTATGGGGGGGCCAATTAAGAGATTTATGTATTAAGATAGCAACCACATGTTTTTTGGATGGAGAAGATGACACATATACTTGACCGACCCAGTCCCTTTTAAGTCTGTCGACATCCTCTGATAAAAGTTTAGTTTCTTGTAAGAAAGCAATATATGTTTTATGCTTTTTAAGATAGGTAAGTACTTGCTTACATTTACAAGGCGAGTTGAGTCCCTTGACATTCCATGAATGTAAGATTAGATCACTCATGGTACTAGGATATAAAGTAATTAGTTACAAATAGGAATGAGGGACTCAATACCATTAATTTGAAGGATGTCACAGATTCAAAGGTAAATATATATATAATAAACAAATGTATGCAGGGCCCTTAACTTGTATGGGTTCGAGATGATTGAGTATTTGTATTCATTTTTTCTCGCAGAGGGAGAGTATAGAGATAGGAATATCAAGTAATTAAACATTAGAACCAACAAACGTTAGTATAAACTCAGTAACAAGAATATTAATTTGAAACTTTTATGAAATGCAGAGCAATAAGAGTCGGTAAATATACCAGGACTCTCACTCTACACTACTAGGCGTGTAGAGTAATTAGTGAATCTCAAGATACGGTTTACCCTATAATCGTAAGATACTAAACCGTATATAACAGTATATTAAAGAAGTGTAATTGAGATTTGTGCTGAGGTAATTAAAGCATTACCCTGGAAAAAACCAAAACATCATTCCACCAAATAAAAAAGGATAATTATGCAATAGTGTTAAATTCCAAACATAATGAATTAGCTTGGACCTAGCAATAAGTCCAATATTAAATAAAGTGTACCAACATGATGGCAGATAATACTGGAACAGTGTGAGCCAGATAAAAGGATGCCCAATGTGTATTAATCCACATAAGCTAGGTTAGGGAATGCAGTATATACTATAGGTTCATAGTGCATCAGTGTATTGTGGAATCATTTTTATAAGTTCCAATAATTTGGAAGAAAATGGGATGAAGAATAATGTGAAAAGGCGGAAAAACTCAATGTATAGAAATACAATTGGAAGCATACTTTGGTGCAAAATCTGTGAGATATAATGGGAATGCACCTGATGCACTACATACCAGAAGTGATGCAAAATAAATATTAAATAAGCAAATGATTTTAGAGTATTTGTCTAATCATCCTCCACATTCTAAATGATAGGATTTATGTGAAAAATGCTATAATAGTAGGGGTTAAGGGCACACTGATATGAAATACAGAACTCTATATATGTATGTATGCGCCTGACCACATGGTGGCGCTAAAGCTTATGAAAAATTAGAATGTAAATAGCAATTATATATACTAATGTCTGGCACCACACAAGGATTAATTAGAAGAGATCTTACAAACATTGTAATATTTATTCTTTCTCTTATTTTTTTTTCATTGAATACATTGAGATTAACTCCGGCATAGATTAAATACCTCCACTGTCAATTGGCTCACCTCCCACAGACAGATACAGGCTTCTCAGCAGCGATAGTGATTTACTGCAGTTAAGTGCTCCAAACCTGTTGGATGCGATAGAAAATGTGCTTTGTGGTAAATGTACCGAAGGAATAGAGTGAGGTGGTGTGAAGAGGAGGGATTCTGGTGAGAAACTGCTATACCACATCTAATTATGGGCGATAGTATTTATTACGATTTTTTTTTTTTTTAATGGGAAAAGCCTCAGGTAGCCTTGCTCTTTGATTTTCTTCTCCTTTTCTTTTTGGGTGGTTCAGATGATTTAAAGGGAGAGCTGGACACAAGATCAGCCCAGGAAGAGTTGGGAGAGTCATTACCCATTGAGAGCGTCTTCGGGTCTTGAGTAAACGTGTCGGACACAGTCTGTCTCAGATCCTCCGTAGATGAGTGCAGATCTTCTTGGAGCAGATCTTCTTGGAGTGGGGAGAATTTGTTAGGCAAGGTAAGAGGAGTAGAAAAACTGATGTGACGTTCTACATGGGAAGCTGGAGAGGTGGAAATATTATTTAAACAGCAGGTATTATTATTTAGAGAAGAACCAGATGCTTTTTTTCTTGTATGCATGTGGAGCTTCTGACAGGAGGTACAGTGGCAGATATGATGGCTGCAGATTTCTCAGGGACCTGAAGGACAGTTTCAGCAGGAAGGGCAAGACATTGTAATTGCGAAGTGCTTGTGCTGGAGCAGGAACGAGCTGCATTAGCTTCACAAGGCAATGTAAGTGCAGGCTGTGTCCAATTCAGAAATTCAGAGAGAGATTCTGGGGTACTGAAATCTCTGGTAGAATCATTCGAAAAAAGAAGCATTGTTGCAGGATAACGCAGTGCAAACTTAATTCCACGCTGATGAAGGATCGTTTTAATGGGGTTGTAAGCTTTTCGTTTGTTAGATAATTCTTTAGAATAGTCTCTGAAAATTAGGATTCTGTTTTCTTGCCAAGTAAGTGCACCTAATTGCCTCGCTTTTTGAAGAATCAGTTCAGGTATGTGCGTGGTTTAGAAATCTGGCAGTGATGGGCCTGGGTTTCTGGTCGAGTCCAGGCCTCGGATTTAAGGTGTGGTGAGATCTATCAATGGTTATGTCTTGGCCGGCTGGTAATTTAAGCAAAGAAGGAAGTACATGAGTTAGAAGAGCACTGGTATCTCCTAGTTCAACACCTTCAGGAAATCCGAGAAATCTAAGGTTGTTACATCTGTTTCTATTTTCAATATCATCTATATTGTCCTGAAGGTTCCTAATAACTCTGTCCTGCTCCCTGATGGTAGCCTGTAGTGTGTTAATGGAATCTTCATTTTGAGATGCTTTAACATCAGTAGCGCTGATTTTTTTGATCAAGTGCCTGCATATTATTTATATTTTGTTGAGATGCAATTTTTAATACATTGATTTCACTTATTAGTTGCTGGAACATTGCCTCCACTCTATTAAGAGAACTGTTATGTAGAGATTGGTCCGCCATTATTGTAGGCCTTAATAGAGAAATTGAAAAGCTGTAGATAACTCGTTCAGTAATTATGAGGCAATAAAAATACTGTATCAGAGCTGTTCTGCGATGTACATATAGTAAGATCTCAGATGTTGGTGAAGGTAGGAAATCTGGAATCTGTAGGATGGATGATGATATTTGGTGAATCCAGGGAGATGAAGAATCAAGCAGCCATCTTCAGCACAGCCAGGCCACGCCCCTTGAGGTGCTTTTTCAAACCAACACACAGATAGATGGGAGGGTATGACGGTTAAATACTGCTGTATTGCAAGATAGCTCTGTTCAAAGACACATTAGGGAATTATTACATGTACATAAAACTGGATTTTGTCTTTATGACACAGTAGGGGAATGGTGGGAGGACACAAAAAAAGAAGTCCAGATTTGGTTTAGAAAATATGGGACATATAAACAAAATGAGAAGTTTTTGAAATATCTTTCACTTCGGCAGCATCTCCAGCATTTATATTCCTTGGCTAATACCTCTACAGGGGATTATGCTACCCAAATAACACAACTCAAAGAATGCATGAAAGAGTATCAATACGGTAGAGCTGCCACAATCCTGGCTGAATTACGGTATGGTACTTTAAAAACACCGGCAGGTGATCCTTGTATGGCGTGTAAAATGAGGGTGGAGAATTCTAGCATCACTGCACTTTTGAATGAAGATGGTTTGGTTAAAACCTCTCCTCAGGATTTCAGACATATTATTGAATGATACATGGTTTCTTTTAATACTCACACACACCTGTAGACACACAGGATATAGTGAATTATGTAGCAGCCTTTAATCCTTTAATACAGGACTCAGTTACACATGATATAGGACAACCCATATCTTCAACAGATATAAGTGAGGTTTTGAAGGGAATGAGGAAAAATGTACCACCGGGTCATGATGGTTTGCCTTTAAAATTTTATTTAGTCTTTCAACAAGAACTGTTGGATATGTTACTTCCTGTATTTACTGAAATTCTCCAAGGTAACATTATAAGGGATAGTTTTGCTCAGGGGTTGGTAACATTTTTATACAAATCAGGTGATAAAACCTTAATGAAAACCTGTCCTCTTAATACAGACTGGAAAACTCTTGGGAAGCGCATCCATAAATGATAACAGCCTCATTTGCTAGACTTGTTGCACCCAGCACAAACATGTGGGGTACCTGGCTTAAAGATACAGGATAATTTAGTTTTAATATGGGACTGTTATGAATAGTGTACAACTAAGTAATCAGCGAAAGGGCTATATTTTTTTCATTAGATCAAAGTAAGACCTTTGATAGGGTGTCCCATAAGTTCTTATTACAGGTTTTAACACATTTCAGGGTTCCACAGGTTTATATGAGGGATTCAAATGCTTTATGAAAAGGCAACTGTAATACCTCTGGTAAGTGGGACAGCTGGGTGTCCCATACGTCTCATAGTAGGGGTAAGGCAGGGATGTCCATTAAGTCTGCACCCAAACAGGTGACCAGGTTTCGCGTCCTACGTGCCTAGGCTATGGAACTCCCTGCCTGCAGGTACCCACTTCTCCCCCTCCCATTGCTGCTTCAAAGCCTCCTTATGGGGTTTCCTAAAATCGGCCTCCACCTGTCTCTGCTTCTGGGCCTCCAAAACCCAGCCTCGACTGCTGGGGGATGAGTCCCCGGCTACTGCAAGCACTTTGTCCTGTCGGATGGCTCATTGCCATCTGATGTACCATATATACTGGTCCCCTTGGCTGACCCTACATGTTGACGTCTGTTTGACTATGCCTGCATTACACTGTTTATCTATCTCCTGATGTTGTTTATGTGCCCGATGATCTTGTATGTACCCCGATTTGCCTGTTTTTGATGTATCGTCTTGTGTTGATACTTTAGGCTCTCTATAGACACCTGTTGCCCTTGCCTGTATTAAGCTGCTTACTACCTCCAGATGTATTTTACAAGCCTGATGCTATTGTATGTACCTTGTATTTGCCTGATGTTCATGTTTGTGCCTTGTAATCCTCCCGGGTCACACCTGAAAATAGGTACTTGGCTGTCTAGTGTGCTTACCTGGTTAACAAAAGCAAATAAATAAATCAAGTCCATTGCTATACACCTTGGTCTTCAATCCATGTATCAGGCATATTTCCAACAATAGCGTTATTAAAGGATTACTTACCCCAGGGCACAATTCTGTTTTAACAGTTTCTGCATATGCAGATGATTTATGCTTATTTTTGAGTACAAGAGAAAGTGTTGCACATGTCATAGCAGAATTCCAGGCATATGGGACGGTGTCTGGGGCTAAACTGAATATCGATAAAAGTGTTGGTATTAGTATTGGACAACCAGATTTGGCAGACAGCATTTCTGGAATTAAATTATCTAGGGAACCGATTAAAATACTGAGTCTTTATTTTGGAGAAGGAGATATGGTGCAAAAAAATTGGTTGGATGCTATTCAAAAATGCGACTGGAGGGTTGACAAATGGAGAATTGGATTATGTCAAAAGGAAAAAGGATATTTATTATCAAGCAATTCCTCAGCCCCCTATTGGTAAATGTGGGTTAGGTGTATCCCATTCCTGTTAACCTGGAAACAAAAATATATAGGCCCAGATATTCAAAAGGGTTGCGCCATGCGCAATAGGGTTGCGCCTGCGCAAGTCTGAACTTGCTCCATTCTGCCATATTCAGCAGGAAGCAGTTGCGCCACAGAAAACATGCTGAGCAACAGCGCAATGCAAATGAATGCATGCTGAACTGGAGGGGGAGGAACCATGCATAAACTGCACAGCCCGATATTCAGCAGGGCTGTGCAGAGTTGTGCAGGCGCAACCCCCAACCTGCGCCTGCACAACTTTGAGCCAAAAAGCTTAAGTCGAGGGCCACCACAGGTGAGCTGCTGCATTGCAGGGCGCAGCAGCAGCTGCCACCTGTGGCTGGCCCAACCCAGTCCCTGTGCCCCGCAGCCCGATCACGGGCAGCTGACTGTAAATCCCCACCATCCCCCACTGGCCCGATCGCGGGCATAGTTTAATCCCCCACCAGCCCAATGGCGGGCAACAATGTAGCTCCCCAAGCGTATCCCTGGTGGTCCAGTGGACGAAAAACCCGATCGCGCAGACGTAGTTATTTATGAAACCCCCTCCTCCCGCATTCATCCCTGGTGATCAGTGGCACATCCCAATCGCGGGATGTATATGTTGAACAAACCCCCTGAACATAGTCCTGGTGGCTAGTGTCCCCCCACCACCCGACCCACCCACGGCCCCACCACCCGCTCCCCAGCAGCGGCGGGTGGCAGCATCCACCTGCCTGCCGTCCCGCGCCCGCTAACTGACTGCCCGGTAGGGCTGAGCCCATGGTGCAGAGCAAGAGCCATGGGCATGCAGTTTACAGTCAAATGACAGTCCAGATTTGTGAATGAATACATTCATTCATTCACAAAACTGACTGTTCTTATACGGGTATGGACTGCACACCATTGGCTCTTACTCTGCACCATCGGGTGTGCAGCCCTACCAGGCAGTCGAGTCGGCGATGGCGCGGGCGGCAGGCGGGTGGATGCTGCCGCCTACCGCTGCGCGGGGGAGCGGGTGGTGGGGCTTCGTGGGTGGTCGGGTGGGTGGGGGACACTAGCCACCAGGACTATGTTCAGGGGGTTTGTTCAACATATACATCCCGCGATTGGGATGTGCCACTGGACCACCAGGGATGAATCTCGCCAGAGGGGGGTTATTAAACAACCACTGCCCGCGATCGCTCAGTCCACTGGACCACCAGGGATGAAATGTGGAGGGGGTTATCTTAACAAGTACTGCCCGCGATCGGGCTTTCGTCCACTGGACCACCAGGGATACGCTCAGGGGGAGCCATATTGCTGCCCGCGATCGGGCTGGTGGGGGGGGATTAAACTATGCCCGCGATTGGGCCAGTGGGGGGTGGTGGTGGGGATTGTACACTGTTTCGCCCATGATCGGGCTGCAGGGGGCGTCGGTCCCTGACGGCTGCTGCCTGGCAGGGTGCCAGCGCAAGTCCTCGGGATTGAAGCGCACTGCATGCAATGGCATGCAAATGGAGCTATAATCAGATGCAAATGGCCTCCAGACCTTTGCATGAATTATGGCCCCATTTGCATGTCACCTTTGAATATGGGATTTTGAGCATGGCGCAATGGTACTTGCACCACGCAAGTTGAATGCTCCACTCTGACAACTTGCGGTGGTGCAAGTTCCACTGCGCCATGCACAGTGGCTGTGGCCAGGGGGTGATATTCAAAGGAGTTGCTCAAGGGCACAACTCCTTTGAATATCGCTCAGGACACACCCCAGCGCAACTATTTTGTGCAGCGCAAGGGCTTGCGCCTCAAAATAGTGCAGTTTGAATATCCAGCCCATAGTATATTTTTCCGTATATTGTGGGGCAGTCGGTTGAACCCAGTTAGGAGAGATTTTACAAATTTATCTATAAAAAAGGAGGGGTAGGAATGGTACATCCTCTGGTATTTTTTCACATAATTTTTTGGATAGGGTCTGTAAGGAAATTATTACTACCGGGTGGGGATGAGGATGGTAGGCTGATGTGGACTAAGGCTTTGTTACAACAATACTTGTCTAATTGCCAGGAGGAACCTCTAACAATTTTGCCTATGCTACAGGTGTCTGATGTTATGAAACCTGCCTTTAAAAAAAGGTATTTAAGGAAAATAACAAAATCACAGCTATTAACAATTCCTAGAAAACAGTTATATAACATTATGTTACAGAAGATAGGGCCAACAGGTCCAGAGTTTAAATTTTGTACACCGATTATTGTGCCATGGGCTGTGTCGCAACTTAATAATTCACAAAAACCCATTAGAATGTGGGATCATTTATGGCTCTGCATTTATGGCCGATTTAATGTCAGGAGAAACTTAAAGCACAAAGCAATAGAAGAAAGAGGAAGTCTTTATTTAGATTATCAGACTTCTGAAGAAACTGTCATATTTTTTACTAGAGTGCTGTGTTTCTAAAAACCTTTGGTTGTTCTTGGCGGGTAGATGGAATTTCCCATGGTTAGATTAACATATGATCAGTTAGTGTTGGGTCAATATAAAGGCCGATTAGCATTTTATGATAGAAGTACCATTGAAGTATTGTTCGCATGTCTGAAATTTTTTTTCTGGCAAGCAAGGAGTAGATACGTTATTCAGCAACAGAGAATGTCTTACTTAGCTACTGCAAAGTTATGTGAGTCAGCCTGCTTAGAATTTTATTGTAAAGATGCTAAGAGACATTTACAGGTGTCGTTAACTCAACTATGGAAAGGATTACAACAGGTGTTAAGCTAGTATGCATCAGAAATCAGCCACAGAGAGTGTAGTTAGATGTTTTGATCTAATATACTTTGTATATATTCATTTGATTTAGGAAAAGTATTGCTGTATTTCTAATCTGTGCTTATAATTTGTTACAATGGATATATATATATATATATATATATATATATATATATATATATGTGGGAAATTGTTTTTTTTTTGGTATGGTGGACTTTATGTATTATGGTTTTAATTTAATTTATTTTTTTATTTCTTCCTTTTCCTTTTTGGCTATTTTAGGTGTTTTGTTAAACATTTTATCATATTTTTTCTGTATCCTTCGCTTTTTTCATGATGTAATGACTACTGTTTAGTTCTTGATGTTTGTATTGAATTTGTTAATAAAAAATACCCCTACTTTTGTGAAAAGTGACATGGGTTCTTTTACTTCAATACTCATTTCAGTACTTAGTTGTTAGACAGGAAAAGGCAGATGCCCATTTAGCTGGTCTCCCACCTTAGTGGGGCCACATTGCTAGCTCTAGGCTAGTAAGAATTTGTCTAGATTGTTAAATGAATTCAAGGTCATTTCATTGACTACTTCATTAGGTAAGTTATTGCACATATTTGCTGCTTTGTAGGTGAAGTAACTTCTTCTGCTATTCTTTTTGGATGGTTCAATATAAAGCTGCTTTTTATGGCTTCTCAAGTCTGCTTCTCTAACATTGAATTTGAAACCCAGACCTTCTATTAAATCCTTATCCCCAGCAATTTTGAACATCATCAGCATGACTCCCCTCTCCCATCTCCTGTCCAGCGTATAAAGTCCCATTTCATCTAGTCGCTGTTCATATGGCTTGTCCCATAAGGAATTAATCATCTTGGTTGCTCTATGTTGCACCCATTATATGTTATGCTCATACCCTGATTGGCTGGATCCTAACAAATTGACAGGAGAGAATAACTGAGGTCTCAGTTCACCCTGACTCACTCAGTGACCATTCCCCTATCACTTGTCTCTGGTGTAATAAAACACTGAAATCTTCTCCTCACACAACTGTTAGCAGGGTGCTAAAAAAAGAACAGCTGAACTCTTTCAAATCCTACCTCCAGCATCTTGACTGGTCCCACTTTGACACCTTTCATGATGTCGACCAAGTGCTGGAGCACTTCATTAACACCTACAATGAAGTCTGTGATATTTATGCCACAGTAAAACAGCAGAAGCTAAAAAACCCAAACAATGGCTGGATCACCCAATCCCTTCTAGAACTCGTGGGAGCCAGGGACCACCTATGACATAGAGCCAAGGCCACTAATAAACCAGCAAACTGGCAGAAATACGTGACAGCTAGGAATAGTTGTATCCATAAGATCAGGCTAGCAAAAGCACAACACTACAAAGACTGTCTAAACAATACCTGGGGAGATGGGAACAAATTCCTGGAGTAATCTCAAAGACCTCACTGGTGAAGACAGCAAGTCCTCCCCCTCAATGCTCCTCATTAATGGTGATATTAATTAAGATCCTAAAACCATTGCAGACATTTTCAATGCAGCTTTTTCTGACCTTAGCTTAGTACTCCCACCAGAATATTTAGACTTCAAAACTGCCACCACTGACAAATCACATGCTGACCACCCCTGTAACCCACCTTTCTACTTTAAGGAAATATCAGCATCTGAAGCAAAAAAAATACCTCTAGAGAATCCTCAGTAAAACACAGCATAGTAATGACACCTTAGATCTTAAAATGATAGCTCTCACACTTAATAAAGTAGTCCAACCTATCACAAAAATGTTCAATCTCTCCCTCAAACTTACACAATTCTCAAAGAGATGGAAATCAGCAGTAGTTACACCCATTCATAAAAATGGTGATCATGCAATCCATTCAAACTACTGACCCATATCCTTCTTACCCCCCAATCACCTTGAATGGATAGTTTCAGATCAGCTGGTGGACTATCTCAATAAATAGAATATCCAGTGTCCTCAACAGCATGGATTTCGCAAGGCACACAGTACTACTACTGCTCTCTTAGAATTCACCAACTATATCCATGAGGTGCTGGACATGGGGAACCTTGTGGGACCTATGTATATCGACCTCACAAAAGCCTTTGATATGGTCAACCACAGTATTCTCCTAAAAGAACTACTTGCCCTTGGAATATCTACTGATGCTGACTTGTGATTTCAGAGTTACCTAGCCCTAAGAACTCAGCAGGTAAAAATACAAAATATACTCTCAGATGTCAGAAAGGTGTCTCTAAGGGTCCCCCAGGACTCTATCCTGTGCCCACTACTGTTTAGTCTATTCTTCAACTCCCTCCCTGCCTATGGTGGACATACAATTGGTCCACTTATAAAGGCACTGAAAACCAAAATATGGGCACAGATATTATACGCCTCAGAGGTGTGGGATTTGGACAACGGTGAGTCACTTATGAGTCCAGCATATAAAATTATTAGAGCAGGACTTGAACAACCTGCTGTATATCTCAGGGCAGAACTTGGTTTAATAAACATAGACTCCTTTATAGAAGGAAGAAAAATAAAGTACTGGATACAGTTAATTAAATTGCAAGAACATTGTCTTCCGAAGTTATGTCTCCAGGAACAGAAAACATGGATAATTAATAAATGTGTGAAATTATATTGGTAACAAAAGGTATATAATAAACTGAATTTTTATAATTTGGCTATACTGAAATATTATTTGGAAAAAAATATTAGGCTAAGCCTAAAATATAAAAACGATATTCAGACAAAAATTAATAATCATTGGATCCAAAAAGACCTTTATAATATAAGATGCTTAAGGTACTCAAGACTTTATGCAGAAATAAATACAAGTTTTTTCTTTAAATAATATTGGAATATCCTCACAGACAAATATCTTAGAAATGTATTTATCAGAACTAAATTTGAACTATTGGAAAGTAATATCTCGAAAGCAAGATATAACAAATTACCATCTAATGAAGCAGCATGTGACTGCCAAATAGGGGAATGGGAAGACCTTTTTCACGTGTTTTGGATCTGCCCATGGTATAGAATACACCGATTGGTTGGGCTTACCATGAATGGCCAGATCTAATGAAAACGGAGCTTATGTATATTCTACTGGATACAGCAGATGATTTCACAATTAAATGACTGGCCAACTATTTTAAGTTTATCATTAGAAGAAGGAAAAATGGAAAATTGATTAAGACATAGCAATTAGTTAGGCAGGGCTTGTGTGCAACAGAATTTGAAATTTTATTTTGTGAAAATAATACTGCACATTCTGACTGGTTTTATCCTGAATGGTAAAATATTATAAGAGCTATGATGTTTTTAAAAATTTCTTATATTCTGAAATTGTAAAGGCTTTTTTATGGTCAAACAATAAATTTTATTACTTAAAAAACTCCTTCCCTGAAATCTGCTCTGCCAAACTTCTTCTTTACACGGATGATGCTGTCTTTGCAAGCAGCCCCCACCTAAACCTACTAACTAACAATCTGCAAGAGAGTTTCTTATTGTTGATGAGTGGTTCACCCAAAATAAGCTCCTTCTAAATTATAAAAGAAAAAACAATGCTGTTCTCCAGCCTCCAGAGCAAGAAAAAAACTAGCAATCTTACAATCCTTAACAGCAGCCAAGAACCGCTGGAACAAGTAAACACCTTTAAATACCTGGGTATTACCCATGATCAGGGCCACTGATTTACGGTGATTAAAACAATTAAATTCTGTTTTCAAGACTTAAGATTCTGGAATTTCACCGGTGATTGTTACTCTAATTTCTGGATTTTACCAGGATTCTGTTATCATTCTTGTAGTATGTGCATAAATAATCAGAATTAAACAAGGCTTAATATATAGAGCATTAAATAAAGCAGACTGAAAATAGTACAGGAAGGAATTAAAAGAAAAGCATACTTTTTTATAGATTTACTGATCTGATAGAAAAATGCCAGATTCCATGAAATCTTCATTTTAACCGGTTTTCAGGCAGCTTTAATTCCGGAATTTTACCGGATTTTCCGGTAAAAACTGAAAAACAGTGGCCTTGCCCATGATAGCTCCCTTTCCTATACACAGCATATCAACCATGTTGTAAAAACAGTGAATACAAGAACTGGCCCTCTTTAAAGACGCTGTTCCTACCTGACAGATGAAGCCCTCACACTATCAGTTAACAGTTCTATTCTCTCCATTGTCGACTATGGCCTCGTCATGTATAGAATAGCCACAAACACCCCACACAGATTTTTGACAGCCTCCTGAATTTCCAGCTGAGTTATAGGAGCTTCTAACCCCCGAATTCAGGGCAAATTTTGTAACTACCTATACAAGGCATGCTAACAAAATGCAACAAATAATCAATAATAATTGGCATATTTTAGAAAATGAGCCTGGCCTGTCAGAGTTTACAAAATTCAAGCCAAGGATGGTGCACCGTAGGGGCCGCAGTTTAAAGGATAGATTGGTCCATAGTTTTTATAGACCTGAGGATATAAATACAGAAGTGAATACTTGGTTGCCCCCCCCATGGGAAACTTCAGATGTGGTAATTGCAAGTTCTGCCGATACATTTTGAGAACTGACACTTTCACTACATGCAATTGTAGTAAGTCATTTAAAATGGGATCTTTTTTTAATTGCAGTAGTGAACAAGTGGTTTATTTAGCAACATGTGAATGTGGTGCTTTTTATGTGGGCAAGACAATTCGACCTATGAAGGTACGAATAGGTGAACACCTGAAGTGCATAAGGGAGAGGGATAAAAAGAATGCTCTGGCTAGCCATATATTTACAAATAGTAATGGTCATCATGATTTTAAATTCTGTGCACTTGAAAAAGTGAAAATGGGACCTAGAGGTGGTGATTTAAATGCAAAGTTTCTATGTAGGGAGTCCTTTTGGATCTTTATTTTAGGAGCATTGAAACCACCTGGTCTAAATGATCGCATAGAATTGATGCCATGCATACAAAGAAAGTGATCATATGTATTGATATTTGTCTCTACACTGAAATGAAATAATGTATTTTTTCTGTTGTAATGCTTTGTTTCTCTCTTTTTATGTCTCCATAGGTTTTCTTGACAACAGAAATCTGACAGGCTATTCCAATTCTGAAAAAGGAAAAATATATTAGTATTATTGATATGCATATATTTTCTGTGATATTATATGTATTTTGGATTCTTTTTATCTGTATTGTAGTGAAAATATGGACTTTTGTTGTATATATTGTATTATATTTATATTTGAATATAAGTATTATCTAGTAAGTAATAATGGTTTGTATTTTAAATTTAGTGAGCACTGTCACTTTAAATTATAAAGGGGTAGTATGTATTTAAGGGTCCACCTTTGATGGTAGTGTTAGCCTCCTGATGACGCATATGTTGCGAAACCGGTAGAGGTTTAGTAGGGCTGATGCTGGTGTTGGCGTTTGGCGCTCTTTTTAATATATAATAAAGCTACTGTTTTTGTTCAGTGTCGTGTGGTGCGGATATTTGTTTTGTCTTCCCACAATAAGTATACAGCTCCATTAACAGTAAAGGTAACAAACAGCAGACAAAGTCACAGCACAAATAAGTACAGAATACTTAATGTGCAGACAAACAGAATCTGAGCAGACCATGGGTGGAACACCCAAACATTTTGTGGTCCACTGCCACTTTCACTGTGCGCAGGGTATCGCCAGCTTTCCCTATGATTTATACAACACATTTAAAGATATTGCCATTCACACTGTACACCAGTGACCCTGCTGATAGCAGAAGACTGGTATTTCATTTAAAAGACTGATGTTTGACTTCAGGAGATTTTTCAAAATTGTACTAGTCTGATGTTTCAGAATGTTTCAAATTCCTTTTTCTGGTAGGGCGGGGGGGAACTACTAAATCAACCAAAATGTTAGCCAAGCTGGCTACTGGAGAATGATTTAAAGGGGTGTATTTATTTACATTGCCCCTCCTAGTTTAAAAGTACATGAAAAGCTCTTTTAAATGAGGTATTGGGCTTAACTGTAGTTGGCAGCAGTCCAGAGGTATCGATTATTAAGTCTGTCCCATATTGATACTACATTTCCACCATTTTTAGAACCTAGTGATATCACTGACGATCAAGCTGTGGCTAACCATATTGTAGTCAAGTACAGCTTAATTGTCAGTGACATCATAAGGTTGTGAAACAGTGGCAATGAAGTATCAATATAGAACGAACTTAATTATCAATATCTCAGTTGCTGTTAGTTACAGACAAGCCCAAAACTTCATTTAAAAGAATGTCTCATGGGCTTTTAAACTATGATGGGCACTGTTGATATATGTTCCTCTTCAAATTTCTTGTACTGCAAGTGTGGTGGATTCTGTACGGATAGCACCTGTGTCATGCCCACCTGGGACTCGCACCTCGCCGCCAGAGGAAAAGCTACAAGCCTGTCCTGGGAAGCAACCCACGATTCTGCTACTGCAAATTAGCAGACCCTGAGGCTTTCTTCTCCTGTTGAAACTGCCGCCCGGGATCCTCTGAACTCCGGTTTGTTGCAGGGCCCAGAAATCTACAGAAACAGCCAAAAGCCATATACCCCCTCAGGTACTTTGGTATTTGGCGCCTTTGGACATTCTGAATTTTCAGTGCCAACACTCTGATTGGAGGATCTCAGGCTCACTGACTTCTTTCTGCTGGTCTCCTTTTTACCTTGCTTCATTAGAGACGTTTATCAGCACTGCTGACCCTGGGTCTATCCTTTTTTGTAAAGCAAGAATTTCATTGTTTCCTTTTTTTTGTAAAGAAATTGTTCTTTTTTGTAAAGCTAGAATGTCATGAAAGGGCCCCCCCCCCCCACATTTTTTCTCTCCTCATCTATCAATCCAGTTTAGGCCATTCGGTGTTACACTGCCATTGTTTAAAGTGATTTATCTGCTCTGAATACACTGTGATTACATCCCTCTTTAGAATTAATTCTCTGCAAAAGGCTGAAGAGTTTTAAGTTGACCTTTTAATGCACTCCTTAATATCCTAAAACTACAGCCTATTCCTTTTTATTATTAATTCTGAGTGTAAAACTGTAGAGTCTTATGATTTGTAGATCTGTACCGCACTGTCTATTATTTTAAGTGAACAGTTTAACCCTTTTTAGAATTAATTTCTGTGTAAAGCTGTAGTTTTAAATTGACCAGACTTTTCAGTGTACTGTCTAGCATTCTAAATTTAAAGCCAAATCCTTGCCTCTCGCTTTGCCACCTGTCTGCCCTCCAACCCACTTACGTCTCCTCCCTGTTTCTATTACCCACTTTGTAGTTTAGCCTCCTCCTTCCAAATAATAGTGACCACCCTGTTTCTTTGTTTGAGTTAATCACACCTCCCCCCCTGCCCCTACTTAATCCATCTCCTTTCCTCTCCTCCTCAGGTGTGTCGTGCCCACCTGGGGCTCGCACCTCGCTGCCAGAGGAAAAGCTACAAGCCTGTCCTGGGACACAACCCATGATTCTGCTACTGCAAATTAGCAGACCCTGAGGCTTTTTTCCCCTGTTGAAACTGCCGACCAGGATCCTTCCGAACTCCAGTTCATTGCAGGGCCCAGAAATCTACAGAAACAGCCAAAAGCCGTATACCCCCTCAGGTACGTTGGTATTTGGCGACTTTGGACATTCTGAATTTTCAGCTCCAACACTCTGATTGGAGGATCTCAGCCTCACTGACTTCTTCCTGCTGGTCTCCATTTTACCTTGCTTCTTTCTCATTTGCAAATTATGCTACATAGCCACTAGATGGCTACAACAGCTGTCTTTTCTGTTAAAGAGGAAACACATTATATTTTCTACTTCCTCTTCTGCTCTAGTGGACCTGGGATACCTCTCTTTCTGAGGACCATCCCCGGGGTTTTTCTGCCTGTTTCTCAGGCTGAACCATGCTCATCCACTAAGGCTGCAAGACTTGAACGCCTGTCCCCACTCCCATTCTGTACTGGTGGAGCAGGGCCTGAAACTGAAATGAAGGCTACGACCAGTCTTGCCACACCGGATTCCAACCTTGAACCACCTCACTGGCTCAGCTGCAAAGAGTTGCTCTACAGGTACGTTCAGCACCAAAACCGCCTCTCAGCCAACAAAAGGATTTTGCACTAATGACACCTGATCACCGATTTGTCTAGGCTTCTAGTGACTTTTACTGCCGGCTGTTGTGGCATTTAGATCTACCATGGGAAGTTACAGCTGGTTCCTCGGTGTGTCACTAGCTTTACTAGCGCTCAGCTCAATTCTTCAGAACCCTCATCCCTGCCTAAAGTGGAATGACCCTTGCACTTCTCCCTGTCCTGTGTCCAACAGCTCCTTTCAGGTAGCCATTCTGGACTATTGGGCTTCTCAGCTGTCTCTGCCAGGGATTAGGACATCTCCTGAGCTGCCTCTGCAGATTACTCCCCTATCCAGACTCCAGACTTCCTACTCATGGCAAATTCCTGCCAGGACACTAGTGGCTGCAACACTAGGCCAGTATAACACCAGGAGTGGGTACAGGCCTACCCATCAACACCACCTCCCCTATCGGCAAAAAAATAGTATTTACAAATTACAGTTCACTGTCTTAAAAAGAATCCTGCTTCTTTTACTATTGTGCTCAGGCAATGTCGAACTCAACACAGGACCATTAGATACCCTTGCTTCTCCATCAGACCTGGCAGGTATCAAAGGAATGTCTTTTATGCATCTTAATGCCTGTAGTTTGCTGAAAAAGTTCACCGTTATCCAGGCTTGGGTGAGCCACACCCTACATGACGTCCTAGTGATCACTGAGACCTGGCTTAAGCCAGCCACCCCAGACAATGAAATCAATATTCCAAATTATTTATTCTTCCGAGCAGATAGGCAATCAAGAGGAGGTGGGGTGGCAATTTATGTAAGGGACAAATACTCAGCCACATGCATAGACGCATCATTCTCCCCCAAAGAATTTGTGTGCTTGACCCTAAAGATCGAACTTTCTCCTTCCAGTGCACTCTGTGTAATAGGCTGCTATATGCCCCCTTCTGCTGGGCCTCATCTCCTGTCTCACCTCAGTTCTGTACTGGGGCTCAGTTCCTTGGAAACCATTATTCTTGGTGACCTGAACTACGATTGGCTATCAAGTGCATCAGCTCTCTTGAAATTCTTTCGTGACACTCTAGGGCTGGTGCAACTCATTGGCGAGCCTACTCGCCCAAATAAAAAGAACCTTAACAACAGCTCCCTCTTAGATGTAATTTTGGTTAGCAAGCTGCATCTGTTCTCTCACATCGGAACATTTTTCTCAGACATTAGCGATCAATGTATAATCATCACCATTAGATCCGTGCACAACCCACAGTTTGTGGCAATGTTCTGTATCAAGAGTTACAAACGCAACTTCGATTTGTTTGCATACATCCACGACTTGAAACTTTCACCGCGATGGCAGGAATTCTTCCTAGCCAAAATGGTTAACAGGACATATACTATTTTTTACAATATTTTAAGTGAGGCTTTAAATAAGCATGCACCCTTGGTTAAGGTGCAGATCAGGAGCAGCACCTGCCATTGGTTCTCGCCTGAGCTCAAAGGTTCCCTGTTAGAAAGGGATACTTTATGGAAAAAAGCCAGAAGAAGCAAGAACAACTCAGATTGGTGTCTTTTTTAAGAGAGCACGTAACAAGTGCACCAAGTTGGTCAGAGCAGCCAAGGCCGCCTACTATCGTTCAGAGCTAGCCTCTGCCTCAAGAAATCCTTCAAAACTCTGGAAAACATTAAAAGACATGTCTGGACACACACCTGGGAATTCCATTCCAGCAAAAATTAAGTCCGGTGGCAGCGTTATCTCTAACCAATCGGAGATATTGAAAGCCCTCAATAACCATTTTGCAACAGCAGGGCTAGCATTTGATAATTCCCCTGCCAATGACCTCTGCACAGCTCAGAGTCCACCAACCCACAAGTCCCCCCCCACTGAGGAGGCCTTCTCCCGCCTGCCTGTCTCTCTAAAAGAGGTGGAAGAGTTACTACTGCAACTGGACACCAGGAAGGGAGCAGGCTCCGACTTCATAGAGCCATATTATCTGAAATGTGCCTACCATGTGCTTGTGGTGCCAATCACCCACCTATTCAACATGTCACTCTCCCAGGGTAGCCACCCCCCTCAATGGAAAATAGCCCATGTCATCCCTCTATTAAAAGCAGGTGACCCCTGAAATCTAAATAATTACAGACCGATCTCCCTCCTCCCCATCCTGTCTAAATTACTAGAAAAATAGTGTGTGGCCAGCTAGGGGTATACTTAGAATCCAGAAGCCTATTAAACCCAGTTCAGTCTGGATTCAGAGCAAAGCACAGCACCATAACAGCCCTAGCTAAGGTGACCAATGATTGTCTCCTAGACCTTGACAACAGGAAGCATGTCTGTGCTGTTTTCTTGGATCTTAGTAAGGCATTCGACACAGTCGCTCACAGCCTGCTTCTTTCCTCCCTAAGCACCTTAGGCCTGAACCGTAAATCTGTGTGCTGGTTTGCAGACTACCTCGGAGAACGGAAACAGCAGGTTAAAGCTGAAGGTGATCTTTCTCCATTAAAACCTATGCTGAGGGGCGTGCCCCACGGCTCTATCATTTGTCCCCTCCTCTTTGCAGTCTACAACATCAATGACCCCATCAAAAAAGCCAACATCCACTTATTCGTGGACGACACTGTACTGTACTGGAGTTGTCCCACGCCGGAAGCAGCCTGTGAAGACCTCCAAGCTGAATTTAACCTTCTACAATACCACAGCTCATAACAAAAAGCTTTGCTCAATGCGAAAAAGGCTAAAGCATGCTCTTCCCCTCCTTGCATGTGGCAGTTCCTGCTGGGGAGCTATCCCACAAATTACCACTGTTCTTGGAGAAACACTAGAGTATGTAGTTAAATTCAAATATCTAGGAGTTTGGCTCAATCATAAACTTTACTTCGCTGACCATCTCAAAGAACTACAGAAGAAACTAAGGCAAAGATTAGGATTATTCTACAGAATTAACCACCTGCTCACAAAGGAGGCCAAGATTCAACTGATTCAAGCTACCTTCCTATCGTTAATAGATTACGTGGACCTGCTCTGCAGCCTCTCCACTGGCTAAGTTGGACACCCTCTACCACAGAGCTATCAGGTTCATTTGTCCTGGCCAAATTTCCCTCATTCGCTAAAAAAAATACCACCAACAGCTTAATCTGGTTCAAGGTCTGTTGGCATTCATCTGTATCCCCTTCCCCCGGGTCGTGCCTGAAAATAGGCAAGATTTGTCTAGTGCACTTACCCAGTCAACAAAAACTAAATAAATAATAAATACTGTAAATTACTGGCCTTCCACTTTCCACACACCATTGCTCCCTGTACTCATCGTTAGGCTGGACTTCTCTTCACTATAAGAGGAATAGAAATGCTGCCCTATAGGCCTTCAGAGCGGTGACCAACAAGCTCCCCTCATATGTCTCAGATTGTATTCCCTGGAGTGTGTTAGACACCTACACTCTAAGGAGCTATTCCCTAATTGCCCTCCAAGTTCCAAGGGTCAACACTCATTTGCAAAGCTGCTCTAAGCTTCTCTTTACCCACATTGTGGAGCAGTTTACAAAGGAACTTGAAGCTGAGCTGCCTGTTAGCCTGAATATCTTCAAGGTGCTCTCACGATCGCTACATGAAAGCACCTTGCAAATGTTTTCCTCACCGCTAGCCCACTAATTCCGCAACTCCCCCTTTCCGTCCTGATGCTCGCCATGTTTCTACCCCTGGCTCTCACTCTTTCCCTATTAACTCTTCCTGCTGCAACCCACCCTTCCCTGTCCACTCCAGCCTGGCTAAAGTCCCACCCCATCCATAGTAGTGTCCCAATTATCTACCCCTCCTCCGTCATTATCATAATAAACAACTACATGACAGCCATCGTCACTTTCTGTGGTTTAGCCCAATTTTTCCCCCAGTCGTCGGTAATATATCCCTCCTCTTCTTTACCTCTCTAACCTGCCACCCCATACACGGCCTCTTTCCCCTATATGTGTAGTTGCCGGCTGCCTCCCTCAAAAGATCTCTGCTTATAACCCCTGTATGCCTATGGTTGATTGTACATCTGCTGACTTCTTCAATTGTAAAATAATGCTGTTTTTTTTTTATTATTTATTTCAACCATGTACTGTACTGTATATTATTGCTTTTTGTATACCTGCTTCTGTACTGTACTTTGATGTATTCATGACCAGGTCCACCTTGCAAATGAGCCTTGCTCAATGGTGCCCGCCTGGATAAATAAATATTTTGATTGACTGATTTTGGTTCACCTTCATGCTCATTTACGTTTGTGTAATCAGCTGCTGCGTGAAAGCCAAGGGCAAGATTCCACCACAAAAAGGGAAGGACGTTTTTCAGCTAGCATTTCAAAAGCTCTTCACTTTAATCATCCTTGCTGAATAGTAAGCCGCATGTGTTTACTCTGCTACTCTCAAGTTTACATACCCTGTTCCTTTATTAAATCTCTCATCACTCCATTCAACAAAACTCCTTGAAGGATTTTCCACAAGTCTCCCTTATTGCGTCAAAGCCCCTGTCTACTGGGTTCTTCTGGTCTATGATTAAATTTCTTTTGTTTGGAAAAAGTCAGTATTCAGGTGAAAATCTACCGATGATACCAGATACAACTGTCAACAAAAGCTGCCAACCTTCAGTTGTAGTTATTCTGCTCCTTCCTTTAAATATTTCTTATTGTCTTCTCATCTAGTGAACTGGGTATCCAGCGCTCATAAAATCCTGAGATGTGGCAGTTTCTTTGTATCTAATATACAATATCAGTATTTCCAAATTCCATGCATAATATACTGTTTACATGTCAATGTTTTTGTTTAGTTCCGTTCCCTAGATGTTTTGTCATTGTACTTCCCCTTTTTTTTTTACCTTTTTTTTTATCCTCTCCAACTTTTGGGGATATACCCTATTGGACCACTCACAGGAATTCCCCAGCCCTCTCACCCTGCCATTCCCCGGGACTTGCCTTCACTTTCCTTTGAACTCTGTTGCTTGCTTACCAAAGCCCCCCCCCACACGAGACAGGCCCTGGATCCTGAAAGGACACAAGAGAAAGTTGGAGAGGGCTTCCCAGGCTAGGCAGGTGTGGGGACTGCTGCTCCCCATCATCACCCAAACTGGTATGGGGCTTTCCCCTTTGATACAGCCTGATCCCTGAGGATGCCACCATTGTGGCCACCCTGGCAACCATGCACGCAAAGCATGCACATGCCCTGCAACAGTCGGCAGGCATTCTCCCCTCGCCGATGCAGGTTCTACTGATTGAACCACCACCTGTGGTCACCCAGGTGGCGGTAGCACAGCAGAGGGTTGCCAGCCTCCTCCCCCACCGGAGGAGAAGGGTGCACTCTGGAATACTCAATCCTCCTCCCCCAGCTGGCCCCCGGTGACCTGGGACTCATTCCTAAACCCTGGTTACTGGCATCACAAGCAGTCGCTCCACTGCTGCGCCGATGGTCCAGCCCTGTATATCCTGTTTTTACTGGTTTTAGTGTTAAGCATTTTGAGATACAATTCACATAAAAGACTCTTCATAAAATAGTTTTGTATTTATCCAGAATTACCCTCTTGAGATAAAATGTCTTGTTTTTCAGTTGGTGGGTGGTCCAAACGGGAATTATAATTTTCTTACCGATAATGTCGGTTGCGTGTAGGCTCCATTCATAGGCAAGCAGTAACTGGTATGGGCCATCTTCCCTTCTCAGCTGGGATAGACTGAAAGTTCTGAGAGGGTAAAGACATGTCTCTTATTCCATTGTCCTCAGTTGACCCTTTCCTCCAAGTCTCTACGCTAGAAACCTGTATACCTTCAGAAATAATTTTGTACAAATGTGAGGTGGACTCAAAACTCCTAAAATTTAATAAAGATGTTTTATTGTCATGTATTTGTGCTATGCCACCCCTAGTCATGAAGTTAGGCCAACGTTTTGTGGTCTCTGGGCCACTTTTTCAAGGCCCAAGGTGGTGGTCAACTCGGTCTGTTGTTTTGTCCTCATTTGTATAAGGATCATATAGCTGCATCACTCTGTCCTTCATAACTGTGATTCAGGGATTTGTCATCCTCTGTAGTTTTGTCAAGTGTCTCATTTTTGATGCGAAGCGCCAAGATGTGTCTGCCAGCTGTGGAGTAAAATACTGGATGGCATGAATTTCTCTTTGCAGTAAATGTATTTTTTTGATTGAATGAGCTAAAGGAGTGCAGCTTTTTGTGCTTTCTTGAGTAGTTAATATGGGCCAGTCTCAAACTGAGAGGGTCAGTGCTGTCCAGCAGAGCTCAGCACACACCTGCCGAAAGCAGCATTGGCAGAGCTAAGCATGTTCAGGTGATAATGCCTAGAGAAGGCTTGGTCAGAGGCCCAAGTAGCGGCACTGTAAATTCCTCTAGGGATGCTGAAGCATGCTGAAGTGGCAGCCATAGCTCTAGTGGAGTAAGCTGTGAAACCCGATAGAGTCTAATGGCTCTGAGACATTCAGCAAGGGTATATTTGACTGGGAAAAATTCAAAGGAACCAGCCACAACTCATGACCAAAGTCAGTAAACTCTTTTTAAGGCTTTGTTGCAATTCGTATGATTCAGCACAGGTTCCCCAGTCACAGCCAAACATTTCATCTATTTTCTTGGGCTTCCTCACGGGGGGGGGGGGGGGGGGAGAATCACTGACTGATACAGCCAAGCTCTAAACACTTTGGAATCTTATTAATACTACATATTGTTCAGCCAGAAGTGCTGCCAGTGAAACTTCTGACCCTGGAAAAGAAACATTCAAATACTACAAACCTCTATAGCTTCTGGTACACTGAATGAGACATTTGAAAAGGCATGACAAACCCACTGAATAGTTTGAAAATTCACACACACTAAAGAATGCTTAATGAATATTTATAAAAGTGAAGAATATGCAGTCTTAATAAGATTCCAAAGCAATTAGAGCTTGGCTCTATCACACAGAGATTCCTTCCCCTGTAGAAGCCCAATGAAATGGGTGAAATTTTGGGCAATGACTGGAGAACCTGTGCCGAATAATATGAATTACAATAAAGCCTGAAAAAGAGTTTACTAACTTTGGCCATGAGTGTGGCTGGGTCCTTTGAATGTTGACAAGTTATCTTGCCTTAACCAGACCCCAAACGAAATACACTTGAAAGTAGGCAGGAGACCCAACTGACCTGTGTGTTTGACTTATGTTTGGGATCTTCCACAGCCTCAGAATTATGAAAAGTCTACAAGTGCTATTGAAGTATTTGGTCCATTTTGAGTAAGTCCTGAGAGGCCTCTTCACATTCAGTGAATGCAAGTGCTTCTTCACATTCTTGAGTTCTGGACAAAGCCAAGGTAACACAATCTCCTGCTGCCTATGGAAGGTGGAAGCCACTTTGTGAGTAAAGGAGGATGCTGTGTGGAGAACAACCTTTTCCTTGTGGGACACAAGACAGGCTTCCTTATGGGACAGCACATGGATTCCCCAAATCTGTCTCACCGAGCAAATGGCCTTTAGGAATAGTAGCTTTAGAATAAGGAGGCAGAGGGAAACCTCAGCAACAAGTTCAAAGGGGGACCATCATGACTTGTAACAGAAAATTCAGCTTCCAGGGAGAAGCAACAAGCGGAATGGAGAGACAAAGTTTGTGACATGCTTTACTGAAGCAGACAACATCCGGATGAGAACCTAGGACTTAGGAATCTACATACCCCCCGGAAGGCAGAGAGTGCCACACCAGAAGGTGGAAGACTAGGTTTGCTGGCAAAGGCACCTAGCTTCACCTGAGCTCTTTTCTTCTAGGTTTGCTTGTAAGGGCAGAGCAAGGAACAACATTATCAGAGCAAGGGAAAAGATGAAGGCATCTTTTTGCTAGGCCGATTTACTGTGTGTTACTATTTTCTTTTGTGCTCACAAGGTTTGATACTGTTTTTTGCTTACATTTTACTGTTGCAATCTTCTCTGGTTCAAATTGTTTTTTGCAAGGTATGTCTTCTGTTACTGCTTTGTTTTTCTCTGTAGCAAAGTTTTTTTTGCAGGGTATATCTTCTGTGAAATTGTTGCAGGTGGTGCTTACAGGTTTAATAGTTTTATCTATCATTAGGCTAAGCTTTCAGGGTTACTGCATTTGTTGCTGGTTGATTGTTTCTGCTCTTACCTCTTTGTTTCTTATCTGTGATTCTTCCTTTTCAGCAGGGGAAGGGCCCAGCCACCTCCCCACATCCCCAACCACCCCCTGCTACATTCCTTTTAGCACAGTCATGACATTTCTTGTAGAAAAGCAGGAAGGGTAGGATCAGAGGGGTATCCACACAGTGACCTCACTTACAGGGGCACAAGTAATTTAACTTGTTATAACAAGTTATAGAAAAACAAAAACAAACAAACAAAAAAAATCAAACTTTTGCTTTCATTTTCCTCCTAATTACTTGGACCAGGTTATAAACTCGACAACTCAACTAGAATGGATATTATTTTATCTGGGAGAGGGTGGAAGACAGATGGAAGGTCAGAGAAGGGGAGATGGGGAGCTAAATATGTGGTTCAAGGGCTGGTGCCAGGAAAAAGGACACAAAGTTGTAGGTAACTGGCAACAGTTTTGGGAGCGAAAGTTCTTTAAATTTGAAGGACTGCATCTGACTAAGGAGGGAGTCAGTGCATTGGGGCAGAAGTTTGCCGTCTTTGCAGAATATTTAAACTAGCCAGTGGGGAGAGGGGTGCAGCACTCGATACATCAAATGAGAAGAATACCCTTCCCCCCTCAGCTAGTGATCAAACAGGAGTTCAGCATGTTTATAGTTAATTTGCATCACCAGGTAAGGAAAATGGTCCAGCTCCCCATATGACATGCAGGGGAAATGCCGGACCTCACCCAACAACTAATGCACCAAAATCTGGCCAATGGAAAATCATGTACACAAATGCCCACTATCTGGGAAACAAGATCCCAGACCTGCAGGCAACAATGACAGAGGCTAAGCAGCACCACTAGATACTACAGGTAGAGCCAGGGTTCTTCCTGTTTGATTTATCGGGTGCTGCACCCCTCTCCCTATATGCTAGATTAAATATTCTGCAAAGACATCAAACATCTGCCCCAATGCAGTGACTCCCTCCTTAGTCAGAAGCCTTAATCTTTTTCCTTGCTCTGATAATGTTCCTTGCTCTGTTCTTACAAGTAAACATAGAAGAAAAGAGCTCAGGTGAAGCTAGGTGCCTTTGCCAACAAACCTAGTCTTCCACCTCAAAAACACCAACTAACCTGACCTTTTAACTCTTCCCTCTGTTGGAAGTTACTAAGACTTTGTCAACTCCACCCCCCCCCCAGTTACACTCCTAATCCCCTGGAAGAGCTGTGGGAGGAAAGCAATTTTTCTCGGAGTGCAATATTCTTTGAGCTTCTAACTATATAGTTATAATCTAGCTGTATTTTAAAATTTGTTGAGAACTGAAATAATTTACTGGATGATGTTCTAGCTATATTTGTGCACAAGTACATTTTCCTGGCCTATTTTTGGCCCTTTAATTCCTTGTTAACGTTTTTTGGTGTGCAATAGGGTCAGGGTGAAGGAGAATGGTGATTGAATGGAAACAAACTGCTGATGTGGAGGCTAATTCCCCTGCTGAGCCAAACTGCTTTTCCATTAAGTCTAGTGTTATAACTATTTCTAGTAGTGAACGGGTTGTGCCAGAGGAGTCGACTAATAATGAATTAATCCATAATAAGCAAAAGAAAACTGGAACTAAGTGTAAGAAATCAGTATGCTTAAAAACCAAAAGCTGCAAAAAAGCAAAGGGGAAACGGGCTGTGCAAAATTACATGCTGATCCCCAAGATCAGCTTAAACAAACAAAAATTAACGAGCACTGTGATAAGGCCATGACCATGGATGCAAATATACTCCAAACCAAGAATGATCTGGAGTCAGGAGATAATGGCAATGATAATATCTTGGATTTTTCAAGGTTTTCATCTACTCCTAGGATTTTTAATGTGCTAATTTCTGTCACTCAAAAACAAACTAGACCCTTATGTGCTGATAAACTAAGTTCAGTCAGCACCATAAGTCAGATTACTGTCTTAGAACTGGAGGAGGATGAAACAATTAATAGCAAAGTGAGGAATTCTAGTGATGCAAGAGATGCTTCAGGGACCAGTTATGGGTCTAATTGTTCAGAGTCATTGGCCTTTTCTCCTGACTCATATACACCATTGGTACCTAAGAGGCCACAGGAGTCCAAATTAAATCAGACTGAGCTTAGCAGAGTGTTGGATGAACTACAATATGCTATTTCTGGGTTAAAAATATTATATTCCACAACAAAACCAGTTGGCAAATGGCAGATTGCGGAAGAAGTTAAATCATATCCTTTTGCACTTAATAAGGACCTTAAGAAATTTGCCTTGGATCCTTATGCTGCACACCTCCTGATTCTAGATCAGTTAGCGGCAGTAACAAATGAGCTAGAAACTACTAAAGCAAATATTGCTCTCAATGGATTTAGACTTGATGATATCCTTGATAAAGTAAATAAACTTGTGCCCAATGAGGGTTCTTCATCTTATGTGCTAGATAACTCAGTCAATCAGGCCAGATTTTTCAGTAGTGGAAATTCCCCCTTCTCCACAAAAAGACAAACCAAATAGAAAGGGTAAAAAGAAAAGGAAAACAGGGAAAAATTCAAAATCAGGGAGGTTATTAAAATTACCCCATCTGAGATCATTTCCTCAGAATTTTCTGGATCAGAACCTGTCCAGGAAGAGGCTAACAATGAAGAGCTGGTAATTCTAGAAAATAGTAAAAAAAATATATATTAATGCCCATAACTTAGCGGAAGATAATTTGCTTCTCAACCCATGTTTACAAACAGAGGAAAACGAAAATGTGGATATTTTAGCCAATGTACTATGACAAAGAACTTAAAGGGAAGCTCTCATCATGCCAGCCTCCTTTCCCCACAATGCTTACCCTCTGGTTAAGCCTTTTAAGTATGTTGTAGTGTTTTACTCCCACCACAACATACTTTATTTTAATTGCAAAAGGTCCGCTACCCAGAAGTGTGGTGGACGCTAGTGGGGCTCCATTATGTGGAAAGGTACAGCGATGCACCATGCGCTTCAATACGTTTTTAGGTAAGTGATACTAAGCTGGTGTTTAACATTTCTGTTGAGAATAGATTTGGGATACTTACAGCTCAGGAAGCCTGACATGAAGCTATTGTAGATAGGCCTTTGGGAGATAATGTGGCATTACTTTTACGGTCAGCCTTATTATCTTGGAATATAGCGGGGTTGTGTACAAAATTTGCGGATGCAGATTGGAGGGAGCATAGCTGCAGGCATCAAGTTATCTGTCTCAAGGAAACCTGGCACTCAATGGTTATTCTTGTTATCAGATACCAGGCCAAAGTTCAGCAAAACTGGAAGATTGTCAGGGGGTCTGGTGACTTGGATAAAGATTTTAAGAGATTGGTCTGTACACCCTATTATTAATACTTAATTTGCTCAAGCTTTTCTGCTACAATCCCCAGAGTTGAGGTGTTTGTTTAATGACTACATCCCTCCAAAAAATTCCAAATATTATAAGGCAACCATGTGGGAAGAATTGGACACTATTATTCATAACTGCTGGGACACAATGGCATGCGAAAATATTATATTATGTGGATATTTCAATGCGAGAATAGGAAAATGCGATGGGTATGCAGATAATGATGTACACAGCTGGTTACATGGAGATGTTAAACATTACAATGGGTCAGTCCTGGACACAAAAATTAATCATTCAGGTAGTAAATTAAAAGAAATGTTACCTACGTATAATTTGGCCCCCATTAACGGTAGAATAGCTCCTAATGAGTGTGATAATTTTACATACTTCAGCAACAGAAGAGCCTCTACTGTGGATTTTTGTCTTTGAAATGGACCTATGGATATTGGGGTTTCCCTACCTATAGATGTTAGAAGTGAAAGTGATCATCTTTCTCTTGTTTTGAAATGGCATTCTTTCGGTCAAGCTAAAATCAATAACTTTGGGAAATTCGAAATTAGAAACTCAAATAATATTAGATGAACTGATGGTCATTTACAACAAGTGTCCTCTAAGCTAGAAGTAATGCATGGGAGTTATGGTACAATGATGGATAAGGGTAATACATTAAGATTTATGATGCCAGCCTGCCGGCGTAGCGGTTGGATTTCTGCATGTGATGCCAGCGACCGGGTTGAGAACAAACCGGAAGCTGGAGGAGATCAGCTCAGGGGAAGGATCGAGTGCCTTTAGGGCTGCTCCTTCTCTGGGGAGGGCTGGGTGAATGCCCAGGCAGGCGATCTTCCTGGCGGAGGCCAGAGGACACGCTAAGCACCGCATCTAAAAGATAAAGAGGGTGGGGCAGACGCTGGACATCATTGCACGTTCCCACCCCTGGGGACACAAAAACAGAAAATCCTGCTTGCGGCCACCATTAATGACTCCCACCCTTGGCCCTAATCAGCCTCCAGAGTCGGCTCCGATTCTAGTCCCACGTATGTGGCACTGTGCCTCAGGTCCCACATCCCCACCCTGAAGGGGTAAGCCAGTGGTGTCGGAGTCACAGCCAGTAATGGAAGTGGGGTACAGGATTCCGTGATCGGGCAGAGAGCCTAGGCGGCCACGAGCAACATAAAGAGGAAAATTAAAAAAAATAAATAAAGATTTATGACTAAAATTATTTCAGATTGTTTGAAAGAAATAAGAAATCTGTTGTCATACCCTATTATTAGGGGAACTAGACATAACTTATCTGATACCAGGTTTAATAAAGACTATCAAAATAGGAAAAAAGATCTAACACAACTACTGAAGGTCACAAAAATGAATAAAAATAAGGACACTTTGACATCACTTAATAAAGCTAGAGAAGAATATAAGGCTTATTTAATGGGAAAACAAAGAGAATACCACTTAAAAAATGGGGTCTTATGTTGGAGGCAATAGAAAAGAATGAATATCAATCTTTCTGGCTTTTAGTTGCCGGGGGCACGAACAATAGTAGGCATCAACTTGACGCTTGTATATCATTAGAGCAATGGACGAAACATTATTCTAGCCTTTTTTATGATCCAGCTGTTAATAACGATATACTGACCTGGGAGGAAGATATAAATTGGTAATCTTTTAAAATAATTACACATAGTGAAGTTTATTTCTCAATAGCAACACTCAAAAGGAAAAAAAAAACACCTGGTCCTGACTTAATTCCCTCCGAGGTATATTTAGCATCTCCCTCAGTTTGGTCAACAGTCTTGACTACTTTTTTTAATTTATGTAATAAGCATAAGAATTTTCCAAATTCATGAAAGGGAGCCATTATTGTCTCCATTTTTAAAAAGGGAGATAGGGCTGACCCCTCCATGCATCGTCCCATTTCATTGCTGGATATACAAATTCACATTTTCTCTAAAATTATATTAGATAGATTAACGGAGCAACTGAACCATCTCAGTGGGCTCTCTGAACTCTAAGCTGGTTTCAGAGCTGGGTATTCCATGACAGATAACTTAGATAATTTGGCACCTTTATGAGAAATATGTTACTTTAAGGAAACAAAAATTGTATATTGCATTTCTAGACTTCAGTAGTGCGTTTGATAACATAGCACATACTAAACTATGGGTAACCATGTATCAAATGAGCATTCAGCCTTCTCTGATTGGCATAATCAAGGAATTGTACAGTGACACATGGGCTCAGGTTAGAGTGGGGGTGGGTAGGTGGGCAGCTTTCCTCAAAGATAAGAACTAATAAAGTTGTCAGACAGGGCTGTGTTTTAGCTCCAACCCTGTTTTGCATTTGTATTAATCACCTCCTTTTACAACTTACAGACTCTATTTCTGATTCTCCAGTAATAAATAATGTGGCCTGCCCAACCCTGGTCTGTGCGGATGACTTGGCCATAATATTGTCACAGTCAGGCCTAAAAAAAAAACCTTATGATTCTGCATGACTTTTATCAAGAATTTAATCTAAAAATCAATGAAAATAAGAGCGAGGTCATAGTTTTTGAATCAAAAAATACAAAAAAAACGTGGTGGCTGGGCAATAAAAAGCCCAAATCTGTAAGTTCTTATGTTTATTTGGGACTGGTCCTGCCTAATGATGGACTCTGAAATAAACATACAAAAGGGCAGATAACAAAACTCAGAGCGGGTGCTTTAAATAAATTTAACCATAGCTATGGAGGAAATTCAGTTTTTTCAGTGATAAAAGCTATAGAAGCTAAATATGTTCCCACGCCATTATATCAATGCGAAATTTGGGGAGCGGGCAACCAAAGATTCTTGGAAGTCCCACTCAACAAATTACTTTGCTCAGTCCTTAGTGTTGGTCCTTTTATTCCAATATCCCTGATCAGAGCAGAACTTGGTGTAACTAGTCTGGAGTCCTTGAATATTTCAAGGTCCTTGATCTACTGGATTAAAATAACTAGGATAAAAACGTTCAGGTTACCATTTCAGTGTCTGTTAGAAAAAAACAAACGGTGCAATATTGGTTGTGCACAACCACGATGGCTTATTGGAATTAATAAGATTTGTCATGATTATGATTTACAGATGTTGAAACATTATGTTGCAAATGATATTACAACAAGTGTGAAATATAAGTCATATCACTTAAAAGAATAAGTACCTATAGCAAGGGTAAAGACATAAATGTTATAAGTGATTTAAAAATTGTACCATGGTTGGCACAGAATTATAATGTACACGCATTCAAATATTATTTGGGCGTCCTAATAGATTCTACTTTAAGGAAATTATACACCAAGTATAGATGGGAGCTTTTTAAAAGCAATATTCATAAATCTAGATATGAGAAAAATAGCAATATGGAAGCAAGAACTTGTGCTTATAATTTTAAAGAAAGAAAAGATCTATATCATATAATTTTTTCCTGTTGCTTGGTATAAAACCCCTAGAGTTAAATGGCTGTTCCCACTTTGGGCAGAAATGACTACATCTGATAAACTGCTGCTGCTTACTATTATGTTCATGACTGTGGATGTACAACTAATTAATACAGTTGCACAGTATCTTAGAGTAATTGCACTAATTTGTATCAAATACGATTAATATTTTTCTGTAGCTTTCTGTAAGTTATTGCAAAGAGAGAAGCGTATCTGATGTATATGTTTTTTTCTGTAAACTATGCTGTATTGAGATTTGTATTAATTGTTTGTTTGAATTTTGTAACGGTCTATGACCAAACAAATAAACCATTCATTCACTGCCAGCTCTGGCACCTCTTACTGTAGTTAAGCATGCACAAGGGGAGTAAGGTGCCTTCATAGGGCTCTAGTAGGTCCACCCCTAGGTTCTACTGAGTTTAGGTTTAAATTTGGGTTTGGTACTATTAACATGGGTGGGTCATCCCATGTGCCCCAAGTACTGATTATCCCGAGTTGAGGCTAAGCACTGGGTCCGATCCATTGCCATTTGGGGGGAGGGGGAACGTCATAACTAATATTTCATAAGGGGGCCCCCATGTCAACTACTGCACCTGCACCCACCACCCTGCACTCTGAGGGGATCCACCACAACCAGAGGGAACTAATATAGCAGAGCTGCGAAGTGTACAAGAAGGTCCCGCTTGAGAATGTCCCCTGCCAGGTCAAATGAGGGTTGTGCCCTCTCTGCTGTGGAGCAGGTTAGTCGGACAGATCAATCTGTCTGCATCTCTTTGGGTTACTTTAGGTACTGAGTGGACGTGCGGGGTGTCCAGGATCCCCTTTCAGAGGGTATGGCCCAACAGCCTTCACCCCACCCCAACCCCTTCACTAGTGGGGTAACTCAGGGATCAGTCCTGGGGCCAGTCCTCTTCAGTATCTTCATCAGTGACATTGCAGATGGACTGGAGGGTAAGGTTTGTCTGTTTGCAGATGACACCAAGATCTGCAACAGAGTAAATGATTCAGATGGGCTAAACAGAATGAGAAGAGATCTGGATAAACTGGCAAAATGATCAGAAGAGTGGCAACTGGGGTTTAACGCAAAGAAGTGCAGGATCGTTCACATAGGGAAGAGAAACCCTGAAGCCACCTATAGGTTGGGAGGGGAGTTGCTGGCAGTCACAAGGGAAGAAAGAGACTTGGGCATCATCATCACAGATGATCTGAAATCATCCAAGCAGACCACTAAAGCAGTAGGTAAGGCTAGAGAGATGTTAGGGTGTATTAGTAGGGGTATCACAAGTCGCAAGAGGGGGGAATAATCCCTCTATACAAGACACTGGTTAGGCCCCATCTGGAGTACTGCGTGCAGTACTGGAGGCCACACCTGCACAAGGACATTAACAAAATGGAGAAAGTCCAGAGAAGGGCAACCAAAATGGTGCAGTGACTGCATCAGAAAACATATGAGGACAGATTAATGGAGCTCAATATGTATACCCTGGAGCAAAGGAGGGAGAGGGGTAATATGATCGAAACATTCAAACATCTTAAGGGCATTAATATGGTGAAAGAGTCTAACATGTTTCAATATAAGAAAAATAGCAAGACAAGAGAACACAGCATGAGATTAGAGAGAGGCCGATTAAGGGGTACTGTGAAGAAGTTCTTTTTCACAGAAAGGGTCGTGGATGCACGGAACAGCCTACCTCAGGAAGTGGTGGATATGAATACAGTGCAGGGCTTCAAACAGGCATGGGATATGCATAAGGGAACAATACAGATGAGTATGAATAGATAGGCCATTGACAGAGTACAGGCCTATGGCACATTCATAAGGTAGAAAACAAGCATTTGTCAATGCCGAATGTTTGCTTGCTGGCATTGGCATTGGTAGTGTAGAAGTTACAGAGCTGCATAATAGGAATGGCAGCGAAGTATTGAACTGAAGCCAACCCCACCACCACCACCCTGCAGAGAGTGACAGGCATTGAGGTGTGCCTTTGGGTCGTCAGGCATAACGACCACGCCATTTCACCACACCCTACCCTGCAGACACTGACAAGTGTCACGGTGTGCCTTGGGGTCTTTGGCCCTTATGCGCACCCCATTCCATCAGGAAATATGGTGAGATGGGTGCGGTATAGGAGAATGGGGTGAAGTTTGGGCCCAAAGAGTCCGAGGCACACCTTGATGCCCCTCACTGGCTGCAGGATGTGGGTGGGGGTGGAATGGTATAAGCATGACAGGCAAGAATCCCAAGTCACACCCCTGATGCCTGTCATTCTCTACAGGGTGGGGCGTTATGGTCGGAAACCCTAAAGCCTCAGGCATTTGTTGGTATTTTCACTCCAAATTTTCAACATGTTTTGTTTGTGACCCCCACCTCATGAACAGTGGCAATATCAGTTTGTTAGCTGAAAACTGCTTTTGCACAGCAACTATGGCATTTGGCACCACAGGTGCAAAAACACATTCCGAACAGGATGTGAAAAATGACAGCGGTACTGTTCATGGGAGGTGTAAAAAATTGCAATGTTGAAAATCTGCTGTGAAAATCTTAAAAAAACTGGTGAAGTCAAGAGCATGCGTAGAAACTGTGCAACACACGGTAATGTAACTAGTTTGGGGATTTTTTTAAAGCAGATTGTTAACACAGGCATTTTGGGACCTCGATCATGAACAGTGTCAGTGTGATTTTCTTTATCTGTCCCGAACAATGATTTCCCAAAGCGACCACGCATTTCTGTGCTGAAAGTGTGAAAACACATTTCGGCCATGTTGTGGAAAATGACAGCTGTACTGTTCATAAGGAGGTGTGGAAAAATGCCACTGGTGAAAATCTGGACTGAAAATATTACAAATTCATGAACTTACGAGGGTGCGTGGAAACTGCGCAATGCTCACTCGTAACACAGTCATTTTATGAAGTTTTGTCACCAAATTTTCAACATAGCCATTTTAAGACCTCTGCTCATGACCAGTGTCACTGTGATTTTCTTAATCTGTCCCAAACATTGTTTTCGCACACTGACTGTACCATTGTGCGCTACATGTGCGGAAACACATTTTGGGCGAGATGTGAAAAATGGTAGCTGTACTGCTCATAAGGAAGTGTGGTAAAATGGCACTGTTGAACATCTGGTGTGCAAATATTACAAATTCGCAAACTTGCCAGCGTTGCATAGGAACTGCGCAATATGCGCTCCTAAAACAGTCATTTTTGGGAATTTTTTCACCAAATTTTCAATATAGCCATTTTAACACCTCTGCTCATTGACCAGTGTCACTGTGACTTTCTTAATGTGTCCCATAAGTTGATTTCGCACACCGACTGTGCCATTGTGCGCTACATGGGCAGAAACACGTTGTGGGCAAGATGTGAAAAATGACAGCTACACTGCTCATAAGGAAGTGTGGTAAAATGGCAATGTTGAAAATCTGGAGTGAAAATATTAATATTTCGTAAACTTATGAGCGTGCGTAGGAACTGCGCAACACATGCTCGTAAAACGGTCATTTTTAGGAATTTTTTTTCACCAAATTTTCAACGTAGCCATTTTAAGACCTCTGCTCATGAACTGTGTCACTGTGATTTTCTTAATGCGTCCCGTACATTGATTTCGCTCACTGACTGTGCCATTGTGCGCTACATGGGCGGAAACACATTTTGGGTGAGAAGTGAAAAATGACAGCTGTACTGCTCATAAGAAGGTGTGGTAAAATGGCAATGTTGAAAATCTGGAGTGAAAATATTGAAAATTCACGAACTTATGAGCGTGCGTGGGAACTACGCAAGCATGCTAAATCAAAACAGTCATTTTAAGGAATTTTTCCACCAAATTTTCAAAATAGGCTTTTTGAGAGCCCACCTTATGAACACTGGCAGTGTTGTTTCGTTAATCATTCTGGAAAGGTGATTTCACGCAGTGACTGCAAAATCACCCTTCGGGCCCGAGTAACGCCATGACAGTGTAATAATTCATGAGGAGGGTTCCCAAAAACCCCAAGTTGAAAATCTGGTGCAAAAATTCCAAAAAATGCCTGAGATATGCAACAAAGTTGAAAAAACCCCATCTAGCCCATTATACAGCTTACCAGCATTTCCTCAGTTCGCGGTCGGCTTTGAAGAGTGCAGACGTGTTCCCGGTCCACGGGAAGATCGTCGCGCCAGACTCCAGAGGTAAGTATGGGTGAGAGGGGTGTGGGAGGCAGGTGTGCAGTGGGTGGGTGGGTGTGGGGAGGGGCAGGGAGACTGCGAGGGACCGTTTTTCTTTACAGGTTTTCATTGTAAAAGACAGCGGGATGTTTGCCACGCTGGGTGGGCTCCCAGCATGGCAGAAGGGCGACTGGGGAGGCGTGGAGCCAGCGAGGATTGGGCACCCCGTCGGCCATGGAATCTGTTGCCATGCTGGGGTGGGCTCCCAGTGTGGCACTCTGTACTCGGGGGAGGGAGACAGTGGAGCCGGCGGGATTGGGCACCCCGTCGGCCATGGAATCTGTTGCCACGCTGGGGTGGGCTCCCAGTGTGGCACTCTGTACCTGGGAGGGAGACAGTGGAGCCGACGGGGATTGGGCACCCCCTGTCGGGTTATATGACGTAGCCACGCTGGGGTGGGCACCCAGCTGCGGGTATATGAAACTGTGTTTCGGGAGGGCGAGCACAGCCGACGGGGATTGGGCACCCTTGGCCGGCTATACAGTAAGTGCGCTGGGGGGGGCCAGCAGCAGCAGTGTGTGTGTGTGGTGTGTGTAGGGGAGCTGCAGATGAGCAGGCGATATCTGATCGCTGCTCACTGAAGCGTAGCTCCCCCCCTTTCAACTGTACGCCACTGCATTTTGGAGCTGCATCAGACAGCTCGAGCAGGCATTGGAGAACTGCGGCCGCGCCTGCAAACACACTGACTGAATTGGAAGAGGACTGACACACCTCCGAAAACTCCGATGATGGCACTATGTTTCTTGCACAGGCGTGCAAGCAAACATAAAAATGGGTAGACTGGATGGGCCTTGCGGTCCTTATCTGTCATCAACTTCTGTGCTTCTATGTTTCTAGTGCTGTTTATGACTCTTCTCCGAGGGCTACATTAGTTATTTTTCTTGAGGGGGGGCCAGGTCACCCGAGTTAGGGATCCAGCATCATTAAACCACACACTAAATAGATCCCCCAGAGCTCATGCTCAGAAGGCTACCCTCCCCCCACTCAGTCTTATAGCATTATAGTTTTAGAGTGTTGGGCAGGGGGTTGGTTTTCCTCGACTAAGACCTGTAGTTTATCTTCGGACATTGTATGATCACATGTAACCTCTGTGGGGCTAGGTCCCCCCAGGACAAAATAAGGTGGTGGATAACAGAAACAATAGAACCAGGCCCTCTCCCCACCCCCCCAACAAGGTAGCCCATTCAGTTTTGTGAGGGAGCGATCTCTGGTAAACGATGTAATTAAACCTGTGCTGTTGCTCAAGCCCCCAGGACTAGGTGCTAAAAGGTCTGCATTGCCTTTGTGTACTGTCCTCTTTAATAGAAAAAGTAGTGCCGGCCTCGGCTTAACCCATCCAATATTCTGTACACTTGCTGTCCCTTATGAGTGAGGAGAGGAAGGGGGGGGAGCAGTAACATCTATTCACTCGGCACCATATAAGCACCTTTGTGCTCTAATGACTGTTTTACTGCTAGAGGGAGCAGGTTAGAAATGTCTGAAACTTTCCTCCAGGATTTAATAGCATCTTTAAAACCCCTGTGTGTTAGTAAGTTCAGTATGGTAAGCCTTTACAGTCTTTAATACAAGTTCATAGTTTATCACCACCTCAGAGTTCTCTGCTTGTGTGCCTTTTGGTCTGAAAGACCCCTTTCAGGCTCTGCTTTCCTCCCTCACGTACCTCTGTTGTCTCAAAGAAAAGTCCAGTTTTCATTGCAAGTTTATGATAGACCTGGCTGTTGAAATGACTTGAGTAGTTGCTTTATGTCCTTTCATGCTGAGAGTCCCTGCAGCAATCTCTCAGCACTGGCTGGTACTTTTGACCACAAAGCTCCTCAAAGATCCTGCATGTCTTGGTTTTCAGGATCTCATCAGGTGGAGGCTTGCTGACAGTTCAGGTGGTACGAAGGGTGGGAATCCCAGGTGTGTCGTTTGTGCGCCTCCAAATGCACACACTGACATAAACTGGCTGGGGGGGAGGAGAATAGCACAGAAGCGAATGCTGGGGGTTTCATGAAACCTTGCTCATCTGTCCCCAAGTCCACGCTGTTATCCGGGACCTTGATCCACTCTGGATAATTGCACTGGAGGGAGGACAGCCCTCTCTCTTCTGGCCCCACCATGGTGGAACTTGAGACCAGATGAATCCCAGGGAAGATGGTCATCAGCTTAAAACGGCAATTTACGCCATGGTTTCCATATGGGAAAAAGACAAAGCCAGTTATGATGCTATTAAATCATGTAGGAAAGCTTCTGACATTTCTAACCTGCCCCCCCTCTAACAGTAAAACAGACATTAGAGCACAAATGTGCTTATATGGTGCAGAGTTAATAGATGTTACTGCTCCCCCACCTCTCCCCACTCATAAGGGAGAGCAAATGTACAGAATATTGGATGGGTTAAACCGTTAAGCCGAGGCCGGCACTACTTTTTCTATTAAAGAGAACAGTATATAATGGCAGTGTGGACCTTTTAGCACCCAGTCCTGGGGGCTTGAGCAACAGGCACAGGTTTAACTATACCAATTACCAGAGATCGCTCCCTTGCCCCTTACAAAACTGAATGGGCCATAAAGATTGGGGACTACCTTATTGGGGGGGGGCTGTTTCTATTGTTTCTGTTATCCACCACCTTATCTTGTCCTGGGGGGACCTTGCCCCGCAGAGGTTACATGTGGTCATACAGAGTCCAAAGATAAACTACAGGTCCTAGTCAAAGAAAGCCCACCTCCTGCCCAACACTCTAAAAGTATAGTGCTATAAGATGTGAGTGGGGGGGGGGGTAGCCTACTGAGCATGAGCTCTGTGGATCTATTTAGTGTGTGGCTTAATGATGCTGGATCCCTGACTCGGGTGACCTTGTCCACCCCCCCCCCCAAGAAGAATAACTCATATAGCCCTCGGAGAAGAGTCATTAACAGCACTAGTAAAGAGGTTGGGGTGGAAGTTGTCGGGCCACCCCCTCTGAAAGGAGATCCCCAGATGCATCTGCATGTCAACTCAGTCAGTACCTGTGACAGGCTCTGGTGAGTCCTCCTCCAGCTCACCGCTGGGGACCAGGCATGCACTGAGCACTGTAAACCCCCTCCCTCGGAGGAGGAGAGCAGTCCCTAGGATGCTTATCCTCCTCCCCCACAAGATGGCCCTCCAGCAGCCCGAGTTCGCTCCCAAATCTGGGTCACCCGTGTCGCGAGTGGTTGCACAATCGCTGTGCTGGCAGGCCGATCGCTTGAATCCTAATTTTTAGGAATGCGAAGGGCAGGCGTCAGGAATGGGCACACAGGATGGTGGCATGGGGGGCTGATTACTTCATTCACTAGTCTGGGCATCCGTTCACATCTTTTTAACATCCCACCCTTCACACCATCATTATGGGCACTCCCGACACAATGCTTGACATAGAGGGGGCAGATGCCGCATGTTTAACCACAGTGTGCAAGGCCATCCCCCTCTCCACAGAAGGCACTGACATGCAGCACAGAGGCAAACACTCCCCATACTCTGAAAGCCCTGCCTCTGTACTGTCCCGCAGACTCCACAAGCCCAGAGCAGGGGTCATGATTTGTGACACAAACCCAGGTCACCGACATACGAGTGTGGCGCACACTATGAGCATCTCTGAGCTCCATCTCTTAATTGGTGCTCGTATACAGTAGCTGTTAAAAGCAGCCATAAGAGAAAGGGTCTGCTTTTCACACTGAACACGCAAACTCAAACAAAACTTTTCAGACTTTTCTAGGTTTGATATGAAAAGTTCAAAAAGTCAAACTTGAGGCGTTTCACTGCTCTGATGTGGGTGTGTGTAGGGGGTCAGTCAGCAGGCACTCCAGAACCACAAAGAGACTCACAGATAGATTAGGAAGGGGCAAAATAAAAGCTGAACTGTTTTTTTTATAATTAGCTAGCATAAGTGGGTGGATGCACTTGGGTGAATGTGGGTGGGAGTCAGTCAGCAGCCCCTCCCAAGCCACACAGCAGGATAGAGAGACCATCAGATACCACTGAAGCCAAGAAGGGCAACAGAAATGTTTTTGTTGTTGTTAATTAGTAGCTGGGGGAAAGACAGAGAGGGAGGGAGGGAGTGAGTGAGTGAGAGAGAGAGAGAATGTGTGTGTGTTGTGCAAGTCTGTGTGTGTGTGCGTGTGTGTGTTGTGCAAGTCTGTGTGTGTGTGTGTATGTGTGTATGTATGTGTTTGTATTTGTGTGTGATTGTATGTGTATACAGTATGTCAGTGTTTGTGTATACGTGTATGTGCAGTGTGTGTGTGTGTGTGTGTGTGTGTGTGTGTGTGTGTGTGTGTGTGTGTGTGGGTGTGTGTGACTACCACTGATTACAGAGTAGACCCCAGGAAATGACTCAGAAAGCAGAAGAAAGCCCAACAGGACTTTTTCAACAGCAGCACACCAAAACCAAGATGTCCAAGAGATAGCATTTTGAAATTGTTTTAATTTTCTCTTACACAGCAAAATGGTGCATGCTGCAGACATATTAAGCTCCCAAAACAATATTTATGTGCATGAGACCAAGTTGCAGCAAAACAACAAAAGAAACAAAAAACAAATAAAGTTTCAAAATTCTCTGCAAAACTAGCAGCAGGGAGCGGCCCATCCCTGAAGTAGACAGTGTAGTCAGTACTTAGCGTGAGCTGTGAACCTGGAGACCTACTGTACGTCTGAATCCCTTCACCCCTACTGACCCAGGGTGTGACCTTGAGCAAGTCATTTAACCTCCCTGTACTGTACATAAAACCAGCTCCTCTTTGTCCCTCTGTGCTTAGCCTCCCTCACTTTCACTTCCTTCCTGCTACCACTGTTCATGGCATGTAATGCACCCTTCCTTCCTCCCTTCCTTCCTTCCTTCCTTCCTCCTTCCCTCCCTCCAACTGAGATAACCCTATGAGATACAATATCTCATGTTCATGGGGGTCCATCTCAGGAAGGATAGCAGCAGTCAACAGGTTAACATAGTCCAGCAGGAATATTTATGTGACCCCTAGGCGGCACTGTCTCTAGGGTTACTACCCCTGCCTGTACTTTGGACAACAGGTTGAGGGGCCTGGGTTTAAACTCAACAATTACCGGGGTTTTCCTGCCCTCAGTAAACACAATATTTTGGTGCCTCCACTCAAGAGTAATGTATGTGGTGGTATCTACCTAACCTGCTATAGCCCTCTGGGAAGCTATAACCACTTACAAGCCCACCTAGTGACCACGTACTTTGTAATGGGGAACAGCCCTTTACAGCAGTTAACACACAATTGACAATGAACATTTACAATATGCACACACCCCTTGCTCTTACCATTAGGGTCTCTTCTTTATCAAATCCCTTGGAACCCCCTGTAAAACAGTATTCAGTACAGGCATGCACTTTTAAATGTTTCTTCCCTAAACACATTAACCTTAACCCAGATGATGAGGAATTTGTGAGGCAATATAACAGTGAGACAAATCAATTGAGTTATTAAGGGGATTTGAACAAGGAAAGGGGCAGATTTAGATGAATGATTACTATACTGGATTTGAACCAGGGTACCCTGCATGCAAGCATTTAGTCCCACTATTTAATCTTGCAGCTGCTGGGTACCCAGACTGTTGGTGGCTAGCCTGAACATTGCCTGGGGTTGCAGCTGCTGTTGGGACCCTTGATGGAAAGAAAAGGCAGTTAAACATGCAAAACCAAAAACCTTGGCTATTTGTATCCTCGGCCGGTTGGCCAAGTCCACTGTAACCCTGTAACACACTAAAGAAATCAGATGGTACTACAAAATGATTTAAAGAACTGTTGCAGGGAGCTACCCTGAGTTTACTCACAACACCAGTTGGTAGAAATTGGCCTGGCGCTATAAAGACCTGTTGCAGAGCACTGAAGAGCATGGGGAAGCTGGGCCTGCACGACTCACCTCCGCTTCACGGCATTTCCCTCCAGGTGGCTGCAACATGCGATACCTTTCTGCACAGGGGCTGGATCCCCAAGCTGGTTTCTCACCGAGAAAAAAAGGAACTGGTGCATGAATAGGTGGCTTGGGCCTGGTTTGGCATAAGCCCAAGGCTGGGTAAACACTTCGGCAAAGTTCAGTTTATTTGCTGGCGACCCCTCCAGCTGGCAGACAGTTCGGTCACTGGTAAAGGTATGCTCCTTTCTGGCAATCAGGAGTCCTTGGACAGTAGGCCTTTACCCACAATAAGAATTCAGCATATTTAATGGAAACAGCATTTACTTCTCTACCTCTCAGTTCGGTTTTAGGATGGTTGCTTTTACAGCTGAAATACTGTGCAAACCTATCAATCTGCAAACGGCAATCTCGGAACAAAATTCCCCGACTTGGGACCATAGACGCCCACCGGAGGAAACTAGGCATATCCTGGGTCAGAACCCCGCAGACTTGGAAGGCTCTCACACAGAGTCTTGGGCCGAACGAGCCACAGATGCTCATCTCGGTCCAACAGCTCGAGCTGCACACCTCAGAGTCTTGGGGCTAAATGCCACAGTTTAAAGTTAGCTCTGGATTAGTCCGTTTTACTGCTGTCAGGAGGTTCAATGCTGGAAATAATAGCAGGGAGGCAAGTCAGGCCTTTCCCTGCCAGTTCTCCTCAGCTCCTTTCCTGGAGCTGCCTCTCGATGGCTCGAGCTGCTCAGTTTCTCCACTCTAACAGCAACTGACCTATTTTTTCTATCAGTTCTTGAACTAGTCTGGATTTTCTGGGTTACAATTGGCTAGGGGAGCTGTCAATTACAGTTTTGGTGATCCCATTTGTAAGTTTAGGCACCAACCTGTAAAACCACAAGAACTAGAGCTTTTTCCCATGAGGCACCTGAACTAAGAGCCCCTCGAGGTCCTCTGTGTCCCAATTGGTTCAAATTCCTGGAAGTCCCGGACCGAATATGGTGGCTCCCACTTGGCTGCATGAGCTGCAATAAAGGCAGGTTAAAATGAGCACTCTAATTCAAACATAACGAGTTAGAAGTAAATATTTACAGTAATAGCTAGAGCTCCCTCTGCTTTACTACCGACCGCAGAGTGGGGCAAATCAGGACAGTGCCTGGCCGGTCATGAGCTTTGAAGCACTCGAACCCAGCCCAGACCATTTACTGTATACACACTGGTTATGGCCTTAAAGGGATGGGTGCGGAGACACAGCATGGCACCCTCACGCAGATCAATAGGATTACCAAATAACCATGAATTTACTATCTCTGCAGGACGTCTGCCTGGCAGTGGGCATTACTAGAGCCCAGGAAGACACTTAAGGTAAGCCCCAAATTGGTGGTGGAGAGGAGGCTACACTCTTCCCTCCCTGGGAAACTTGGCGTTCATGTCAAGTCTATACAACATTAACATTTTTACTTAGTGTAATACTATTCTTTAATATATACAAGTTGCAGCCATATACTGGTGTAACCCCCCTGCAAATGGGGGTTCCCAGAAGTCTTCCAGGAGCTTGCAGGAATGCTCCAAGCCTGAAGGAGGAGTTCGGCATCTAAGCTGTTTAAATGTGGTTCCAAGTGAGTGCTGTTTGAGCCTCCACGTACTGTCTCTTTAAGAGCTGTCTGCTTTGCAGACATAATTAATTTAGAAGGGGGATTCTGTGTTTCAATGCCCGAGTCCCGCCCGGGCTGCTGTCAACTCGCTCCGTTTCTGCCATTGCTAAATGCGCAGAGGGAGCTGTTTCAAAAGGTGTAACAATCTGCCAGGAACTGTTTAGAGTAATAACAAAAATAGAGTTTGTCTAACCTGCTTTTCTTTGCATCTGAACTGTTTTTGCCTAGCCCTCCATTCTGGTTTTGAACTGCTGAACTGGACCAATCAGTGATGGGGGACCTTTAAAATGGAGCCTGCTGCTGGCAAATCAGAACTTGGACTCTCTCATTGTGTAGCCAGCCACCTATGTACTGTATGGCCAGTGCCTCTGGGAAATGTTTGGACCATGGCACCTTTTTGCACCAACAGAGGGGGCCCTATTTCGAGTGACAGCCGAACCAGCCAACCGAACTGGGTGGAACTCAAAGGAAATGCCCTGCTCTGTTACTGGAAAGCTCAGATCAGTAGTGACAGTGAAGAAAGAAGGAGCCCTGCTTCTGATGCGACGTACAGTTCATGTGGGAAGCTTGTGGGAGGCCCTGAAGTTGGTCTGCAGCTATTTGTAAGTGCCAGTTCGGACTGAATCTGAGTTTTGAAGAGATGGAAGCAGTGTGTGAACCAGGCTGCCCGTAGAGGACGAAAGATGTTGCAGGCAAGATTGGCCTTCGGGACTGCTGATGCTGTGTGTTCTTGAAGTAATTTGCAAGTGTTTGTCAATTGGGATCGAGAAGCAGCTGCCTGGTATAGTACTTTCCTTTTACATATAAATGTGCGTAGTGCTTGTGGGGGCTCGCAATGTTATTTCCCCTTTTTCTGTGAGCTGTGTGCTAAAGCTGGAAGCAGATCCCAGCTTGAGTCAGACTAAATCCGCTTGCTATCAACTGCAGCTGGGTCCAGCCACAAGGACCCTGTCTCTATACCTTGTTTTTCTGGCAATCCAGCTAGAACATCCTCCATCCAGCTTTCAGCTTTGGTATCGTGAGTACAAATCTGGGTATCTCCGTGCAGCCTTTTAGCAATTACAAGTGTGTCATCTGATTATTGCTGTTTCATTTCTTCATGAACTGAGCCCCAGGGCTCCGGATTACAATTTGTGTTTGCATGTGTTTTTCCATCAAAGGGCCACAACCAGCTGCACCAACCCTGGCTAGCCCCCCACCATCCTGGGTACCCAGAGAGTGACATTTTGGACCTATATGCATGCACAGTACTGTAATTTGAATATTTCCAAACCAAATCAACCTGATTACCCCCTCTTTGTTACTGCCCCTCTAATAAATCAGATTTGTTTTTTTTGAACTATATGCTGTCTGTGGTGTCAGTATATGTAGAAAAAAGCATTGCATTGTGTTTGTGTATATTGCCTGACCTTGTTTTACAGGGGGTCCTCAGAGACGTGCTGCAAGACATCAGTCCTGAGGGTAAGTGTTATTGTATGTGTAAGAAGTGTGCAATTGTGGGGTATAGGGAAGGTAACTCCCAAGTATTCTGTGGGACACTAGTGGAAACAAAGGGGGGTCACAGTGTCCCAGAGGGCTGTACCCAAGCTAGTCTAACCACTATCAACCCTGACCTCTGGGTGGAGGCACCCGACATTGGACCTAGGCCCCTCAACCTGTTAGTTGCCAAGCAGGCAGTTGTAGTAGCCCTTGGGATAGTGCCATCTAGGGGTTACACTACTATATACATTACTGCACAGTTTTATTGTTAACATTTATAACACACATGCTTAACTCGTAAAACAGCATTTCTTTAAGCAATGGTATTAGTTAAACAATTACATTCTCATTTCAACCTTTGGTTTTTTCATTTTTATACTGTCTCAATTAGTTATATGCATTACAGGTTTTCTTACCACTCTTTGTACCTTAACCCACATGTCTGGTGATTTGAACTTGTCAGCTAACTCCGGGATTTCTGTAAAATGACCACTGGTATATTGGTCGGAGGGTTTTATCACTAACTTAGAAACTGAAGTGCATGCTATTTCAGGAAGGGAATTAGCTGTAATATGCACCCCTTTATGGACCACATTCATAGGAAGGTCTACAGGCTTTTTTGGAGAGTCATACATAAGGCTTACCACAGGTTTGACAACTCTTTCAGATCTTCTGAAGGGGGCACAGGCACAGTTCCTTTAGCATTTGCATTTGGGTTGATCAATCCCAGCTTATTGTACAGCAACAAGACAGCTTAGAAACATAGAAACATAGAGGTTGACGGCAGATAAGGACTGCAAGGCCGATCCGGTCTTCTGACAAAAGGGGCACCTCTGCACTCTCGGTTTGGTCAGAGTTGGAAGTATTACTTGCATTTTTAGTTGCACTTGAATTTGCTTGTTTTGGCGAGTTTGGTTCATCAGTAAGAGGTACTTCAACGAAATTTGAGTCATTTAGCACACTGCTGGCACTTTCCGAATTAGCAATACTGGTCAACATGAGGTCAGGTTCATCAGGCTCAGATATCCCAGCTTCCGATAAAGATTCATCAGTGAGGTTCTCTCTTTCTGAGTCAGGACTATCTATTTCAGTTTTAGACAGTTCCACAAGACATAAGGAGTCAACTACTTTTGGAGTCACACTTTGAACCTCATTTTCAGGTGGCTTGGGGTAGTTGAGAGGGCTGGTTTGCTAGACAGTTCTGAATTTTCAGCGTCATCTCCCATATTGCAAGCAGGAATCCCCTGAAACAGCTGAGCCAACTCAAAGGAAGGGTAATACACAGGCCCATGTTTACTTTCATCAGACTTGGAATTGACATCATCATTAATAACAGAATTACTTGTTGAAGGCTTGGGCTGCTGCAAGGCAGGAGGCTGGTCTGACTGTTTTTTCCAAGAGACAAATCTGGTAACAAGCCCAGCTGGTGCATCACTTTGCGGTACTGTATCTAGAATAATTTGCCCAGTTGGAAGAAGGTGATTTTGATGGATGGTCTTTACAGATCTGGGGTCTTCTTCTGGCCAGACTTTATAGACTGGAAGATCATGCAACTTGCTTATGACTATGTAAGGATGTGACACTGCTCCCTTTGAATGTCTGCTGGAGTGAGTTGAGGTAGAGTACTCAGATTCAAAGCTGCAAAGTTGCAGTAAGCTACAGGAACACAAGTATCTGGAGGCCCCAAGCAATCAACTAGGCAGTTCACAGTGGCAGCAGATGGGTGTTTATCCTGGTCAGACATTTGGCACGGGGCCCTTACGGATTGTTCTGACATTTTCACCCACTCAGGATTTGAAACAGGCCTGTTAGATAGAACATCAGTGTCAAAATGATTGAGGCCTGGATGTTACTTCACAGAGTAATCATACGTTGAAAGAGCAGCTAGCGACCTGTGGTCAGTTGCATCTAACTTGGTAGAGGTATGGACATACGTGAGGGGGTTATTGTCTGTTTTTACCATTCTGAGGTGCGGCCTCCAGAACTGGACACAGTACTCCAGAGAAGGTCTCACCAATGATCTTTACAGTGGCATCACCACCTCCCTTTTTATGTTTCCTTGCGCATGCGCAAGAAACATCTTTCGGTAGAACAACATTTCAGAGGTGTGTCAGGGACGAGTCCAATGCAGAGCACTCTACAGTGGGCTCGTCCCTCACAGACCAATGAGAACGCAACCAGACTGTGACACTAGTCTCAGTTTCACAGCTGGAAGCTGTTCTCTAGTTGAAATAAATGAAGTGCACCAGTGAGAGCGCTTCATTTCTTTCATTTGCATAAAGTGTAAGCCAACCGGCCAGCAAACTGTTCTCTCTCTTGTGCTCCCTCACAGAAAAAAAGTAAACACATGCTCCTCTTCTCCCAGCTGTGCGGAGTAGGCCGCAGCCTAAGCTCTGTACGGGCTGGGAATTTCCAGCGCCCGAAGGCACTTTCACTTAAGTGCGATCGCGCTAGTGGGGCTGGATGCAACTGCAGCCCAGCGTAATCCCTCCCTCCCTCCCGCCTTGTTTATCCCGGGTGTCTAGTGGCACCTCCCCATCTCAGTGAGCCCATTGTCCTTCATCCCTGGTGTGTAGTGGCACCACCACCCCATCATGTATCCCTTGCCCCTAGCACTGTGGGACAGTGGGGAGCCCACTCCCACTGTCCCCAAATAATATTGTATTAATACAATCTGACACTGGGATGCCCACGCCCAGAGTCAGATGCCACTGTCACCATAGTCCCTCCACTTACCTTTGCCGACATTGGGGGCCCAGTCCCCGTGTTGGCAGTGGAAGACCCCCCCAACAGTTTGGGACACTGGGCAGCCCACTCTATTGTCCCCAGTCGTTAGTACCCCCACCATCACTGTCGAACACTGGGGAGCCCACCCCCAGTGTCCCAAAACATTCCTGTCCGTAAAAAAAGAAAACTGTCCCTCAAAGCCTTTATTTTATTTTTACCTGTAAAAAAGAAAACAGTCCCTCATCGTCTCCCCCGACCCCCCACCCTATCCCGATCCTCCCTCTGTGTACCCACCTCCCCGCACCCCCCCGCACCCCATACTTACCTCTGGAGGTCGCCACTGCATCTTTATTTATTTATTTATTTAGTTAAACATCAGTTTAGAAACCTTTGAGCCAGAGGCTCATTTACAAAGGTACTCGTCACAAAGAGGACATCAGAACAGTAGTACAAGGACACAGTACTTACAAACAAAAAAGTTACAGTTCAATTACAATTTTGTTTCAATAGAATACAATCTCCAACGAAGCAAAAGATAACAAAAGGTGCAAAACTTATGGTCGGGGGAGAGCTGGTGGGAGTAGAAGGGAGGGAGATAGGGGAGGAGGAATTAGTAGGGAAAGGAAGGGGGAGCAGCTCAGTGAGCATTGTCAAACAGAGTATATATATTTTTTTTTTTACACTAGGCTAGCGGCAGTTGCATTTGTGAGAGCTAAGCAGGAAGTTTCTGAGCCTGGGCTTAAAGCAAGCTAAGGTTAGTGAGTTTGAGACACTGGCAGGGAGGGAGTTATACCAGTGGGGCGCACGGTAGGGAATGCCCTCTGACCTTGAGAGGTTCTGGCCTCGGAATAACTAGGTAGTTTGGACCAGCTGCGGCGTGATCAGGGTCGGTGCAGTACGGTGAATGGAGTTGATAGGCCTATGATAGGAAGCCACGCAGGGCTTTTGAAGGTGAGCTGGCATGTCTGATACATGAGTCGCTCTTCCAGGTTGAGTAGGGTAGCCAGGGTGTACAGCTCACGTGTGAGTGAGTCTGGGAGCACCAGTGATAAGTCTGCAGGCCTTATTAACTGTGAACACTTTGTTGAGGGCAGTCTGATCTGCTGAGCCATAGACCGAAGGCCATAGTCAATGAGAGACATGACAGAGGAGGTGACAGCCAGGTAGGAGGGCATCAGGAGGAGGCATTTCTTGTGCCGGTAAAGAATGCCCTAGCCGTGAGTTGGCGACAGAATTTAGGCAGATATATGTCCATGGAATGAAAGTGCAGGGTCAAAGGTTATACCAAGATATTTATAGGACTGCACCTGGTCAATGACAGATTGTGTGGAGTGGACAGCTAAGGGAAACTTGCTGTACTTTATTTTGGGGTGGGAGAAGAGCATTGTTTTTGTTTTCTTAAGGTTGATAACAAGTCGGTGCTCAGTGAACCAGGTAGCTGCAGAGTCAAAGACTAGTTGGAGGAGTTCTGTAGCAGCATGGAGTCATTGTGGGAGGCAACGAGACAGCATCATCAGCATAGAGAAGCATCTTACCCCAGACAACTGCTGGGTAGGGAGTTAAGAAAGAGTGAGAATAGTAGGGGTCCAAGAATTGAGCCCTGCAGCACCCACAGAGCGAATGGGGCATGTTTCAGAGAGAGTACCGTTACTTCCACACATTGGGAGCGGGTGGAGAGATAGCTGGTGCACCAGGAACAGGTCCTGAGGCAAAGCCTATTAGGTCGAGGGTGGAGAGCAAAAGAGGATGCTAAAACGGTATCAGATGCTTTAGACAGGTCAATGAATATAGCACCAGCCAGGGCACCAGAGTCCAAGGAGGCATGGAGGAAGTTGAAAATTCCAGGAGTGCTGTATTGGTACTATGACCTGCTCTGAACCCGGGTTGTTCAGGGCAGAGAACATTGTACCAGAGGTAGTCAGAGACTTGGGACGCCACAATTTTCTAACGCCTGAGAGGAGAGGATTGAGATGGGTCGTAGTTACTCGGAAGAGTCCTGTCACCACCTTTATGGACAGGGGTAACTGTGGCAATCTTCCAGGCAGAGGGGAATTGTCCGAGACAGAGTGATTTGTTGAAAATGCACGTAATAGGTAAGAGGACCTGATCCAGGACCTGACGTAAAAGGCAGGGATCAAGTGAGTCATTACCGATGGTGTTACCTTTTAGGGCTTTTAGCAAGTAAGGCCTAGCTTCTTGCATGGTGACACGACGCAGGTGGAAAGAGGGGCAGGCAATGGGTGGTGGTACAGATGGAGGAGGTGGACTGAAAAAGTTACCAGGAAGTACTGAGCTAAGGTCGGTAAAGGAGTTATTGAGGTGGGTGGCAATGAGGGCAGGGTCAGAGGAGATGGTACCATTGATGTTGAGAAAGAGAAGGAGAGAGCGACTGGGAGTGACCATTCAGTTGCTTGATGTTGTCCTATAGCACCTGGGGTTCCCCCAGGAGGAGGTAAGAGAGGCTTGGTAGTATTCCGCCTTTGCTTTGTGGACGGCCCAGGTGCACTGGTTGCGGGCGGCAGCATAGGACTGCCTGTCAGCTGAACGGCCAGTAGCAACAGCAAGGTGCCAAAGATTGTCACGTTGCTTAAGTTGCCACAGTAGGGCAGGGGTGATCCAAGGGGCATGTTTCACTTTGGACCTCCTAGCAGTTATGGGAGCAGTTATCTTCTGTGGACCAGGACATGTTTGCACTCTTCAAAGCCGAACCGCAAACTGAAAGGTAAGCGCTGTAAGTGTATAATGGCTGTCAATGGCGGTTTCAACTTATGCTGATATCTCAGCCATGTTTTGAGATTTTTGCACCAAATTTTCAACATGGGGTTCTTGGGACCCCACCTCATGAACACTGTCACTATCATTTTGTTACTCGGTTCTGAAAGGTGATTTCATGATCGCTGCATGAAATCACCTTTCAGGATCGATGTGAAATGACAGTGCCACTGTTCCGAGGTGGGTCCAAAAAGTATAAGTTGAAAATTTGGTGCAAAACACTGAAAATGGGCGGGTTATCGCGGCGCGCCATTGAAATTTTTATACGCATGCATGTAACTTTGGTTATTTTTAATATTTCGACTCCAAATTTAAACATAGTTATTGTTTCACACCACCTCATGAACAGTAAAGCTGCAATTCTTCACATCCTGCCCGAAACATATTTTTGCACCTGTGTCACAGAATGGCGCAGTCGCTACACAAAATCACCTTTGCGATACAGTACTGAAATGATCACGCCACTGTTCATGACGTGGGTCCCAAAAGGCCCATGTTGAAAATTTGGAGCAAAAATGCCAACAAACATCCAAGTTACGTATGCTCATTTAAATTTTCCTACGCATGAGTGTAACTTGGTCAATTTTTAATATTATTACTCCAAATTTTCAATACATAGAAACATAGAAACATAGAATTTGATGGCAGATAAGGACCTCTTGGCCCACCCAGTCTGCCCATTTCCCTACCTAATGGATAAGCTGCAGATCCTAGTTAACCAGCAGCCTACTTCTTCCTAGCCCCACCCCCCTAGAATTGTCTTATGACTGTCCCATGCATGCTTGCCATACAGCCATTTTTCCACACTACCTCATGAATGGTACAGCTGTAATTTCTCACATCCTGCCCAAAACATGTTCTCGCACCTGTGGCGTGGAATAGCGCAGTTGCTGTATAAAACCCCCTTTTGGGATTGAGTAACAAAATGATAACACCATTGATCACGAGGCAGGGTCCCAAAGAGCCCAGGTTGAAAATTTGGAGCAAAAATACCCACAAACGACAGAGTTACACATGCTCGTTGAAATGTTCCTACGCACATGAGTAACTTTGACAGTTTTTTATATTTTGACTCCAAATTTTCAACCTAACCATTTCTTCACACACCCTCATGTACAGTATAACTGTCATTTCTCACATATTCTGCCCAAAATGAGTTTCCGCACCTGTGGCGCGAAATGGCGTTTTGCCACGGATTAATTTTCACCTATGGAGTTTATCAGGTATGGCGACAAGAAGACTATGTTAAACATTTGGGGTCAAAATGTGAAAACATTACAAAGGGTGCATAGACAGGGGTGTCACTAACAAAAGGAGGGAGGTAGTGATGCCGTTATATCAAACCCTGGTCAGGCGTAACAGAGGGTAAGTTGTGTCAGACGAATCTGATGGATTTCTTTGACTGGGTGATGAAGGAAATTAATCAGGGGTGGAGTGGGATGGGGGGCCAGGACGTCACCTACCTCAATTTCAGTAAGGTCTTCGACACCATCTCACATAAGAGGCTTGTTAACAAGATTGGTAGTCTGGGCATGGTAGACAAGGTGGTGAACTGGGTTAGGAACCTGATAATCTTTTACATATATTATGGGAATGTAATAAGGTAGTACCTTTTTGGGCAAATATTAAAAATAATTTGGATCCCCTGTTGGGTCTTTCTGAAGCGTTCACAGCTGAAATTTGTATTTTAGGTAACTACGGGTCAGTTTTACTTGGGAAGCAGTGTAAACACATAGCTATGATATCTCTATGTGCATAAAAAATTATTTTACGACATTGGCTCGATCAAGCAGTACCTTCCAGGTCTGAATGGATTAAACAGATTCTATTTGCCCTACAGGCTGAAAATTGATAGCCCAGCTGTCGGATAGACTGCATTATTATAATGAAGTTTGGGCCCCTCTGCATACTTTGTTAACAATATAAAATTTTTTATTTTTTTTCCACAATATGGGCAGTTGAAAGAGAGGATGACACTCTCCACATTAATCGAGCAGCTGAAGTGTACCTGGGGGAGTTATAGGGTGGAGGGAGGGAAGGGAGGGATGGGGCAGGGAGGGTTGGAAAGGAACAGTTACATTACACTATGTAGTTTTAGCGTTAAATGGGTATTTCATGATATTTTTTTCTGGTTTTTATTTTATTTTATTATACTAGAAAAGAACAGGTATTTCTGCTCAGTCTTTACTGAGGAAGAGGAGGGTAATGGGTCTGAAGGGAGTACAAGGGGTGAGAATGGTGCAGAAATGGACACAAGTCCCTTTACACGAGAAAGGGTCCTGAAGGAACTGGAAGTAATAAGAGTTGATAAAGCAATGGGGCCAGATGGGGTGCACCCCAGGGTCCTTAAAGAACTAAGAGAGGTGGTGGCTGAACCTCTGGCTATCCTGTTTAGCCGATCACTGGAAACAGGGAGGTACCCAAAGACTGGAGGACAGCAGATGTAGTCCCCTTATACAAAAGCGGGAACAAAGAGGAAGCAGGGAACTACAGACCAGTCAGCCTCACCTCGGTAGTGGGAAGATCATGGAAGCACTACTGAAGGAGAGATTGGTGGAACATCTGGTTGTCAATGGACTACAGGACCCAAGGCAGCATGGTTTCACCAGGGAAGGTCATGTCAGACCAACCTCATTGAATTTTTGACTGGGTGACTAGGAGGTGGATCAGGGAGGGCAGTGGACATGGCCTATCTGGACTTCAGCAAGGCCTTTGACACTGTGCTACATAGAAGACTATTACACAAACTGGGGAATATGGGTGTGGGCAGGACAGTAGTGTGGTGGTTAGGTAACTGGCTGGGTGGCAGGACACAGAGGGTGGTGGTAAATGGCTGTCACTCCACAGAGGGAAGAGTGACCAGTGGGGTACCACAGGGATCAGTGCTGGGACCGGTCCTATTCAACATCTTCATCAGTGACATGGCGCAGGACCTAGAAGGCAGAATTTCACTGTTAGCTGATGACACAAAGCTCTGTAACAGAGTAGACACACCAGAGGGTGTAGACAGAATGAGAAGCGACCTGCAGAAACTTGAAGAATGGTCAGGGTTTGGCAGTTGCAATTCAGTGCAAAGAAGTGCAAGATAATGCATATAGGGCACAAAACCCTGGCACATATATCAGTTGGGGGTGAGATAGCATACACCAAGCAGGAAAGGGATCTTGGGGTTATCATCTCTGATGACCTCAAGGTAGGGAAACAGTGTGACAAGGCAGCAGGTAAAGCAAATAGGATGCTGGGATGTATAGGCAGGGGCATCACCAGCAGGAAAAGGGAGGTCATAATTCCACTATACAAGACATTAGTGAGGCCCCACCTAGAGTACAGTGTACGGTTCTGGAGACCATACCTACGTAAGGACATAGACAGGGTACAGAAAGTTCAGAGGAGGGCAACAAAGATGGTGCATGGATTACATCACAGCTCAAATGGGCAGACTAGGTGGGCCATAGGCCCTTATCTGCCAACACTGTCTATGTATATCTATGTAGAAAATGGTGAACATTGGGTGGAATGCTCAGGATACTAGATGTAAACAGTATTTGTAAATCTTGTATCTATATCTATTATATAGCTTTTCACTGTTAGCTCTCCTCTCGGTAACTGAAACTGTTATGAATATGCCTAAAGAGGATAACAGAAAAATCAATAAAGCTTACTTAATATGAAAATAAATAAATAAATAACTGGGTTAGGAACTGGCTAACAGACAAGAGACAGAGAGTGGTGGAAAATAGGGTACAATCTGGGGAGAGGAGGGTGACCAGCAGGGTACCGCAGGGATCAGTGCTTGGGACAGTCCTGTTGAATGTCTTCATTAGTGACATTGAAGAGGGGCTGGAAGGAAAGGTCTGCTTGTTTGCAGGTGACACCAAGATCTGCAACAGGGTGGTTACTCCGGAAGGGGTGGAGAAAATGAGAAAGGACCTAAGCAGGGTTGAGAAATGGTCTGAGGAGTGGCAACAGAGGTTTAAATCAAAGTGCAAAATTATGCACCTGGGGCATAGAAACCCTAGGGAGAGCTACAGAATGGGGGGGAGGGCAGTTTCTGACAGTCACCAAGGAACAAAGAGACCTGGGGGTTATAATTTCACATGACTTGAAAATGTCAAAGCAGACTACAAAGGCAGCGGGGAGGACCAGTGGCATGTGTAACCCCCAGGTGGCGCTATCCCAAGGGCTACTACCCCTGCCTGCTTGGCTACTGACAGGTTGAGGGGCCTAGGTTCTATGACGGGTGCTTCCACCCAGAGGTCAGGGCTGGTAGTGGTTAAACTAACTTGGGCACAGCCCTCTGGGACACTGTGACCCTCCTTTGTTCCCACTAGTGGCCCACACAGTACACGGGAGTTACCTTCCCAATACCTCACATATGCACACTTCTTACACATAAAGTAACACTTACCCTCGAGACTGATTCTGCAGCACGTCTCTGAGGACCCCCTGCAAAACAAGGTTAGGCAATATACACAAACACAATGCAATGCTGGTTCTACATGTACTGACACCACAGACAGTATATAGTTCAATAACAACAAATGTGATTTATTTAGGGAACAGTAACATGGGAGGGGGCAATCAGGTTGATTTGGTTTAACAAGGTTCAAATCACAGTACTGTGCATACATATAGGGTCCAAAAAGTCACCTCTGGGTTCCCAGGATGGGGGGGGAGGAGCTAGCAAGGTCCATTGCCTGGGGTTGGCTGGCTGGTGCAGATGGATGGGGCCCTGCGGGAAGAAAATATATGCACAACACACACTTGTAATCCGGAGCCAGATGGCTCAGTCCATAGGAAGAAAACACAAGGAAATCAGTTGACACACTTTGATTAACTGAAAGGTGCAGGGAGCTTCCCTGATTTGTACTCACAATACCCCAGAGAACCTGATGGAAATGGTGTTTCTGGGTTGCCAGAAGAGCAGGGCATGGAGTCGAGGGCCTCTTAACAGGGCCCAACTGCTTTGGATAGCAAGCGGATTCAGTCCGACTACATTAAGTTCAGCTTCCGGCTTCAGCTCACAACTAACAGTTATCGGGGAATTAAATGCGCGATCCCCAGAAGCACTAAACACATTCATATGCAAAGGAAATTACTATACCAGGCAGCTGCTTCTCGATCCCGATCGCAAACACTTGCAAATTACCTGGGAGCACGCACAGCATCAGCAGTCCCCAACAGGCCAATCGCACTTCAGCAAATCTTTGATCTTCTACAGGGCAAGCCTGGCTTCCACACTCCTGGTTCTCCTTTCTCCTCACAAAACTCGGATTCAGTCTGAACTGGCACTCACAATGGCTGTAGGCCGACTTCAGGGCCTCCCACGTGCTTCCCGCGCAACTTACATGCCGCAGCAGAAGCAGGGCTCCTTCTCTCTTCACTGTCACTACCGATCTGGCTCTCCAGCAGACAGCCTGGGGCATTCTTTTGGATCCACAATGTCCCGGTTGGCTGATTCTCCTTGTCAGTCACAACAGGCTCCCTCTATTGGTTTAAAAAGGTGCCAGAACTCTAAGAACTACATTTCCCAGAGGCTCTCTTCATACAATCCCCTTGTGGCTGGCTCCACTTGAGAGTCCAAGTTCTGATTTGCCAGCAAGCTCCATTTGAAAGACCCCCTCCCCACTGATTGGTCCATTTCAGCAGTCCGGGACCAAAATGAAAGAGCTACACTACACAGTCCTTGCTAAAAGGAAAGCAGGTTAGACAAACTATATTTTCATTATCACCCTAAACAATTCCTGGCAGACAGTTACACCTTTCGGTAAAGCTCCCTCTGCACTTTTAGCGATGGCAGAAATGGAGCGATTTGGAAGTAGCTCAAGTGGGACTCAAGCAGGGAAACCCACAGACCCCCATCCAAATTAATTATGTCTGCAGGCAGACGGCTCTTAAAGAGACAGTACGTGGAGGCTCAAATAGTACTCCCTTGGAACCACATTTAAACGGCTTAGATGCCGAACACCTCCAGGCCTGGAGCATTCAGACAAGCTCCTGGAAGTCTTTTGGGAACCCCCATTTGCAGGGGGGTTACACATGCTTGGGTGCATAAGCAGGGGTATCACTAGCAGAAGGAGGGAGGTAGTGATGATGTTATATAAAACCCTGGTCAGGCCTCACATGGAGTACTGTGTGCAGTTCTGGAGGCTGCACCTTCAAAAAGGCATAAACAGGCTGGAGACGGTCCAGAGAAGGGCGACTAAGATGGTACAGGGCTTGCACCACAAAACAAATGAGCAGAGATTAGGGACTGCAATATTTACTCGCTGGAGGAGAGGGGGTAGACAGGAGACATGGTAGAGACATTCAAGTACCTCAAGGGTATAAACAAGGTGCATGGGAAGACATCTTCCAATACAGGATGAATACAAGAATGAAGGGGGCAGGACATGAAATTGGAAAGTGGCAGGCTAAGAGGGACTATGAGGATGCTTTTCTTCACAGAGAGGGTGGTGGACATATGGAATGGTCTGTCGCAGGAGGTGGTAGGAGCGAGTACTGTGGCGGGAGGTAAACATGCATGGGATAGGCATGGGAGAACCATAGAGGTATAGCTGAGGGAGGGTCAGAAGCCAGTAGTCAAGTACACGATTCATGTTCGGACTGGGTGGGCCTAGCAGTCCTTATAGGCTGACAATTTCTTCCCTGTTACCAAGGTTCCCTTTTGTTGATTACCAGGCATGTCTGACACTGACACCATCACATACACCATGCAAGCAAAAATTCGGCATGTGCTTGTTCTGCTAGTGATACCTCTGCCTATGCACCCCAGCAGCTCACTGGTTCTCCTTACAGCCTTCTCACATTGTCCGATCACCTTCAGGCCATCAGATATGATCACCCAACAGGTCCCTTTCCTGTTTGGTGGCTGTCATAACCGCCCCCCATCCTGTTCTCCTGCCCTGGATATCTGTGCCCCAAATGCATAATCTTGCACTTCTTCACACTGAATCCTAGCTGCCACACTGCTGACCACTCCTCAAGCTTGTTTAGGTCCCTTCTCATCCCCCCCCCCCAGAGTGTTACCCTGTTGCAGATCTTAGTGTCATCTGCGAAGAGGCATACATTCCTTTCCAGCCCTTCTGCAGTGTCACTTATGAAGATATTAAAGAGGACTGACCCTAACACTGATCCCTATGGTATCCCACTGATCGCCCTTCTCTCTCTTCGGATTTCACTCCATTCACCATCACCCTCTGTGTCCTACAACTCAGCCAAGTTCTGACCCAGTTTACTACCCTGGGACCAACTCTCAGGCTGCTCAACTTGTTTAGAAGCCTCTTATGTGGGATGGTGTTGAAGACCTTAATTAAATCCAGGTAGGTGATATCCACCATCCCACCCTGATCAACTTCCCTGGTCACACGGTCAAAAAAATGTATTTAGCAATGATTCCATCAGTTTCCCCATCACCGACATCAGGCTGACTGGTCTGTAGTTGCCAGCCCCCTCCCTGCTTCCACTTTTATAGACAGACACTACATTCTTCCTCTTCCAGTCCTCCGGGACCTCACCTGTTTCTATTGATTTGTAGAACAGGGCTGTCAATGGTGCTGCCAGCTCCCTTCTAACTTCTTTTAATATTCTGGGACGTATCCCATCCGACCCCATTGCCTTGTCTACTCTCAGCTTTGCTAGCTCCTTTAGGGCTGTCTCCTTCATAAATGGACTGGTGTCCACCTCTTTCCCCTTGGTGCTTCTATCTCCTAACTGCGGTCCCTCCCCTTCTCCTGCTTCTGTGAATACTGAACAAAAATATTTGTTCAGGATTTCTGCCTTTTCTATGTCCCCTTCCAAACAACCCCCCTTCTTCACTTTTTAGTCTCACAATCCCTCAGCTGGGTTTTTTTCTTTCACTAATATACCTAAAAAAAGGTCTTATCCCCTTTCTGTATTGCCTGGGCTGTTCTTTCCTCCATTTGTGCCTTAGCACTCCCGACTGCTTTTGCCGCCTCTCTCTGCTTTGCCAGATACAGTCCCCTGTCTTCCTCCCTCTGTGTTTCCTTGTACTTCCTGAATGCCAGCCTCTTCTCTTTTACCTTTCCAGCCACTTACTTTGAGAACCATAGTGTTTTTTTCTTTCTCTTCATTTTACTTACTTGCCTAACGCAAAGGCTTGTTGCTTTTGCTATGGCTCCTTTAAGATTTGCCTACTGTTGCTCTACCACCCCCCCACTTCCTCTTTCCCTGCCAGGGCTGTCTTGAGACATTCCCCCAACTTTACAAAGTCGGCCAACCTGAAATCCTGGACCCTCGCTTTCATGTGGTTTGACTCCTCCACTGTTCTCACATTGAACCACACCATATGGTGATCACTGGACCCCAGGTGGCTACCTACCACTACGTCTGCAACTCTGTCCCCATTGGTGAGCACCAGATCTAATATTGCTCCCTTACTGGTGAGCTCTACCACTAGCTGTCTGAGACACCCACCCCTGCAGGGCATCTAGGCTGCAGCATAGGTGCTCCACTTGACATCTGGTAAATTAAAGTCTCCTAGTAGTAGCACTTCCCCTTTTGCTGTCATATTGTGGATGGCATCCACTTGCACCCTGTCCAGCTCTTCCGCTTGTGCTGGAGGTCTGTAGATCATGCCAGTATGAATGGCAGTACCATTTCTCATCTCCAGGGTGACCCAGACTGCCTCCACCCCCTCCTCCATTTCCTGTATCTCAGTAGCTTGAATTCTCTCCCTTATGTAGATAGCCACTCCAGTCCACCTCCCTTTTCTCCCCACCCTATCGCTCCAGAATAGCATATACCCTGGTGTGGCCATGTCCCAGTCAGGGTTCCCTGTGCACTATGTCTCTGTTACAGCAACAATGTCCAGGTTGGGGCGTAGCGTGCCAGCAAGCTGATGAGATGTCTTTCTGTGGAGCTCCCTAGCAGATTGCTATTTTTATATAATGTCTTCTGTATTTCTTATTATGTAGTGTACATTGTTGTGGGACTTATCTTTAGACCCTCTCGTAGTAAAGATGGGACCCAAAAAAGCTGATAAAACTGCTGCCTCCTCATCCAAATTGGTATAGGATTTTCTGCTCCTTAAATCTAGTGCATCACCTATGGCGCCGATGGTATTTTCACAGGACCCGGTGAGTGAAAGGATTTTTACGATCCTGCAAAAATAGAAGACAAGGTCAGTCAAACAAATACCTCCTTGGCATCTATGGACCAGCGGATCTTAAAGTTGGAGCAAGAAAGGGAGGAAAGCTCAAAGGTCTTGGAGGAGTTCTCAACTCGTCAAGAGTGCTTTGCTGTTGCCCAGGCTCGGGATTCAAAATTTCTGGCAAATAAGCTCGAAACGCGCGATAACAAAATTTGAGCTGCCGACATCACAGTAGTGGGATTACTGATATCCATTGATTTTAAGGATTTACGGAGGGTACTTGGATCTATATTTATGGATCTTCTAGGTCTGGCTAAGGATTCTGTTCTCATTGTTAAGATCTTTCGACTACCAGTCTGTAGGAAACTACCGGAGGGTATGGAGCGACAGGCCACTATTTTGGTGACAGTGGGTTCGGCCGACGGATGCTTGTAGGTTTTGGCGGCTGCCCGGGACAAATGGGACTTTCAATATCAGGGCTACAAAATATGTTTATTTCCAGATGTTGTTTCTCGTACTCAGTCCCGGAGGAAGGAACTTTTAAAATTCCATCAGCTTTTGGCCGCCTACGGTATCTCAGCCAATCTGTTTTTCCCCTACAAGGCTTCATTTTAATTTTAAAGGTAAACCCTATGTTTTTACTGGTGTAGAGGCGGTGGAAAGATTTAAGATGCTCTGCCACCTTGAGAAGTTCAGGACGCCAAGGATTCAGATGATCAGACTGGGGTTTCCTAAATAGACCTTTTGCACTATGTGATGGTTTAAAGAAATAATGATTTTTCAGCTTTCTGTGAGGCTCTGGTTGAAATGTTTTTTCAAGTTTTATAGCTGGCTGTTAATCTTTGGAAATGTTTCGGGGGGGGGTTCTATTTGTGGACTTTTTCCTACTGAGCTGGACTCTGATATCCTTTTTTGATTATACCCTTCCCCTGTTGTTTGGCATATGTTATTTTTTTGTAATGGTACTATTAATGATACTGAATAATTTAGTGAAGTTGGGCATGCTTAATGGTTTTATAGTGTATAGTGGAACGTCGTTGTTCACTGAAATCTAGCACTCTCAAAATGTTGTTCTGCTGCACTAGTGACGTCCGTAGTGCAGCAGAACCAAAAAGTGATGTCCGCAGGACAGTGTGGACCTCACACATGGTGTCCTCGAGTAACAATCTGACAGTCTTATTTTAAAAAGAAAGATGTAGTATATTTTTTTTTGGAGGCAACGATGTTCCACTATACACTATACAGAACAGTGCATGAGTACCAGTTAACAACAGGGCTATTCTTTCACCTTGTTGGTACTGTGACGACTGATTACCTCTCGAGCTGCGCTCTCAAGGTAATCTGTCGTCATAGTACCAACTCAGTGAAAGAATAGCCCTGTTGTTGACTGGTATGCATGCACTATCCTATATATTTAGCTTGCTGAAGATATTCTTTGCTATGGTCACCCCACTAGATTAAGGATAGGGAAGCATGGTGCCGATATTGCCACGTTTTCCATGCAATTATTTGTATATAACTATATTACATGTTGGTTATTTATACGAGTGATGTTCCCAACCGTTTCCGCAACTCCTACAAGGGGCTCATCTCACTTACACTTTTACTTTTTATCTCCAAGTGAGAGTTGTAACTTTGTGTGGGTGTTGCTAAATACAGAAATTCTCATTATCCTGTTTTATTTATATGGAGACATTCTACATATGAGGATGTACTGTTCATATTCTGTACTATAATGGAAATTAAAAAAAAAAATGTAAAAAAAAAAACCCAATGTCCAGGTCTGTCTCTGCCATTAAGGCCACTAGGTCCGGGATTTTATTTCCCAGGCTGCGGGCATTCGTGCACATGGCTTTCCAAGTTTTATTACTTCCCCTCTTTCCATCTCCTCTTCTAGCCTTATGCTTTACCTCTATACCCCTTCTGTCTTTACTCTCAGCAGGCGTATATTTCTCTTTTCTACCTCAGTTTGCTGATTTACCCTTGCCTTACCTTCTATTCTACCCTTGTTAATCTTCTTTCAAATCCTGTGTCTATTTCCTATTTGTGGGGGAGTGTCAGCTAAGTTCCTATCTTTTAAGGTGTCATTGATAGGTTCCTTTGCCTCAAACCTCCCAACCCCCTCCAGTTCAAACATCCAACGCTGACATCAAACTTCTGTCCCAGCACTCTTACTCCTGCTTTGGTCAGCTGTAGTCCATTGCCTTTGAAGAACTTCCTTTCCCAGAAGTCTCCCCAACCCCAAGCACCTATGAAGTGGCACCCTTGTCCCCGACACCAGCCCTGCAATCACGCGTTGAAATCTTCATTCTCCTTGCTTCTGATCCTGTCTGTCCTTCCACCTCTTCCCCACACTGGAAGCACCTTGGAGAAGGCTAGGGAGGTCGACTGAGTGGCCAGTCGTTCACCTAATTTTATTAGGTTCTGTTTGGCTTCCTTTACTGACTGATTTGCCAGGTCGTTCGTTACAAGTACCGAGATTTTAAGGCCATCCCCCTCTCTCGCCACTATCCTCCCAATGCGATCAGTGTCACATTTTGCTGAGGCACCCAGAAGGCATCTGACTAGCACATTTGTTTGTCCGCAGTCACTCAGCTGCTCCAGCCCCAACCCCAGAACTTTCTTTCAATCGTCTGTTTTTGGTCCTTTGTACCTGCTGCCCATCTGGATGGCCAGCACCCAGTCCTGTCACCACTCATTCCACCCCTGTGTTCCTCTATGACTTGTGCCCTGTAGTGGGGTCTTTAAGGCAGGCCCGTGCCCCTCCGAAGTTCACATCTGGTTCAGGGAAGGGCTTATAGGATGGAATGCATATGTGTCATAGCATCATGTAGACAGTGTGAGGGTTTTTCTCTAATGTATTTCTAATGCCCATTCAGTCTACTTGTCCTTGTGATATTTCTCCCATTTCTAACCTTGGTGCTACACCATGCTGTTGTTGGTTTCATACACTACGGCATCTCAGTGTTAGGCCCTCCCATCATGAATGAGATACATTTTACCCATCCTGGTTGACAAGAGAAAAGGGGTATAGGTACATAATTTTCCCCTGTAATATGAACTGCAATTTTAAATAACGTTTACATTTACATAGCTTCGGCATGCCCCATTCCCCCATTGGCAGGTGTCCCTGGGTGGCTGCTGGAGATGAGGGTAGCCAAGCCTGACTCTGAATAAGTCATGGATTACTGCAGGGCAGGGCTGGGGAGGCCGTTTTAAGGGTTGGAGTTCAATGGATACCTCAAACAGGATGACAGTTTGGAGCAAATGGAAGGGGTCCCACAGCTGGCCTGCAGATGAAAATGGAGGAGGGCGGTAGAAAGCATATAAAAAGAGTAAAGGTGCACTAGCAGGAGGGGTGTCAAGCTGCCATGCCAATGACCTGGGCCAATCTGCACGGAGCCTGGGGCACTGCATTGAACTAGACAGGGATGGATGAGCCTCACGTTCGATGGATGTCCAAGCCACTCTGCAAGTTCTATTTGGGGTGGCCAAATGACTCTTAAATGAGCCAAAGGCTTGCTAGTTTCACAGGAGCTCCTAATCACAGAGGCAAGCGGGGGGATTACAGACAACTGTATGTTTAAAAATATTCCTGCCATATTATTTCTTCCAAAAACCCTAAGCAAGTTTGTCTCACTCAGGCCGAAACATGTGACTGAGAGGACTGTTGAAATCATGTCAGTGCACACTGCCTTGTGGAGGAAAGGATATGTATCATGAGGTTAACATGAAACAAGAAGGATTTCAAAGAATGTATGGTTCAGTGGCTCAGAACGATCTTATCTGGGCTTGAGGAAATGCCTAGGGGTTCGGAGTCATTCAGGAAATCGGACCTGTTTCTGTTTATAGAGGAGCTGGGAGGGGGGCTGTTCTGTCCCAAGGTGTTGCTCACTACAGCTCTAATTACCAGCCAAGAAGTATAGGCTAATTATTTCAGTAACATATAATCAAACGGGTCACTCAAGTGTTTTTATGGATTATTTAAAGTTATGTCCCGTAGGATCACCTTATTAGAAGAAACATATTTGGCCTGACACACAGTAGTCCTATCTGTACTGGCCAAGCTGTTACACACTGATGTTATTCACAGTAGGTGTCAGTCTGCAACTGGTCATTTTTGAAGCCAGTGGTGTACCCCATTAGAAGTAGCTGTACAAAGACATCGAGCAAAAAAATGTGACCCGTCTTTGCATTATAAAAGATTTTAGGCATCTTCCAGTTTCATTTGGTGGTAACATTTTCTAATTCCACCAAAATCTGAGTGTCATATAAATGTTTTACTTGAGTTTTTTTCTCAAGAAAGAAAGAAAGATGGCCACCACAGTTGGCTTAGAAATAACATTATAGACCTGGCAAGGGTTAGGATCAAGAAAAAAAATCAAGGTGCAGGCAAAGGAGGTGCATATAAAGGTAGATTTGACAGCCATGCTAATGTTTCTGTTAATTGTAACTGAAACTAGTTTTTTTTTTTTTTTTTTATATTTTTGGTTGCATTACTGCAACTGCTTCCATGCCAGTGTCACACTGGTGTCTTGCAAACTGCATTGTAGGACACATGCTGGGGGGAGTGCCTGGTTCATTGTGGGACCCATGCAGGAGGGAGTGCCTGGTTCATTGTGGGACCCATGCTGGGGGGAGTGCCTGGTTTCATTGTGGGACCCATGCTGGAGGGAGTGCCTGGTTCATTGTGGGACCCATGCTGGGGGGAGTGCCTGGTTCATTTGGGACCCATGCTGGAGGTGTCCTGGTTCATTGTGGGACCCATGCTGGAGGGAGTGCCTGGTTCATTGTGGGACCCATGCTGGGGGGAGTGCCTGGTTCATTGTGGGACCCATGCTGGGGAGTGCCTGGTTCATTGTGGGACCCATGCTGGGGAGTGCCTGGTTCATTGTGGGACCCATGCTGGAGGGAGTGCCTGGTTCATTGTGGGACCCATGCTGGAGGGAGTGCCTGGTTCATTGTGGGACCCATGCTGGGGAGTGCCTGGTTCATTGTGGGACCCATGCTGGAGCGTGCCTGGTTCATTGTGGGACCCATGCTGGAGGGAGTGCCTGGTTCATTGTGGGACCCATGCTGGAGGGAGTGCCTGGTTCATTGTGGGACCCATGCTGGGGGGAGTGCCTGGTTCATTGTGGGACCCATGCTGGAGGGAGTGCCTGGTTCATTGTGGGACCCATGCTGGAGGGAGTGCCTGGCTCATTGTGGGACCCATGCTGGAGGGAGTGCCTGGTTCATTGTGGGACCCATGCTGGAGGAGTGCCTGGTTCATTGTGGGACCCATGCTACAGGAGTGCCTGGTTCATTGTGGGACCCATGCTGGGGTGCCTGGTTCATTGTGGGACCCATGCTGGGGAGTGCCTGGTTCATTGTGGGACCCATGCTGGAGGAATGCCTGGTTCATTGTGGGACCCATGCTAGGGGGAGTGCCTGGTTCATTGTGGGACCCATGCTGGAGGGAGTGCCTGGTTCATTGTGGGACCCATGCTGGGGGGAGTGCCTGGTTCATTGTGAGACCCATGCTGGGGGGAGTGCCTGGTTCATTGTGGGACCCACGGAGGAGGGAGTGCCTGGTTCATTGTGGGACCCACGCTGAAGGGAGTGCCTGGTTCATTGTGGGACCCACGCTGGGGGGAGTGCCTGGTTCATTGTGGGACCCACGCTGGAGGGAGTGCCTGGTTCATTGTGGGACCCACGCTGGAGGGAGTGCCTGGTGCATTGTGGGACCCACCTGGGGGAGTGCCTGGTTCACTGTGGGACCCATGCTGGAGGGAGTGCCTGGTTCAATGTGGGACCCATGCTGGGGGAGTGCCTGGTTCATTGTGGGACCCATGCTGGAGGGAGTGCCTGGTTCATTGTGGGACCCATGCTGGGGGGAGTGCCTGGTTCATTGTGGGACCCACGCTGGAGGAGTGCCTGGTTCATTGTGGGACCCATGCTGGAGGGAGTGCCTGGTTCACTGTGGGACCCACGCTGGAGGGAGTGCCTGGTTCACTGTGGGACCCATGCTGGAGGGAGTGCCTGGTTCACTGTGGGACCCATGCTGGAGGGAGTGCCTGGTTCATTGTGGGACCCATGCTGGAGGGAGTGCCTGGTTCATTGTGGGACCCACGCTGGAGGGAGTGCCTGGTGCATTGTGGGACCCATGCTGGAGGGAGTGCCTGGTTCATTGTGGGACCCATGCTGGAGGGAGTGCCTGGTTCACTGTGGGACCCATGCTGGAGGGAGTGCCTGGTTCATTGTGGGACCCATGCTGGTGGGATTGCCTGGTTCATTGTGGGACCCATGCTGGGGGAGTGCCTGGTTCATTGTGGGACCCATGCTGGGGAGTGCCTGGTTCATTGTGGGACCCACGCTGGAGGGAGTGCCTGGTTCATTGTGGGACCCATGCTGGAGGGAGTGCCTGGTTCATTGTGGGACCCATGCTGGAGGGAGTGCCTGGTTCATTGTGGGACCCATGCTGGAGGGAGTGCCTGGTTCATTGTGGGACCCATGCTGGAGGAGTGCCTGGTTCATTGTGGGACCCACGCTGGAGGGAGTGCCTGGTTCATTGTGGGACCCATGCTGGAGGGAGTGCCTGGTTCATTGTGGGACCCATGCTGGAGGGAGTGCCTGGTGCATTGTGGGACCCATGCTGGAGGGAGTGCCTGGTTCATTGTGGGACCCATGCTGGAGGGAGTGCCTGGTTCATTGTGGGACCCATGCTGGAGGGAGTGCCTGGTTCATTGTGGGACCCATGCTGGAGGGAGTGCCTGGTTCATTGTGGGACCCATGCTGGAGGGAGTGCCTGGTTCATTGTGGGACCCATGCTGGGGGAGTGCCTGGTTCATTGTGGGACCCACGCTGGAGGGAGTGCCTGGTTCATTGTGGGACCCACGCTGGGGAGTGCCTGGTTCATTGTGGGACCCATGCTGGAGGGAGTGCCTGGTTCATTGTGGGACCCACGCTGGAGGGAGTGCCTGGTTCATTGTGGGACCCATGCTGGGGGAGTGCCTGGTTCATTGTGGGACCCACGCTGGAGGGAGTGCCTGGTTCATTGTGGGACCCACGCTGGAGGGAGTGCCTGGTTCATTGTGGGACCCATGCTGGAGGGAGTGCCTGGTTCATTGTGGGACCCACGCTGGAGGGAGTGCCTGGTGCATTGTGGGACCCATGCTGGAGGGAGTGCCTGGTTCATTGTGGGACCCATGCTGGAGGGAGTGCCTGGTTCATTGTGGGACCCATGCTGGGGAGTGCCTGGTTCATTGTGGGACCCATGCTGGAGGGAGTGCCTGGTTCATTGTGGGACCCATGCTGGAGGGAGTGCCTGGTTCATTGTGGGACCCATGCTGGAGGGAGTGCCTGGTTCATTGTGGGACCCTGCTGAGAGTGCCTGGTTCATTGTGGGACCCATGCTGGAGGATGCCTGGTTCATTGTGGGACCCCTGCTGGAGAGTGCCTGTTCATTGTGGGACCCATGCTGGAGGGAGTGCCTGGTTCATTGTGGGACCCATGCTGGGGGAGTGCCTGGTTCATTGTGGGACCCATGCTGGAGGGAGTGCCTGGTGCATTGTGGGACCCATGCTGGAGGGAGTGCCTGGTGCATTGTGGGACCCATGCTGGGGAGTGCCTGGTTCATTGTGGGACCCATACTGGAGGGAGTGCCTGGTGCATTGTGGGACCCATGCTGGGGGGAGTGCCTGGTGCACTGTGGGAGCCATGCTGGAGGGAGTGCCTGGTGCATTGTGGGACCCATGCTGGAGGGAGTGCCTGGTTCATTGTGGGACCCATGCTGGGGGGAGTGCCTGGTTCATTGTGGGACCCATGCTGGAGGAGTGCCTGGTTCATTGTGGGACCCATGCTGGAGGTGCCTGGTTCATTGTGGGACCCATGCTGGAGGAGTGCCTGGTTCATTGTGGGACCCATGCTGAGAGTGCCTGGTTCATTGTGGGACCCATGCTGGAGGAGTGCCTGGTGCATTGTGGGACCCATGCTGGAGGAGTGCCTGGTCATTGTGGGACCCATGCTGGAGGGAGTGCCTGGTTCATTGTGGGACCCATGCTGGGGAGTGCCTGGTTCATTGTGGGACCCATGCTGGAGGAGTGCCTGGTTCATTGTGGGACCCATGCTGGAGTGCCTGGTTCATTGTGGGACCCATGCTGGAGGGAGTGCCTGGTTCATTGTGGGACCCATGCTGGAGGGAGTGCCTGGTTCATTGTGGGACCCATGCTGGAGGGAGTGCCTGGTTCATTGTGGGACCCATGCTGAGGGAGTGCCTGGTTCATTGTGGGACCCATGCTGGGGGGAGTGCCTGGTTCATTGTGGGACCCATGCTGGAGGGAGTGCCTGGTTCATTGTGGGACCCATGCTGGGGAGTGCCTGGTTCATTGTGGGACCCATGCTGGAGGAGTGCCTGGTTCATTGTGGGACCCATGCTGAGGGAGTGCCTGGTGCATTGTGGGACCCATGCTGGGGAGTGCCTGGTTCATTGTGGGACCCATACTGGAGGAGTGCCTGGTGCATTGTGGGACCCATGCTGGGGAGTGCCTGGTTCATTGTGGGACCCATGCTGGAGGGACTGCCTGGTTCATTGTGGGACCCATGCTGGAGGGAGTGCCTGGTTCATTGTAGGACCCACGCTGGAGGGAGTGCCTGGTTCATTGTGGGACCCACGCTGGAGGGAGTGCCTGGTTCATTGTGGGACCCACGCTGGGGAGTGCCTGGTTCATTGTGGGACCCATGCTGGAGGGAGTGCCTGGTGCATTGTGGGACCGCTGGAGGAGTGCCTGGTTCATTGTGGGACCCATGCTGGAGGGAGTGCCTGGTTCATTGTGGGACCCATGCTGGAGGGAGTGCCTGGTTCATTGTGGGACCCATGCTGGAGGAGTGCCTGGTTCATTGTGGGACCCACGCTGGAGGAGTGCCTGGTTCATTGTGGGACCCACGCTGGAGAGTGCCTGGTTCATTGTGGGACCCACGCTGGAGGAGTGCCTGGTTCATTGTGGGACCCATGCTGGAGGAGTGCCTGGTGCATTGTGGGACCCATGCTGGAGGAGTGCCTGGTGCATTGTGGGACCCATGCTGGAGGAGTGCCTGGTTCATTGTGGGACCCATGCTGGAGGAGTGCCTGGTTCATTGTGGGACCCACGCTGGAGGAGTGCCTGGTTCATTGTGGGACCCACGCTGGAGGGAGTGCCTGGTTCATTGTGGGACCCACGCTGGAGGGAGTGCCTGGTTCATTGTGGGACCCACGCTGGAGGGAGTGCCTGGTTCATTGTGGGACCCACGCTGGAGGGAGTGCCTGGTTCATTGTGGGACCCACTCTGGGGGGAGTGCCTGGTTCATTGTGGGACCCATGCTGGAGGGAGTGCCTGGTTCATTGTGGGACCCATGCTGGGGAGTGCCTGGTTCATTGTGGGACCCACGCTGGAGGGAGTGCCTGGTTCATTGTGGGACCCACGCTGGAGGGAGTGCCTGGTTCATTGTGGGACCCACGCTGGAGGGAGTGCCTGGTTCATTGTGGGACCCACGCTGGAGGGAGTGCCTGGTTCATTGTGGGACCCACGCTGGAGGAGTGCCTGGTTCATTGTGGGACCACGCTGGAGAGTGCCTGGTTCATTGTGGGACCCACGCTGGAGGAGTGCCTGGTTCATTGTGGGACCCACGCTGGAGGAGTGCCTGGTTCATTGTGGGACCCACGCTGGAGGAGTGCCTGGTTCATTGTGGGACCACGCTGGAGGAGTGCCTGGTTCATTGTGGGACCCACGCTGGAGGAGTGCCTGGTTCATTGTGGGACCCACGCTGGAGGAGTGCCTGGTTCATTGTGGGACCCACGCTGGAGGAGTGCCTGGTTCATTGTGGGACCCACGCTGGAGGGAGTGCCTGGTTCATTGTGGGACCCATGCTGGAGGGAGTGCCTGGTTCATTGTGGGACCCATGCTGGAGGGAGTGCCTGGTTCATTGTGGGACCCATGCTGGAGGGAGTGCCTGGTTCATTGTGGGACCCATGCTGGAGGGAGTGCCTGGTTCATTGTGGGACCCATGCTGGAGGGAGTGCCTGGTTCATTGTGGGACCCATGCTGGAGGGAGTGCCTGGTTCATTGTGGGACCCATGCTGGAGGGAGTGCCTGGTTCATTGTGGGACCCATGCTGGAGGGAGTGCCTGGTTCATTGTGGGACCCACGCTGGAGGAGTGCCTGGTTCATTGTGGGACCCATGCTGGAGGAGTGCCTGGTTCATTGTGGGACCCATGCTGGAGGAGTGCCTGGTGCATTGTGGGACCCACGCTGGAGGAGTGCCTGGTTCATTGTGGGACCCATGCTGGAGGGAGTGCCTGGTTCATTGTGGGACCCACGCTGGAGGGAGTGCCTGGTTCATTGTGGGACCCATGCTGGAGGGAGTGCCTGGTTCATTGTGGGACCCATGCTGGAGGGAGTGCCTGGTGCATTGTGGGACCCATGCTGGAGGGAGTGCCTGGTTCATTGTGGGACCCATGCTGGAGGGAGTGCCTGGTTCATTGTGGGACCCATGCTGGAGGGAGTGCCTGGTTCATTGTGGGACCCATGCTGGAGGGAGTGCCTGGTTCATTGTGGGACCCATGCTGGGGAGTGCCTGGTCATTGTGGGACCCATGCTGGAGGGAGTGCCTGGTTCATTGTGGGACCCATGCTGGAGGGAGTGCCTGGTTCATTGTGGGACCCACGCTGGAGGGAGTGCCTGGTTCATTGTGGGACCCACGCTGGAGGGAGTGCCTGGTTCATTGTGGGACCCACGCTGGAGGGAGTGCCTGGTTCATTGTGGGACCCACGCTGGAGTGAGTGCCTGGTTCATTGTGGGACCCACGCTGGAGGGAGTGCCTGGTTCACTGTGGGACCCATGCTGGAGGAGTGCCTGGTGCATTTGGGACCCGCTGGGGGAGTGCCTGGTTCATTGTGGGACCCATGCTGGAGGGAGTGCCTGGTTCATTGTGGGACCCACGCTGGAGAGTGCCTGGTTCATTGTGGGACCCACGCTGGAGGGAGTGCCTGGTTCATTGTGGGACCCACGCTGGAGGGAGTGCCTGGTTCATTGTGGGACCCACGCTGGAGTGAGTGCCTGGTTCATTGTAGGACCCACGCTGGAGGGAGTGCCTGGTTCACTGTGGGACCCATGCTGGAGGGAGTGCCTGGTTCATTTTGGGACCCACGCTGGGGGGAGTGCCTGGTTCATTGTGGGACCCATGCTGGAGGGAGTGCCTGGTTCATTGTGGGACCCACGCTGGAGGGAGTGCCTGGTTCATTGTGGGACCCACGCTGGAGGGAGTGCCTGGTTCATTGTGGGACCCACGCTGGAGGGAGTGCCTGGTTCATTGTGGGACCCACGCTGGAGGGAGTGCCTGGTTCATTGTGGAACCCACGCTGGAGGGAGTGCCTGGTTCATTGTGGGACCCACGCTGGAGGGAGTGCCTGGTTCATTGTGGGACCCATGCTGGAGGGAGTGCCTGGTTCATTGTGGGACCCATGCTGGAGGGAGTGCCTGGTTCATTGTGGGACCCATGCTGGAGGGAGTGCCTGGTTCATTGTGGGACCCATGCTGGAGGGAGTGCCTGGTTCATTGTGGGACCCATGCTGGAGGGAGTGCCTGGTTCATTGTGGGACCCATGCTGGAGGGAGTGCCTGGTTCATTGTGGGACCCATGCTGGAGGGAGTGCCTGGTTCATTGTGGGACCCATGCTGGAGGGAGTGCCTGGTTCATTGTGGGACCCACGCTGGAGGGAGTGCCTGGTTCATTGTGGGACCCACGCTGGGGGGAGTGCCTGGTGCATTGTGGGACCCACGCTGGAGGGAGTGCCTGGTTCATTGTGGGACCCACGCTGGAGGGAGTGCCTGGTGCATTGTGGGACCCACGCTGGAGAGTGCCTGGTTCATTGTGGGACCATGCTGGAGGAGTGCCTGGTTCATTGTGGGACCCACGCTGGAGGGAGTGCCTGGTGCATTGTGGGACCCACTGCTGGAGGTGCCTGGTTCACTTGTGGGACCCATGCTGGAGGGAGTGCCTGTTCATTGTGGGACCCATGCTGGAGGAGTGCCTGGTTCATTGTGGGACCCATGCTGGGGGAGTGCCTGGTGCATTGTGGGACCACGCTGGAGGAGTGCCTGGTGCATTGTGGGACCCATGCTGGAGGAGTGCCTGGTTCATTGTGGGACCCACAGCTGGAGGAGTGCCTGGTTCATTGTGGGACCCATGCTGGAGGAGTGCCTGGTTCATTGTGGGACCCATGCTGGAGGGAGTGCCTGGTGCATTGTGGGACCCATGCTGGAGGGAGTGCCTGGTGCATTGTGGGACCCAGCTGGAGGAGTGCCTGGTTCATTGTGGGACCCCTGCTGGGGAAGTGCCTGGTTCATTGTGGGACCCACGCTGGAGGAGTGCCTGGTTCATTGTGGGACCCGTGCTGGAGGAGTGCCTGGTTCATTGTGGGACCCACGCTGGGGGAGTGCCTGGTTGATTGTAGGACCCATGCTGGAGGGAGTGCCTGGTTCATTGTGGGACCACGCTGGAGGGAGTGCCTGGTTCATTGTGGGACCCACGCTGGAGGGAGTGCCTGGTGCACTGTGGGACCCATGCTGGGGGGAGTGCCTGGTTCATTGTGGGACCCATACTGGAGGGAGTGCCTGGTGCATTGTGGGACCCATGCTGGGGGGAGTGCCTGGTGCACTGTGGGAGCCATGCTGGAGGGAGTGCCTGGTTCATTGTGGGACCCATGCTGGAGGGAGTGCCTGGTTCATTGTGGGACCCATGCTGGAGGGAATGCCTGGTTCATTGTGGGACCCATGCTGGGGAGTGCCTGGTTCATTGTGGGACCCATGCTGGAGGAGTGCCTGGTTCATTGTGGGACCCATGCTGGAGAGTGCCTGGTTCATTGTGGGACCCATGCTGGAGGAGTGCCTGGTTCATTGTGGGACCCATGCTGGAGGAGTGCCTGGTCATTGTGGGACCCATGCTGGAGGGTGCCTGGTTCATTGTGGGACCCATGCTGGGGGAGTGCCTGGTTCATTGTGGGACCCATGCTGGAGGGAGTGCCTGGTTCATTGTGGGACCCATGCTGGAGGGAGTGCCTGGTTCATTGTGGGACCCATGCTGGAGGGAGTGCCTGGTTCATTGTGGGACCCATGCTGGAGGGAGTGCCTGGTTCATTGTGGGACCCATGCTGGAGTGCCTGGTTCATTGTGGGACCCATGCTGGGGAGTGCCTGGTTCATTGTGGGACCCCTGCTGGGGGGAGTGCCTGGTTCATTGTGGGACCCATGCTGGAGGGAGTACCTTGTTCATTGTGGGACCCATGCTGGGGGGAGTGCCTGGTTCATTGTGGGACCCATGCTGGAGGGAGTGCCTGGTGCATTGTGGGACCCATGCTGGAGGGAGTGCCTGGTGCACTGTGGGACCCATGCTGGGGGGAGTGCCTGGTTCATTGTGGGACCCATACTGGGGAGTGCCTGGTGCATTGTGGGACCCATGCTGAGGAGTGCCTTGTTCACTGTGGGACCCATGCTGGAGGAGTGCCTGGTTCATTGTGGGACCCATGCTGGAGGAGTGCCTGGTTCATTGTGGGACCCATGCTGGAGGAGTGCCTGGTTCATTGTGGGACCCATGCTGGGGGAGTGCCTGGTTCATTGTGGGACCCATGCTGGAGGGAGTGCCTGGTTCATTGTGGGACCCATGCTGTGGGGAGTGCCTGGTTCATTGTGGGACCCATGCTGGAGGGAGTGCCTGGTGCATTGTGGGACCCATGCTGGAGGAAGTACCTGGTTCATTGTGGGACCCATGCTGGAGGGAGTGCCTGGTTCACTGTGGGACCCATGCTGGAGGGAGTGCCTGGTTCATTGTGGGACCCATGCTGGAGGGAGTGTCTGGTTCATTGTGGGACCCATCGTGGGGGGAGTGCCTGGCTCATTGTGGGACCCATGCTGGAGGGAGTGCCTGTTTCATTGTGGTGCTGTTACCCTCAGGTATTATTGATCTGTGATTTATACTACACTTGAAAATGCCCATACCAGTTCAGCTCATAGAAACATGGAAACATAGATTGTGTCAGCAGAAAAGGACCTTTAGGCCCATCCAGCCTGCCCCTTGTCCCTGCCTATTCCATCATCACTGACCCTAGTTGGTCATAGGTGTCACTCCCTCCCTCATTCCTCTACCTAATATGCCCATGTGTCTATCCCATGCATGCTTGAAGCTCCCCAGAGTCTTTGCCCCCACTATCTCCTCCGGCAGGCTGTTCCAGTCCACCACCCTTTCCATGAAGAAGTATTTCAGCAAATCTCTTTTAAACTTCCCCCTCTTAGCTTCATTGCATGCCTCCTTGTTCTAGTACCTTCCTTTCTCTGAAACAGACCCTCCACTTGCACCTGGTTCACTCCTGTGATGTACTTGCATGTTTTAATCATGTCACCGCCCACTCTCCTCGCTTCCATGCGGTACATATTGAGTTTCTGCAGCATTTCCTTGTATGACTTCTCATGCAACCCCCTCACAATTTTGGCTGCCCTCCTCTGTACTGCTTCGTCTCTTTTAATGTTCTTGTGAAGGTGCAGCCTCCAGAACTGGACACAGTGCTCCAGGTGGGGCCTCTCCACCAGTGAACAATACAACACAACAATACAACGGCAGAACCACCTCCCTCCTCCAGCTAGAAATCCCTCTTCTAATGCACCGCAGTATTCTGGTAGCCTTTCCCTCTGCCTTGTCACACTGCCCAGCTACCCTGAGGTCATCAGCTATGATGACACCTAGGTCTCTTTCTTGCTTTGTGACTGCAAGCTCCACTCCCCCAGTTTTATGCACAGCCCCTGGGATCTGCAGCCTAAGTGCATAGTCTTGCACGTTTTGGCATTGAAACCCAGCTGCCACTCCTAGACCAGTCCTCTAGTTTCCTTAGATCCCTCTGCATTCTCTCCACCCCTTTCTGAGTGTCAGCCCTGTTGCAGATTTTTGTATCATCTGCATAGAGACACACCTTACCCTCAAACTCCTCCACAATGTCACTTATGAAGACATTGGAGAGGACTGGTCTCAGCACCGAACCCTGTGGCACCCCACTAGTCGCTGTCCTATCACCTGAATGGCTGCAGTTTACTACAACCCTTTGCTTTCTATCCCTTAACAACTTTGACACCCAGCTTGTCACTTTCTCCCTCACCCCAGACTGCTTAGTTTTTTAGCTAGCCTCCTGTGTGACACAGTATTCAAAGCCTTACTGAAGTCCAGATAGGCCAAGTCCACTGTTCTCCCTTGATCCGCCTCCCTGGTAACCCAGTCCCAAAAAATCTATGAGATTAGTTTGACATGACCTCCCTCCTGTGAAATCGTTCTGCCAGTGGTCCTGCAGCCCTTTCACCTTCAGGTGCTCCATGAGCTTTTCCTTCAGTAGTCTCTCCATTAACTTCCCCACCACTGATGCAAGGCTGTCTGGCCTGTAGTTGCTAGCATAATCCCTACTGCCACCTTTGTACAGAGGGACCACATCAGCCCTCCTCCAAGTCCTCTGGAACTTCTCCCATCTCCAGTGAGGTGCTAGAAAGTGCTGCCAGAGGGACAGCCAGCACTGTGCTCAGTTCCTTTAGGAACTTAGGAGGAATCCCATCTGGTCCCATCACTTTATTCTCCTTTAAGTCTTCCAGACCCTCTCCACTGAGAATGGACTTGTGTCCACTCCCCCTCCCTGTTGCTTACTGCAGCATGAAGACCGGGCAGAAGTAGTTGTTCAGTATTTCCATTTTCTCTTGATTTTCCTCTGTGCAGTCCCCTCCTGATTCTCACTATCCCTCCCTTTGTGTTCCACTCTTCCCCCACATACCTGAAGAAGGTCTTGTCCCCTTTTCTGATCTCCTTAGCTATCCTCTGTTAGTGCTTTAGCTGCCCTCACCCTCCTTCCTGCCTCCCTTTGCTTTGCCAGATATACCTTCCTGTCTTCATTCTTCTGGGTCTCCTTGTACTTTCTTAAGTTTTCTTCTCCTTCACTGCCTTTGTCACCTTTTTAGAGAACCATAGCAGCCTTTTCCTCCTCTTCCCCTTGCTTACTTCCTTCAAACAGCATGCCGTTGCCTGGGCTATACCCTCCTTAACTTTTATCCATTGAGTCTCCACTCCCCCTCTGCCATCCCCCCCTTCAAGGCATCCCCTCAGGCCCATTACGAAAATGGAATATATTGAAAAATATGCATTAATGTATGTCAATACACAGAGAAATACATTGTCCCAATGTAATATATTATATAATATATTATGAAATATATCTTTAATTATACTGACAATGTATTTCTAACCCATAATACACCAAAATATATGTCACTATATTGAGAAATACATTGACTCAATGAAATATAGTACACAGTGCATTTCAGCATATACTGAAACCATATATTCTGCCTCATGTATTGCTTGAATGCATGTCAATCTATTTAATAATACATTGTCTGAAATATATTATTAGTATATTTAAAAATATATACTGTATTCCTTTTATGTTACATATATTTTTTATATATGTTGCATATATTTGTATATATGTTACATATATTTTATTATTATTTTATTTTAAAAAAAGGAAATAAAACAAGCTACATCACAATTTGAGGTAAATTTGGCAAAAAGTACAAGGACAACTATAAGAATTTCTAAACATACATAAATCAAAAGAGAGGAAATAAACAGGGTATAGGTCCATCTAAGGATAAAAATGGGGAAATATTTGATATGACACAAACGGCAAATTTTCGAGTATTTTAGTATTGTGTTTAATCCTAAAGAGGTTCCCTCAACTAGTATAAGACATATTAGCTCACAAGAGGACCAAATACATATTGATATGAATGATGTGAATGTTAGATTAACAAAAATAAATAAGAACAAATCCCCAGGTCCAGATGGAATAAATCCCAGAATCATTTCAGAGACGGCCACTCAGATAGCCCCCCCGCCCCCATTAACATTCTTCTTTCAGGAATCCTTAGATGGGGGAGGTAGTAATGAGCTGGAAGGTTGCTCATGTGGCCCCTATTTACAAAAAGGGTAAAAAGGATTCCCTGGAAAATTATAGACCTGTGAGCTTAATATCGGTCTTGGGTAAGGTACTGGAAGGAATAATAAAGGACCAGATTCAATCTCATTTAGAAAAACAAAATCATCAGGACTTACAACAGCATAGTTTTACAAAGGCTAAATCATGTCCGATGAACCTTTTACACTTTTATGAGAACGCAAGCAAAACATTTGACTTGGGGAATTCCATGGATGTAGTATTTTTGGATCTATCTAAAGTGTTTGACAAACTCCCACATACCAATTAATAACTTCATTATACAATATTGGAATTCTAAACAATATCATAAACTGGATCTCTGCATGGTTGGATGATAGGAGGCAGAGGGTCACGGTAAATGGGGCTTTATCAGATTGGTTGAAAGTGACAAGCAGGGTCCCTCAGGGCTCAGTATTGGGACCATGTTTGTTCAACATATATATACTGTATATCAACACAAAAGTATAATACTGAGTCTGTGTGGATTGCCAAATTCGCAGACGATTGTAGAGTGTGGTCCATTGTAAATTCAGAAGAGGACCACAAAAAACTACAGAATGCTCTTGATTATATAGAAGACTGGACAAATAAACATAAACTAACATTGAATAAAGAGAAGTGCACAGTTATGTATATGGGGAATGGGAATCCGAGGATACATTATTTGTTAAATAATATAACGCTCAATGCTATGACACAGGAAAAAGATCTAGGGATTATAATAAAAAATTATTTATCTTTTAGTTCACATTGTGACTGAATGGTAAGAAAAGCTAATGCAACACTAAACTGCATTTTATGGCATATTGCAAGTAGAAGTAGGGGAGGTGCTAATGCCTTTGTGTGGGTTGTTGGTGCGCTCTCAGTTGGAATACTGCTCGCAGGTGTGGGCACCATACAAAAAGGGAGATAGGGAGAGGGTGGAGAAAGTGCAGAGGAGGGCGACTAGGGCAGTGCAGGGCTTGGGTGGACTTCCTTACGAGGACGGGTTGAGAGAGCTAAATCTTTACTCCCTGAGTTATAGGAGATGAAGAGGAGATATGTTCCTAGTATACAGAAGCTTCACTGACCATAAACTAAGGGAAAACTTAGGACTAGAACTAAAACACAAAACTTATGCTACAAGGACACATGAATTACAACTCAAACAGGATAAGTGGAAGCTAAAAAAAGTGTAGACCATGGTTCAGCTAAAGAGAGTAGTACCCATATGGAACTCATTACCTAAAGATTTAGTGGAGAGCCCTACTATGGACATCTTCAAAACTAGGTTGGACTCCTTATACCAACGTAGAAGCCTAGACATATAGCATACTGATTCTTAATAATAGAACTGGAAATAGCAAGCTAAATTGACGAAAGTCTAAAATAAATGCTTTGTATTACCTATGAGACCTATATATGTTACATATATTTTTATACAGGTTACATATATTTTTTATATATGTTACATGTATTTTTGTAAATGCTTAGTTTCATCCCATGTGTACAGTTGCATAACTAATTTGCATATTTCAAAAACATAGTTTATCAGCAAAAATCATGATACTTTCTAGTTTCACAATACTTTCAAATTTACATTAGCTGATAGACTGAAAAGAAAGGTACACGTTATAAAGCAAGTACATGTAGGATCTCACCATGACCTAAAAGTGAAACATAATGGGGTGGTATAAATACCAATCTGAGTTTTAAGCAAGCATGAGCTTGTGAGGTAAGTCATATGTGTAAGTATAAATGTATAACATGTATGTTTGAGTTAAAGATGCACTGAAAAACAATAATTCATTGTAAATAACTCCATGATTAATAACAAGATGAACTCCAGTTGAACAGACAGAGGTGCGTGTAAATCAGAAATAATGTCCTTTGTTTTTGTTTGGGTAAGTTAATAGTTATATAAATATCTATTACACATATATTATATATATATATATATATATATATATATATATATATATATATATGCAAATATAGGAAACAACATTTGAAATGTAAAAAAAAAGAAATTGATACATATATTGGCAGTATACCAACAACATATATTTACCATCCTTATTTCAATATATTTGGAATTTAATCAATATATTTTGCAATATACATAATATACTAAAGCGGCCATAATGTGTATAGTTACAGTACATTGCAATATACTTGCAAATTTTAAAATATATTGAAATATATTGATTTTCCAATACATTACAATATATTTATAAAAAAAGTAGATTGGGATATATTTCACTATATGTAAATATATTGTTAATAATATATTTTAAAATATATTTAATTTTCATAAGGGACAGTTTCCTATTCCTTTTAAAATCTGTTCTCCTGAAGTCCAGGATCTTTGTCTTAGTATGTTTTTTTCCCGTCCTGTCCTTATGCCGAAGCATACTGTACGGTGATCACTTGTACCCAAAAAACTACCCACTGTGATGTTAGCAATGCTGCCTCAGTTTGTAAGTACCAGGTCCAACACTGCTCCATCCCTAGTAGGTCCCAGAACCAGCTGCCTAAGAAATGCCCTTTGTATGGAGTCAAAGGTGGCCTTGTCTCCGGAAGTAGCTGAGGGGAGAATGCCCCAGTCTACATAAGGCATATTAAAGTCCTCCATTATCGAAACTTCCCCCTTGCTGGCAATTTTCCTAATGGCTTCCCCCAGGGCTTTGTTTAAATCCTCCCCTGTGTCGGGGGCCTGTACACCACCCCTGTGCCAAAAAAAGCCCACAGCCCTGACTCTAGGCTGACCCATAGTACCTCAAGCCCTTCTTTGTCCCCATGTTGCCCCAGTATCTCAGTAGCTCTTATACCCTTATTCACATATAAAACAACCCCTCCACCTTTCCTCCCTGACCTGTCCTTCCAGAACATGGTGTAACCTTGGATGGCCACTTCCCTGCTGTGGTTGTCTGTACTCCGTGATTCTGTTATAGCCTCCAGATCCAGGTCTGCCTCTGCAAGGATTTCCTCAAGGTCAGGAATTTTGTTTCCCAGACTATTTGCATTGGCAGACATGGCTCTCCATTCTCTTTGTCTGTCTCTTCCTCTAACCTGCCTCCCCTTCCTGCTCCCCCTCTTGCCCTCTCTGTTACCCTGGTCCTACCCTCCTCTGTTACACTGTCTTCCTGCCTTGCCTCCTTCCCCTCTCTTCCAGCTGAAGGTTCTCCTCCTCCAGACTTGCCTGCCCTTCACTTCTCTTTGCTTCCTTCAATCTCCAGGGAATGTTTTCTCCCTGGGTTACTCTTCCCTGTTGCACTAGTCTGGGGGGGGGGGTGCAATCTCTGCCTCCCTCAGTCTTTCTGCTTCTCTGTCTGGGGAGAGTAGCAGAAAAGCCCCATCAGTTTGATGCCCGCACAGTTTACACACGTAAATGTACACAGGTGTGGCTCTCCAAAGCACCAACACCAGTGAAGAAATAGCTAGTGTAAACAGGGCTAGTGACAGCCAATGTGGTGGACATTGGGAGGACAGATTCCCCAGTCTGCCATCCTCATAACCTGTTTAACTGGCCTCTCTCTTCTCTCAAGCTTGAGGCAGGTTATGAGGGAACACTTGAAGGGTTCATCTGGACCCTGACAGCTGTTTCCTGCTGGGCCTCAACTGGAGAAAGTGTCTGAGTGTTCACGGCTTCACATCTTCTGAGTTAGCATGTAGGCTGGAGCATGAAGAATACTCATGGCTCTGTTCTTCCTCTTTTTGCCTGTAAAGGGAGGAGGCTTGCTGGGTCTGGCACCCTCAGGCCAGAGATGACAAGGTCCAGAGCTTCCTGTTGGAAGGGTTTTCAGGCACCACCAGTGAGAGGAAGAGAGGGAGAAGCCCTGGGAAATGCTGCTTCTCATTGCCCCTCAGATGGTGGGGAGTAGATCTCAGGATAGCAAGAGGGAAGGGAGGACCCCTGCAACTTTGCCCCTATAGAGGGCACGCCATCCATTTCCAACCTGTGAAGAACATGGGAATAGTGATGGGCCTGCTCTCAAAGGTGGTAATCGGGATCCATGCAGATCCACTCCCAAACAGGTGGTAGAGAGTAGAGTGAGAGTACACCTCCATGAGTTGCTCAAGTAACAAATAGTATCAATATAAGAAGAATGTTCCTCTTAAAGTATTGTTTGTTAGCAAGCATATTGGGATACATCAAGGCAGAGGTGCCTGGCAAGAGCCGGGGTCATCCTAAAGTCCCTCTGAGGTTCAGCAGAGTGACAGAGTCAGTTGTGAAAAAATTCCACTAGCACCATGAAAGCATGACACAGCAAGGTGTATGCAGGTTAAATCGACTGATGTGATGGCTTAGGGAACCATAATCTGGTTTCAGCAGTTACCTTGGTGTCACCTTCTAGCACCTCACTAAAGCACAGGCATAGTAGTCCCGAAGGTAGTGTCTTTCACTTCCTGAGGAGAGTGCCCTCATGCTCTGTATTGTGGGATAGCTCCCATGGGACCCTGTTATGGGAGAAAGGATGATGAACTGTAACTTATCTGAAATGTAGCTGTATCTGTCCTGTACAGAGTGTTTAGGACACCATGTGAGCCCTCCCCAAATGAACTTCAGGTGGAGTGGGCTGGAAAGGGAGACACAGCCCTTTGATTAACCCGTAATAGCATAGGTTTAATAAACACTGACTTGCTTGAGCCCAGATCCCAGTATGGACTTCTGTTTTGTGTGTGGTTTCTGACCCTATAGTTTTTCTGATGCCCCTGGTCTCCATTTGCCAGGCCCGTGGTGGTTGATAAAGCTGCACTTGCTGGTGTAAAGCAGGCTTTCCCTGAATGAGAAATGCAATCCATACCCCCAGACACAGAGGGGGACCTGGTCCTTACAACCGCTAGACACTATGCCCAAATTTAGCCACTGGGGGAGGAGCCTAAGGGAGTGCACCATACAAATCTCAGTTCCCCACTGGCCAAGCTCAGTGTACCCCTATAGGGTCAACACCTGTTTTTTTATCTCCCCAAATGAAGCAGAGAGGGTTGTGAGAATGGCCTTGAGGTTCCCCAACCAAACTTGCACCCTGTGGTTTGGTGCATTAACTCTTGCCCCAAGCCTTTCAGCTGCTACTGTTGAACTTTGTAAAACTGCTGTATATAACTGCTGTCTACTGTGAATACTGTGTACTGTCACTATAATCCTGTACGCTATGTCCTGTACTGTACTACCTGTATGTATTGCCTTGCTTTATGTAACTAACTCCGGGGCGCCCCAGAAAAAGGGACCCTCAAGGCCCAGTGGGCTTACCTGGTTACCAAAATTTAAGAAATAAATAAATGCCCCTACTGTAGGGGTATATTCTTACCAGCCAACTTAAAGCAGCAGTGCAATGAAATTGGGCCAAAAAATGGACCCCACCTTTTTAACTATTAAAGGTTTCAGGAATCTTCCAGTTTTATTTAGTGGTGAAATGTTCTAATTCTGCCAAAATCTGAGGATTTATAAATGTTTTACTTTAGGGTTTTTTTTTTTTCAAGAGGAAAAAAGGCAACAACATTTGGCTTAGAAATAGCATTATAGGCCTGGCAAGGGTTAGGATCGAGAGAAAAAAAAACTCATGATGTGCAGCACAGGATGTAGCTAGAAAGGTAGATATGACAGGTGCACTAATATCTTTATTAATTGTAGCTGAAACTAGATTTTTATATTATATAGCCACCCCACCTCCCCATTGGTCTAGGGGCTCCCGATGTTTCAAAAAGGGAAGGGCGGCCCTACCCCAAAGAGACCCAGACCAGAACATTAACAACCCTGCTGAATAAAAATGGTGTTGTCTTACCATGGCCCAGGTCTTACTGCATCATAGTGGAACCAATACCTCTCGCCACTCCTCTGAACACCACAGATTGGAAACAGATCTCCTCTTTTTTTTCTTTTCTTCTCTTGGAGTCCCCCACCAGCATCCTGGCCCAGGAAGCATAAATACCAAGCAGGCTGTGAACTTTAAACTCTCCCCAAAGAAGTCCGGTTAATAATTCATTCAGATTTGCAATTTATTTGTTTAGTAAGACTTTAAAAACACTCTTGCACACTCAAGAATAAGCAACAAAACAATTTATTGCACCTGAGGTCCCAAATGATTTCTGCAAGGACCCAGGGGTCCCATCGCTTGCTTAAAATCTTATTTGCCATCCAGATCCATGGAGCACAAACTATTTACAGAGCCCGGGGGCACACGACTGGGAGAACAGATGTGCTAGGCAGCATTCTACTCCAGGCAGACTGATGAAACCTCGGATGCTATACCCAAACCTCACTTGGACCTTCACCGGACCTTCGAGCTAAACCTACCCTCTGGCATTCGTAAGTTGGTTTCGGACCTGTACTTGCTCTTTTCCGTTACTCTGGTCAGTCTCCCACCTGTTGGAGAAGCGAGATGTTTCTTCCACCTGGTCCCATGGGACACAGGAATTTTCCTTCCCTGACCAGTCCCTTGAAATCCTTGAACCTTCCATAATCTCCTTTAATCATGGCTGCAGTCACACTCTAACTCCTTTCTCCAATTACGGGTGGGGGGGGATATCTCAGAATATTTCGGGCCTGCTTCCCCATCAGCCATACCTCCTCTGCTTGTTTAAGCTACCGGGTCCAGAGGGCTTCCCAAGGCCTGTCAACAAATGACCTGTGGCCCGGCCAAACAGCTTCTGATTGGCGCCCTGAAACCTGCTCCTCCAAGCAGGCACCAAAGTGGGTGAGAAGCCTCCGGCACCCCCTTAACCAGGTCTGGACCACCCTGCGATGACGGGAAATTGGGAGGGGAGCTGCCACCACTCCTCCCCTGGAGGAATCCTGCCGCAAAACCTCCAGCCCTGACAGTCCAAACTAACCTCCCATGGGCCTGGGGCCCCACCAAACCAACTCCTAGGTCCCTCTCACCACCCCTTTTGCTCCTGGAGCCCCATAGCTCGCACATGACACTGGCCGGCTAACCAATGCCCTCCTCATGCACCTTCCATTACCGGCGCCACGTTGCCTTACTCACGGCACTACCTTACACTTACGTTAAACCCATAAACTGGGGGAGGACACACAAAAGTGGGGCCCCTAATGGTGAACGTAAGCCCTCTCCTGGAGAGGGAGCTTACAATTACAATAACCACCAGACATGGTAAACAGTGCTGCAGAGGGACATATCTCTACCTTGTCATTAGCAACAAATAAAGTGGATACTGTTGCTTCCTCCTCTATAATGGGGCAATAGTGAAACATTAGATTAACAAGCATTTGTCAGTGCCGAATGTTTGCTTGCTGATATTAGCATTGGATGTGCAGGAGTTAGACAGATGTAGAATAGGAGTGGCAGTGAAATATTGAACTCACGCCAACCCACCTCCACCCTGTAGAGACGGACAGGCATTGGGATGTGCCCGTGGGTTGTTGCCCATAATGCTCATGGCATTTCACCTCACCCTATCCTGTAGACACCGACAAGTGTTGAGGTGTGCCTTGGGGTGTTCGGCTTCACAGTCACCCCATTTCACAAGGACATACGCTGAAATGGGTGCAGTACAGGAGAATGGGGTAAAGTCTGGGGCTGAAGAGTGCAAGGCACACCTCGATGCCTGTCACTGGCTTCAGGGTGGGGGTGGAATGGCATGAGCATTACAGCCGGTGATCCAAAGTCACACCTCTGATGCCTGTCAGTCTGTACAGGGTGGGACGTTATGGTTAGAAACCCTAACGCACCAGGCTTGTGTTGGTATTTGCACTACAAATTTTCAACATGGCCTTTTTGTGACCCCCTCCTCATGAAAGCATTTGGGACCTTTTCTCATGAACGGTGGCACTGTGATTTTGTTAATGTATCCCGAACTTTGAGCTCCCACAGTGACCGTGCTATTCTGCACCAGATGTGTGAAAACACAGATCAGGCAAGATGTGAAGAATGACAGCTGTACCATTCATAGGGAGGTGTGAAGAAATGGCAATGTTGAAAATCTGTAGTGAAAATATTAAAAATACTTAAAGTTCCGAGCGTACGTGGAAACTGAGCAACACATGCTTGTATCGCAGTCATTTAGTGGAATTATTTCACCAAATTTTCAACATAGGCATTTTGTGACCTCTGCTCATGAACACTGTCACTATGATTTTCTTAATCTGTCTGAAAAATTAATTGCCCACAGCGACCGCGCCATTGTGTGCCAGATGTGCAAACGCATATTTTGGGCAGAATATGAAAAATGACAGCTATACTGTTCATAAGAAGGTATGGCAAAATGCCAATGTTGAAAATCTGGAGTGAAAATTTTACAAATCTGCGAAGTTATGAGGGTGCATGGAAACTGTGCAACACATGCTTGTAACACAAGTCATTTTATGGACTTTTGTCACCAGATTTTCAACATGGGTATTTTAGGACCTCTGCTCATAAACAGTGTCACTGTGATTTTCTTAATCTGTCCTGAACACTGATTTCCCATAAGCGATCATGCCATTCTACGCTGGGAGTGCGAAAATACATTTTGTCCAGGATGTGAAATATGACAGCTGTACTGTTCATAAGGAGGTGTGGAAAAATGCCAATGTTGAAAACCTGGAGTGAAAATATTTCAGATTTGCAAAGTTACGGGCATGCGTAAAAACTGAGCAATGCATGCTCATAATGCAGTCATTTTTTGGAATTTTTTCACCAAATTTGCAACATAGGCTTTTTGAGAGCCCACCTCATGAACAGTGACACTGTCATTTTGTTAATCAGTCTAGAAAGGTGATTCCGTGCAGTGACTGCAAAATCACCTTTCGGAACCAAATAATGAGATGACAGTGACTGAATTCATGAGGTGGGGTCTCAAGAACCCCATGTTGAAAATTTGGTGCCAAAATTAGAAAAAATAACTGAGTAATGCACCAAAGTTGAAAAAAACTCATTATGCCATTATACAGCTTACCAGCATTTCTTTAGTTCGTGGTCAGCTTTGAAGAGTGCGGACGTGTTCCGGTCCACCAAGATCATCACGCCAGGCTCCGGAGGTGGGGGGTGTGGAGAGGTAGAGTTTGCAGAGAGGTGGGCGTGGGTTGGGGAGGAGGCATGGGCTCATGAGGGACCATTTTCTTTTACAGGATTTAAAATAAAAAAAAAGACATCACGGGCGCTTTTGGCATGCTGGGTTGAGCCCCCAGCGTGCCACCTGGCAGCGATTGTTGGAGGAGTGGGTACTGGAGCCGACAGGGATTGGGCACCCCCTTCGGCCATACAGTGTGGTGGGGGGAGTGGGAGCGCATGAGTCGAGGGGGATTGGGCACCACCTCGGCACATAACAAATGGGGGGGCACATCATGCCTACAGGGATTGGGCTACCCCATCAGCAAATGAACTGGGGATGGGGGGCATACCGACAGGGGGATTGGGAACCCCCAAGTCGGCTTTCATGGGGACTCTGAGGTGGGTGGCAAGAGCCCTGTCGGCCGCCATGTTATAAGAAATGTTACACCAGGCAAGGCATCGCCCTGCAATGACGGGTTGCTCCCTCATTGCAGCGGAGGATTTATTTCAAGTTGGTGGCATGCTGGCTGAACTAGTGTCAGCAACAGCGTGCCACCGCATTGGGGAAAGCAGGCCAAGCCTCAAAAGGCACTGGGGGCACTGGCCCCCACAGTGCCGCACCTCCAAAATCCCGCTTCTCTCCTAAGCTGTCACGAAATGTTTCTTGCGCATGCGCGCAAGCAAACATAAAAAGTGTGAAGGAATACGTGACTGAATTTTGGAGGGGGAGTAATGGGAGAAGGGGGACCTTCAAACAAAAAAATTGGGCTAATGGCAAAATTTGAATAGGACTAATGGAGGAGGGAAGGGGAAAGGGAAAAAATAAAAAAATATTCAAAGATTGTACATAAAAAGAACTTAGAAAATAGATTGCAAAAATCCTGAAACATGACTGGCTGATAGCAGTCATAAGGTATAAGTTTATCAGGAAACAGAGCTCTCTAAAGAAAGAGCTGGCACTGTTCCTGCATAAGGACTATTGAACATACAAAACTTGTTCTTTATATGTTTTAAACTCCTTTTTTTTAACTGCAAAAGCTCGTTTTCTAAGTGCAACAAGACCCTTCAGGGTATAGGATACTGGGAATGCCCGCACTTCCAGGGACTATAGGGCCTTAGGCTTTGGGTATCCCCTAACACCCCACACCCTGTTGGGTTGTATCACTTACACAGTCTAGCCAGGTGATTTTGCTAATAGTTGATTATAATTGATACACTTGATATATTTGATTTGAGGACCAAAGGAATTTTAGGATTAGTTTGATTAGTTTAGGACTAGACTGGATAAAGGATGATGAATAGATTACTGGAGTTTGCCATAGATTTCAAAATAGCTACGAATGAGCTGCATCCGGATAATTATGGAGTAGAGAAGGAGAATGATGGGAAGATCTTTTTTTTCCCTTTTTGTAGGCTGTGCAGCAGGTGCCCAGGTGCATCACCACACACTGGTTAGTTTCCAGGTAGGTAGGTGCTGCCTGCCTTCTTTGTAGGTTTTCGACGGGAAGGTGGAGGGCTATGGCAAGGCATCAGAGCATTCCTCAGGAACCTTGGCACCAAACAAGAGAGGCAGCAGGAGCCAAGCTTAGGAGAACCACTTTTGTGACAGAGTCAACAATGGAGCTACTTCAGAAACTAAGAGAGGAACATTTATTTTTTTATATATCTTTTTTTTTGCCATGGGGGCCACTTCTACGCACTCCAGGCTTTGTTCTAACACCCCAATCTCAGCTGCCACTCCCCCTGTATCTCCATTGGAGATCTTCATGGGGAAGGATACAAGGGCACTAGTGGCATCAGTAATAGCTGCTGGTGGACACAGTTTTTTTTGGGGGGGTCAGTTTTCTCCCTGGCCTTCCCTCTCCTTGGCACTCTGACACCATATGTGCATCCCCACACATGTCACCTATGACGCATGTAACAATGTCCTGCAGAGGAGACATGCTCCCTTGGCCCATGGCATCAGTGCCAGGGTGCCTCCCTTGGGGGTGTTGCTGTGCAGCAGCGTTACACCAGCCCCTGACCGCCCAATTGACTTGCTGGGTCTCCTCCCAAAACCGGTTTGTCAGCATGGAGGTGCATAGTGCTTCTGCTGGGCTGCTGGGTGGCTCAGAGAAGAACATGTTTGACAGGATTATATAGATGTTTCTTGAAAAGGCTTGGAGTGTCTACTTGCAACAGAGTCCGCAACAGTGCTAGGTCGAAATCAGGAGATGGACATATTCATCAGGAGGATGTAATATGGGTTGCTTGAAAAGACCTGAAGTGGTCTGAATTGTCGGCACAGCATTAGCACTACCATGCATGTCAATGATCCAGGTTTGGGAATGAGCCTGAGTTGCTGGAGGGCTGGCCAGGAGAAGAGGATCGAGTATCAAAGGGGACACTCTCCTGTTTTTGGAGGGAGGGCTGCCTCTGTGTGACTACCACCTGGGTGACCAGAGGAAGTGCGGGTAGGGCGCAGCTGAATGTGAGAATAGGCACTGATTGGCTCATATGTCACACTGTCATGCTTCTGCGTGTGCACATACATCATGAGCCCCGCCCTGGCATCTGAGGGAACTATGGGAGGGAAAAAACAGAGGAAAACACCTGCAACGATCGAGGGGATGACACTGCTGGCACTCACAGGCCCTGACACGTCAACTGCCCACCTGCTTCCCAGATTAGAGTTGTTCGGGGGGGGTTGCCTGGCCAGCTCCTCAGTACTCCCCATTGGAGGGGAAGTCTGAGGTAAGAGGAGGTAGGGTAAGAAACTGAGAAGGAGCAAATGGGGCTGGGAGGTTGCCGAAAGCAAGTGGATGGGACAGCTGCATTCAGAGGGGGATAAACAGATGGTAAAAAAGAGAAAACATTTGACTTGTGGTGGACTTCAGTGACCTATCCGCCACAAGGAAGGGGTTGGGTGGACCCTGAAACACTGGTGTGTTCTAGGGACTTTTGATTGTGACCTCACTTTAATAAAACGTTGGTTAGTTAGTTGTTATTCCATTACACTCATGATAGTTACTAGTAGGGATGGGCAAAGCCGGGTGGATTTGGATTTGCCAGATCTAGGTTGAGTTTGGATTTGGATTTGCCAGATCTAGGCTGAGTTTGGGATTTGGATTTGCCAGATCTAGGCCAAGTTTGGATTTGGATTTGCCAGATCTAGGCTGAGTTTGGATTTGGATTTGCCAGATCTAGGCCGAGTTTGGATTTGGATTTGCCAGATCTAGGTTGAGTTTGGATTTGGATTTGCCAGATCTAGGCTGAGTTTGGTTTTGGATTTGCCAGATCTAGGCTGAGTTTGGTTTTGGATTTGCCAGATATAGGCTGAGTTTGGATTTGGATTTGCCAGATCTAGGCCGAGTTTGGATTTGGATTTGCTAGATCTAGGCCGAGTTTGGATTTGGATTTGCCAGATCTAGGCCGAGTCTGGATTTGGATTTGCCAGATCTAGGCCGAGTCTGGATTTGGATTTGCCAGATCTAGGCCGAGTCTGGATTTGGATTTGCCAGATCTGGGCTGAGTTTGGATTTGGATTTGCCAGATCTAGGCCGAGTTTGGATTTGGATTTGCCAGATCTGGGCTGAGTTTGGATTTGGATTTGCCAGATCTAGGCCGAGTTTGGATTTGGATTTGCCAGATCTAGGCCGAGTTTGGTTTTGGATTTGCCAGATATAGGCTGAGTTTGTATTTGTATTTGCAAAGGATATGGATTTGTCAGATTCGGCCAACATGTATAATTGAAGGAAAAAGGGTGGTATCAAGAGAAAAGTATCAGAAAATGTCAATGAAGAGACAGTAATATCAAAAGGGGGTCCATTGCTTGAAATATATTGCATATGAAAAGCTTTCCTGATTGACTTTAATAAAAGTTAACATGTACATTTTCTGACAGCAACCTATTTCTGCTGTCTGTGACAATATCGCCAGCAGTACTAAACATGCACTCTGAAGAGACACTTGTTGCAAGACAACCAAGATATTTACAGGCTTCATCATACAGCTCGGGCCATATTACCTTTATTTATTTATAGGGTTCTAGTCTTCTTCAGAGCTCTAACTCTTCTGTATATAGGTCTGGAGAGAAAGAAGAGAGAAAGACACTGAGAGAAGAAACAAAACTTAAAAAGAAGACTTACTTTTTCAGCACAGCAACAACACAGAGAATGATGGATTGGTAATCAGACACAACAAGGCTGTGTTTCCATCAAGAGGTTGAGATGACAGAATGTGAACCTCAAGAGTGAAGTTGCAGAGATCCATGCTGTCATAACAAAGAAACATAGAATCACAGACTTTGTTGGCAGATAAGGACCACTTAGCCCACCTAGTCTGCCCATTTTTCCCTGCCTATAGTATCACCAAAGATCCGACTTGATCTCCGGTCCATTCACCGGCCCTTCCCTTTCCCTAAGATTCCCTTAGGCCGATCCCATGCATACTTGAACCCCACCACCTCTGTTGGAAGACTCTTCCAGGAATCCACCACTCTTTCTGTAAGGAAGTACTTCCTCACATCTCTCCTGAATCTACCCCCTCCAGCTTCTTATCATGCCCCCTTGTTCATGAGCCCCTTTGTTTCCGAAAAATACTTCCCTCTTGTATCTTGTTTACCCCTGTGAGGTATTTCAAGGTCTGTATCCCCCCCCCCTTCCAGGCTGTACACATTTAGGTTCTTTACATATTTAGGTCATCTCAGCCCCGAGATGGAAACACGTACCTTGTTGTGTATGGTTGCCAGTTCATTATTTTGCGTAGTATTTATTTTTTTGTGTTTTTCCCAAAGGAGTCACAGAAGCGCTCTCCCAAGTAGTAACACAAAAAAAAGAGGCTTGCCATTTCTTTGTCCTGTTCTATGACTGAAATTAAGTTTACAAACTTTTACAAGTTACAAGGTACAACTCTGAGCACAGAGTAGTTAGTAAACAGCTGGGTGTGGGGTGAATGAGGAATTTCAAATGTTATGACCTTTGAAATGTGCTGAACAACTGTTCGGAATGTGCACAAGACCACTTTGGAATGCGCACAATAGTTTAGAAGGTGCACAACAAGGATTGTTTTTTTTGAGCAGGCTCATTTCATACAGACCAACACTTAAACCACACAATATTCTGTTTCACTTCACATGCTGAACAGAGAAGCTAGAAAAACAGTGTGGCATGCAAAATGCAAATTCCAAGAGTCTTAATTGATGGTATACACAACTGCATATACAGGTATATAAGCAGCCCATTTGTGTCACTAAAACATTTTAGAATGTATTTCTGAATAATACATTTGTTTTTCAGACTGCTGTCTCTTGTTTTTGAACTCTCCAAAATAAAGCTGGGGGGGCAGGCTCTGTGTCAGATCAGGGACCCCCCCCAAATGATCTGCCTTTGCTTTACTCTGAAAATCAGAGTCATTTGTGACCCGACTCCAATTTGACCTAGTCTAGAGTATTGACCAAATTCTGACCTGCCAGTAACCGGGTTCTGACCCAGTCCTGATAATGTAAGGGAGTTTGGAGCTTTATTTTTGGTTAAAATGAGAAACTGGCAGGAAAAGACATAAAATAATTTTAAAGATGAAACGATGTAAAGCAACGGCATATAATGAGTGAGCAGAGCCAACCTAATTCAGTTATTTGACCCGGTCTGATCTATCTCCGACCCGGTTCTGATTCCATCTTGAAAGATGTACCCATTTTGGCCAACCAGAGTAAATCAGAATAAATCAGAACCTTTTGGAAGCCAATCAGAGTCAGAATCAGAAAGGGATCACCACTGACCTCCCATCCCCAATCTGAACAAAAATGCATTGTGTTCAGTATCAAAAGCCCTAGAATCAAGGTGTGTTCTAGTTCTAAATTAGAACTCAAACCCTGGGTTCCAAAGTGGATCTAATTAGAGCGATGCAGATTTTTGTTTTAATTCTGTTTCTGCTGGAATTTTGGAAATGCCACCAAATTCCATGGAAATCTGCCAGAAACTGAACTCGGAAATTCTGAAAGTGGAATGTTAGCCACAGAATTGTATTCCATGTTATGTATACCATAGATTCATTTTCCACAAACCACAGAATAATATTCCGCAGATAAGGTAATCTGCCATTTGTGAAGAAACGTTTTTTGAAATTCCATAGAACCAAAAAAGAAAAATTCTCAAAAGCATTTTGAAAGCAGAATTGTCGCCCTCACAAATTCCACCTGCAAAATTCTATATTCTGCACAGTTCCAGTTCTAATACTTTAACAACTGATTCTAACAACCCTTGAGGCCAGCATCGGGGACATCCCCATCACGGCTACTCTGGAACCGAAGACAAGCCAACCAGAGGGAGCAGGAGGTGGCAGCTGATAACGGGAGGTGTCCAGCAGGCAGAATTGGACAGTTGGGAGCCTGAAGGAGGAAGCACTGGGAACCCATGGAGCATACAGAGGAATATAAAGAAAAACTGGAACACTCTAAAGTAAAACAACCGTGTTAAGCATAATCGTGTCTTCCTTTTGATTTAGTAGATCCTGCTCTTTAAGCAGGATTGTAAGATGCTCCAGACATCATAAACTATCTGCAAAGGCAAACAGCTAATACATCCTTGGTAGATTGTTCATGAGGCCTAGTGTGCATTATGTGGGAGACAACATACAACAAGATGTGCGTCTCTTGGGAGATTTAGCCATACCGTTCTCTGGTGTGTGTGTATAAATGCACAAGGACGAAGACCAGGTGCACCTCAGCATACACCAAGGAATCGCAATGAACACAGCGCCCTATTGTGTTTTTGCATTTCTAAAATGGCCTGGTATTAAAACTTTTGGCTTAGATAATGCCGCACTGTATGTCTGAGTATATATAGGCATGGCAGGTGACCAGGTTCATCCAATCAAAGAACAGTATATGATGGCGGCCATCTTGGTCCATTTAAAACAATCCTGTAGAAAGCTAAACCAGTCATGATTCCTTTATGGAGGTTGCATGTATTACCCATGATGCACTGCAGTGAAAGCATAGATGTAATTCTGTGCTTCTCATGTTGCTGCTGCTTACACACTTTTTGTATTCCATTATCTAGGTTTGGACTACCTGATGGGTAGTTGGAGCGAGTATGTTGGGTAGCTGCCTGTTTAAGCTGGGTACGGTTGTTTGGGTAATATTCTACCGTGCCTGACTTACTACAGTTAAAATCGGGCCGGGTATCAGGTCAGGCATGGTGCTGGCAGTGCTATGAGGGGTGCAGCATCAACCTTTTTTTTTTTGCCAGGTAGCGGGTAGCATGAGTCAGACAGTCAGTAAATGTCTGTCTGGTTGGCGACTGGGCAGAGAAATCAGGAAGATGGTTGTTCCTCTGATTTGGTGCTATTTGCCAAGCTTTCTCGTGGGTTACTCGCATTGTCCATGCTCAACTTCCACATCACTGTAGGTCAATTGGGTCAGGTTGTAGTGGACCACAGGTCAGTGGCAGAGACAACAGAGAAGAGGACTGCTGGAATCCTTGGATCAGCCATTAAGTCGACTGCAGAGCGGATTGCGAGGATGGATAGAGCCTTTGCTGGGAGTGCTCGGGGGGGGCATCTGGGACTGGATCTCCTTAGTGGCATCCTCTCTCAGCGGTTTGTGTGTTTGGTCAGTCTGGAGGATGGATGCCAAGGACAGGCATTTACAATGTGTATCACATGCCACTGGCACCATGGACCTGGAGGGGAAAGTTGGGAACTGGAGGCATCACAGGTGGTATTGAATGCACCGGGCTGTGGAGGCAGGCCAGCTCAAGCACTGGGTGAGAAGCAGCAGACAATAACCAGGTATGGTGGAAAGTGGACTTCCTTCTTTTATTCCAAATAGCTATGTCTGTTAACTTTTTTTTTAGTGCAGTCTGGAACTCTAGTCATTAGTGACAGTCACTGATTACCAAAAAACAGACAGAGTTGTATTATTCTGTTAATAATTAATACCTGATTTACTTATAAAGTATCTTAAATTGGTTTTAAGTTCCATTATTATGAGATTGATAGCTTTAATTTGATCAATGTCTCCCAGCTGTTGTTATGTTTTTTTGTTATTGTGCTTGTTCAGCTCTCCGAGTCCCTGGAAAGGAGCGTTTTATAAATACAGTATCTATTTATCTATCTATCTATCTATCTATCTATCTATCTATCTATCTATCTATCTATCTATCTATCTATCATTCTATTTTACTTTATTTTATTCTATTCTATTCTATTTAGTGCAAGTTATTTAAGGTTTGCGACAGATTTATTAAAAAAAAAAACACATCACGGGAAGGTTTTCTTTTTTATAGGGATATTTTATTTGGGCATGCTGGAGTGGGCTCCCTGCGTGCCACCTGACTGGGTGCTGTAGCCAATGGGGATTGGGCATCCCGTCGGCACCTATTGGGGTGGAGGCACCCCTCGGCAAAAACAGTTTGGGGGGTGAACCTCATGCCGATAAGGTGGGCCACCCGTTGGAAAATGATGAGTAAGGGCATGCCGACAGGGGATTGGGCATCCTGTCGGCACATAGTGTGGGGGAGTGGGCTACATTTTTTTTTAAATGTTTCATTCACCGAGAAGGCACACTGAAGGGGGGGGGGAGGCGGCGGCTTGCAGCTTTGTAATTGGCTGCTGCAGTCAGGGCGCGTACGAACAGCTGATTGCGCACTGATGGGCCGCTCCCTGATTGCTGCGGTTCAATTACTTTGATCTAGTGGCCTGCTAGGTTAACTGTCATCATTGACAGCATGCTGCTCTATTGGTGCAGCAGAGACCAGCCCAAAAATGGACTGCTGCTGTTGACCACAACACTGCCGCGCCTCCATAACCCCCTTGTGAAGAAAGCTGACGCAATGTGTTTCTTGCACATGCATGCAAGCAAACACAAAAAAAGGGTGTTTCAAAGAGACTGGTGGGGGTCAGAGGGGATTTGGCGACGGGTGGCAGATCTTACTGTGGATACAGGGGGGACCTGCACAATCAAGCAGACAAGATATACCATTAGCCTTTATCTGCTGGCATCTTCGTATGTTCGTATGCACGGTAGGAACATACTGTGCATTATTTTACACTGTTTCTTTACATTTGTTGGTTAATAACATTGTGCTATATTTAATACACTTTGAAAGTGACAGGTAAAGTAAAATGGGTTATGTTGTTGAATGTTTGTACACATGGTGCAGGCGCGCTACCACATAACTTTTGAGGGTGGGGTGATGCTGGAGGTGCCAATGGTTATTGCTTTGCATAGGGCCATGGCAGTGCAAATCCAGGCATGCTCAAACATAACAGTGCAAAACTGTGGTTGCAAAACAATTACATTTTATTCAGACATGACGAAAAGTAGTTAAACATTGGCTGCAAGGTTTACCTAATGTCGTCATGTCTGAATAAAAGGGAATTGTTTTGCAACCATAATTTGTGCTGTTGCATTTGTGCATGCCTTGGTCTCAGCTATTATGCAGTAGCACCTGTAGATAATGTGAGCGCTTGGTTTGGAGACAAAGTGCAGCGTAGATCCGGCCCTGGTAACTGATCGATTTTAGTTTAATTCTTGCCATGTTGGGTAAGTTTCTACTGTGGGGATGGGGTTGTCTGATACTCTGTCAGTTGTACTGGGCATAATTATCTTATTTAGTTCAGCTTGTTTTTTTGCACTGTGCATGTGTGTGTTTGGGTATGCCTAATGTGTTATTGGTGGGGTAATAATCTGTTTAGTTCAGTTAGTACCTGGTGTGTTGGGGCTGTTACATGGTCTACAGTATGTGTTGAAGTTTGACAGTTGCTGCATTTGGGTCGGGGTGGGGTTACATGTGTGCACAGAGGAAAAAAGGTTAAATTAGAGCAGACCAAGTTTTTAACTTCATGGTATTTTCCAACCCCATATCTAGGAATTGATCAGTGGAAGTGATGACACAGAAAATGCATTTTAAAAAAACGTGTGTAATATTTTTAAAGGTCTAGGGACAGCCCTTCTGTTGTGCATTGAGGGGGCTTCCAGTTAGCTCAGAATGCATGCAGTTCCGGAATCAGAAGGACTGGATTCTGATCGCCATTGTCAGTCAGTTTGCCTGGCACTGCTATGTGGTTTGAACAATGTTGTGGGCAGTGTTGGAATTACACTGTATGAGCTTTGGAAGCTACTGTAGGGGGGCCCATAAGGGTCCTATCTTTAAACTGGGCTCCATTTCCCATCATAGGTCAATGGCAGTGATGAGCAAGTTACTGGGGCTCATTTCAGAGCTGGGGGGGCCGAGCTCTGGCAAGCCCCTCTGTAATTCCAACGCTGGTTGTAGGTTTGACTTATCAGGGACATAACCAACAAGCATTTGTCAATGCTGAACGTCCGTCGTGTGTAGAGATAAGGAAGTGTGTGAGAGTGTAGAAGTGCAGGAAGTGTTTTATTGATAATGAGCAACAGAAAGTTGTACGACAGCTGTACTGTTCATGAAGTGGTGTGATAAAAATGCTGTATTAAAAATTTGGAGTGAAAATATTGAAAATGACCAAAGTTACACAAGTGCGTAGAAAATTGTGAATGACCGGGTGTAACTTGGCCATTTTCTGGAGTTGTGTCACCACATTTTCAACATGGCCATTTTGGTACCCCACCTCATGAAGAGTGCCACCGTCATTTTGTCCACTCATGCCGAAAGGTGATTTCGCAGAGCGACCGCACTATTCTGCGCCACAGGTGTGAAAACACATTTCAGGCAGGGTGCAAAAACATTACAGCTGCACTGTTCATAAGGAAGTGTGAAAAAAATGGCAATGTTGAAAATCTGGAGTGAAAATATTAAAAATTGGCAACGATACAAGCGTGCAGAGAAACTGTACAACGCACATTCATAACACAGGCATTTTGTGGAATTTTTTCACCAAATTTTAAACATGGCCTTTTTAGGACCTCCCCTCATGAAAAGTGGCACTGTGATATTGTTAATCCATCCCGAAAGTTGATTTCACACACCGACTGAGCCATTCTGGCCACGGGTGCGAAAACACATTTTGGGCAGGATGTGAAAAATGACAGCTATACTGTTCATATGGAGATGTGAAAAATGGCAATGTTGAAAATCTGGAGTGAAAATATCAAACATTAGCGAAGTAATGAGCGTGCATAGACACTGCGCCACGCACACTGGTAACACAGGGATTTTTTGGAATTTTTCCACCAAATTTGCAACATGGGCTTTTGGGACCCCACCTTATGAACAGTGGCACTGTTGTTTTGGTAATCAGTCCTGAAAGGTGATTCTGCGCAGTGACCACAAAATCACCTTTCAGGACCGAGAAACAAAATGACACTGACATGTTCATGAGGTGGGGGTCCCAAGAACTCCAGCTTGAACATTTGGGGCCAAAAGTCCCAAAAATGGCTGAGATATCAACCTAAGTTGAAACCCCCCATTGATTCCCATTATCCAGTGCTTACCTGATTCCTCAGTTCCTAGTTCGGCTTTGAAGAGTGTAGACATATCCCGGTCCAGTGAAGATCGCAGCTCCTGACCTCCAAAGGGTAAGTATTGGGGAGGGTGCGGGGAGGTGGTGCACAGAGGGAGGGTTGGGGTGGGGAAGGAGGGACTGGGGAGACAGCGCTGGATGGTTTTCTTTTTTACAGGTAAAATGAAATAAAAAAAAAAAAGATTTCCGGTGGACGTTTTTTGTACTTTACAGGGATTTATCTTTTAAACATGTAGGCACACTGAGGTGGGCTCCCAGTGTGCCAAAACTGTGTGTGTGTGTGTGTGTGTGTGTGTGTGCGGCGGGGGCATGCCATTGCCGACACGAGGACTGAGCATCCCGTTGTCGGCTAACACTACAGACTGGGGGGGGGATGCATCCGACATCGGAAGTGGGTATCCCGATGTCAGAAAGGGGAAACTGTTTAATCAGAAAAGAAACAGTAAGGGGCTGCAGGGACAGGGGAAAGTGTTTAACCAGGAAAGACACACTGAGCTACAGCTGAAGGGCTTGCATTTCAAAGGACAGAGGCGTGTGCAGTGTCGGCTCTGTCCTTTGAAATGTTTGCCGAGACCAGCCCCCTCAGCAAAACAGTGTCATCAGGACACTGCCTGTGGATTTTCCGGCTACAGACCAGGCCCTGCAGCACCGCTGGTGATTGGGCTGGCACCCCTCACACCTCTGGTTAGAACTCTCATATCAACAAGTTTGTTCGTGCTTGCACGCGTGACGAACTTAAAAATGGGGACTGTGTCTAATGAATGGGTTGGGTCTCACCATCAGGGAGTGCCTAACTCCAAGCTCAAGTACATAAAAATAACATTGGTTGATGACTGACCCAGTGGTGAAGAGGACTGAGGTGCTGGCGTCTCACCTCCTCCCACACCAGCGACCCGTGTTAGTGAACGAGCATGCGTCACCAGGGGTCAGCCGCGGGGGGGGAGGGGGAGGAGTTGGATTGAGCTGCTACCAGGCAGCTCTCCTCTCCCAGGGAGGGGAGTGGGTTTCCCTGGCTCTTGGCTGCCACCAGATGGAGGCTTGGTGGCAATGCCAAGCCTATGGAGGAAGCTGGCGCTAGGCCAGGTGGGAGGATAAGGCCATCACTGGAGTCTCAGAGCCATGCATGCCTCCACACGCATGTTCTTTCATGTTCCAGGGTCTCGGGATAAGGGGAGAAAATGGAAAAGGGAGCACCGGGATAGGTAGGGTGATGCCCCTGAGCTGGGGGGTGGAATGAGTGCTCTCGAGGAGAGAACCTGAGCGGAACCTGCCCGGAGCCCTGAAGGGAGAAAACCTATATGGAAAAAAAAAAGAAAAAATAGGCTGAGCTCGCCAAAGAAACAGGAAAGTGACAGTTCTTACAGCAAAATAAATGTATTTGGGTAGCATAAATTGCCCACTCCAGGTAGTGTTTATGGTAGGGTATTTGACTACCTGCCCACGCCTACCTTCATCTCCCACCGAGATTCTTTTCTCTTGAAAACAAAAAGGGTATTTCCTAGTTTTGTGCCATTTATTTTTTTTGGCATTTCTCCCAGCGAAAACTGTTGGCAAGTGATAGTGTAAATAAAGAAAACCACAACAGGTAGCATGAGTCATAATCGTCAATATTTGTTTTTTTATAATTATCACTGTACTTCAACGCTTCTGTTTCCGCAAGCATATTTAACCTTTGCAGGTTAATTAGACCCTCTAGAGAAAGAAAGAATCTGCAGCAAACCAGTTGTGACAACCGGAAGGAACATACTTGTAATGCTGGTTTTGACGTGTGTTCATCTTAAGGCTGTAACAGTCTAAAAAAAATGTTTCTTTAAGGGGTGGGTATTGCAGTACCACATGTTTTCTTACCCCAAGTTCTCTTTTTGTATATCTCTCTTCTAACAACGTTGCGGTGGATGTTATCAGTTACTACCCCTTGCCTTTTGGCCTTAAATAAGTAATAAGTCATTGCAGGGTATGCACTATAGAATTTTAATGCACTCCCTAGGGATGCAGTAAGGCTCAAGGATGGAGGCCGAGTGTCCTTTTGCCTCTTGGAGGTGCATTAAAACTATATGATGCACACCCTGGAGAGGCTTATTACACTTATAAAATGGCTCTAGGTAGTTTAGTTTTTTGGGGGGAAGAAAATGAGATTCAGTATCTGACCACGCATTTATAGTGATTTAATGCATGGTCAGGTGACGTCTTTCAGCCAATTTAATTTCTAGAGTTTTTCTTGCCATTTAATAAATAAGGCTGAGAGACCTGGGTCATTAACTTCCAACTGGGGGCAGTCTGTAACAAAAGTCTAAATTATATGCATGGTGCCTCAACTCAGAAACAGTGGGCCTGGTGTACATTTGGTATAGACTCCTGGAATGCAGTAGCTCCCCACAAGACTGGCCCACTCATGAACCAACACAGTTCAGTAACAGTTACCCCAATGAGCACACAACTTATCACTTTAAATGAAAATTGCTCAGACTAAACTTAAACAACACAGAAACAAGAACTCTATTTAAGGACTACAAGGCCTTAAATGGGAGAAAAGGGGTTGGTTAGCAAATTAGGTAGTATATATATCTATGCAGCTGACTTTTCGGTACCCTTCTAGGCCAAGCATACCTGCACAGAGGCTGTTTTTTTGTGCTGTCCTTGGAGGAGCAGCCAAATAATATTGGCAACCCTGGGCTATGCTTTAAGTGCCCTTCCACGAATCAAGAGTGGTCATGTTGTCCAAAAACACCACGGCACTAACAAAGGCCAAGGTAATGTGCAGCAGTAGGCTTACAGTCCAAATCAAAGTAACATACAAACAAACACTGTTTTGTCTAGCCAAAGTATATTTTAGGGCATTGTACCCGACTGAAAACAGTACAGAGCTAGAAAATAATAAAAAATGATTACCTTATGACTGCTTCACTAAATATTCTTTCCTAAACTACAGATTGAAAACAGTAGCAAGCTGATTTCAGGGTTTGGGTCAGGAACATCGTGGGGACAAAACATTGTGCAAAAAAACATCATAGGCATATCATCACTGACTGCAATGTTGGCTAACCATTACAACACTGGCCACCAACTGTGTAGGCAATTGGTATACAACCCTGGTGACAGGAGGGTCCTCCATCCCACTGGTCAACCATCGGCCCCAGTAACCATAATGGTAGCCCTGCCTGGTGTGATGTCCGGTTTCTCTTCCCCCCACCGTTGCTGATTGCCAACATCGATGTACAATGAAATGCAAACTATCCCTGGTGTCTAGTGAACCCCACCCTGGAGCAGATCCCCACCACCCTGCACCCCCCCACAAGGAGCGGATGACCAGCACAGCCCTCCACTCACCACCACGGCTGGCCGCCCAACTAAGCAGAATGATAGAGCATGCACACGTCTACATGCACATTCATTCTGCTTAGTCGGGTGGCCAGCCGTGGCAGTGAGTGGCACATGTCTACATGCACATTCATTCTGCTTAGTCGGGTGGCCAGCCATGGCAGTAAGTGGCACACGTCTACATGCACATTCATTCTGCTTAGTCAGGTGGCCAGCCGTGGCAATTAGTGGAGGGCTGTGCTGGTCATCCGCTCCTCGTGGGAGGGGGTGCCGGGTGGTGACGATCTGCCTCCAGGGGCTGAGGGGTCCACTAGATGCCAGGGATAGTTTGCATTTCATTGTACATTGATGTCGGCAATTGGCGATGGCAGGATGGGTGGTGGGGAGACCAGACATCACACCAGGGAGGGCTATCATTACGCATTACGGTTACTGGGGCTGATGATTGGCCAGTGTGATGGGGAACCCTCCTGTCACCAGGGTTGTATATCAATTGCCTATGCAGTACTGGCCAGCATTGTAATGGTTAGCTGACATTGCAGTCGGCGATGATATGCCTACGATGTTTTTTTGCACAATGTTTTGTCCCCCGATGTTCCTGACCAGAAAGTCACAGCTAGAGACAATAATAAAAACTGACCACACTATAACTACTTTACTAACAATCCCTGCCAAAACTACAATTTCCTAAATTCTACCTACCTATATTTAAATACAGTAAATGCTTACTAATGCAATAAAAAGAGCAGCAAGAAACCACAAGGTGCAGAGTACTGCGTTCTCAAAGCTTGAGACAGCGTGCCTAGCATGGCAGCCATCTTCTGCAGCTCCAGTCCAATGTACTGTATTTAACATTTTCATCAGGTATCCTGCAAGCTGCTCACTCGTTGGTCGTTACTGGTCTGTCAAAAATGGAGATTAGTAACAACCCACAGCAGTAAGGACACTGTATGGAATGGATGCACACCAAACGCATGTTGTGAGGCAAGAGGCATGATTAAGTGTCTTCCACCCTCCAGAAGTGCACAGATCCCCCACAGTGCACACCCTGAGGGGCTTATTCAGCTTAGAAAATAATCTTTTTTTCTGAAAATAAAATACAGAAGTAGAACACTTTCTCAAATTACTTTAAAAAGTGAATTGAAATGTGATCACATTGCTTTGATATGGTTGCTTTGTTTACATTTTTAGAATGTAAGTACATTGTTACCACAGAGTTCTATGTAAGGGCCAGGCACCACCTGTGTCTAGGAGTATATGATCACACTTCTCATCCAGAGGACCACCCGCTTTACACCATGAAACATTTTCTCTCTCTTTTTACCTTTTTCTTTGTCACCACGGGTCAGCGCAAATGGGGGGGGCAGGGCAACAAAGCCAGATTTCTGGCCTACAAACCATGAGACTTACCCACAAACTGAATGTCAATACTGGGAGCTGGGATCAAGTTGGGTGTTTTTTATTGAGCTGTTACAGCGTAGCACAGCACTGAAGGGCATGGCCCTCACCTTCCTCAGTTCTTCCTCAACAAACATCATCATGAACAATCAGCTTTCTCTCCCGGCTCACCTACACTGCTCTGGTACGCTCACGACAAACAGCAAATTATAGCTTCTGGCAGTAAAACAAGCACCTAGCCATGCACAAGTTACCCTGCATAAAATGCATAAGTGTGCCACAGCAGAGTATGTGAGCCAGGCAGTAAATCGGATAAAAACACCAAGAATAAGAGCTCTATGGCTGTCATGCCCATGTGAGTCAGGTCATGAAAAGAGAACCAGTTCTTCCTCACGGGCATGAGTGCCACCTTAATCAGGTTTTATGATGAGGGGACACTGTAGGTTTCTTGGTGGGTGAATGAAGGCATCTGGCAAGGAGACACAGGAGTCATACTTAGAGGTTAAACTGAAGCAAGGACGTTATTTAGCAGGAAGGATGGCAATGGGCACAGAGGCCGGTTGTCATCAACAAAACAATAATATGCAAGGCAATAAATGACAAAAGAATGAATAACTGAATAAATAACCAGCAAATAAAACTAGAAGGTGCACTGTACTAAGTTAAGTACTGTTATGTTCAGCAGCTGTGATTACCTACAGTACCGTTGCTACTGTACCTGGTCGACCAGTGCTTGCCTATGCTTTATACATATAAACACTTGTTACTTTCAATGCATTCACTCAAGACAGGTGGTTAAGTCTTTTGGCAGTCTACATCAGGACATTGAGAAGAACTGAGCAGAGAACTGAGAACTGAATGGGGCACTTGGACCAAAAAGGGGCACTGGTTGCAAAAATGGGACTAGTATTTTGGTGAGGAGCCTCAATTAGGCCACCAGGGACATAGGAGAGACTTCGTAAACATGGGCTGCCAGAACAAGAGAAACAAAACTGCAACTGGTAGAAGATTCCTTGGCACAAACCCTCCCTTGGGCTGCCGGCACAAGAAGAAGGACACATGGAACTTGTAGAAGATTATTGGCACCCTCCCCCACCCTGAGCTGCCAGGACAAGAAGTGGATGTGAACTTGTAGAAGATTCTTCAACACAAACACTTCCTTGGGCTGCTGGGGCAAGAAGAAGCAGGCATGTGACTAGTGGAAGATTCTTTGGCACAACCCCTCCCTTGGGCTGCTGGTGCAAGAAGAAGCAGGCATGGGACTTGTGGAAGATTCTTTGGCACAAACCCACCCTTGGGTTGCCAAAACAAGAGGAACAGAAGTCACATTTCAGAAGAGGAAAGCAAAATCCCAGGTGCTGGTCCAGGGTGCTGAACTTTGGATAATGATCCTGGATACAGGACTCTGGATGAGGAAACTGGATGCTGTCCCTGAAAGAGAAAACCCCACCCCACTGCACGATGGAGGCCGTCTCTAGTGAGCCAATGCACCTTCTAAATTTCCTATACTTGTCATTTTTTTCCTATTAATAAACTTTATTGAAGTTTCACAAAAGAAACATCAATCAACTCAAACAAAAAAACATACAAATCAGAAGAAGCAACAAACATACGTGTAACACAGATTTAAAAAAAAGTAAAAAAACACAACAACCAAACCCCCAACCTTCCCCCCCACACACACCCCTCTCCTGCCAGACCCCCCACACACACACACCTCGTCGTAGCACAGCTAATCAAACCACGAGAAAATAAAACAAAAACAGGGAAAATAAAGAAATCTAGGCTCCAGGACAACCATGAAGTGAAAATCACAAACAGGTAAAGAAGGCCTCAAGAGGTCCCTGGCAGTCTCTGTACCTCTCCAGTCTGTCTTGACAATACCCAGAGGGAAGTGAAGTGTCCAAACAGTCACTATATAGTGCTATTTCAATGTTACTGTAGCAGTGTACGCTTCCTGTGCACTGTGTTTCATTGTGTATTCTATCAGTGTTTAATCAGTGCACCTGCAGGTTTATGTCAGTGTTCATGCAGTCGTGATACAGTGTGTCCAAATTATGGTAATTAGCACTGCAATCACACTGAGAATGTACTGCAGCTAGCAGTGTTTCTTCTTGGCCCAGCAACACTGCCTGAAGCCATGTTGCATTGCTTTTTCAGTGTGTCCAAATGGTGGTAATTAGCACTGAATCAACACCTCTAATGCACTTCAGTGTGCAGTGAGGTTTAATTGTGAGTAGCACTCCTGACAGCAGTGTTGCAGTGCCGTTTCAGAGTACAGTGTGGTTTAATTGTAAGTAGCACTCCTGACAGCAGTGTTGCAGTGCCGTTTCAGTGTGCAATGTGGTTTAATTGTAAGTAGCACTTCTGACAGCAGTGTTGCAGTGCCGTTTCAGTGTGCAATGTGGTTTAATTGTAAGTAGCACTCCTGACAGCAGTGTTGTGTTGCAGTGCCGTTTCAGTGTGCAGTGTGGTTTAATTGTAAGTAGCACTCCTGACAGTAGTGTTGCAGTGCCGTTTCAGTGTGTTCCTGTTACGGCTGCTTATGAGTACACCATCATCACCTTTCAATAAGGCAAATAGGACATGTGAATTTGCATGAAAAATACATAACCTGGACCAATGCAACTTCATTCTACAATAATAACAGTATGTTGTTGTTAATGTTTTGCATGTTAATTGTGGGCATTGCTGAGGGTGGTTGTAGGTCTGTCAGGTTGGCTGTGCTAATTGTTTAGCTCTATGCTATTCTCAAATTTAAGACACATACAAAACAAGTTTTAAAATGTGCACACAGTACACAATGTTGGCGTAGGGTTACCACTGGTCCAAATCACAGGACAGTCCGTATTTGTGTAGCTGTGTCCTGCAACAAACCATGAGAAATACTACATATCCTTACATTAAAGTAGAAATAACATTTTCTGAATACGTTTTGAAAAACTATACCTTAACTAAAACACCATAGACCATGGCCTGTAGTGTGTTATTGCAGTGCTGTAAGAAGCATAGGACCCCATCCAGTCATTCTGTTTGCCCTTGTTCCCTTCCCTGACTACCACCACCCTACATCCTCGTTCTGTTGTCTCCCCCCCTCTGGCCCAAAAGAAGGCCATGCCAACTGAGTATAACCGCCACAGGCATTTTAGCAAATGAATTTGTTTCAAACAGAGTTCTAGGTACTCCATTGGGTGTGCATGCAGAAGCATTTGTGAGAGGTGCTTTTAAATGCTAATCTGCTGATGGCAGAAAGTGTGGAAGGAGCTACAGAGCTATACCTGTCATTAATATCCAAAACAATGTAAAACAACAAGCTCTGAGGTATATAATTTACTGTCACTAAAAGTAAGCAGTAACCCATGACAGGGTATTGGTTTATTGTGGATTGTAACATGGCAAAAATATCAGGACTGCAGTTAGGAAAGACGATTGGTGTAAGGGGGTCAGCTGGTACAAGAGCAACATGGCATTATGAGACGATAATGCCGTGTTGAGCTCATGAACGCGCCTATAAACCTCCCTGACTGAAGTCCTCACCAGTAGGCACAGCGGCATGTCGACCCATAGGTGGCGCGATAAAAAGAGCAGCAAAGGGATGCCACGGACCCCACACAGATACAGAAACCAGTCTGTCACCTGGTAGTGCAACTGTGGAAAAAACATGCAGCACATCTCTGGTTTCTCAGCCACGACCTCTCTGTAAGTCCATGAATGTTGCAGCTAGAGGGTGAAATGATCACGAACGCCTGAGAGAAAAGGCGATGGGCTCCCCACTGCTGTGAAGTGTGAAAGACTCCAGAGACGAATGGGCAGTAGAGGAAAAAGGTATGCGAGGTGAAAGTACGGTGTGTGGCGCCGAGCTACGGGACTCAGAGTTGTAGTGTAAGCACATTTGAGAAGCACGGCGGTAACAACCCAGATGAATGGGAAACACAAGTGAACAGCTGGTCTGAAAGCGCCACCTAATTGGTGGCAATAATTCTGGGCGCGCTGTACAATGCGATAGAAAAGTGGTGGCAGGTGTCGGGGATAGAAAGCAATGTACACAGTAGATTCTCCCCATAATTCAGCACGGCATGAAGCCGACATAGAAACTAGCACACAGCACTAAAATAGCTGAGTCAAACTCCCTATTTTCTCATTTAACCCTTCATCACTTCTAGCTTTGAGAATATATCCAGAAGCTTTCCTGCTGTCCCACCTTTTTTTCAAAATCTCCACCTCTGGGACCCATGCAAACTTTTTTGATACCAATGAAACTAATATCACGTTTCCCTGAATTCTGGCCTAGAATGTGTTTTACAATCGCATAAGCAATATTAGAGTGAGCAATTGCTCTAATATGCTCCCCCATCCGCGTTCTGAGCTGCCGTGTAGTTCTTCCCACATAGAAATGTTTGCAGCTACAATTTAAAATATATACTACTCCCACGCTACTACAAGTAATAAAGCTGCGAATTTTAATTTCATTTCCTGTGGCTGGATCACTAAATGTTGCACCAGACCTGAGATATTTACGAAAAGAACACTTTCCACATCTAAAACATCCCTTGAGGGGGTAACCAACTGGAGCGCACATTTATTTTAGGTTGCAACATACTAGGAGCAACCCATTCTTTTATAGTTCTAGCTTTCCTAAATACCACCTTTGGTCCCATTTCTGTTATATTTTTTAACTTAGGCTCCAATTTTTATCGGTCCCAATTATTACAAATGATATTACTGACCTCCCTGGATCTAGTGGAGAACGTTGTAACAAATGGGAAAGCTATATGCTGATTTCTTACTTTTGTCTTGGAACCAAAGTATCCACCCGATGCATTTGCTCTATTTCTGTAACAGCCTTTGCTATTACCTGATTACTATACCCTGTTTTAACAAATCTTTGTACCTGTTCCCCACATTTTTTTATATATTCCGACCTCTCTGTACAGCTTTGTGTTCTTCTAATGAGCTGTCCTTTTGGGATGTTTCATTTTATTTGTGCAGGGTGACAGCTATCAAATAAAAGCAGACTATTTCTGTCTGTATCCTTCTGATATAATGTAGTACAGACATAATTTTCCTCATTTTTATAGATTACTAAATCCAAAAACACAATTTGATGTACATCAATGATATATTTAAACCTTAAATTACCATTTGTACTTTCCAGCCATGACATGAACGCACTGAATTGTTCCGTGCTACCTTTTCAAAGAACCAATATATCGTCAGCTAGTGTCTCCATAAACCCAAATATTAAAAAAATGGATTCGAACCTCTACTATAGAGAATTTGTTCCCACCATGCCATATATAAACTTGCATAACTGGGGGCCATTGTGGCCCCCATTGCTGTTCCTCTGATCTGTCTATAATATGTTCCCTGATGTGGGAACATATTGTTTAACACTAAGTTTGCCAATTGTATCAAAAGTGTGTAGGCATGTTTACCTGCTTTAGTTAGTTCTTTTTCCACCTGGAAATGGATTCTTTGTACTGCTTTTAATAATAAATGGTTAAAAACAGTTGAACCATTGGTATCTGTGTGCTTTGGTGGATGCTATTATGTTAAATTGTTATTCTAATTGTGCCTCAGCTCGGGGTGCACCGTAAGCACTTGGATGCAAGAGAAGCCAGGAGAAGGAGACAAGGACCAAGGAGGAGGGAGGGACGAGGCCAGTCAAAGAATATTGTTTAAGTTTTATTTTGAGATGGCCACAAGGCCAGAATGGTGAGAGGCCAGTGGGTGCCAAGCCACAGCCAGGCAGACTGAGGTGGGAGGAAGAGTAGAGTGGAGCATGAAGGGTGTATAGCTGAGGCCGCTTGACTGGAGGCCAGAGTGATGAGTCACCACCGCATAGTGAGCCAAGCCAACAGTCACACGCCCACAGAGTACTAGAGTGGACATAGTGAGCCAAGCCAACAGTCACACGCCCACAGAGTACTAGAGTGGACATAGTGAGCCAAGCCAACAGTCACCACCCACAGAGTACTAGAGCGGACATAGTGAGCCAAGCCAACAGTCACACGCCCACAGAGTACTAGAGTGGACATAGTGAGCCAAGCCAACAGTCACACGCCCACGAGTACTAGAGCGGACATAGTGAGCCAAGCCAACAGTCACACGCCCACAGAGTACTAGAGTGGACATAGTGAGCCAAGCCAACAGTCACATGCCCACAGAGTACTAGAGTGGACATAGTGAGCCAAGCCAACAGTCACCCACCCACAGAGTACTAGAGTGGACATAGTGAGCCAAGCCAACAGTCACACGCCCACAGAGTACTAGAGTGGACATAGTGAGCCAAGCCAACAGTCACACGCCCACAGAGTACTAGAGTGGACATAGTGAGCCAAGCCAACAGTCACACGCCCACAGAGTACTAGAGTGGACATAGTGAGCCAAGCCAACAGTCACACGCCCACAGAGTACTAGAGCGGACATTGTGAGCCAAGCCAACAGTCACACACCCACAGAGTACTAGAGTGGACATAGTGAGCCAAGCCAACAGTCACACGCCCACAGAGTACTAGAGCGGACATAGTGAGTCAAGCCAACAGTCACACCACAGAGTACTAGAGTGGCTCATAGTGAGCCAAGCCAACAGTCACCACCACAGAGTACTAGAGTGGACATAGTGAGCCAAGCCAACAGTCACACACCCACAGAGTACTAGAGTGGACATAGTGAGCCAAGCCAACAGTCACACGCCCACAGAGTACTAGAGCGGACATAGTGAGCCAAGCCAACAGTCACACACCCACAGAGTACTAGAGTGGCCATAGTGAGCCAAGCCAACAGTCACCCGCCCACAGAGTACTACAGTGGACATAGTGAGCCAAGCCAACAGTCACATGCCCACAGAGTACTAGAGTGGCCATAGTGAGCCAAGCCAACAGTCACCCGCCCACAGAGTACTAGAGTGGACATAGTGAGCCAAGCCAACAGTCACCCACCCACAGAGTACTAGAGTGGACATAGTGAGCCAAGCCAACAGTCACACGCCCACAGAGTACTAGAGTGGACATAGTGAGCCAAGCCAACAGTCACACGCCCACAGAGTACTAGAGCGGACATAGTGAGTCAAGCCAACAGTCACACACCCACAGAGTACTAGAGTGGTCAGGTAACAACATTTGCTGTTACAGGCCGCAGACAGTGAGTTAATGTGGTGGTGGCGGCGTGGGCAAACTGAAGAAGGACTACAGCATATAGAACAGCAGCCGCACCGGGAAGCAAGCAGAAGTCATCACAGTGGGGGCTGGGGGGTGCCGCAGGAAAAGGTGATTTTTATTTTATGCCCCGTCTCCCAGCCAGACGTAATTATTGGGCGGGCTAACGCTACTTGCTGATGGTTAGCGGTCGATGGGACCTGGGCGCATGCGGCGCTGCAAGGCGCAGTGTAAAGGCGCAGTGTGTGTGTGTGTCTGTGTGTGTGTGTGTGTCCGCGCGCCCATTCTTCTTTTCACATCATGCTGGTATTTATTCCATTAGAAGCTGCATGTTCACTTTATGTGCACTACACTGCCTGGCTGCAGTCAATGTGTGGGGTACTGGCTACTACAATTCACACCAAAAATATCAGGAGTGCCAGCGCTTTTTCTAAAAATGGCAGGACAAACACTTTTCTGATCAAAAAGAAGAAATTAACTTACTGTATTCCTGAGCAATACATTCTACAAGAAATTTTCACAGCTCCCAGCTTAATTTGGAAACTGGTTGTTAACCTTACTGAAGTCTGAATACTAATTTTTGTCTTCGATTTGTCTTCTTTGCTAGTAATGAAATAGTAATTTTATGATAATTTTTGGCTAATATTCACTAGTAGCAAAGTAGTCTGCCCATGAGCCAAAAAAATTTAAATGAACTATGTAGTTGAAGACTAACGTAGTACCAAATAAGTATTAAGTTAGTGGTTAGGTAGCCTTATATGCCAATTAAGGCAGTACTGTGAAGATTAAATGATTACTTAATGAATACTTCTGAATTATGTAAGTGAATACCAATGAAGACTAGCTGAAAACTTTGCAATAATGGTAAAGTAATAGTGCTATAGTACTCGACTAGTATTTATATAGGACCATATATGCAATTTACGCAGTTATAGGCCGTGTGCTGTATTCCAGCTGTGCTTACCAGCTAGCCCAGGTGCAGCTCACGAGGACAGGGTTTGAGTAAGCACCAGTATGCATATGGTCTGTATACAGTGCCAGTGCATGGGGCAGACTATTACCTGCAGGCATCCTGCACTATTATGAATTCCCTGAAGGACAGAAGGGAGAGAGGGGATATGATTGAGATCTTCAAGTACTTGAAGGGTAGGAACAGAGTAAACACTGGAAGTATTTTCAAATTAAAAGGTGGAAGGGAAACCGGGGGCACAGTCTGAAGCTGGAAGGAGGCAGATTCTGGAGGGAAATGAGGAGGTACTATTTCACCAAAAGGGTGGTGGCAGAGTGGAAAATGCTGATGAAGGAGGTGGTATCACTGAGGACAGTGGGACAGGTTCAGAGGGAGGGTTCAAACCATGGGGGAGCAGGGAGTGGGAATGAAAGATACAAGGGCAAAATCAACAGAGGGTGGGATTCGACTGGCCCGCTGGCACAGCGGTAGGTTTACTGCTCATGGCGCCAGCGACCCAGGTTCAGGAATGGACTTGGGAAGCTGGAGGGCCGGCCGGGGGGAGAAGGATCGAGTGCCCATCGGCCCATCTCCTTCTCCGGGAGGGGAGGATTGCCTGTCCCGCTACTCTACTGCCACCTGGGTGACCACGGGTGGTGGTGCAGCTGGGACAGCCAGTGGGAGAGGAGGACATAGGCCAGGAGCCGGAGTGTCTGCACATCGCAACGTGCTCCACCCCTTGTCCCCCCCTTGTGTGCCTACGTCCTCAGGGGATGGCACCAGAAATATGGAAAAAGGACCTCGCGGATGCCAGCATAGACTGGGATCCAAGCTCCCAGACACCCTAACCTGGCTCTCGGGGACTGTCCAGACTGCCCAACACACATACAAATGGACTGGAGGGGGACATCCCAGGATCCCCCCTCCTCCCCACCCGGGGGCGGGTAGGCCGAGGCAGCATGGGGGCATAGAGGTACCAGGGACGGGCAGAGTGAGCAGAGGATACCCCAGAAGAGAGCAACATCTGTAGAGACAGGGGCCAAAAAAAAAAAAAAAACAGAGGGTGGGATTCAAGGGGGGGGGCAGCTGCAGTCTGAAAGACTGAAGTGCTGCACACTCAAGCAGACTTGATAGACCGATAGGCCTGTATCTGCCAGCAATTTTGTATGTTCATATGCTGTGTGTGCCCTTCAAAGCAGTGGCTATCCCATCATGGCATGAGGATATCCCCATTCCTCCTGATGTGCCATGAGGTCTGGAGAGCAGGGGATGGTATCTAGTTACCCTTCATGGTCCTACGTGTATGTGTAGGTGACAGACTGGTGTTGATTGGGGTATCCAGTTTTATAAATTAAATTTAATTCAGTTGACTTGAAGTTTACACCAAATGAGGGGGTCCTGATTTTTTAGTGGTACATCCACGTAATGTAAGAAAAATAATTACTGAAACTATAGGCTTCCAAAAAAATTCTTCAGAATGCCATTGTAATACCTGTTCTTTACCACTATACTACCACTGCAATTTCCAATATACTACCATTGCGGATTTCATAAATGGTATCAGAGTGGATTTGTTTCAACTGCACTATGATACCGTTGTAACCATTGTTATACCATACAGACAGTGGCAGTTCACTGGTAACACCACCTCTGCTGGTATCACAGTGGTAACAATGTGCACCATTGTGATACCACTGTTTGTTGGTATCACAGTGGCTTTGTTCCAATTCCAGTGTGATCCCGTTGTGTCCACTGTGATATCATTGACACACAGTGGTAGCACAGTGGCAAACACTTGTGCGATGGTAGCACAATGGTGAATACCAGTGTGAACCCACTGCAATTGGTATCACAATGGATTTGTTTCAATTCCATTGCACTACCATTGTGACCACTGTGGTACCAAGTGTCAGTGGTAGCACAGTGGGCGGACTTGCAGTGGTAATACAATGGTCTCATTGCATGCCTTATGCTGGTGGTAGCACAATAGCTTGCGTGGGTCACTGGTATCACACTGACCACACTGTAGGGGAAAACCTGCTGGTGGACTGATCCAAAAAAATCATTAAGGCACATTCAACAAGATCAGACATCTGCACATCTTTAATGTAGTTGTCATCCAACATCTGCTAATCACCAGCTGTACACTGGAAAGCCTACCAAAGTTATCTGTACACCAGTCATGTCCCTATAGTCTACAGTATGCTACACAGAATCCTCCTAGCCTCACAACATAGTGCCGCATGGTGTGGCCTCAGTGCAGGAACCCTCCTTGTTCGCATGGAAAGCTCAAAGGGACCTTTTGGCACACTCCTCCGTACAAAAAATGAAAACAATAAAATAAATGGCCCCAATCCTCCCTGTTCTTAGAAGTAAGTGAAAGGGTCTTTGTGGGAGTGCAGACAGTTTCAGCCCATCCCAGCATTGCCACCATGGGGTTGCTCCAATGACATCTCCCTGCAACAGAATTAACACAGCAGCTCAGCTGAGAAGTGACTTTCTTTAGCATGGAGTCCTTTGTTTTGCGGCAGGTGGGGCAAGAATTGTTAGAGACCATGAACCCATGTTCCCCTGGTACACTGTGACATCCACCAACCCCATGCAAATTGTCACACCAACAGACCCTATAACATCTTCATGTACACTGTCACACCTCACAGTCCCATACTTCCACGCATGCTGTCACACCAACGGACCCCATAACACCATGCCTGCTGTCACAGCTCATGATTCTATACCCCCATGCATGCCATCTCACCCACCAGTCCTATGCATGCTGCCACACCCACTGACCACATGCACGTGCTCTGCTGTAACTAAACAGTATGCGTGAGCAGTGAGATTAGGGTATAATTTTTAAAAGCTATTATTGTAACCTACCCTGCCTCATGGCAAATTACACAGAGCTAGAAGGAAGACTAGGATGGCAATTCCCCTCAGTTATTCCAGGTGCAAGTATATTGAGCACAGTGGCATGCTGTGGATGGCAATGAGAACCAAAAAGGGTTACAAGCCCTTACATGGACTGGTTGAATTGCAGTTCCGGCCTTTTTTAAAAATGTTTTCTTCTGTTGTGCGGTCCTGCAGATGGCACAAGCTGATGTGTGGGTTGTGAATCCTGAATAAAGTCCATGAGACACCTGCGTGCTTGCCTCCCTCCCTCAGGGCCACGGATGGAGCTCTTTGTTTGAAAAGCGACAGTATGTGCTTATAGACACCAGGATAATATTAAATATAATGATTATACTAATTGTGTGCATTCCTTGCCCAACTGTTGTGGTAAAGTCACTTGCACTTCCTGCTGTATTTTCCTCATAGTCAGAGATACAGCAGTAGCCCATCTTTCACTCACAATACTTTCGCTCTCTTGCTGCAGCTGCCCCTCAGCCTCTCCCAATGCAGCTGGCATACTTTAGACAGAGTCTGTTCTCCCTGATACTACCTAATCTCCCCCGCATGCCAGAAACAGTTCTACTCCTCCCTATCCTTCCCCCAGAGGCCAGCCTCTTTCCTGCTGGGCAAATTCTGTGTTGTTGCCCTGGATCCACGTGCCAACCCAGGCTTGACCCATAGCCTGCAAACCCTCTCAGAGGCAGCATTCCAGCATAAACAAGGGGTCCCTAGCAATATGTTACCCTACTCAACCACCTCAGTGCACCTGGAGCAGCAACACCTATCACCTCTTCCAGTGGGTGTCTCAGCCTCCTGGCATCATGCCATCCATGGTGAAAAAGCAGCTTCTGCTGGCATTTATCAATGAGAAATGCCAGAACTTCTGAACCTTGGAAGTTACACTAAACCTGGAGAGAAAGACAAAGGCTTAACATTCTCAATAACTTACTCATGGCTGGCCTCTCATATTTATAGTATATTAGCACTGTGACGGAAAGCCCCTTAAACTGACAGATCAGTTTTAGTTCAAAACATTTTTTCCTTCAGGGTTAGGAAATGCCATGCGGGCACCTGAATACACACGTAGTCTGCTTGTTGCATTACTGTTGGTTCTGGCATTTTGATTCCTGATGTTCCACTGCAAATGCATTAACATGATACATGGGTTGCTTGGGTGGTGGGGGCTCAACAAGAAAAAAAAAAAAAAACAAGCTAAAGACAAAGAACCTCAGTGCAGAAGCACTGAAATAAGGGTTACCCCAAAGGGCATTGACAATAAGCCAAGTTTCAAAGAAACACAACATCACACATACTTCCATAATGTAAAGCATCATGAGATACATGCAAGTCACCATGCAATTTCAGATTTGTTCAATTTACTGCAATTTACATGCATTTTAAATAGCACAACTAACTTCATTTTTATCATACAGTCCTCTAGTAAATTTTTACCTTTATCAAAAACACCTAGTACCATGGTATTTTCAACATTTACATATTTTATATACATATGGTATATACATTAAAGTATTTTATGACATAGTGTCATTGCATACTAAATCCAACAATGAAGAACACAGTCTGTTGTTTTATATCAGCTTGGAGGTCACAACAATAACCTCCCTGTACGAGGACCTGAGAGGGAAAATGAAAACTAAAGAGGCACTATAGCATAGTCAAGAAAGGGAAGGGGGTACCCATAGGTGGCCAACCTCATGGACTAGAAATTGTAAAGAATAGATTAGACTAAGAAACAGAAGAACTGTTTCAACAGATTTAACAAAAGGTCGGTCCTCAAGCGTGGCAGGAGCTCCCTGTCACATATCCCCTAGCTCATGAGGGAAGCAGTTATTGCAGACTGCTTACCACCTTCCTATCCCAGGAAGGGATGGAACTTCACCCATCCATCTTCAGAAGCTACATCTCAGGGTCCCTATTAACGATAAACATCCCATCATAAACATAGTGGATATCATCACTCTTTACCCTGAGGTATTAACACCTTTCTCAATAGAGACAAACAGTACCTTCCCATTGCCCTTTAGGGAAAGCCCATCATATTTCTTAACCAAAACTCTGAATGGCTGTAAAGTCCAGTAGCACAGAAAGACTTTCTCTGGGGTGAGTAATTACCAGCTCCAACCCCACCAGACATGTCAGTTTTAAGCAGGGACCCAGTCCTAGGTTCAACCCCTTTATATAAACCCACTATGTCTCTTGATTCATTCATTTTACTTGCTACTAATACAGACATCTGAGGGTAGACACTCTTTTGGTGTTACCCCCAACACAGGTTCCAACCCATTTTCCACCCACCTCCTCCTTGGTAGGTTTTCCCTCAGAAAAGAATAAAACACATGTACCACCTCAGACCTTAACATGTTATAACATTTTGGCAACAATAGCATATTTAGCCTGCAGTATATCCCGGTCAGTACTGTTACTAGATTTAGCTGCATCAATACAAGAAAAAGTCCCTTCAGCCTCACAGACTTCTTCTTGCTTGCTTGGAGTCTTCAACCCCAGTACAATATCACTAGACACAGTCTTACTTGGGGTCTCACATTCAAGTTCCATAATTGCATCTCCGACCTCCAACAGGTAACATCCTAGGATCAAAGGCAACAAAGGAATATCCTGCTCAGTCAGGAGGTCCTCCTCAAATGGAGCCCACAAAAAATCCTCCTCCGACTCTTTATCCAAACTATCTGACAGGAACCTCTTGAGCACCTGGCACCAGTGTTCCGCCTCTCTGCGTAGTCAGTCTGCCTCCAGCCATTGCCCACTCATCCACAGTATTAGCCTCATCAGATTTTCGACCATCGGGGTGTTGTCTTGCATTTCTGGTCTGCCTCAACTCCATGGTAGCTCCTCGTCCCCTTTGCATCTCTTCATCATCTTCAGGCTATGCCATTCTCTGAGCTCCCAGGTCCAGTCCAGGCAGCAGCTTCTCTCCATCTGTCAGCCATGGTTCTGGTCAGAACTCCACAGACTTTCTTCTCCGGGTTCTCCTCTGGCAACTCTTGGTGCATCAGTCCACCTGAGATATCTGGACGATATCCACCAGAAAATGTCCCTCTTCAGCCAGTCCAGATGCTTCCAGCAATTTATCCCACTTCCCACACCAAGTCTGTGGAGGGGTTGTGGGATAGCAGATGGACCAGACACTGAACTTCAAATTCAACACACAATCTCTGTGTGATGTTTATTCAAAATGCAGAGATAACCTTCAGCAATGGCATATTCCTTCTTCAATACATTAGTTTGTAGCAATAGACTATGCAAGTCTTTCCTCTACACTTAGCCAGCACCTACTGATCTTTGATCTAACTTATCAGTGAAAACCCTTCATCCCTATGGTTGCCTTGTTTGCTTGGATGGTGGGGGCTCAAAAAAACCCAAAACATAAACAAGCTAAAGACGAAGAACCTCAGTACAGAAGCACTGAAACAAGGGTTACCCCAAAGGGCAGTGACAATAAAAAGCCCCTGACACTGTTGTGACAACTTTGAGAAAATGTAATGCTTAGCACAAGTGAGCTTATCATTTTAATATTGTTTCTGTATTTCTCATTCTTCTTTATTACTATGGACATTTGCATGCAGACAGGATCACTGCCCTATCTGTTCTGGCTGCTTGCCTACATCTGACATCACAGTTCTGTTTATGACACCAGTCTGTTGCTGTGGGGATAATTATGATGACATAAAGGGGGGATTATTTATTTTATTTATTTATTTAAAAGTTGGTAACCGGGAAAAGCACCATGACCAGAAGCTTGTTTCCAGGTGCAACCCAGATTATGATGTCATAGGTAGGATAGCAAAAAGAGCAGATACAGTCTAAGGGACCGTAAGCCTCTTTTGTACAGCTGTCCTCGGTAGTAAAGAAAAAATTTAAATAATTATAGAAAATACATGAACTATAAACTGAACTGTCTAAATCTCACATTTTTTTCCACGTTTTTCTAATGGTGTCAGGAGCTCTTTAAGCCACATTTCAAAGAAACACAACATCACACATACTTTCATAATGCAAAGCATCATGTGATATATGCAAATCACCATGAACTTTCAGACTTGTTCAGTTTACAGCAATTTACATGCATTCTAAATAGCACAACTAACTTAATTTTTATCATACAGTCCCCTAGTAACTTCTTACCTTTATCAAAAACACCTAGTGCCATGGTATTTTCAACATTTACAGGTTTTATACACATAAGGTATATACATTAAAGTATTTTATGACATAGTGCCATTGCATACTAAATCCAACAATGAGGAATACAGCCTGTTGTTTTGTATCAGCTCGGAGGTCACAATAATACCCTCCCTGTACGAGGACCTGAGAGGTAAAAGGACAATTAAAGAGGATGCTGTAGCATAGTCAAGAAAGGGAAGAGTGTGGTCATAGGTGGCCAACCTTATGGACTAGAAATTGTAAATAATAGATTAGGCTAAGAAACAGAAGCATTATTGCAACAGATTTAAGAAAAGGTCAGTCCTCAAGAGTGGCAGGAGCTCCCTGTCACAGGTACACAGAGGTTCAATGCAGACTTTTAAGAGGGTACCCAGGACAACAGGCAATTGCAACATAGCATGTCCAGATCTGGCAGTCTATTCTCTGAACAAGTGGGGGTTACTGGACTGATTTAGGGCAGCAGAAAAGGATAGACAGTCTCTTGGAAAGGAATACCACTGCTTTTAGGCAGTCACTATGGGGTACCACAGATTTAAGGCAGTTAGTTCAGGGCAAATTGGGCACCATACAAGTTCTGGTAGTTCGTCTGAGGGCAACACTGGTTTAGGCAGTTCATCAGGCAAAGAGAGCAACACAAGTTTAGGCATTTCTTTAGGCACATGTGGTACCACACAAGTTCAGGCAGTTCATTAGGTAAATAGGGCTTTAGGTCAACAGGGCAATCTCAGTAAGTTTGTGCTGTACCTTTAAATGCAGTTCAATAAGCAGTCTTTCAGACAAGGTACACTGTCACATTAAACACAGTTAACTAGGCAAGCTGCACACATTCAGCAGGCATTCAGCTGTTTGCTCCTCAATATCGGCTCCTGTGGAGCTGATCTTGCCCCAACCCAGTTGTATCTGCTCCTATGGTACTGCAATTAATGTGTCCTGGGGGTACCTTAGGTTGCCCAACCCACTATAGTGGCTCCTATAGAGCTTTACCTATCTTGCCCTATGGGCGGTTCCTTTAATGGGGCCTGGCTGGGACTGATTCCGCTCCTATGGAGCTGGCTTCCGGCTGCCTCTGTAGGTGGTTCTGAGGTGGGGAAAACACCTGCCTAAACAATAAAAACCTGGGTTCAAATTTAATTTATGAAGGGTCTGCCTCACCCTTGCTCCACCATCAGGGAACTCTTTTTCAATGTAACTAAGGGTCTCTGACCAACTGTTTTGCCCTCTGGGAAGTCACATTTACCTGGGGCCTTGCCGGCCCCCTTACAGCCTCGGCTGCTGCCCCATGCCATCCAGCACTTCAAAAATATTTTCTTTTTAAAATATACTGTTTTGGCAGTCAGCACCAGCTCAGTGGTGCTGCCGCTGACTCACTGCCCTGACCCGTGGTAAAGCTGTTAGGAGGTAGATGCTGGCTGGAGTAGCTGGAAGGCTGGCACTGCTGATGGCTGTGGGAGGTTCACGGTAGTGCTGTGGGTGGTCTGGGAGACAGGGCTTGCTACTCTGCCTGATGCTCCTCTGTCTCACTGCTGCGAGATTGCGCTGGCGCCACTCCCTCTCACTTCGACTGACAACTGCTGCAGCCCACCGTAGCCACTGACAAGGGACCAGATACTTTAAATAATAAAATAATAAATGGGGCTGAACAGAGCCCACACTGGCTGGTGACTCTCATTCCACACAACTGACAGATCACCGCTGCTGACTGGGAGGGGAGAAGGGAAGCCATCAAACAAACTGCTCCTGCTGCGGAACTTCCTGAAGGGACTGCCAGCTCTGGAGAAACTGACCAGAATCTGTCTGTGGGAGGGGCAAGAGGAGGAGGATAGCAAGTAAACCCTGGTTTCTTTCTATCCTCCCATTCTTTTTCTCGCCCTCAGCCACACTGTCCAGATCTGACTGCACTTCAGTGCCTGAGAATGCTTACAGAGCTTTCCACAGCCTCTCCACTTGACAGCCACTCACTGCAATCACTTGACAGCCAGTTCCCACCATGCTGGATTTTATAGCATTCCCATGTTCTGGATGCAGTATCCCTGGCAATGTGGGGGGCAACCAGCTGGACACTGAAGTCCATGATGCTGGCTTGTGCCACTCTAGCTAGGGTGGGAAACTGTCAGAGGAAACTGCTGGACAAAAAAAAAGTTTAACTGCAGGCAGCAGTTTACTGTGTGGGTGTGTCCCCATGAATCACAGTTTTTTCTGACTCCCCTGCTTTCCACTCTATTCTGCAATGGTTGCCAGGGCTAGAGTATGTTAGAGATACCAAACTTTACTGGGGACTGGGCTTTACTGGGAAATTGCCACTGGTGCTGGGGACCTGGCTGCTGTTGGAACAGGCTGGCTACTCTGTTAGGGGATGTCCGACCACTGATGGGGTAACAGGCATACAATGCTCCCCCGAGTCCCTGAATAGGTCCTAAGGGGGTCCCTGAGCCACTACTAGGCTCAATCTGTGTTCCCGGGGGGGGGGGGCCCACCTATTTTCTGTAGGGCATCCAACTTTGGGGCACTACACAACAGCAAGTACTAATGTATAAGAAAGACTGATTGTGACAGCCCTATGAGCAGTAGTGGTTATAATCCACAAAACGCTGGCATATGATTTTTGGTGACATTTATTCTTTTATGTGATCTAATAAACTCTGAATTAGATTGTTTCATATTTTACAAGGTCTGTGACTACATGGCACCACAAGTGGTGAAGTCACAAATAGTATCACAAGAGTTAAAGGTCACAAGTAAATTTCTTTCTTTCTTTCTTTCTTTCTTTCTTTCTTTTTTCTTTCTCATTATTATTTATTAATCAAATATCAGGCATATTTTTATTAGGAAAACCAAAAACAGTCCCACACAGGGTCGGTGGTGCTCACGACAATCCAGTTACCAGTAGCGCAGCAAAAGGTGGAGGCGGTGAGTCCCCGACTTTTGTTGTGCTACTGATATTTTTATTAGGCCAGTGCCAAATTTAACTGATGCCACTGCATGGGTTTGTTTGGTAGAAGAGTTCAGTAACTGTATTACTTATGAGTTACAGAACCAAATGTCACTTGAGCCAAAACCTACATTGAAGCTTCTCCTGCATGGCTTCTGCTCCACTGACGTCTCCGGGTTCCGGAATGCATAAGTAATTAAAAACTAAATATCAGGTGGGAAAACAGCAGTTTATTAACAAGGGACTCTAAATGAGGAACAAACAGGACCATTTCAAAACAAACAAGCACACCAAAAAGTACACGAGGGAGCTCAGACTACACATGCCTAACTTTCCAATTATATTAAAAAAAAAGTGAAAAAAAAGGTTTATTTTCCCCTTTAAAACACTTCCTGTCCAGGCAACAGTGGGCAAATAAGCACTTAGTTGGTTTGTGCCTTTCTATGTTTCAAGCCAAAAAGGGCAAAACAAAAGTGGCAGAGTCATTTTAAGGAACTGTTTTACATTCAAACATGAAACACAGAAATACAGAACTATTTTCAGGAAGATTATGAAATACTTCCCTTTGCTCGATGAAGGCCTATTTTGATGGTGACAACATTTAAGTGTTTTGATTGAAGATCCTAGTTCCAGAAATCTGCTGCCTGGCTTGAATTTTGTTTTAATGTACAGTATTATTTTCACTGTTATTATTAGTAATTTTTTTACTATTTCCCCCCTTCTCTGATGCTGCTTACCTCTGCCAGGCTATGCCTGGTCCAAATGGCTCAAAGAAACATAGAATTTGTCAACAGAAAAAGGCTCACTAGCCTATCGTGTCTGCCCCTTCCTGCCTAACTAAGGCTGAATGAAAGAGCCCCAGTGGCTCCTTATTCTCCCATTGGCCCCCAGTTCCTTTCTGGTGTGGTCTTTACCAAGCCCTTGTCTCTCTCCCACCTGCATTAGAATCTCCTCACTGATTTGGCACAGACCACCTCCTCCTGCAGCCTATTCCACCCTTCACCACCTTCTCTGTGAAAAAAGTACTACCTGGTATCTCTCTTAAACTTGTCCCCTCACCCGCTTCATGGAGTTGCCCCATGGTGTTTGTGTTCCCACTCAGTCTGAACGATGCCCCACTATCCACGTTTTTTACCCCTTCTCTGTTGCTTACCTGCACACCAACATGCTCCTGTCTCTGTCTCCTACCTGCACCCCAACATCCTCCCATCTCTGTCGCTCATTTGGTCCTCAGATGGTCCACAGAAGCTTGTCCTCACTTGAGGGCCTTTCATCCATGACAGGCTTGTGGCTACCTTTACAGCAGACATCAATGCTGCTCTGCGGTCGGTGGGCAGGATGTGCTCAAATATTGGATGGCCTATGCCCGCTCCCTCCCAGGGAGCTGAGCACCACTCCTCTGTGACATGCTTGAACCCCTGGCCAGTGTGACATTCTGAGGTTGTCACATGAACCCTAGTCTTCCATAGTGGCACAGGACTAGCCTGAATTATTTTTCTGGGATCAACCGCACCAGCTGGAATTCAAGAGTACATAAATCTCTCTAGTATTACTGTATTTCCTTGTTTAGAAGCTGTGGCTTTTATTTGAATTTTGCAGTTGGAGCCGTGGCTTCTATTCAGTGGTAGCTTGTATATGAGGGTGGCCTTTATTGAAAATGCCACCTTTAGCTGTCACCTGTCTGGTCAATAAATAAAAGAAATGTAACACAAACAAGATTTTTAATCCTTTACCAGACACCATGATCTTGTTGCTCACTAGACAGGCTGATTCCACTGCCCGTCCACTGCTGTTCACCCTGATCTTGTTCCCCTCGATACTGACTGCTTCCATCCCCATGTACATTGTTGCTGCTTCCCCACCCAATACTGGTTACCCTATCCCCTTCCTCTCACCTTTTAATTTTGTCTGCCTCTGTTTTTGCTGCTCCCTTTATTTCCTGGTACCTTATGCTTGTTCCTGGGTTGTTGTAAAAGAGGCACTGAGGGGAAGGTTCTTCAGCCATCTGTCTTCAGTCCCAGATGGGAACCTGCTACAGAGCTAAAGTGTCCATAACAGGCAGCCCAGCGGCACTGAAGGCTGAGGCACTGGATGCCTTACCACATGCAATGCGGGGAACCTGTGTTCGGGAGCAAGCATGGGCTGCCGGGGGTCGGCAGCAGTGGAGAAGGATTGAGCGTCCAACAGATTGCTCTCCTTCTCCTGGGAGGGGGGTTTCCAGATGTCAGCACCTGTCTGCTCCCCAGTGGAGGTTGTGGGACATGGCTGCTGCACTGTAGACAGAGGGAGGAGTCAGGAAAGACACTTGGAGGGAGTGCGTGCAGACGCATGTGTGCTCCTCTCCACAGGCGTCATTGCACGCCTCGACTCCTGGGGTGAAACTCCAGAAAAACTAAGTTGCCACAGCAAGATGATGGGAGGCAGTGCCTCTCAGGCCCCATTCTCGGCCAGCCATGGCGCTGGCCCCTTGAATCCAGTCTCCGGTGGGGGTTGGGGGGGCCCCGCTGGGGGGGGTAAGCCCTGGGGCCGGGTCAGTGCCAGATGGTGGACGTCAGGGGACGGGGCTGGTGGCTCCCTCCAGAAGGAAGCCGGCAACAATAAAGAGATAGCAAAAAAAAAAAAGAATAAATAAAGTGTCCACAACTGCGGCTTCAAAATGGGGGTGACTTTTATTAAGTACCACAAAATCAACTTGAGGATGGCTTCAAAACAAAGAAACACAGTACTTTTTTCGAATTGTTTATCCCCTTTCTCTCCAGTGCAGTCCCCTTCTGATGGCTACCATCGCCCATACCCAGCTGTCACCTATGCTTACCCCCTTTCAACCCCCTGGCTTACCCCAAAGTGGGGATTACCTGCTGGCAATACCAGTCAAGGAGTTGGCCCTTCTAGGAGGACCTAAACAGTAGGATGGCTGGTCGGTCGGACCAAGGCCCGAGTAGGCCTCATCTTTCTGCTGCACTGCTAGAGTCTTTCTGATTTCCTGTTTCCAGCCCCTAAGGACACTGGCACTCCAGAGGATTCAAGTGCACACACATGCAAAGCAAGGTGGTGAAAATCCCTTCTGGTGTCCTCCCCTCCCATTGGCATCTGTGGTCACCAAGGTGGCAGTACTGTGGTAGAGACAGTGACCCTCCTTAGGGATGCTCAGTCCTCCTCCGTAGGTCACTCCTCGTGACCCAGACTTGTTTCCCTACTCGGGTCGCCAGCGTTGTGAGTGGTAGCACTACAGCCGCACTGATAGGCCAGCCATTCACTCGAACTTTACTTATCTGTTACACTAAATTTAGCCAGGATAGCATGACTGAGCTACAACATCTCATGTTACAGCTGGGAGAACAGAAGGAAAGGAAGGGAGTTTGGGTTTCATATAGAGCCTTTCATATACACTGCATCCCAAAGTGCAAGAGAAGGGAGAGATTGTTGTTGCTGTTTTCCAACACTCGAGGAGAATCAACAGCACAGGGAAGATTACAGAGAGGTTAAGCACTAAAGGACCAGTGTCAGTGTGTAACACTGCTGTGCTGATGATCTGGGAACAGAGGCGAGCCTGTGAAGCAATGTTGGGATGCCAGATAAGGCCGAGCCAGCTGGCACTCAGCAGCGCATTTTGGTCCGGGAGGGTTGGTGGCAGGTTCCACCACCAAGGCAACCCTGCAGCTGGGCCAGGGAACTTGCTCCTGCTGCAGGGTGAGCTGTGGCTATGTAAGGCCAATGGTGGCATTGCCCCTGCCAGGGGAGGAGGGAGGGAACAATGGAGGAAAAAACACCAGTGGCCATCTTAATGACGACCGGTTCAGCCTGATCAGGGTATATCCTGTGAACAGGATATATCCCTGAGATGTGCTTCTAGTTAGGGACAGAAAAAGTTACATGACAAAATGCAGAAGGAGGCCAAGTGACTTGCTCATGGTCAGACAGTGAGTGAGTGGCAGTGTTTGGATTCAAAGCTGGGTCTCTAGAGTCAGAACTCTGCCTTCTAACCACTACGCCAAATGACTCTCAATGAAATACAGGACAGGTGAGTGTCTTGCTCAAGGTCACATCCCATGATTAAGCACACGCTCATGTGTGAAACCTTGGGTATTTGACTCCCGTCATCCTGCTGTCTGCTGCACTTTAATCAAGTAAACATTTGACATTTAGCAACATTGGTCAGCGTATGACTTTCATTACGTGGTAAGGCTAAAATTAAAAACAAACAGTTAAATCTTCAAACAAGCAACCGATTTAAATGTTATAACTAATAAACTGATGTTGTATAAATCAAATATTTGTATTTAATTTTTATTTAAAGATTTATTTAAACAGGAAAAATTCTACGAGAACAAGTCTTGTTTACAGAATATCCCTTGTCAGATAAATACAAGATACAGTATTAAAACATGATACAATAGTACAAAACAAGCATGAATCATATTTTTCAAGTTTTAAGACAAGTATGCAATGGACTGATTCAAAACACAACGTTTATCATCACTTGTGAGAGGCAGGGCTTTCATAACTAACTTGCACATCTGCCTACATTAACGTATGGTCTTGTCCCCTCACACTTGAAGATAAACTGCATATCTGGAGTCAGGCCCACATCTCCTATTAAAAAAGTAAAAATTGTTTTTAAAATAACACATCCTACCCTCACCCCATCATTCTATAAGTGGAGCACTCCTCTTTCTCAAAATGAAGGGGAAGCAGGGGCGGAATCAATCTGGATCTAATTGGTAGTAAAAGGGGACATGAACCACGTATTCTGTCGCACTCGAGGGAATCTAAATACCAGTCAAATAGTGAGCTCCAAAAATGCTAGTTTATTCACAGACTGTGATAGAAGAAAGAGCTCGCGTAGGAATTAACTGGTACGGCTGGAGCTGCTAACCACTCACCCCAGCACTTCACCTCGAACAGAGTCTTCATCAGGGGACGCCTTCTGATGATGACTCTGAGTCGAAGCACCGGGGCAAGTGGTTAGCAACTCCAGCTGTACCAGTTAATTCTTCTGTGAGCACTTTCTTCTGAATGTCACAGTTTGTGAATAAATTAGCATTTATTTGGAGCTCACTGCTTTAGATTTCCTTGACTGTGATGGAATACGTGGTTCATGTTACAATTGCTTTGGGGTTGGCAGCCCTTTTACCATCAGCACCAACCTAGCACCTCTCTTATCATAGAAACATAGACTTTGACGGCAGATAAGAACCGCTTGGACCACCCAGTCTGCCCATTTCCCTACAGGATAAGCTGCAGATCCCTGTTAGCCAACAGCCTATTTCTTCCTACCCCCCACAAGAATTGCCTTATGTCTATCCCATGCATTCTTGAATTCTCCCACAGTTTTAGACCCCACAACCTCCTCAGGAAGGCTGTTCCATGTGTCCACCACCCTCTCTCTGAAAAAATACTTCCTCACATTACCCCTGAGCCGTCCCTCCATTATCTTCAAATTGTGTCCCCTTGTTCTTGCACATCTATTTTTCTGAGAGATGCTACCGTCTTGGACTTTGTTGATTCCACTGAGGTACTTAAAAGTTTCTATCATATCCCCCCTCTCCCTCCTTTCCTCAAGGGTATACATATTAAGCTCCTTTAGTCTCTCCTCGTATGGCTTCTCTTGCAGACCCTGCACCATTTTAGTTGCCCTCCTCTGGACTACCTCCATCCTGTCTATGTCCTTGCGGAGATGGGGTCTCCAGAACTGGATGCAGTACTCCAGATGGGGTCTCGCCAACTGTCTGTACAGAGGAATAACAACTTCCTGTTTTCTGCTGGTGATGCCTCTCCCTCTCCCTATACATCCCAGTACCCCCTCCTAGCCCTCTCTACTGCCTTCTCACATTGCTTGCTAACCTTAAGGTCATCTGATATGATTACCCCCAGGTCCATTTCCATTTTATTGTTGTTACTAACTCCCCCACTGTGTAATCTTCCCTGGGTTTTGTTTCCCAGGTGCATTACTTTGCACTTCTTTGCATTGAATACAAGCTGCCATACTTCTGGCCATTCCTCCAACCTTGCAAGTCCCTTCTCATCCTTTCCATGCCTCCTTGTGTATCAATCCTGTTGCAGATCTTTGTGTCATCTGCAAAGAGACATACGTTTCCTTCCAGTCCCTCTGCAATGTCACTTATAAAGACATGAAAAAGGACTGGACCCAGTACTGAACCCTGCAGTACCCCACTTGTAACCCCTCTTTCTTCAGAGTGGACTCCATTTACAATTATATTTGCTTATCGCAGTGCCTCAGCTCCTGGATTGTGGTAGTGAAAGAGGGCAGGAATACTAGGTTTGGAGTGGTGTATAGGTCCCCTAACCAACTTGAGAAAAAAGAGATAAAACTCTTCAGAGGGAGGTAAGGTGAGTGGCTGCTTAAAGGAACATTATCTTGACTGGTGATCTCAGGATGCTTGATGTGGATTGGGGTATACCTGGGGCAAGGGTGCCAGAGCCCAGGACCTAGTGGACACCTTGAGGATGGTTTCCTCTCACAACATGTAAGGAGACCAACTGGGGGGGGGGCAGCATGAACCTGGGGCTCTCAAACCAGGAAAACGCAGAAAATGTAACTGTTAAGGACCTCTTGGAGCAAGTGACCATAAAATTGTGTGGTTCATAATCATCCTTGGGAGCAAGCACTAGAAATCCAAGATGATGGTTCTGGACTTCAGAAGGGCTGATTTGGGGAAGATTGGGCGATCCTTGAAAAAGGCCCTGAGGGGTAGGTTAGATAGAGGGGGTAGGTGATAGCGGTGGGGGGTAGGTTAGATAGCGAGGGGTGTAAATGGGAGAATGGAAAAAGAGGAGGTCTTGGAGGTCACCAAGTGCTGTCTGAGGTAGGTCAGGAAGAACAAGTGGCAATAAAGGTGAATATGGTCTTCAAGGGAGGTGAGGAAGCCAGTAAAGGAAAAAGAGGCTGCCTTCACGAGGATCAAGGGGGACCAGTTGAAAATCACTAGGATGAACTATCAGGAAAAACTTAAGGTAGCTATCACAACTGTGAGGAAGGCTAAGGTGAAGACTGAGCTCAGGTAACCAAGGGAGTGGAGGTCAATAACAAGGCCTTTTCCAGGAACAGAAGTGAGAAAAGGAAACAAAACAGGGCAAAGAAAGGTTGACCAAAGGGTCTGCATGAGAGGTAAATGACCAGAGAACGATGACCGTACTTCTTTTCCCTTACGGAAATGAATGGTTTGGTACTAGATTGTGCAGTGACTAAGGCTCAAGGTCTAGGGTACACGTTACGTGGCGAAGAGTATTTCTGCAAGCAGGGTACTCTTAATATTCTTAGTGCTTTGACTGTAAAACCAGAAATGTCCACATACCTCTGCAATGATATCTGAAGATGTGGGAAGCTTTTTATCAGATCTCATACATATAATAGTGTGTCATTTGCATACATTGAAATGTTCTCCCCATCCCAGTTAATTAAAGCCCTTTGATCTGAGGGCTGTTTGTTACAGCTTCCGCTAGGGGCTCCGTGCTAATGACAAACAGCAACAGAGAAAGTAATGGAGTCCGCCAAATACCTAGGGGTTGACTTTGACCAGGAACATTCCTTCAGAACTCCCACTGATCATATTGCACTGACCCTTCACTAAAAAACTGGCCTGCTGTACTGCCTTGGCAATCTTATTACTAAGGAATCATGACTAGTAATTGCTACTGGTACTCTACTCCCCCTTCTGCAATATGGCACATCTGTTTTGAAGTCCCTTAGGTGCTCTCAGCTCAATAAGCCCAAAGCATTATACAGTAAAATTGGGTGCTTTGCTGCCAGTGCTCCACCCAGGGAGTACCATTACAGTGTACTGCACTCTCTGAACTGGCCTTCACTGGAGGGTCAGCTAGAGTTCCTTCTCCTCTGCCTGGCCTATGAACTTGTTAAGAGTCCCTTCCTTCCCCCTAGCCTGTGTGACATTTTAAAAATCAAGTCCCCAAGAAGGGTCCTGCAGTCCTCCAGCAATCTTCTGCTGGAGATCCCAAACCTTAGATCCTGTGTGGGAAAGAGGTTCTTTGCCACTTCAGCATCAACTATCTGGAACGCACTGCCTTCTGCCCTTCAAGACTACCCTTCACGGGGGGGGAGGGTAAAAAAGGGCTTAAAGCTGTACTACTGGAATGGAGCATCTGTGCCAGTAATAGGTGACATCTCCTTGTGTTGTAGTTGACATTGCCCTACTATCTTGGGTCATTTTTGGATCTTCTTGATGCATTATTGATTAATGTTTCCCTTCCCTGCCTTGTGTTAGCTAAGATTGTTTTAACTCTATGTTGAATGTGGAGCTTCATGCTTGGCCAAATGAATAATCTCACACCTAGTGTATCTTGACTATGTCATATCTGACTTCTCCTGACAACGTATCTTTGAATATGTACTGTTCTACCTGATTGTTAATTGTAATTAATTCCAGGTCGTCCCTGAAAAAGGGCAGCTATGTAAAAATAGGCCTACCCAGTTACCAAACTTTAATAAATAAATAAATAACCCCTACCTCATTCACCATGCTATTGGAAATGGTCCAGAGCTAATGCCATTTCCTTTAACCCGAGCCATCTGGTATGAATATAACATGTCCATCCAGTTACTGAAAGTAGTTCCAAAGTTTAGCTTATTAGGGTCTACTGTAGGAAATGACCAACTTAACCAACAGAATGCTTTTCCGGCTTCGATAGTTTTAATTGTGGAACCAGGATGCCTTTGGTACCTACTATGATGTTGAGATACTGTCTAGTGTTATCTTTTAGGTGTCCACTGGCAATAAAACCCATTTGGTCAGCATGGACCATCTTTCCAATAGAGTTTTTAAGTCAGTAGCTAAAATATTTATAAATAGCTTAACAGGGATATGGGACTGTGTGAGATACATTTGTGGCCCCCACGCCCCATCCCCTGCTGTGAGGAGTCTCCTTCCTCCTTAAGCCCCGGGCCTGTGTGGCCTTGTACTTCTCCTTTTCACTGACTCACATTGGTAATGCTTAGCTCCTTTACCTACCTTAATGCACTGGCACTGATAACTCCAGCACCCACACAGGCTGGGTGGTATCATTCTGCTCCTTTCTGGGTTTGCATCCAGCACTTTATTTTGCACTTCTACCTTAGGCAGTGTTATTTGGAACTGCTTACTGGTTAAAGAACACCCCTGCTCTGCTTTCAGTGGCTTTTGACAATGGCAGCCCCTGGGGGTACACCGTTAGGATGGCGACTTAATATTGCCGCCATCATTGCAGCAACAGCAGTTTGGCGCATGACACTGTTGCAACTTGGGCTTTAGAGCGCTCAGAAGTTTGGGGATTTGGGAGGAGGTGGGATGTTTTGGCGTGAGTTACTAGAGTGCTGCTGAGTGATAGCAGGTGTGTGTCTGGTGACTTTCCAGCATCTCAGCCTCCTGTCTTTTGTTCCTGCCTCTACCTCTGTGTAAGCTGTCACTATTAGTACTCCCTGTCACCACTGGTGCAACTCGGAATTGGTTATATTAATTTTGGAGGGTGCAGGGGACTCCATACTACTTTTCTGTGTCTTGTTGTGTGAAGTACTATACAATATGCTAGTGTGTGTGTGTGTGTGTGTGTGTGTATTGTTTTACTACTTTTTTGCATGATTTTCAGCCTAGCGCACTTTGCCGTATTGTCGGGCGCACTGGTTCCCTGTTTCGGCATTTGCCATCGGCAGAATGCTGGCTCTGTAATTACTGTTGCCAACTATTGTTGTCACAGAGATATGGGTGAACCATCCCTGGTCACTGTCCTTTATGCTTGATCACTTCCTAGATTTCTCTCTCCACATGTCTTCCATCTGTAAGGCAGTTAACATCAGGCTCGAACTTGCCTACCATGCTAGCCAAAATCCCTCCACATTTGCCCACACTGCTGTCACCCATAGTTTCCTGTTACCCAAGTCATCCTATGGCCTACTCATTTTTTCTAAAGCTCCGTACTCCACCTTACACAAATGGGACATGGCTTACAACATCTGTCATTTTGCCCCCTTGCCTGTAACCGTCTCTCCCATCACTGCATCCTGTATTCAAAACTAGGTAGGTTATCTCCTCCTGCTCTACATGGCCTCTCCCTGGGTGGCATCATGCCAAGTGCAATACAGAACCAGGTACCTTTATCACTTTCCTCCCTTCTGGTGCCCTATAGTAATACCTAACCCCCTAGATCCTTAGACCTTGACCTCTTGCTCACAACTAGGACCAGAACCAAAATCGGAGCGGCAGCCTTCGCTGTCACTACCCCAAAACCTGCTAACATTAGACATCGCACTGTTGCCTGTGCCTTCTGGAACTAGTGCCACTCACACTTATTATAGTTGGCAGTATGCCCCATCCCTGTTTCCTGATTTCAGTAACTCCAGCCTCGTTTAAGACAGTCTCTGCACTTGTCACTTTGAATATCTGTTAATTGTGCAGTTCTTAGTTTTTTGCCAATTTTCCCTCTCCTATGCTTCCTCAATTGATAGTCACGTACTGCATTTTTTACTCTGATGGTTAACTTACTGTCACGCACATTGCTGTTTGCAAAGATTGTCATGTACCCTAATGTCAAAATTGTTGTCTTGTATTGTGTTGCTTCATTGGTTTATAATTACTGGTTATCGTTTTTCCCCTAAGGGAAACTAGTATAATTTGCCATTATAACAAGTTGGTCATAATGCCGAACACGTGCCAGGTTTCCCTTGTAGTAAAAATAATAAATTTATTTATAAGGCGCCTTATCTATTGCCAAGGCACCTAACAATATAAAAGAACAAATCATACAAACATCAATTCAATTCAGTTAAAATCACATAACAATAAATCAGTAACAAACATTCAATTGGTTAAGAAGGCTTGTTGCCACAGAAAGGTTTTTAAGCCCTGCTTAAACCCCTCCACAGTTGCACACTCCCATAACTGACGGAGTAGAGAATTCCAAAGGGTGGGGGCTGCGTAAGCAAAAGCTCTTGCACCAGATGATTTCAAATTCACCCTAGGAATCTCTAACAACCCCTTGTTGGCCGAGCGGAGTGATCGAGCAGGGCAGTAGGGGACCAGAAGCTCATGCAGATAGGCTGGGCCCTGTCCATGTAGGGCTTTGAAAGGTGATCCTCCACTGTACTGGCAGCCAGTGCAGTTCGCGCAGCACCGGAGTAATATGACAGGATCAAGCAGATTCCTGTCAAAAGTCGGGCTGCCGCATTCTGCACCAGCTGCAAGCGACAGATTTCAACCCCAGAAAACCCTAGATAAAGGCAGTTGCAGTAATCCAAGTGAGGCAAGGACAGAAAAGGCGTGGACCAAGATAGAAAGGTCGTCAGACGGAACCAGATGCCTAATCCTGGTGATATTCCTAAGATGGTAAAAGGATATTTTGGTGATAGCCGACACCTGAGAATGTAAGGTCAGTCCATCATCTAAAATTAGCCCCCAAGTTACGCACCCATTCAGAGATCGGGAATGAGATGCCGCCAAGAAAAATTCCAGAGGACACACCAACATCCGGCCCCCCTATCCGACGACCCGGGTCCACAACCAATACCTCAGTTTTTTCCGAGTTCAACTTCAGCCAGCTGGAATCCATCCACTCCTGGATTTCTTTCAGACAGTTATTAAAGACCATGAGAGCTCCATCCTGCTCGGGTGCAAAAGAAAGGCAGAGCTGGCTATCATCTGCATAGCAGTGAAACCTCAGCCCGTACCTTCTTACAATGTCTCTGAGGCGTAGCATATACACCGCGAACAGCATGGGTGGCAGGACTGAACCCTGAGGCACCCCACATGACAGAGGAATTGGGCCTGAAGAATGAACCCCAGACACAACTCTCTGTGTTCTACCCATGAGAAAAGATGTAAACCATCTGAGGACTGTCCCCGACAGTCCACAGATATGCCTCAGGCGCCCTATCAACACCATGTGGTCCACGGTGTCAAAAGCTGAAGAGAGATCCAGAAGGACCAAGATGGTACAATTCTTCTGATCTCTTGCCATCAGGAGATCATTGAGCACCCAAACCAGCACTGTCTTGGTACTATGTCTCTTATGAAACCGGACTGGAGTGGTTCATAGGTGTCATGGCTGGTCAAATGGTCCTCCAGTTGAGCTGCCACTACTTTCTCAATCACCTTACCAACAAAGGGAAGGTTAGAGATAGGTCTGTAGATTGCATGGCAGTCAGGGTCCAAGGTAGCTTTCTTCAAGAGTGGTGTCACCACCGTTTCTTTCAGGGAGCTGGGAAACTCTCCAGATTCCAGTGAGCACCAGACTATCCACACAAGGACCAGACCGATGACATCAATACAACCCAAAATTAGGGAAGTCGGTCCAGGGTCCAAACTACAGCACACAGGGTGCACACTCTGGATAATCCTCATGACATCCATAAACTCTAGTCGACTGAAGGTACTCCAGGAAAGCTGAGGTATGGTGACCTCGTACTGATCAAAAACAACCCCCATAGAGTGTGCTGGCTGAAGTACCGCCCTGATGTCAGCCACTTTATTTGCAAAGAATCAAGCAAGCTCGTCGTACTCTAATTGCGAAAAAAGCTTTCCGAACATGTAGACAGGCTGGGTTGTACAGTCTGTCCACAGTTCGAGAAAGCTGAGCTGGTCGATTCTGAGCAGCCGCAATCTCCCTGGACAGGAATTCTGCTTTCTTACGGGTGATTGCAGATTGATAGACTTGATAGTGGTTCATCAATCTAAGGTAGTCGGCATCAAGGGTGGACTTTCGCCAGCGGCGCTCGAACCTCTCCTATGCTGTACGGGGCATGCGCCAGACCCCGCTCTTCCCTGCCTTTGTGCAGCTGCCACTCTTCGGCGCTGGACCGTTCACCGCGATTCGGAGTCGGCGGTAAGTTTATTTAAAAAATAAATAAATAAGTGGGCCAAATAAAAAAAAATAATTTTAACTTTTATACTGGTCTGCTTCCCCCCCCAAAATAGTAAAAGTTTATTTCGTGAGCTACAACAAACTGCGCTGAAACCTGACTGGTCCGTGACTTCCTAGTGACATCCTTTTATTTTATATAATTGCAGTGGTGAATAAACGATCCCTAACAATTATGTAAAATAAAGGCTGGGTAGGTATGTAAAACCCAAATTTTACACACCCCATTGATGTGGGATGCCTTTATAAACCCCTCAAGCTTTGCTCTCGGAGTTTATGTGGCGTCCCACACCTCGGGGGTGTGTGTGTGTAAAATTCTCATTATAACCTCCTACCCAGCCATTATTCTATATGTACTTTCCCAGGTCGTGCCTGAAAATAGGCAAATGTTTGTTCACCCGGTAAACAAAAACTAACTAAATACTGTAAATAAATCAATAAGTTGGTCAATAAGTAATACATTTGAAACATTGTTATTTTGTGTTATTATCTGCCTGTACATTGTGGCTGCATAATTCGATGTATTCTTCACTATTTCATTTTACTATTTTTTTATTTTAGCATATTTTTTATTGTATTGCATTTTATTTTACTATTGTTCCTTCATTACTGTTATCTTCATTTTCACATTCTTGTACTATGTACTCTCTACCCACCTTTCTGCCCAGGACACATCTGGAAATGAGCTGATACCAGCTCAGTATGTCTTTCCTGATAAACTTTTGCAGTACGTAAATAAAAAAACACACAAACATTGCTGTGCATTCTTTCCTGGCTTTGGTATGACCGAGATCAGGGCTTGTTGCCATGTATCCAGCGTATCCCTTTCCCATGACCAGAAACTACTACTCCATGAAGCATGTGGTGGATGGAGCCGACTAGCCAGTAATGTGAACAATGCTGAGACTATCTCAGTGTTCCAAAATCCGATGGGATATCTTCAAGGGGGTTATTAGTAACAAAAGGAAGTCAAGGGGTGAGGAGAGCTCTGTAACAGTATTTCTTCTTTGAAACTGGGGGGTGGGAGGTATTTTCCACTGGAAGCTGGAAGGGTTACTTGGAGCTGGGAAAGTTATTTCCTTCTTGAAGCTGGGAGGGTTATTTTCTTCTTGGAGAAGCGGGGGTAATTTCCTCCTTGAGCTTGAAGGGTTATTTCCTGTGTGAAGTTGGTAGAATTATTTCCTACTAGAAGTTAGGATAGTTATTTCCTCTGTGAAGTCAGAAGGATTATATCTTTCTGGGAGCTGGGGGGGTGGGGAGAGTGCAATCTCCTCTTTGAAGCTGGGAGAGCTATTTCCTACCTGAAGCTGGGAGGGGGGTTATTTCTTCCTTGAAGCTGAGAGGGTCATCTCTTTCTTGAAGCAGGGAGGGGTATTTTCTACCTGGAACTAGGAAGACTGTTTCCTACTTGAAGCTGTGAGATTTATTTAGTTCATGAGCTGGGAGGGTTATTTCCTCCACGAAGCCAGAAGTGTTTTTTTCCTACCTGGATCTGGTAGAGTTATTTCTTAATTGAAGTTGAAAAGAATATGAACATACGACCAAACAAAAGATCAGCAGAAGAAGGCTCGTAAGTCTATCAAATCTGCTCGAGAGAGAGCTCGTGCGTGTCCATCAAATCTGCTCGAGAGGGAGCTTGTGCGTGTCTATCAAATCTGCTCAAAAGGGAGCTCATGCGTTAATGCTACGTGGTGCTCCGTCCCCCAGTCAGCCTAACCTTCCCCTTAAATCTGTCCCACCCTCTTTTAAACCCTCTAGCTGTGATGCGATTTATTAATCCCTCTGGCTGCACATTCCATCCTGCCACCACCCTTTCAGTGAAGCAGTGCCTTCTGGTCTCTTTCCTGTACCTCCCCTCTGCTAATTCGTACTTGTGCTGTCTGGTGTTTCTATTCTCACTTTTGCAAAAAAGATGCCCTATGTCAACCTCTTTTGTGCCATTAAGGTATTTGAAGGTCTTGATCATGTCCCCTCTGTCTCCTCCAGAAAGTACATGTTCAGATTCACCAGCCTCTGTTCATATGGGATATACTGCAGCCCCTGAATCATCTTGGTAGCCCTCCTCTGTACTGCCTCCATCTGGCTTATGTCTTTCTTAAGGTAGGGGCTCCAGTACTGCATACAGTACTCCAGATGCAGATGCACCATGGACTTGTACAGGGGCATAATGACCTTTTTCCTTCCTTAGGGAGAACCTCCTCAATATATAACCCAGCATCATATTCATCTTCCTTGTCACCTTTTTTGCAGTATGGTAATAATTTCAGGTTGCTTGTAATTCTTATCCCCAGGTCTTTCTCCTCCGAGACTGCGATCTTCACCAACCCCCTTGAGACTGTACTCAGCCCTGGGGTTCTTATACCCTATGTGCATTGCCTTGCACTTTTTAGTATTGAAACACAATTGCCATATTCCAGACCTCCTTTCCAACCTTGCTAAGTCCTCCCTTATGTAACCCCGAGGTGGCGCTATCCCAAGGGCTACTACTCCTGCCTGCTTGGCTAGTAGCAGGTTAAGGGGCCTGAGTTCTGAAATGGGTGCCTCCACCCGGAGGTCAGGGTTGGTAGTGGTCAAGCTAACCTGGGCACAGCCCTCCGGGACACTGTAACCCCCCTCTTCCCTTACTAGTGGCCAGAACAATACACAATAATCACTTTCACAATACCCCTGATTCACCACACAAGTACCCACACTGTTTGCACTTACCACCAGGACTTTCCTCTGGCTCGACCCTGGGGACCCCCTGTAAAACAAGGTTATACACAGTAAATAACAGCACTACAGTACTCTTGCACAAACTGGAACCACAGTCAGGGTAAATGCAAAAACAGTTAGATCTGATTTATTTAAGGGACTTGAACAAGGAAGGGGCGTAATCAGGTTAGTTTGCTTAAAGGCTGTATCAGTCAAACAGTTATGCATGTACTTCAGGGTCCATAAACAGTCACACACTCTGGGTACCCAGATGGAGAACGTTGGGCTAACCAGGAACGTTGCAGCTGGTTGGGGCCCTGTGATGGAAGAAAACAACATGCACCACACACACTAATTGTAATCCAGAGCCGAAGGGCTCAGTTCATGAAAAGAAAACAACGAGACAATCAGATGACACACTTTTAGATTAGGCTGTTGTTGCAGGGAGCTACCCTGATGATTACTCACGATACCCAAGACTGGACATAGGCTGAACGAAAATTGAGACTGCAGGTGGTTGATCTGGAGTGCCAGGAGAAGCAAGGCCCACACGATTCGCTGAGGCGTCGTTCCTGTTTAAGCATGGAGCAGGGGGATGATCCCCAGGCAGGTCTCTTGTCGGTGGCTTTCTGTGTGCAGCGGGTAGTCTGGCTGGGCCAGTGTGGCAAGGCCCAAGCCAAATGGAGACAAATTCGGATACAGTCCATTTTGGGCTGGATACTGCTTCCAGCAAGCAGAGCACAGTTCACACAGTGGGGAACCAAATCATGACCCACTAACAACTCACAGCACATTTACATGTAAGAAAATTCTACTGTACCAGACAAACCGCTCTCCGGTCACGATAGCAAAGTCTCTGCACAAACCGGGGATTCAAAAGCAGCTGGAGATCCTGACAGGCTGATCGCACTTAACAAAATCTTCAGTCTTCTTCAGATGTGAGCCTGGTAAAAAATCAGTGGCTTACTTTGTTCTTACAAACTTGGATTTAGTCTGAAATAATTCTCTTCTCTCCTTCTTAGGGGCAGCAGGCAGACATGCAGGCCACAACTCAGACCTTTCCACAGTTCTCCCGCGTGAAACTACTCAGACGGCTGCTTGACCGTCTCAAGCTGTTGCTTCTTCAGTTCCCAACTTAGATCTGACTCAACTGCCAGCAAGCCTGGGACTTTCCCCAGAATCCAAAAGGTCCGGTTGGCTGATCTGTCTGTCAGTCACAACAAAGGCTCCCCCTTCAGGTGCAAAAAGGCACCAAAAGCCCAAAACTACAATTCCTACAGATTTTGACTCCAGACAGCTCCTGTAGTCCGGCTCCATTTTAGGTCCCACCAGAACTGATTGGTCCAATTCGCAGTCCCGGGCCAAATGGTGAGGCTAAACAAGACAGTCCTTGCTGCAAAAAAGGCAGGTTAGACAAACTGCATTATCATTATCATTCTAAGTGATTTTCAGCAAATAGTTACATCTTTCAACAGAGCTCCCTCTCAGATTACTTATGACTGCAATCCAGGCAGCTCTTAAAGAGACAGTACACAGAGGCTATACAGACACTCTCTGGCAATCACATTTAAACTGCTAAAACGCAGGACACCAGCCTGGCAGTGAGCATTTAGGCAAGCTCAAGGAAGACTTTTCGGGAACCCCCATTTGTAAGGGGGTTACACTTAGATCTCTTATGCCCTCCTCACCGTACACCCTCCCTCAAAGCATGGAATTGTCTGCGAAAAGATATATCTAGCATTTTATGCCACCCCCATTATCGTTGATAAACACACTGAACAGGACTGGACCCAGCACAGATTCCTGTGGGACCCTGCTAGTAACTTGTCTCATCCTGGAGTGCTACCACCACCACCCGTTGTGTTCTACCTCCTTGCCAATCTGCCACCTACTTGGTTAGTTTCCTCACTGTCCCATATCCACCAGTTTTTTGATCATCCTCTTGTGGGGGACTGAGTCAAAGGCCTTGCTAAAGTCCAGGTACAATATTGTATGTCCACCGCTTGTTTTTTGTCTACTGTTTGAGTGACAAAATTGAAGAAGCTGATCAAATTTGTTTGGCAAGACCTCCCTGCCATGAACTCAAGTTGCCTTTATCCTGGAGCCTGTTTACATCAAGGAACTCAACCAACCTTTCCTTTAGGATGGTCTCCATCAGCTTGCCAACAACTGATGTCAAGCTGAATGGTCTATAGTTCCCTGGTTCAACCCTAGGTCCACTCTTGTGCAGGGGCATTCCGTCAGCTGTCCTTCACTCATGCAGAACCACCCTGTGTCTAGTGAACTGTTGAACAGGCCAGCCAGTGGCACTGCAAAGACTGCTACCAGCTTTCTCAGCACCCTGAGGTGCATACCATCTGGCCCTGGGCACTTGTCCACCCTGAGGGCCTTGAGCTCTTTGAAGATTCTGTCCTCTGTTAATGCTTCCTTCGTCATCCCCACTGACCCATATTTCTATTTTTCCCAACAGTAGGGGCTCAGTCTTCTTAGTGAAGACTGAGCAGAAATATTCATTCAGTACCTCTGCCTTCTCCCCATTTTCCTATACCCACTCAGTCCCCTTCTCAGCTGCACTGTTTCCTCTGTTGTTCTTTTCTGCCGTATGTATTGGAAGCAGGTCTGGTCACCCTTTTTGATTATCTCAGCTGTTCTCGGTTCCATCTCTGCCTTGGCTTGCCTTACCACCCTGCAAGTTGATTTCACCTGCCCCGCATATTCTGCCCTGTCCTCTTCCTTTTGGGTCTTCTTGTATTTCCTGTAGGAAGCCCTCTTCTCCTTCACTGCTCTTCCTGCCTGCTCTGTAAATCATAATGGTTTTCTCTTGGTCTTTTTATCCTTCTGCTTAAGGCAGACTGTGGCGACTGCCTAGACCCCTTCCCTAATTACTGCCCATCTATCCACCACACCCATGTTTCCCCTTAGTTTATTTATTTAACTGTTTTGAAAGATTTACCAGGAAAGACATACTGAGCTGAAATCGTTCATTTCCAGATGTGTGCTGGGAAAGGGGAATGAGAAGAGTGCAGCAGTAAGTTACAACGGTTTGTTATATAAATAAAAATATATGTTAAACAATTAGGTAGCAACAAAATGAACAAGATGAGCTTGGCAGAGCATCTGAAGAGTAAAAAGTAATATAAATGCAAATTGGATACAACTGGCGTATGAACAAGGCACTGCTAGGCATGGTATTAAAATGCAGACAGCACCAATTTGAAAAGTGAATGAAGCACTGTTGTCTCTGTTAGTTCTTTCTGTCTTTCTCCTAGTTTCATCCCCATGCATACAAAATCCACGCTTTTGAAATCAAGAACGTGTTTTTGTGTTCAGCACTTCATGTTCCATGTCCATCTGAAACCTCACAGCCTGGTGGCCACTCATTCCCAGGATCTCAGCCACCCTGATGCTGACATGATGACTATTTGTCAGAGCTAGGTCCAGGATGGCCTAATCCCTTGTCGACTCCATGACCCCCTGTGTCAGAAAGCCATCCTGAAATGCATCTCAGATTGCTTGGTTCCTGCTGCAGCTGTCCTGTGGGATGCACTAATCCACACTGGGAATATTAAAATCTACGGCTATTAACACTTCTCCCCTCTCTGCAGCCTTTCTCATCTCATCCCCTAGATCCCTATCTGTGGTTTTGTCCTGACTTGGTGGTTGGTACATTACCCTAACCCTTATTTTCTTCCCTACCCCTGACTGCAGCTGTACCCATAGTGTCTCCATACCCTCCTCCAATGTCCTCCCTTGTGACATTTTTCCCCTCCCTAACACAGATTGCCACCCCTCCACCCCTTTGTTCTGTCCTTCCTATAGAAGGTGTGTGCCAGAACACACAGATTCCAGTCGTGGTTTGGGGTTGCCCAGGTCTCAGTGACCACCACTAGATCTGCTTGGTCCGCCATCATCATGGCCTGAAGGTCATCCATTTTGTTCCCCAAACTCCTAACATTCAAGGATATCATTCCCTACATCCCACGTTTCCTGCCTTCCCTTCCTGGTCCCCCCTCCTTCCTCTGGTTACCCTACCAGTTTGCCTTTTTTTCTCACTCTTCCCTCCTATTCTTCTGCAACTGTGTTCACCCTTCCCTCACCCCTTCCCCCCTTCCTTGTACTTATTGTCCCCTCTTCCTGTTGTGAACCCTGGGTTCTGCACTCTCATGTAGACCTCCTCCCCTCTCCCCACTCAGTTTAAATTCAGGCTGTCCTTGATGTACTCCTCTAACCTGTTACATAGTACCCTGGTCCCCTCTCCCCACCCCTACTGAGGTGTAGCCTATCAGACGAGTACAAGGATTTCTCATTCTAGACTTTTCCCCAGTCCCCCACACAGCCAAAGTTCTCCTCCTTGCACCAGTCCCCAGTTGGAGGCAGCCCCGGGAGCTTCATGCTGGGCTGCCTTGAGGGTTTTTGCCTATTTATTCCTTCCCCTGGTGGAGTGGACATGCAATCACATTATGGCATGCAGGACATGGTCCTATGCCCGAAGTGCCAGCTTCCACCACTTCAGCCAATCCCTGTGCCTGTATCTGTCCCTGACTCGCCCACTCCCAGCCACTGCCAAGGGTCAGAATATCGCCAGGCTTCAAAACCTTCTCTCCAGTCCATCGGCTGCTCATTCCCCCCCCCCCCCAAGCTGGCTCTCCAACACTCCAAGTTCGCTTCTGAACTCGGGTCACTGGCATCACAAGCCAGTGTGCTGGCGGGCCGACTGGGGTCTCCATTCTTTTTTCCTCTTCTCACCTGGCTGGCCCCCTTCTGACCCTGCGGCTTCTCCAACCCTACCACCCGCCATCTCTGGGACTTACTTTGCAGATCCACCTGTTTCCCCACAGCTTCCCCCTGTGACAGGGCCACTGGGAGTTCCACAGGCCGCCTCTGCATGGCTTACTTGATTGGTGGCCTTGTGCTCGGTAGGCATTGTAGGGTCAGTGAGGAGCCGCAGAGCTCCATCCTGCTGCTGGCTGTGTCTTTCACATGTTCTGCTTTCCCCGACTCATGGACGCTCCATGGAGGTTATGGCCTGATGTTGTACACACATCATTGGATGTGCTGACATCTTCCATCAGCAGCATCCCCCACCCGGAACTGCTGCTCCTGTCTGCACCGCCACCCATGGTAATCTAGGTGGCAGTGTTTGACAGAGCAGGCTGTCCTCCTTCCCTGGAGGAGAGGAACATCCTCTGGGATGCTCAGTCCCCCCCAACCAACCCCCAAGCAATCCAAGTGTGTTCCCGAACTTAGGTTGCCGGCATGTCAGCAGGTGGGGCATTGATGCCTCAGCCCTCCGTGCCACTGGGCCAGCTGGGGTCTCCATTTCTAATGCCCACCTCAAAGAGTTCTTGTGCTGGGTCAATTCAGAACTCTGCATAGGAAAATGTGTACACAAAGTTGGGATTGCAATAACAGATCCGAAACAATCATTGCTCCTTTGCAGGCCCAAAAGCCGACTTAAAGCTGACCTTTCCCTTTAAGTGACATCCGCTGTCAAAAAGGTCAGCAAAAATTGGGAGGAGGTCTTTTCTCCACACACACACACCCCTTCCCAAAGGGACAAGCCTAACATACTGGTTACAAACTGGTACAAACTGGGCCTGACTGTGAGGCACCCATCGACTGGGAGCAGCTGCAGCTATAGCTCCATGCCGGGCCCTTGCCCAGACTTGCCTGTATGACAAAGACGTTGTTGTACCAAAAATCCAGCAGACTATAAGGAAAGACAAAGCTCAGCTAGAGTACCCCTGCCAGGAAAGAGGACCTCCCTGCACAGGAACTAACGTAGGCCTTAGGCGATTCAATGTATATAAGATAAACCTTTCAAAATCCTGTGGAATTTCAACTTGCATTACTCTGTCACAATGCAGACTTCAGAAAGTCTAGGAAATAATGGGATATCATACTTATTCTGCCATAATCTCACAAAGGGAAATTGCTTAGGTCAAGCTAGGGCTTGCTTTTCTGGAGATAATTTGGCCTTTTAAGTATAAAAAAACACAATTTAAGTGGAGCTGCTGCAGGATGAATGGCATATCTGCAAACTAGGTTTAGTGAAAGTCAAAAACCGTGTAATATGTAGGAGTTGAATTACATGTTACGCTGAAGCAGAGTAGCCTAGTGATAGAGCAAAACACGGCGAACCAGGAGAACAGTTTTGAATTCCACCATGGATGCTAGTTCACTGTACGACCCTGAGCAACCCATTATAACAGAACTATGTTTGATCAAACATACATTTTTTTTCTATAGACTTGTATTTTTTTATTCCCATTCTACTGTTGTTACAGTATCACAGGTCTTTTAGGCACAGCTATTAAAATCAAAATTATGACGACTTGCCCAACCACGACTTTAGCTGAATTTGCACTTGCCATTCATTATTTACAATAAAATCATCTCTTTTTTACTTGTCTATTAAGGAAATTCACTTGCCCTGAATAGGGGGCAATAGGATTTGCACACCCCTACTTTTAGGCAACTTGGTAGGTTTTTCTGATTTGCACACTGTGGTGAGCACCATTTTAGAACCGTGTTATGTAGTTTATGTCCCTTTCAACACCGAGTTCTATTGCAGAATATATATAGGGAAGGGTGGGGTGAATAACCCACTGTGGCACTAAGTTGAGGGACTAAGGCAGAAACAATTATGGTCAGACTTTATGGGCCGTTGGTCTCCATCTGCCATCAGATTCTATGTTTCTATGGATGCATTGAGATAACACTTTAAGAGAGTAACAAAGACACAAACTACATTATCAGCACAATTTAATGATCTAAATAGTATCAACTACACAGACCAGGCTCTATGCATCAAAGTGCGCAAAGCACGCGGATATGTGTCATAAATGCAAAAAGCAGTTATGTGTCGCGCGAGGTAGATGTGGCATGCCGCATGCCCTATGAACCAACGGGCATGTAGGAGCTGCAGGCACTAGGGGCAGAATCTCAGGGGATGCATAGCAGCCCGTGCAACCCACAGAGGGTGAGCTATGGATAGGAGGACCCTCCCCTCGACCCCACCATATAAAGGTATGCGGACCACCTCCCGCGGAGTTACAGAAGTGAATAGCATGAAGGTACACAATGCAGAAACAATGGCAGGGAGTAACAGGACCGAGGAGGGCTTCACACTGCAACCCCTGATGCCCAAGGGGTTGCACAGAGAGGCGAGCAGTGCCATGGTCGTGTTGGTGCTTGAGGTGGCGCATGTCCCCATGCACCCAACTTAACTGGGGGCCAGGTGGTGGCAATGATCTCTGACATAAGGACCCACTATGATACACTGCATGAGGCACAATCCCTATCTATGGCCCCGGAGGTCAAGGCATGCCTATGGCTCAATATACAGGCCAGCATGAATGCAGTTGGCTGCTGTTGGCATGGGCACACATGGTGCTGCGCAAGGTGCTGCTGTATACTCACCTATCAGCCATCTCTCAATGCATCTGTTGCTGAGAAGGTCACTGAGACGTGAGCCATCCAGAATGTATGAGTCGTGACAGGATACGGGGTATTTGGTACGTATTGCAAATGACCTGCCAGTTCACACTACAGAATTCCTTTCAGTTCCTGTATCCCTCCTCATGTTCGGACAGTGACACAATCTCTATATGTGTGCAGTCTATCACACCAATAATGTTTGGCATGCCATGCATGGCATAGAATGCCTGTCTTATGGCACAGACAGCAGTCTTGGATGTGGGTAACTCAATGTACACCTGCACATGGCCCAGCAGGGCATCTGTAACCTGTGTCAGGGCCTTGGACACAGAGGACTGGCTGACACCGATGATTTCACCTGACACCCTCTGGAATGACCCAGTGGTCTACCCAGTCAAAAGAGCGTATCCTTTACAGTGCATGCAAAAAGCACACTGTAAAAACAGGGAAATAATGGCAGCTACAGGGGAACAACAGCGAATGGCAATTACTGTGACCACTGTAGCTGTGACCTCATTGGAAGGGACTGAAGGGAGGGAAGAAGGGTGGAAAAAAGTGGTGACTGGCCAAGATGCTCCTGTGGTGGAGAGGGCTAAGGGAGAGAGCAGCTTGGACAGCATACTGCTGGAGACCAGGGTTCTAGTAATGTTAAAAACATAACATTGTGTTTGGAGTCCGTGGTAGCGGTCCTCCATGTGTGTTGGGACCACTACCATGTGCTGATATTGTAGAGGCTGTTGTTGTTGTGCTATTTTAGCGAGCACTGTTGTTGTGTTCGCGATTGTGACCTAGTGCCCCCAGTGGCGTAATATGGCAGTGCACATAGCACCTTGGTCTCCACTGTCATGGTGCAACAATGGGGTGATCTTTCACACACTTGTTGTATTGTGGCCCAGTCCATTCTGATCTATGCAATGTGTGTCCTGCAGTGTCCATGCATCCAACCGTGAGTGATATACAAAGGGACATGGCCTCTGCATCCCCCACTACTCCTGCTCCACATCCCACTGGAGAACATTCATTAGGATTCCTGGACACATCCTGTCACACCCCTATGGATACCTGTCCTCTTGTGTGTCCCCTGCTTGCGGCCCTCATGTGTGCCAGAACACTAATCTGTCCCTTTAAGAGTGCACATGGGGACCCCATGTGCGCATGATGGGACACCGTTCTGGCGTCATGTGCACACACTGACCAGCAGGTGATACAATTGCAATGGCATCTGCAGCAGTTCACCCGTGTCTAAGTGCTCCACAGGTAGGACACTGGGGAAATACCCCAAGAAGCTCTGGCACGTGTCACAGGATTACTACTTGGATGATCCCAATGGGGGGACACCTGCAGCAGTTGACTGTAACTGTCTGGGTAAGTACCATGCATACGGTGTAGGGGTTGGGCCAGTGCTATAACCGTGGTCCCTGTGAAGCTGACAGCTGTGTCCTTATTTCTGAGTCATGCAAGATCGAGTTGGGATGCCGGACAGAATGGTGATCCCCAGGATAGAGCAGCTGGATGGGGCCACCTGTAAAGTGGTTATCCCCCAGGAAAGATGCATTGGTGAAGGCAGAACCCATACTTCCTCACACTGAGGGTGAGTTCAGAGGATATATTTTATAAATCAGATAACAAGGAGATGTGGCACGTGGAGGAGCCCTCAAAAGGTAGGTGTCTGGTCCTGTATCTCACCTGTGCAAGTTAATTTTGCCTATTGCTCCATCACATGCCTCCCACTCATGCCATACCTCAGTCTGTGTTCTTATAGTTGCAGCGCTACAGAGGACCACTGAGACATCTTGTGCCGGTGCCACACCCTGGACAGCAACAACCTCACCTGGGGACAATGGGGACTCCGAGGAGGAGGAGGGGGATGAGTAGGGCGTTGCCTCCATACAGTGTCAGCCTGTTCAGGATGCATGTTGTAACAGCTTCAGCAACATCCCCATGCCTGTTCATGGACTGGATACAGTTGTTAACGTCTGTTGTTTTATCCCCTGTATGTGACCGCCCATTGGCCGGTCCCATGTTGGATCCTGTGTCTTTGGCATGTTTCATGTTTTCAATACATATATTTTTGTCAGATGCCTGTGTTGTTCGTTGTCTCCTGCAAGGCAGTATACCCACTGCTGTGGCTGGGTAGGCTGGGGGCATGTATGTGGGGAGTCATGTGGGCATGGTGGTGTTGGTGTGTGGATGTCCCACCAGGCATGCTTCTGTGCAACATTACATACTGATACATCCCGGGCACACCCTGTATGGGGGGGGAGAGGATGGACCCATGTGTCGGTGTCAGGGCCATCTGTGTTGCACAGGGGTGGCCGTGGGGTATGGTGGTTTATCGTCCCCACTTCTGTCACATCCATGTCATCCCATTCTGCGTTGGGACTGGTGGCCCCTCTGCACACATCCAGTTTCGGCAGCCCTCCAGCTGCCGTAGGTGTCCGTACCTCCACCAATGCGCTTGGTTATTGTACCAGGCTTCATGCATGCGTGTTCATGGTTGCTGCACACACCACTATGTGGACACGCCCCTGCATACACGTTGCTCAGCAGATGTGCAGCTATGTGCAGGCTGCCTATGTGTGCTATTGTGCGTGCTTTGTGCATGTCTCTCAGGTGTGCCATGCACGCCAAATACATGTATGTGCTTACATGCACATGTTGCATGCCAGCATGCAGGGCACGTACCATTGATGCATAGAGCCCACTGGGAGGAAGCTATTGTTGCTTCAAGGTTTCTGGCCCCACACCATGTGCAGAGGGCTGGGAAAAACCATAGAGTACACATAGGATGTGCACTACCAGGACACTCCATGCAATGCACAGTGTTGGTGCATGCCCCCTCCTCCCCCCATCCCTGAACTGTGCATCTGGCTACATCGTCAACTGGGATAAGGGGGGGGGGAGGGGGCACGGGCAGCTATCCATCCAACTCTGAGGAAAACCTCCATGGTGGAGAGGGCTGGTGAAGGGAGCAGTCGCTGCATCTGCCTATGGACAGCAGTAGCAACTATGTGCCCCCCTCCATGCAGTCAAAGAGCAGTATTCTGGACTCAATTGGACCTCTCTTCTCTAACCCCCAGCCCTAGGAGCCTCTCTGGTGGGCTGGGACTATCACCAACACTGGCTGGTGTTCTTTTAATAATATTACATTTGCCATCGGGGACGAGGCAATCCTTGAAGACTGTGTATCCCCGTGGGCCCTGTGCAAGCAGGAATCTACTTGAGGATAGATGGGCATTGACTTGGAAGCTCATAGCCAGGACCCACTTCACCCACCCATGCCTGCCCTTGCCTCTCATCCAAAGGATCCTGCACAAAATGAAACTGTTATCCTTACCAGGACACCTCAAGTTTGCTATGCGGAGTATTCCCTGAAAAAGAAATTTCATATCTTTTCTTACCATGGCAGATTTAGTCACAGCTCTGGATTATCACCTTACCATTACTACTTCCGCTTGTTCAGACCTCGTCATGTGACCACATTTTCTTTCAGACTGGAATGTTTGTAAAGATCCAGCTCCAGGATCAAAAATCGAGATTTCCTTGTTGTAGTCCCATCATATGTTTTTATGGCATTTTGTGACCCATTTCAATGTGCTTGTCCAAGACCATCAGAAATCTAGGGCATTCCTCATTTTTGCATTGACTTGCACTTGCGCATGGAACGTCTTGCATCTTATACGGCATTTTAGAGGTGTGTCTCAGCTGAGCCAATTACAGCTGAAACTGCAATGGGCTTGGCGGTGTAGACCAATGACCAAGCACTCTGGCCATGACACTACTTCAGCTTTGCTGATGTGGCAAATTCTCTAGTTAAAAGAAATGAATCGTTCTAATGAGAGCGCTTCACTTCTTTCCATAGCCATAACTCCTGCCACGTGCATTACAGTTCACACTAATATCTAATGCACATGTAACCCCCACCCAGGTATGCCGTTTCCATCTTGACAGCACTACCTGGTGGGCTGGGTTCGGGGAGAAATATGTCACTTGGCACATTGGCTAGGTTTGGCTACTCTGTAGCAGGGGCACCCAAGTAACTCCAGACACTGGAAGCAATAACTGTAATGTCCAATACCAGAAGTGGAATTCTAAAGTGTGGCTTTAATTCACATCCAACAGAATAACAAAGCATAAATAAGCACGGACTGCACTCCTGGTAATGCAGATTTATGGAGATCAGAACACATCCACTTTACACTTTAGCCCTCAGGCTTTGAAACACACTGGGCACACAGCCGCACTTGTGCTCTGCTCTGGGTTTCCCTGACTTGATTCCCTTGCCAGCCACTTGGACTACCTTCCTTCCATGGCTCAGCTATCACGCCAGCCCTTTGGACACTTTCCATATAGCATGGAAACATTTACTGGTGGCTCCCTAAACCACCTATGAGCACTTCTGGCTCCATCAGGGAATCTTCCTCATCAATCCCACGTCTGGGTACTTTCCTCAGGCACTGGCCAAGTACCTGAGAGAAAGCAACAGGTGTCACAAAGCAAACTCCAGAGAGGTGAATTTGTTACTACTGATGGGGGTCTCCACCTCTCGCCTCATAATTCATACCCGCCATTTCTCTGGACTGTAGCACCTCATCCTTGAAAACACTTTGCTGTGTAGATTCTCTTTAAATGTATTCACATTCAGTCTACTGTCTTTACATCCCATTTGTGCTGAACTTGAACATACTTAATAAGTGGCTGTGTCCATTACTTTAGACCCTCCACAGAGTTAAGCAGTCCAATCCCCACATCTTCCAGACTGCACTTGGCTGTCTTTTCCTGACCCCACAGTAACAGTCACTTTAGTTTCATCTTGTTTCAGGTGAAAACACATTGGTCCTTTAGCAGAGCAAACTCACTCCTTGGTTGCAGGTGCCCCACAGGCGTTTTCTCTTCAAATAAATCTCATCCAGAACTTCTGGTGCCTCTGCACGAACTTAAACTCAGGCAGCTTCTTTTTCCCTAGCCGGACCAGGGGTGTTGCCCCTGGAAGCAGGCGGATTCCTTCCCCCCATCCCCGCAGGAATGGGGTCCTGAACCACTGAAAGTGGTCTCTACCACTTCACTTGGCTCTTCTTGTGTTCCTCTTCAGGTGAGAATACAAACCTCTACAAAAAAATAGCTCTTTGACAGAGCTTAGGACTCTGAGGGCCTGCTTACAAATGAGCACCTCCTTCCTCTACTACAGACAGCAACAAACTCTTACAGAATGACTTCAAATTCCCCAACGTTCTACTCTAACCTCCAAATGCAACATTCCAGTGTAGTTTATGCAGCTGCGACAGTTCTAAAATGATGTCATCCCTCAGTCTCAGCTGAGACTGAGAACAGAGTGAGACAGTGTGAAATCCATTTACTGTAACTGGAGTTTCACAAGCTGCCTTCCCTGCCTATCACTAGATCTAACTGGGATTCTTGTAACCCCGGGTAACAGAGGGTTAAACACGTGGTCGGAGTTATGGCTATAGCTTTCTCCTGCTGCCCGCTGCATTCTCTCTCCCTGATCCTCACTCCTCTGTGTGCACCTCTCTCTTCCCAGTCTTTGCTCCTTTGCCCCACTTCAACATTAGCCGCGATGCAGCATTCCTTGTTAGCGGCTACCCGGTCATCGCTCCTCTCTCCTCCTCTGACCCCCCCTTTCAATACTGTACTAGCCACGGTGCAGCTTTCCTTGTTAGCGGCTCCCACTGCAGTCTGTGTGCCCAGTCCTCACTCCTCTCTAACCCCCTCCACTTCAACAATAGCCACAGTACGGCTTTCTCTCCCGGTCCTCGCACACACCCCCCAGTAGTCCGGGACACTAGGGAGCCCACTCCCAATGTCCCAAAAATCTATATCCCCGAATAGTCTAGGACACTGGGGAGCCTACTCCCAGTGTCCCCACAAATCATTTAAAATGTACCTGTATAAAAGAAGACGGTCCCCCGACATCTTTTTTTCTCCCTGAAAAACGAAAATGGTCCCTCGTCATCTTCCCGTCACCCTCCTCCATCCCGATCCTCCCTCTGCGCACCCGCCTCCCTGCACCCCCGCGTACACCATACTTACCCTCCAAGGTCGACAGCTGCGATCTTCTCTGGACCAAGACACGTCTGCACTCTTCAAAACAGAACCCAAACTGAAGAATCAAGGTAAGCACCGTATAATGGCTGTCAATGGAGTTTTCAACTTATGTTGATATCTCAGCCATTTTTAGTATTTTTTGCCCAAAATTTTTAACATGGGGTTCTTGGGACCCCACCTCAAGAACACTGGCACTGTCATTTCGTTACTCAGTCCTGAATGGTGATTTCGCAGTTGCTGTGCGGAATCACCTTTTGGTACTCATTAATGAAACAACAGTGCCAGTGTTCATGAGGTGGGGTTCCAAAAAGCCCATGTTGAAAATCTGGTGAAAAATTTCCAAAAAATGGCCGTGTTATGAGCATACATTGTGCAGTTTCTACGCAAGTGTGTAACTTTTCCAAATTTTTATATTTTCACTCCATATTTTCAACATACACATTTTATCACACCGCCTCATGAACAGTACAGCTTTCATTTTTCACATCCTGCCTGAAACATGTTTTCGCACCTCTGGCACAGAACTGCACAATCACTGTGCAAAATCATCTCTCAGGACTGATTAAGGAAACAACAGTGGCAGTGTTCATGAAGTGGGGCACCAAAAAGCCCATGTTGAAAATTTGGTCGAAAAATTGCTAAAAATGGCCATGTTATGTAAGTTTGTTGAAATTTTCCTACACATGAGCGTAGCTTTGGTAATTTTCAATACTTTTACTCCAAATTTTTAACATAGCCATTTTTCTACACAACCTCATGAACAGTACAGCTGTCATTTTTCACATCCTGCCTGAAATGTGTTTTTGCACCTGTGGCATGGAATAGCACTGTCGCTGCAGGAAATCACCTTTTGGGATTGAGTAATGAAATTATAGTGCCACTGTTCATGAGATGGGGTCCCAAAAAGCCCACGCTGAAAATTTGGAGCAAAAATGTCAACAAACACCCGGGGAATTAAGGTTTCCAATCATGACGCCCCACCCTGCAGAGACTAACAGGCATCAGGGGTGTACCTTGGGGTCATTGGCCATAATGCTCGTGCCATTCCACCCCCACCCACAGACAATGACAGGCGTTGGGCAATGCCTTGGGGTCTTCAGCCCTAACTCTCTCCCCATTCTCATATATTGCATCCATCTCAACTTATTTCCTTATGAAATGGGATGAGTTTTAGGGCTGAAGACACCAAGGTACATTACGATGCCTGTCAGTGTCTGCAGGGTGGGAGTGAGGGTGGAGTGGCATGAGCATTACAGTTGATGATCCAAAGGCACACCCCGACGCCTGTCAGTCTCTGCAGGGTCGGCAGTATAACACAGTTGGGAGACAGTATAGTGCAGTGGTTTAAGGCTCTGAGCTGCAAATCTGGAGACCTGGGTTTGAATCCCACAGCCCCCACTTGTATACTGTGTGACCCTGAGCAAGTCACTTAACTTCCTTGTGCTCCCAGATTGCACCTGTAAACAAGCTTTCAGCTTAGTGTGTCTCTCCTGGTTAAACAATTGGGTGTGGGTGGGGCATTAGGGTTGGAAATCCTAATGCCTCAGTAAGGAAGTAAATCAGGAAGGGGTGGTGGACATCACCTACCTTAGAAACATAGAAGTTGACGGCAGATAAGGACCGCAAGGCCCATCCAGTCTGCCCATTTCTTTTTCTACCTTATAAATGTGCCATCGGCCTTTGCTATGTCAGTGACCTATCTATTCATAGTCATTTGTATTGCTCCCTTATGCCTATCCCATGCCTGTTTGAAGCCCTGCACTGTATTCATAGCCACTACTTCTTGTAGTAAGCCAGTCCATGCATCTACCACCCTTTCTGTGAAAAAGAATTTCCTCACATTCCCCCTTAATCGGCCTCCCTCTAATCTCATGCTGTGTCCTCTTGTCCTGCTATTTTTCTTATATTTAAACATGTTAGACTCTTTCACCTTGTTTATGCCCTTAAGGTGTTTAAATGTCTCGATCATATCACCTCTCTCCCTCCTTTGCTCAAGGGTATACATATTGAGCTCCGTTAATCTGTCCTCATATGTCTTCTGATGCAGTCCCTGCACCATTTTGGTTGCCCTTCTCTGGACTGCCTCAATTTGGTTAATGTCCTTGTGAAGGTGTGGCCTCCAATACTGCACGCAGTACTCCAGATGGGGCCTAACCAATGTCTTGTACAGAGGATTATTACCTCCCTCTTACGACTTGATACCCCTACTAATACACCCTAACACCCCCTAGCCTTACCTACTGCTTTAGAGGTCTGCTTGATGATTTCAGGTCATCAGTGATGATGATGCCCAAGTCTCTTTCTTCCTTTGTGACTGCTAGCAACTCCTCCCAGCCTATAAGTGGCTTCAGGGTTTCTCTTCCCTATGTGCATGATTTTGCACTTCTTTGCATTAAATCCCAGTTGCCACTCTTCTGACCATTCTGCTAGTTTATCAGATCTCTTCTCATTCTGCCCACCCCATCTGGATCATCTACTCTGTTGCAGATCTTGGTTGTCATCTGCAAACAGACAAGCCTTACCTCTAGTCCATCTGCTGGGTCACTAATGAAGATGTTGAATAGGACTGGCCCCAGGACTGATCCCTGAGGTACCCCATTTGTGACTTGCATCTCTTCTGACTGTATACCATTTACCACCACTCTCTGTTTTCTGCCAGTCAACCAGTTTGCCACCCAGTTGACCAACTTCTGACCCACCCGAGCCTACCTAGCTTATTTATCAATCTTCTATGTGGAACAGTGTCAAAAGCTTTGCTGAAGTCAAGGTAGGCGACATCAACTGCTCCCCTTGGTCCACCACTCTGGTTACCCAGTCAAAAGAAATCTATGAGATTAGTTTGACAGGACCTTCCTTTGTAAACCCATGCTGTCTTGGATCCTGTGCCTTATGGATTCCAGGTGTTGCACTATCCTTTCCTTAAGGGTGCTTCCATAATCTTGCCCACTACTGAGGTAAGACTGACGGTCTGTAGTTCCCCGCCTCCTCCCTGCTACCACTCTTGTGGAGTGGGATCACATGAGCCCTTCTCCAGTCTTCTGGGACCTCTCCTGTGCTCAGAGACTCACTAAACAATTCTGCTAATGGCTCTGCTAGTTCCTCCTTTAGCTCCTTAAGTACCCTGGGATGTATGCCATCAGGTCCCATTGCCTTATCCACCCTGAGCTTAGCAGGCTCTTGTAGGACCCTTTCTTTTGTGAAGGAGTAGTGCTCACCTCCCTCCCCCTGTGTCCATGATGCTGAGCTGTGGGCCCTGCCCTACCTTCTCTTCAGTGAATACTGAGCAAAGTATCTATTTAGGATAGATGCCTTTACAGGGTCCTCCTCCTCACATGCTCCCTTTTCTCCATTAAGCTTAGCAATACCCCTCTGGACTTTCTCCTTTCACTAATGTATCTATAGAAAGTCTTGTCACCTTCTTTTACTGTTTGTGCTAGTGTTTCCTCAGTTTGGGACTTTGCCTGCCTTACTGCCTTACCTGCTTCCCTTAGGGCAGTTTGGTATGCCCCTATCTTCATCCCGCTGTGTTCCTTATATTTTCTGAAGGCCAGCCTTTTGGCTCTGACCTTTCTGCTACTGTATTTGAGAACCAAAGTGGTTTCCTTCTTTTTTGCACTTCCTTTTCTGTCTAACACAATGGGATGTTGCTTCAAGTATTGTATCCTTAATGCTTGCCCACTTTGCCTGTACCTCCTCACCTGTGTTTCTTTTTGCCAGGGCTAGCTTAACTCTGTTGGCCATCTTATCAAAGTCAGCTCCTCTGAAGTCCCATATTTTTGCCTTGGAATGGGATGATTTAGATGTAGTAGCCAAATTGAACCATACCATGTGATGGTCACTGGCCCCCAGGTGACCTTCTACCTGGAGAGCTGTGATCCCTTCTTTGTTAGTCAGTACTAGATCTAGGATAGCCCTGTCTCTTGTGGGTTGCTGTACCAGTTGTTTGAGGCCCTCCCCCTGCAGGGAATCCACAATGAGTCTAGTTCTGGCAGATGTTCCTGCTGGTATTGACCAATCTGTATCTGGCATGTTGAAGTCTCCCATTATCAGAACCTCCCCTTTAGCTGTCATGTTTTGTATATCTTCTAACAGTAATGTGTCTATGTCCTCCCTCTGGTCTGGGGGCCTGTAGACAACCCCAGTTCTTATGGCTGTCCCATTTCCTGTTTCCAGGGTGACCCACAGTTCTTCTGGCTCTTATGTGTATTCTGATTTCTGTAGCTTTGATATTTTTCATTAACATACAGGGCCACTCTCCCCTTGCACCTCGGTCTCTTCTGAACAATACATAGCCAGGTACTGAAGTCTCCCAAGTGTGGTTACTGGTAAACCACGCCTCACTAATTGCTACTATGTCCAGTTTAGCCTCTGACATTATTGCTTGCAGGTCTGGGATCTTATTTCCCAGGCTGTGAGCATTTGTGTACATGATTTTCCATTGGCCAGATTTTGGTGTGTTAGTTGTTGGGTGAGGTTTGGCATTACCCCTGTGCATCGTATGGGGAGACAAACCTTTTTTCTTACGTGGTGATGCAAATGAACGGCAAACACACTGAATTCCAGTTTGACCACTAGCTGAGGGGGGAGGGGTGTTCTTCCCTTGATTTCAGCAAAGCCTTTGACACCATCCAACATGGAAGGCTGATTAACAAGCTGGGTAGTCTGGCCATGGGGCACAAGCTGATAAACTGGTTAGAAACTGGCTTATGGACAGGAGGCAGAGGTGGTGGTAATGGGATCCAGTTGGGGGGTTGACCAGGGGTATCTCAGGGATCAGTCCTGGGACTCAGTCCTGTTCAATGTCTTTATTACAGACATTGTGGAAGGGCTAGAAGGAAAGTTCTACCTGTTTGCAGGTGACACCAACATCTGTAACAGTGAATACTCCAGATAGGGTGGAGAAAATAAGCAGGGACATGGAGAGGCTTGAAAAATAGTCTGAAGAGTGGCAACTGAGGTTCAATGCAAAGAAGCACAAAATAATGTACCTGAGAAGAGGGAACCCTGGGAAGAGCCACAGGATGGGTGGGGGATGACATGCTGGGGTGCATAGACAGAGGTATCACTAGCAGTAGGCAGGAGGTGGAGATGTCATTGTATAACTCCCCACATCAGGCACTTGGGTTAAATCCCAATACTGACACTGCAGTGTAGCACGAGGAGGGTGCTGCACTCCTGAGGTGCCGTCTTTCGGATGAGACGTTAAACCGAGGTCCCATCTGCCTGTTCTGGTGGTAGTTCAGGTGGATGTTAAAGATCCCGTGGCACTTCTCAAAAAGAGGTTTTATTGCAATAACATCAAAATCATAATCATTACAAACAATGTTACATCACATTGAAGAAATTCATATCAAAATATTGACAGATATGGGAAAACTTCAAAACAACAGAAAAGAAACACAAAAAATATAGAAAATAAAAGTTAAAAAAGTACTGTAGTCATACCATCATAATTAAGGGAAAAACAAACAGCAATTAAAGTGATCAAACACAAAAAAGGCTAAAATCCCTCCTCTCCCTTTCACAACAAGAGTGGGAGGTACATTGTTGCAGCGTAAACCACAAACAGTATCAAACAGTGTTAACTCACACCGGAAAATTCTAATGTAATTTAATACACCCATGACCTTTAGGAATATCTATCCTCCTCTAACCCACTTAAATCCTAAAAAAAAACTAAAGCTAATTTAAAATCCAATTATTTTCCCTAATTCATCCTGGAATCATTTATAATTTATAAAGAAAGAAAACCCTTTCCATCATTTAAGAACTTTCTGAGGAGAATGAAAAGCAACGTCTTTAATGTAGACTTTTACCATAGCTTGTTGTATCAAGGTCTGCACTGTTTCCTATGACATGGTACTTTGATTGAATACCCACTGACATCTGGCTTGCCATAGAAAAAATCTTATGCAACACAGAAAAATCATCAAAGTTTCATGATGAAACTGTGACCCCACCTGGGAGTACTGGCCCAATATTAATAACTCATAAGACAAATGGGTTAACCACCTCATATTCCATGTATTTGCCCAAAACGACCACAGATTTTTTGAATACGAACAGTAAAGAAGGTAATGTTCCATGGTTTCCTCCTGGTTAATGCAGTTAGGACACGGGCAATTTCGTTCCTCTATTACTTTGTGTTTTGCATTCCCCCTATTATTAATTCTCCCATAAACTGAGAGCCATAGATGTTCCCACATATGAGAAGGAATCCTAGGATTTATCAATTGAGCAAGAACAAGTTCTGTTTTATCAGGAGGACAATGCTTAAAACTAGGTTCTGTAGGAAAACATTGTGACAAGACTACCTGATACAATTTCTGTCCAGTATGGAAGACTAGTTGCTGTTTCATCAAACCCCATTTACAAATTTTTGAAGCTGCCAATTTAAAAAACTCTGGAACATGCAATACCTGACTAGTGTTGGGGGCACCACCCACCAGGCCTGAAAATATCTGGAAAGATTTAACATTGTCTACTGTTTTTGGGGGGGGGGTCTAAAAGACCTAACCCACATCTAATTGTCTGTGAAAGGAACAATGTGTGAAAAAGAATAACCGGGTCTATCATACCCAAACCTCCTTTTGAAACTGGTAAACAGGTATAGCATCTTTTTATGGGGTTCAACCGATTCCCCCACAACATTTGGAAAAACAAGCTGTTAAATTTAGTTTCTAGTCGTGCTGGCAAGGGATAAATCATGGATACAGGGCTGCTTACTCTCATGTTGCCAAAGAAATAATTCCTTCTCCACCATTCCAAGACCTGCAAATCACCTAAATATATATCTCAACCACGCGTCTGCTACCATCTGGAATTCTCCAGCTGCATCAACAAGTCTGCCTTCAGAGTGGTATGGAAGAAATACACTACCTTCTTCGCACTTCAAAATATAGACCCTCTGCAATATTCTGTTCCTTATGTTGTGGCATTTGCATCCTCCTGTGTTTAGCTGTCAAGCATTTAGCTTGATAGCAAAAGCAATTAAACAATATACCTCAAGCCATACAGTTTACCTTGCCATCTGTCCATCCATCCCCTTACCGCATACTCTTACTTCAATTGTGCTTATGCAGCTGGAAGAGAAGTATGCTTGTGTGACTCTGATATGTTGTGGCTATTCGCCTATCTATGCGTGGGATATACTACCCTGTAGGGGTACGATGCAATGAATCTTAGGGGAGGGTCCCCGCCATAGGTGCCATGGGAAATTCCTTTGCTTAAAGGTAGCTTAGGAAGAAGCCCACGGGAAAGAGTGACGAGCCACTGGAGGAGGAGGGGTGGATGGTGGGGCAACGAAGAGATGAATCCTGGAACAGTCCGGGAGGAGTGACCTTTTAAGGCCTGGTGGGGGAGTGATGTAGTTGCTCAGCCCATTGAGCCTCAGGCTTAAAGCTTTCCCATTATACTGTGAAACAGTCAAGGCTTTTCTTCAAGGTTTGAGAAAATCTACTCCTCAAGATTCTCCAAAAGGAAGCCTATAGGTTACAACCAATATTCTTAACTGATGGACTTCTTTAAAGATCAGCCACGACCTTAGCATTCCTTGAATTACTAAGATCTGGAGAATTTACCCATTCTTCTGACTTTAATCCTGCAATTCAGCTAACAAAGAACAGTCTTAAGAAAGCATCAGAAGATCACATTATCTCTACTTTACCAAGATCAAAGACTGACAGAAGTAATGGAGGTCCACATATCCAATTTCACAACAAACTCAGCTTGGTGTCTTATTCAAGTCCTCAACCCACTGCAAGCTATGGAGAGACATCCTGATTCTACTTAACCTGTTCTGGGTACTTAAAACTACTACATCATGGCTACTTTAGTACTTCCTGATTCATCTTCATGGCAGAGTGTTGCTATCTCATCTGGGTCTTGATTCCCTACCATTTTCCGGCCATTTATTCAGGAGCGCAGCAGCCATCTCAGCTTCCAGAAAGAACATCCTGACTCACATCGTCAAGATTGTAGATCACTTTTCTTATTCTATTTCAAAATTTAGAGATCCAAATTCCAAGATCTGCCAAGCTTTCAACAGCTAGCCTTATAATTTTTAGAAGCCTAGAGGGAAGGCTAACCCAGTAACCCTGGTTCCACAGAAGTTTCCCTCACAGGGTTTTTTCCTCTCCTCCATGTTACTGGGTCCATTCCATGAGTTGAAGGAGGCAGGTTCTGTTACATCACACTTGTCTTTTGCCTCTTCTAGCTATCAATTTCCTTTAGCCCGAAGAAACTTCTCCTGGCACCCCTACTGAGGGGCAAAATCCAGAGGAAAGAGTTAAGCCAAAGTAACTCATCAAAGTAACCTTGCACAAGCACTTACACAATGGGCAGCCGCACATTAATTTGAAAGGTTTCACCTGTGGTTCTATGGGGAGGCTGCTAGAATCCACCCCCTACCCTACATAAGCCACAAACTCACACACCTCCCCGTCTAGTGTTTTTCATGGCCATCTCCCAGCCATCCTCCTTCTCTGGTGCTCTGCCTCTAGTGTGGCTGATTTAGCTACCAATTTTCTTTAGCACAGAGACACTTCTGACACCTCTATTGAGGATGGAAAATCAGAGGAAAGCGTTAAGCCAAAGTGACTCATCAAAGTAACCTTGCACAAGCACTTAGTCAACTGGCAGCCACACATTGAACTAACAAGGCTCTGCTGACACTGAGCAAACCACTTAACCAGCACCCCAACTTTTAAAACAGCTTTAGAGCCTGCAAAGTTGTGGGTAACGTATGCTGGTTAAGCTTGCCTATTTGGAGGACCGGGAGATACAGGGAAACTGGCGGAAAGGCTGTGCAAAGGTTTCACCTCCGGAGTGGCTGACCATGCATGAAAATTGGGAGGTTGATGGGAAATGCTATTAATATTACGACTTGAAGGATTACTCAGACCTGGGCATTGAGGTTTATAAGCACAGCTGTTTAACTGAATTAACTGACTACAAAATAGTTGTATTAATGGGTTCCTAATGAGTTCAGGATACTATTAGCCAGTCTTTACAATGTTCTTTTCAGCAATTCGGATTTAAAATTGACTACTGTCATGAGGCCTGAGATGGCACCTTTAGTTTATACTGAGGGGGATAAGATGGCCACTATACCTCCAGAAAGGTAACTGCAATTCACCCTTCCTCCTTCTAAAAGCTATGTCTACCATTTATTACTTCATAAATGGGGTTGCCAGCTGAATTTTTCATTGGAGAATATATATTTTTTTTGTAGAGGATCCTCGCCTAGCCATCCGATGCCCCACCCCGCGCTGACCGGGTAGTAGACCCTCTCCCATTTAGCCCCCACAACTTACCCCTCATCGCAGGGGTGGGGAGACCCTCAACCCACCAGTCTGAATCCTGTTGAGGGGAGCTGCCCTCACGGCGCCACTGTGAGGGGGGACCATCATCATCCAGGGCGAGGACTCCAGTATTTTCATATTTTACTCCCTGCAGAGAAGGGCGTGTGAGGACGTCAGTGGAGGGAGTGTGCATGCATTCGCATGTGCTCCTCCAGACATCTGCCCCATCTCTGCCCCCTTGTTTCAGCATCAGCACACTGCCCCACAGCTGCTGCTAGGGGCCAGTAGGCACCAACCACTGGTGTTCCCCCCCTCCCCAGAGAAGGAGAGCAGTCCCTCGGAGGCTCAGTCCTTCTCCGACCCGCTGACCCTCGGCGACCCATGCTTGTTCCCGAACATGGGTTGCCAGCGCAGCGTGAAGTAAGGCATCCAGCGCCTCAGCCCTCAGCACCACCAAGTTGGTGCTTTTGGAGAATATGTTTAGTTAATTTCTTTATTTATAAGCTTATGGATCCAACTGGATGGCCTCTTACAGATATGAGTGTCGTCCAGTGCATTCTTAGGACCAGAGGACTGCAGAGTGAAGGTGAACAGTCCTATGATCCTAGAGACACAAGAGGCAACACTCTTATATGCATAAGAGGCCCTCCAAACTGACCCATAAAATAATTATAAATTGCTAACTTTTTACATTAAAAAATATAAAAACTTTTTTTTATTTAAAACACTGATGGTGCAAGTGTTCTGTGAGAAGCCCGTTACAATGACATATTCTCTATTTTTCTAAACAACCTACCGTCAGTATGCTCCTCATCATATATCCATATGTATGAAGACAATACAGTACTGTTCACCTCTGGCCCCACTGTCTCCGATGTGACAACCAAATTACAGATTAAATTCAGAAATGCTCAATGATAGCTCAACTCATATCAGCTCTTCCTCAGTGCTAAGAAGGCAGTCTCAATGACCTTTGGCACTAGGCAGAGACTTTCTAGGCTACCCTCCTTACACTCTTTCCACACCCTAGACGGGACAACTCTAGAGAACACCACCTCTTTTAGATATCTGGGTGTTTGGCTTGACCAACACCTCAACATTTCTGTACATATTGACGCCATCCTGAAAAAACTGCACCCCAAGCTTGGCGCCCTCTACAGGAACTGTGGTTGCCTACTGCTACCTGATAGGCGTTATCTTGTTCAGAAAATGGTACTCCCTATTTTTGACTATTGCGACACAGTCTACAGTGCTGCTCCCAAGTCTTCCCTTACCAAGTTAGATTCTCTTTTCAGTGCTTTCTGTCACTTTGTTCTCGACTCCCTCTCCCACACACATCACTGCTCTTTGTACCACTTTCTAGCTTTCCCCTCCCTGGAGTGCAGGTGACTCTCTCACTGCACTAAATTCACTTGTAAATTCTGGTTTGGGACTCTTCCCTCTTATCTCTCCTCTTCTTTTGCAAGTCCTCCACTCTCCTTCCGCCAACTCAGATACACTGACTCATGCACTTTAGCTATTCCTCATTGCTTTACCTCCACAGGCCAGGATACATTTTCCTATCATTTCCCTAAGCTCTGGAACTCACTTCCCCCACCTATCAGACTCTCCTCATCCTCTTCTTCTATCTCCACAGCCCTTCACAACTTTTTTGCCCTAATTGCACTTGTTTTTAGTCACCTATCAGACTCTTCTCGTCCTCTTCGTCTATCTCCACAGCACTACAGAACTTTTTCTCAACTAACTGTACTTGTTTTTAGCTCCCCCCACCCTCTCCTCCATCCTTGCACATTACCGTCTATCCACAATCCCCTCTTTCACATTATCCGCTGTTCCTATCCCCTGACTCACCGTACCTTCCAGTTTCCCTTCCCCTCCAGCTCCTTGTCCCCTGGTTCTTAGCCCCCTTTTTTTTCCTCCCTTACCTTATCCCCTCCTCCCACTCACCTTTATCTCTGCCGGGCTTCTGTCCCCCTTACAGGGTTCTCAGCATCCTGAAGGGGTATAGCTTCCCAGCTTGACTCTTTCTCTCTCCCCTTCCCCTTGCAGGGTTCTCAGCATCCTGAAGGGGTGTAGCTTACCAGCTTGACTCTCTCTCTCTCCCCTTCCCCTTGTAGGGTTCTCAGTATCCTGAAGGGGTATAGCTTCCCAGCTTGACTCTTTCTCTCTCTCCCCTCTCTCTCCCCTTCCGTCCCCTCACCCCTACTTACGTTATCTGCCTTATCCCTAAAGCTCCCCTCCAGCTTGCACATTATCTGATATCCTCAATCCCTGTCTCATCCTCCTTCCTGCTCGGGCTGGTCTCCATCCTAGCACTTATTAACCCTATGCCCAGCCTGTTACTTCTAACAACTATTAAGGTTTCTCCATCTCCATCTACAACCTTAACAACCAACTGCCTGTTTCTTGGTTACAACTATGATTGCTACCTACTTATGGTAATTATCTTGACCCAATGTTCTGGAATGTACATTGCTGTTTTGTATGCCAATGTATGTACTAACTTCATGTAATTGCACTTATACATTAATGATTTCATTTGCTCTTCCTCCTCTTGTAACCACTCCCCAAGGACGCTTCTGGAAACGAGCTGGTTTTCAGCTCATGTTGTCTTTCCTGGTGAAACATTTTCAAATAAATAAATAAACAATGGCTCAGCACATGAGATACCCTTGTGCTAGTAAGTGTACTTCACGTGCCACTGAAGGAAACGCTGTGATTGGTCGGGGATCCTCCAGCGATCTATAATAGTTTTTAGTTACCAGGAAGGTGCACTAGACAAACAGATGCCTATTTTCAGGCACAGCCTGGGAGGTTATAAAAGGGAGAACATCACAATGAATGGCAGCAAGAATGACATACGTACATTTGGCATATATGTCAGAGGGACAGAATACAATACAAAAAGGCAAATGGTATAAAAGTAAGGAAAAAGTAGAAAGCAAGGAGCGAGCTATAGTGAAATGCCTACATAACAAGTCCAATGAACTTAGGAAAGCAAAAATATTAAACCACAACATTTCTGAGAAAGCCATACAAACAGAAACCAGCTATAAGCAAGAGCGCACAGACACTTTGCGCAGGTAATTATAGTGGCCATTACAGAAAGCTTGTATTGTCTGGCATTGTCAAACCTCAGCCAGATTTGACTTTCTATGATTATTATCTCTGTTTTAAAATTGTTACATTACTGTTGAAACTTATTACTGCACTCTCCACATCCTCTTCCCACCAGCACACCTCTGGAAACGAGCTGCTAGCTCAGTATGTTTTTCGTGGTGAAACTCTTGAAATTGATAAAAAATTGTAAACAAACAGAATTCCAAAGCCTAGGAGCAAAACAGTTGAAGGTGATATGCTTACCCACTTGTAGCCGCATGGAACCCAGCAACACAACCTGATGAGAATTTCACACTGTGTTTTGTTTTTTGCTATTTATCTCCAGCTGAGCTGCATGGTACATAGAAAATAAATTCCAAATAATACATGGCTGAGTGTGTGTAACCAGCATTTTACACACACCTGAGGTGTGAGATGCTACATAAAACCTGAGAACAGTGTTCAAGGTATTTATAAAATAATCCCACATCGAGGGTGTGTGTAAAATTTTGGTTTACACACACCCAACCCATGTCTTGTTTTTTTTAATAATTACTAGTGAACATTTTGAATTACTTTGGCAGCTGTATGCCTAATGCTTTCACCGCTTACAGCACTAGCTTGATTGACCAAGAACAGTTACAACCATTCAGTTGTAACGCATAATTACCAGATGGTTGTAGCACATTTTTACAAACTGGTTATCTGAACATTAAAAATGCTCACTAATAATTATGTTTGGTTTAATTAACTGATATCTGCTGAGACTCATATTAACACATTTTCTTTCCTTAAGTTCCAGAAGGATTGGTCCATTTAACCACTAGAAGATGACTGTATTTGCGTATAATGTAGTTTCCTTTTTGTCATTTTTATGTTTCCTTGCATGAGCATAAGAAACATCTTGTGGTAGAACAACATTTCAGAGGTGTGTCAGGGACAAGTCCAATGCAGAGCACTGTACAGTGGGCTTGTTCCTCACAGACCAATGAGAATGCAGCCAGACTGTGACACTAGTCAGAGTTTCACAGCTGGGAGTTGTTCTCTAGTTGAAAGAAATGAAGTGCTCCAATGAGAACACTTCATTTCTTTCATTTGCATAAAGCCTAAGCCAACCAGCCTGCAAGCTGTTCTCTCTCTTACGCTTCCTCACAGAAAAATTAAACACATGCCACCAGCCTGACACCTCTACATTCACAGTGGAACCCTTAAATGTTCACTGGATCAGCTGTCTATCTCTCTCTGCACCCACAGCTTTGCTGCTGCTGCCTCCTTGCTCTGAAACACCTGCCACTGAGGCTTTTGCGGCTGCACTTATTGACAGCTCCTGCTGCCCTGTCCACTCTCCCTCTCTCCCTCCCCGCCTTGCACTGCCACCGGAGGCCTCACTAAATAGCAGCTCCTTGCTGCTCCTGCTCCAGCCCCTTCCACCCCTGTCGGCCTCCTTAAGCCCAGTAGGGCATACATACATTGAAAATACTGCTGCCATAGTGGCGATTCGGGAAGGTAGGAGAAGGTGCTTTCCTCCCATGCCCCCTCCACCTCCCACTGACTCCCTTTTGCTCCTGTTCTCCCAGCCATGCAGAGTAGGCCACAGCCTAAGCTCTGTACGGGCTGGGAGTTTCCAGCACCCGAAGGCACTTTCACTTAAGTGCGATCGTGCTAGTGGGGCTGGATGCGACTGCAGCCCAGCGTAATCCCTCCCTCCCCACCTTGTTTATCCCTGGAGTCTAGTGGCACCCCCCATCTCAGTGAGCCCATTGTCCTTCATCCCTGGTGTGTAGTGGCACCACTACCCCGTCATGTATCCCTTGCCCCTAGCACTGTGGGACAGTGGGGAGCCCACTTCCACTGTCCCAAATAATATTGTGTTAATATAGTCTGACACCGGGATGCCCACTCCCAGTGTCAGATGCCACTGCTGCCACAGTCCATCCACTTATCTTTGCCAACATCGGGAGGGGGCCCAATCCCCATGTTGACAGTGGAAAAAAAAACAACAGTATGGGACACTGGGGAGCCTACTCCCAGTGTCCCCAGTCATTAGTACCCCCCCACCACTGTGTAACACTGGAGAGCTTACCCCCAGTGTCCCAAAATATTCCTGTCCCTAAAAAAAGAAAATCGTCCCCCGACATCTTTATTATTTTTTTTTAATCCTGTAAAAAAGAAAATGGTCCCTCATCATCCTCCCCGTCCCCCATCCTGACCCTCCCTCTGCACACCTGCCTCCCCATACCCCATACTTACCTCTGGAGGTCGGCGGCTGCGATCTTCTCTGGACTGGGACATGTCTGCACTCTTCAAAGCCGAACTGTGAACTGAAAGGTAAGCACTGTATAATGGCTATCAATGGTGGTTTCAACTTATGTTGATATCTCAGCCATGTTTTGAGATTTTTGCACCAAATTTTCAATATGGGGTTCTTGGGTCTCCACCTCATGAACACTGTCACTGTCATTTCGTTACTCGATCCTGAAAGGTGATTTCGCAGTTGCTGCACAGAATCATCTTTTGGGACTAATTAACAAAACAACAGTGTCACTGTTCATGGGGCTGGGTCCCAAAAAGCCTATGTTGTAAATTTGGTGCAAAATTACCAAAAAAGGACCAAGTTACGTGCACTTGTTGAAATTTTTATACGTATGCACGTAACTTTGGTTACTTTTAATATATTGACTCCAAATTTTCAACATAGCCATTGTTTCACACCACCTCATAAAGAGTAAGGCTGTTATTTTTCACATCCTGCCCAAAACATATTTTTGCCCTGTGGTGCAGAATGGTGCAGTCGCTATGCAAAATCACCTTTTGGGACACAGTACTGAAATGATCATGCCACTGTTCATGAGGTGGGGTCCCAAAAAGCCCATGTTGAAAATCTGGAGCAAAAATTCCAACAAACGTCCAAGCTACGTGTCCTCATTTAAATTTTCCTACGCATGAGTGTAACTTGGTCAATTTTTAATACTGTCACTCCAGATTTTCAATAGCCATTTTTCCACACTACCTCATGAACAGTACAGCTGACATTTCTCACATCCTGTGCAAAGCATGTTCTCGTACCTGTGGCATGGAATGGCGCAGTCGCTGCTCAAAACCACCATTCGGGATTGAGTAACAAAATGATAGCACCACTGTTCATGAGACGGGGTCCCAAAAAGCCCAGGTTGAAAATCTGGTGCAAAAATACCAACTAACGACAGAGTTAAGCACACTAGTTGAAATTTTCCTACGCACGTGTGTAACTTTGCCAATTTTTTATATTTTGACACCAAATTTTCAACCTAGCCATTTCTTCACACAACCTCATGTGCAGTACAGCTGTCATTTCACACATCCTGCCCCAAATGAGTTTCTGCACCTGTGGCACGGAATGGCGTTTTGCCACAGAATAATTTTCACCTGTGGGGTTTATGAGGTATGGTGGTAAGAAGACTATGTTGAAAATGTTGGGTCAAAATGTGAACAAATTACAAGGGTGCATAGACAGGGGTGTCACTAGCAGAAGGAGGGAGGGAGGTAGTGATGCCATTAAATAAAACCCTGGTCAGGCGTAACAGCGGGTAGGTTGTGTCAGACGAATCTGATAAATTTCTTTGACTGGGTGATGAAGGAAGTTAATCGGGGGTTGGGGGGGCGTGGACATTGCCTACCTCAATTTCAGCAAGGTGTTCGACACCGTTCCACTTAAGAGTCTTATTATCACGATGAGTAGTCTGGGCATGGGACACAAGATGGTGAACTGGGTTAGGAACTGGCTAACAGACAGGAGACAGAGCGTGGTGGTAAATAGGGTACAATCTGGGGACAGGGGAGTGACCAGCAGGGTACCACTGGGATCAGTTATTGGGCCAGTCCTGTTCAATGTCTTCATTAGTGACATTGCAGAGGGGTTGGAATAAAAGGTCTGCATAGGCGTAGCCAGGGGGGTTTCCTGGGTGCACAGACCCACCCCCCACTTGCCTCAATGTTTAAAAGCTGCGTTAATGTGTTTTTAAAATGTGCATTACTGACTATGGCAGCTGCAGGGTCAGAATGAATGGGCTCTGCTTAGCGCTAAGGATATGGAGGTGGGTGTCAGCTCATGAATATGCAGCAGAAGCCTCACCTCCTACCAGGTACAAGACAGCTGCCTAGGAACCTCGGAACACTCATGGACTGACTGGTCAGATGATCTTCAAAAGGAAAGTCACATGGTTGTTCAGAGGAGCAGAGAGCACAGAATCTTGCAAGACAGTCACTTTCCCGTTACAAGTGAGTCGGAGAAGTGTGACCACTCAAAACTGCATCTATCAGATAGCATATACATTAAATTTTAGTCACCTAGTTGTCTCTGACTCTTCTGTGGCTTGGTCTTGGGGTTAGTCATGGTGGTCAAACTGAGAGAAGCTCAGAAAGTGTGAACTGTGGGGAGTCCCCTCAGTCTAGCCTGGGCAGCACAAGCAATAGTCAGAGTTTAAACTGCAGCAAAGTCAGTGTCAAAATCATTCGTGCCTGGCCTCTGTAAAGTCACCTTGTGAGATTAGTGTCTGCAACTGTCCATAGAAAAGAAAGGAAAAGGTAAATTTTTAAGCCACAGAGACAGAATGGAGATCGTGGGAAGAAAAAATAAATCATCACTGCACGATGGGTGCTGCTGCTGCTTAGGACAGTAATTTAGGAAATTACAGAATACAGCCAATGTAAAAATGCAGTGGTCTGAGGCAAGAAGAAAGATCTGGGTCATTAGAGACAGAAATGTTTGTGACTCAACAGACATATAGAAAGTGAAGGCATAGATGAATGTAGAGCATAGCTGGAGGAAAATAAAGTAATATTAGTAAAGGAAATTGTAAGGGGTTCCAAGAATGTGTAGGAAACGCAAGTGGGCAGGTCAGAGGAGAAAAGAGAATACAGTATTTGGGTGATGTATATGAACTTATTGGGAGCAGAAAATGAAGGCAGAGATGAACAGAACAAGGCGGGGAAAATTCAAATTCAGGAGAGAATATTAGGAGTTTCAGTGCAGAAATGCCTGGGCATGTCAGAGGAAAGAGAATATTTGGGTCAATTTTGACAGAAATGTTTGTGAATCAACATACTGGGACCCATATAAAGTTATGGCAAAGATGAATAGAACAAGGCAGAGGGAAAATAAAGTAATATTTTACACCTCTGAGAAAAGAATCCAGAGTTCACCTCAAAGACCTAGGACTGGGGAAGGATGAGACTGACAGCTTGAATTTTGATGCATTTTGTAACTCAACAGTCAATGCTTAAACATGCACTAAACTGCACCATTTAACTCCTACATTTTCAAAATGTTCCAGAGGAGCATGCCCTGGACCCCTCAAGATGTATTTGGACCCTCCCACACAAATTTTGGCTACGCCCCTGGTCAACCTGTTTGCAGATATCACCAAGATCTATAACAGGGTGGATACTCCGGAACGGGTAGAGAAAATGAGAAAGGAACTAGGCAGGCTTCAGTAATGGTCTGAGGAGTGGCAACTGAGGTTTAATTCAAAGAACTGCAATATTATGCACCTGGGCCATAGAAACCTTGGGGAGAGCTACAGGATGGGATGGGAGGGGAGTTGCTGGCAGTCGCCAAGGAACAAAGAGACCTGGGAGTTATTATTTCAGATCACCTGAAAATGTCAAAGCAGAATGCAACAGCAGTGGGGAGGGCCACTGGCATGCTGGTGTACATAGGCAGGGGCATCATCAGCACAAGGAGGGAGGCGGTGATGCCATTATGGAAAATCATGGTCAGGCCTCGCACAGAGTACTATCTGCAGTTGTGGAGGCCACACCGTCGAAAGAAAATAAACAGGCTGGACACAGTCCAGAGAAGGGTGACTGACATGGTACAGGGCTTGCACCTTAAAACTTGCGAGGACAGATTAAGGGACCTCAACATGTACTCACTGGAGGAGAGAAGGGAGAGAGGGGGACATGATAGAAACATTCAGGTACCTCAAGGGATAAACAAGGTGCAAGGGGATACATCTTGCAGTGCAGGAGGAGTACAAGATGGTACTCGTACTTTTTCCCTTTATTAGTCCCAGCATTCATGCACCCTGCTCAGCAGACCAATTCCAATTTCACCTCATTTACCAAGGACAACTACATGAAAACAGAAAAGGACCTCCTGGCCCACTTACTGTAGTTTGCCGTAAGATCCCTACCTACTATGCAACTATAGATCCTAATTGCTCTTCAGCCTTACCCGCCACCCCCACCCCCCAGCCCTGTTACCAAGGTTCCCTTTTGTTGATTACTAGGCATGTTTAACACTGATACCATCACATACACCATGCAAGGAAACATTCAGCATTGACAAATGCTTGTTGAGAATGGTCCTCCGCCATGCTTCCTTGTGGCTCCTTAAATGTTGGGATTTAATATGCCGGACTCTGTGTGATGAAGGCAAAAAAAATGTAATATTAAATGAATGCTAAAAATAGAAAGAATGTCTCAACCATAGGTCTTCTTCAGGAATTTATCTATAAAGAGAAAAAAGTAAAGTTGGTGGAAGAAGTTTTTTTTTCCTCTTTATTAATACTTCCTGAAGAAGATCTAAGGTTGAAACACTGATTCTAATTCTATGTCCCTTTTTTCAGTGTGCATTTGGTATTATCTTTTTGTTTTGTTTTCAGCCCCCACCCTAATGCAACACCTTGTTTTTTTTTTGTTCCGACAATCTATGTGATGAATCCTCACGTCAGTGAAGAACAGGGCATGAGACAATGTCTCTTAATGTGACATCGGCCTTCATGTTTCACTTGTGAAGATACAGTACATCAACTGTATTTGTTTGCATTTCAAAATATAATAAAATATTAAGTTTAAAACAAGTATTTGTCAATGCCGAATGTTTGCTTGCTGGCATTAGCATTGGAAGTGCAGGAGTTAGACAGATGCAGAATAGGAATGGCAGTGAAGTATTGAACTGACACCAGCCCCATCCCCACCCTGCAGAGATGACAGGCATTGGGGTGTGCCTTTGGGTCGTCGCCCATAATTCTCATGTCATTTCACCTCACCCTACCCTGCAGACACCGACAAGTGTCGAGGTGTGCCTTGGGGTGTTCAGGCTTTACACTCACCCCACTCCATGAGGGAATACGCAGAAATGGATGCAGTATAGGAGAATGGGGTGGACTTTAGGGCTGAAGAGTCCAAGGCACACCTCGATGCCTGTCACTGGCTGCAGGGTGGGGGTGAGGGTGGAATGGCTTGAGCATTACTGTCGACAATCCCAAGTCACACCCCCTGACGCCTGTCAGTCCCTACAGGGTAGGGCGTTATGGTCGGAAACCCTAACGCCTGGGCATTTCTTGTATTTTCACTCCAAGTTTTCAACATGGACTTTTTGACCCCACCGCATGAACAGTGACACTATCAGTTCATTAGCTGAAAGGTGATTTTGCACAGCGACTGCACCATTTGGCGCCAGAGGTGCAAAAACATATTTCAGGCAGGATGTGAAAAATGACAGTTGTACTGTTCATGAGGATGTGTAAAAAAATGGTAATGTTGAAAATCTGGAATGAAAATATAAAAAAATTGGTGAAGTCACAAGCGTGCATAGAAGCTGCACAACGCACACCCCCATAATGCAATTATTTTGGGGATTTTTTACACCACATTTTCAACATAGGAATTTTGGGACCTCCACTCATGAACAGTGGCACTGTGATTTTCTTATTCTGTCCCGAACATTGATTTCGCACAGCGACCACGCCATTGTGCGCCATATGTGCGAAAACACATTTTGGGCAGGATGTGATAAATGACAGCTATACTGTTCATAAGGAGATATGGAAAAATGGCAATGCTGAAAATCTGGAATGAAAATATAAAAAATTCTAGAAGTTACAAGCATGCGTGGGAACTGCGCAATGCAAGCTCGTAACACAGTCATGTTTTGGAATTTATTCACCAAATTTGCAACATAGGCTTTTTGGGAGCCCACCTCATGAACAGTGACACTGTTGTTTTGTTAATCGGTCCTGGAAGGTGATTCCGTGCAGTGACCATGAAATCATCTTTCAGGACCGAATAACGACATGACAGTGACTGAGTTCATGAGGTGGGGTCCCAATAACCCCATGTTGAAAATTTTGGACAAAAGTCACAAAAATGGCCGAGATATCCTCCTAAGTTGAAACACCACCATTTATGCCATTATACAGCTTACCAGCATTTCTTCAGTTCGCAGTCGGCTTTGAAGAGTGCAGACGTGTTCCCGCTCCACTGAAGATCATCGTGCTGGACTCCGGAGGTAAGTTTGGGATGAGGAGGGGTGCGGGAGGTGGGGTGAGCAGAGGGTGGGTGTGGGTTTGGGGAGGAGGGACCCGACGACGAGGGACCGCTTTCTATGTTTCAGGATATAAAAAACTATTTAAAAATACCGCAGACTATTTTTTTTTTTTACAGGTGTAAGAGTTTGGGGGTCATGTTAGCCACATTTGGGTGGGCTCCCAGTGTGGCACACAAAGGGGTGGGGCAGGGCAGGAAATGCTGATGCAATGGGGGGGTTAAACATGCCAACAGGGGGATTGGGCACCCTGTCAGTAACCGTGTCTGTATTTGGGGGGGGGGAATGATGCTGAGAAGGATTGGGCACACCCTCAGCAGATTGGGGACACTGCACTGAAGCCAACGGGGATAGGGCCCCCCCATCGGCAAGCATGTCTGTGTTTGGGGGGGATGATGCTGAGGGGGATTGGGCACCCCCCTCGATAGACAAAACACAAGAAAGGGGCACATATGTTGACGGGGATTAGGCTCCTCCATCGGCAAACAAACTGGGGAGGGGGCATGCTGGCAGGGGGATTAGGCACTCCCAAAGTCAGTTTGCTGAGGACTGTGAGAGGTGGATGGTGACAGCTGCCATGTTTATTGAAATGTTACACCAGGCAAGGCACGCCCTGCAATGAGGGGGCGCTCCCTCATTGCAGCGGCAAAATCATTTCAGGTTGGTGGCACTCTTGTAGACTATTGTTATAACCAGTGTGCTTCTTCATTGGTGACACAGAGACGAGCCCCAAAAAGCAGTGGTGGCAAAGCCACAACACTGCCGCACCTCCACAACCTGTTTCTCTAGGAAGCTGACACAACATGTTTCTTGTGCATGCATGTAAGCAAACATAAAAATAGGGGTAGAAACTGTGTCCCCGCCACTGTAAACGAGATGTTGTGGGGGTTACACAGGGTAATTAAAATTGTAATGAAATGTAACCCCCAGGGGGCTCTATCCCACAGGCTACCACCCCCCGCCTGTCTCAGCCATGACATGGTAAGGAGCCCAGATCTGTTGACGGGTGCCTCCACCCAGAGGTGGGGGTTAGGACAGTCTAGGTTGACTAGGTCACAGCCCTCTGGGTTGCTGCAACCCCTCCTTCTTCCCACTAGTGGCCCAAACAGAGTAATTACAAGGCTTTCCCCCGGAACACTAACCCCCCAGGTCTGAAACACTCAGCTCGCTCCGGGGACCCCCTAGAAACCAAGGTATGATTATCAAACATTCACTGTGCAGTATGTCCTCAGTAAGACACAACCAACTTGGGTACAGTTGCAAAATGAACAATCTGATTTATTAGGAGGGTGATAACAAGGGCTGGGGGAAATCAGGGTGATTAGCTTATCACTATTACCTATATTTAACTACCTAGGGCTCTGTGCACAGGCCTGAACCTATCAGTGATGGTCCATGGGTACCCAAGCCCTAATGGCTAATCCCTCGTGGCAGCTGGTTGGAGCCCTGGCCAAAGGAGCATCCACTCTCCAGAGCCGATCAGAATAAGCAGAGAGATCTATTAGAGCAGTCAACAGTGCAGCAAAAATGACATTTGGCTACTGCTTGTAAGCTTAACAGGGAGCCGCCCTGATCCAGTACTCACAACTCCAGCAGACACCCTTCCTTCACCACTTGCAGGGCTGAGCCTGAACTTCAGAAGCCTCCTCACACATTTATGTGGCAAACAGAGGGGTACCATACCAGGCAGCGGCTTTCAGGACCCAAATGAACCCACTGCCACTTCGGGAGGTAGCAGCCACTCCAAATGTCCTGATGGACCGAGCGCGATTCAGAAGATTCTCCAGTCCCCTTCAGGTGAATCCTGGTAGGTAGCTGTGTCCCTACACAGCCTCCTCTGACCGCACGCTGGCGGATTTAATCCGAAGCACTGGAAAGGCAAACGGCTGCCTCAGGCCTTTCACGCGCCTCCCGCGCGAACACTCAAATGGCGTAGAAGCTCAGCGCTCCCTTTTCCTACACAGTCACAATGAATCTGCCTCTAACAGCACAGGGCACTCCTTACAGTTCAGGCGCTACCCGATTCTATTGGCTAGCGTCACATGCCAGTCAATTACTCTGGCCCTCAGTGGCCGGAAAAAACGCCATGGCCCATAATGCCTTTCCCAAAGTTACAAGCAGTTCTCCTATTGGTCAGGCGGCTCCACTAGAGTTTTAAGGTACTGATTGGTCCAACTCGGCAGTCCCGGACCAAAATGGAGGAGACAATCGGAACAGTCCTTGCTGCAAAGAAGGCAGGTTAGAACAACCACATTATCATTATTACTCTAAATTAGTTTCCATAACCAGTTACATCTTTCCAGAGGCCTCCCTCTGCACAGCATAGTGAGGGCAGAATGGAGCACTTACTGAGCAGCTCGGTCGGGACTCGGGCATAAAACCACACAGCCCCCCCATTTCAGCTGATTAGGACTACAAACAGGCAGCCGTTAAAGAGATAGTACCCGGAGGCTCTAAGAGCACTCACTGGCAACAACATTTAATCGCTTTACGCCGGATGCCCGCCGGGCATGGAGCATTTAAACAAGATCTGGGGAAGGCCCTCGGGAACCCCCATTTATAGGGGGGGTTACACCCTCCCTGGCCTGGAGAAACTTGGCGTCCGTGCCAAGTAGTTGTCCCTAAACCATTGTAAGGCAACAGTTTACTTAACATTATATCACACGTGGAATTACATGCACGAATACTGTATTTACAGTTCAATACGGTTTATGCAACATCATACACACATAACTCTTGTTCCCCTTTTTGAATTAGGTCATTAGTCTCTGCCCACGACACCTGGAAAAAATGGGGCCCTTCCCTATCATCTACCGGGGCTAACCGGGGTGGGGGTACCAGACTCGTAGGGTAATACTAAAAGGCTAGAGTTATCCCCCAAGGCTAACTTAGGCAAGGAGCTCAGGGACACATACACCCCTTCATGGACCACATTCAAGGGCAGATCCACAGGCTGACCCAGAGACTCATAACTCAACTTTATTACCGGCCGTACTTCCCGGCTAGAGCATCTAGGGGTCTCAGAAAACCCTACTGCGGGCCCCGGTTCTGATTCAGTCGTATCAAGATGAATAGGGCAAACCTTCATAGGGGAAAAGGACCCAGTGCTCGTAGTATTTTCGGGGGCAGGACCCTCTACATTAGGACCCACACTACTTGGCTCAGCTGGGGATGGTTCAGGCACTAGTAAAGAACCATCAGGGCATTCAAAATATTCTTCGGGTTCCGGTATATCACTGGATTGTTCCCCCACATCACTTTCTTCTTCTGAATAATCAGATAGTTCAGCCAGGCCAGGCAGTTCAGCCAAGCTCAAGGACCCCATCTCTTCAGCCTTGGGGGCCATTCACTGCATCTCCTGGGAGCATTGGTTCCAGTGACAGAGTTGGGGGCTCAGACAGTCCAGAAAGTCCAACTTCATCTCCAGAGTTAACGAGGGTATTGCCCTGAAACAGTTGGCTCAGTTCGTAAGAGGGATAGTATTCAATATTATTTTCATAGTCTTCAGACAAAGACCGTCGATCAGCTTCTTCAGAGGAGTTTAGACAAGGCTCTCTTATTTGGCTCGCGGAAGAATCAAAGGGTCTGTTTTTTTCTTGGCAGCAGACCTAGTCATAGGCCCAGAGGGAGGGGCACTGAGAGGTTTAGCTTCAATCAAGATTTGCCAGATTGGCAGCAGATGATTTCTGTGTATAGTTTTCACATCTTTTAAATTGTTCTCAGGCCGCACTTTATATACAGGTAAATCTGGCAGTTTTCCCACAACAATATGGGGGAGATGATGCCACCTGTCAGCAATCTTATGTTTACCATGCAATCCCAGATTCCTCAATAACACTCTGTCCCTTTCTCTCACTTCCATTGTTTTCACTTTCTTGTCATACCTCTCCTTGTTGGCTAGGTTTCGTTTAGCAGCCATAGTCTGGGCCAGTTGGTAGGCATGGTTCAATTGGGCCTTCAACTTTTGTACATACTGTAAATGATTTTCTGCTTGCACCCCATCAGGGGAAACCCTAAAACACACATCCACTGGCAATCTAGCCTCTCTCTCCCAAACATCAGCCTATACGGGGAAAATCCAGTGGCATCACTTTTGGTGCAATTATAAGCATGAACCAGGGTGCTAATCTGCTGGCTCCATCTCGGCTTGTCCTTAGGTTGCAATGTGCCCAACATATCAAGCAAAGTGCAGTTAAATCTTTCAGGTTGGGGATCTCCTTGGGGGTGGTATGGGGTAGTTCTTGATTTTCCTACTCCCCACAAAGATAACATCTCTTTGATCAGCCGGCTGTCAAAGTCCCTCCCCTGGTCGGAGTGGATCCTCTGTGGGGCTCCATAGTGGACAAAGAAGTTCTCCATGAGTACCTTAGCCACCGTGGTTGCTTTCTGATGTTTAATAGGAAAAGTCTGTGCATACCGGGTAAAATGATCAGTGACCACCAATATGTTACTGATATTTTTCAGATCTGGTTCTAAACTCAGAAAATCAATGCAGACCAGTTCCATAGGGGCACTAGTGGTGATGTTGACCATGGGGGCAGCTCTCTGAGGTAGGGCTTTTCTTTGCAAACAACGGCCACAGGTCTTGATATACTGCTCCACATCCATACTCATCTTCGGCCAGTAGAATCGGGTCCATACCAGATTGAGAGTTCGGTCTATGCCAAGGTGCCCCATGTGGTTATGTAAGGACTTCAGAACTAGTTCTCTAAAAGCTGAGGGCAGCACCAGTTGTTGCTTGTCTACCCGGCCCTCCTTATCCACAGTCTCTCTGTATAGTAGTTGGCTAATCAGCTTTAATTTAGGCCCTTCTTTATATAACAAGGCAGTTCTCAGGTCAGTGGGACGTAACTTGGACACGTCCCTCCCGGCCGTTTGTATCATAGAGTCACGGGATTGAGCCCGTTGGAGACTATCATTGCTGAATTGGGGATTTGAACCAGTGTCTAATGCAGAGAAATGGCAGTAGGCAGCAGGTATGCAGTTTTCGGATGGCCCCAAGCAATCCACCATACAATCCACAGCATCAGGAGACACCTGTTCTTCCTTGTCAAATTTTTGGCAGAGGGCTCTTATGTCAGGTTATGACAACCGGACCCAATTAGTTTGTGGCATAGGCCTCAGAGAGAGAGCATCCGGATCTATATGGTTCAGGCCCACTCTGTACTCAACGGCATAGTTGTAGGTGGGCAAGGCAGAGAGCCACCTATGGCCAATGGCATCCAACTTGGCTGAAGTCTGTACATAGGTCAGAGGATTGTTATCAGTCTTTACCAATATCTTGGCACCGTACAAATAATCATGAAACTGATCAACAATGGCCCACTTCAGAGCCAGGAACTCTAGTTTGTGCACAGGATAATTTTTTTCTGAAGGAGTCAGACTTCTGCTGGCAAAAGCCACAGGTCTCAGACCATTTGAGTGCTCCTGATATAACACAGCCCCCAATCCTTGTAGACTGGCATCAGTATGGAGAACGGACGGCTTGGCCGGGTCAGCATAGGCCAGCACTGGGGCATGGGTGAGTTGATATATGATGTTATAGAAAGCTTCCTCACACTCAGTAGTCCAGCAGTCCCCGAACACATAATTCGGCAGAAAATACTGCTTCTCCGTCTCAGAACGCACACCTTTCTTATACTGTTTGTGCGTGGGAGGGTACCCCTGAGTAAGGCTGAGGAGGGGGCGAATCACTCAAGAATAATCTTGGACAAACCGCCTATAATATCCAAAAAACCCCAGGAACCGTTGCAGTTCTTTCAAATTTTTGGGCCGAGGCCAAGTGGTCAAAGCCTCCACCTTGCTAGGGTCAGTCTCTATGCCTTCAGTGGATACTATGTGGCCCACATATTTCACAGAAGTTTGGAAGAATTGACACTTGTCTATAGACAATTTGAGGCCAAAATCCTCCAGCCGATCCAAGACCTTGAACAATCATTGCTCATGTTCTTCCAACGAGCGGCCAAACACTATGACATCATCCAAGTAAACCAAACACTCGAGCAAATTCATGTCTCCCACAGCACGTTCCATCAGGTGCTGAAAAGTGGCTGGGGCACCTGAAATCCCTTGCGGCATCCGAATGAACTCATAGAAACTGAGGGGGCAAATAAATGCAGTCTTCTCCTGGTCCTCTGGGGCCATCGGGATCTGGTAGTATCCACTGCGGAGGTCCAACACAGAGAACCACTTACTGCCATTTAAACAATCCAAGGCGTCCTGTATGTGCGGCATGGTATACTGGTCTGGGATGGTCCGCCGATTTAAAGTGCGATAGTCTACACACATCCAAACCGCCCCATTCTTTTTCCGTACCTCTACAATGGGGAAGGCATAGGGGCTCCTGGACTCTTGTATGACCCCAGCAGCCAACATCTCTTGCAGATGCCGCCTCACATCATCTATATCAGTCGGGGCCAGGCACTGGGATCTCTCTCGAAAAGGCCTTTTGTCATGCAGCCGAATGTGATGCTCAGCCCCCTTGCACACATCCCACATCCCATTCTTTCATGGAGAAAACCTGGTCCTTCTGGGCAAGCCTCTCACTGATCCTCCTTTTCCATTCAGCCGGCAACGGGGAGTCACCGAAATCAAACAAGTCAGGAGTAACTCTGTCAGCTGTCCTGGAGCCTTTGCTATTCGGCAGCACTGCAGTATCTGCACAATGTACACTTGCCAAGGTGCACCCTCTTCTTATTTGAATCTCTCTGTCGGACACATTATGCACTTGAACCATCACCCTTGTAACATAAGCATGAGCTCTAGCCGGCAAGATACTGGGTTTGACCAGCAGTCCTTCAGGTAATCTTCCTTCCCCGGGTGCATCCAACATTAACAGCTTATTCTTAACATCTGTTTTTAGTTATACTTCCCCATGCAGGACACATTGGGCATTTGGGGCAAGTATCACTGGGGCCGGATCCTTTTTCCACATCACACCCACTGGGTCTTCAGGTTCCTCCTGGCTAACCTTCTTCTGAATTGCAACTGCCTCTTGGATCACAGCGGGTATTCTCAAAGCTCGCCCGGTCTTGAACGCTTGCTTCTCTGCACACAACTGGGCCAATCGTCCAAACATATGAGCATTTGTCCCAATCAACAAGGGTACTCCATCATACAGTCCAGTAGGGGGGCAAACTAGAGCTAAGGTTTCCACCTGCTCATCCACTCCAGTCATAGAAGTACAGAAGAACAACCAGACCCGGATATTCCCCAAATACAGATAAGCCTAGTCGCTCAACCCCCACACATGTAGGCCATCCAAGGGTTGTAGGGGCACCTCAGGTAAGTGTGTCTGATACCAGTCCTGAAACATGATGGTTACCTGAGAGCCACTGTCTAATACAGCTCGGGTGGGAATCCCATTCACTTGCACTGGGGTCTCCATCGAGGGCCCGACCACATCAGACCATTCGGGGGGCACAGCATTGACAGTTGGTTGAGCATGGGCCCGGGTCACAAAGCTTTTCCTTGGGGGTTGAGTGTGGGCCCTACGATGCCAAGTGATCAGTCTGCTGTTGACTTTCCTTAAGTTCTCCGGCATCTGGCACTTGGGTTGAAAATGCCCATCCTCCCCACAATGATAACAGAACTTGGGGTCCTGGGAATCTCTATTGGGCGGTGGACACCTTATCTGTTGGGGACCCTGAGGAGGATGAGAGGGTTCCCCTGGGCCAGGGTTCTGGTTTCGGGATAGCTCAGGCTCTCCAGCCCTAACAGGGTACATGGTAGAGTGCTTCAAGTCCCTCACCAGTTCCCGTAAATTTCTGACCTCGGTCCTCAGCTCACTCTCTATGTGGGGGTCGGAGCAAAAAGCTCACATTCCCACATCGCCTGGAAAATCTGGGGATCCATCAGCCATTCCTGACAGGTGGGTCTCTTCGGGGGTGCTAGGCTCAGGGGTCCCACTAGGGTTCACCACCCCCACATAGGGTTCCCACCCCTCTTCATCGGTCTCCACCTCTCTGATTTCCCTCATCAATTGACAATATTCGGGCGGGGTAGCCCGTCGATCATGTAACTTAAGTTTTAACAGTATTACACTAGAGAATCTAGCAGACTTTAAGACATGTTCCAACCTGACCTGATTCAGGGCCGGGGATGTGATTCCCCCCTTTCTATAGGCCTTTTGCAAAGCCCACTCCACCCTAGTGACAAAGGTGGAGAGCTTCTCATTTCTCCACTGCTTGGCAGACCTAAATTTCCATATTAAATCTTCCCCAGTCTCGGTACTCCCAAACACCCCCTCTAGAGCAGAAAGGTACTCTGTGGCAGTGGCTTCCGGGTTGGTGGCCCACAAAAACCTAATGGCTTCCAAAGCGGGGCCCCGCAGACTCTCCATCAATCTCTTCCTCTTCTTCCCCTCAGAGCATTGCCACTCCTGAACTAAGGGGCTGGCATAGTCCATCCAAGCTTCCAGGTCATCCTTTCCGGTAGGCACTGGCACCATGCCAGAAAAAAGTTTCAGCCTACGGTAGGAATCGAGGCTGTATAGGGGACTACTAGGGTGATGGGCCAAAATAGAACTCTTGGGGGACAGGGAGGTACCTGGGAAACCTGGGGGGTATCATCACTAGGCAAGTCCAATGCTTGCAGCAGTTCCTGGGTAGTCCTCCCCTCCACAGCCAGCAATTTAAGCAGTTTATCTTTAAAACTATTAGTCTGGGGGAACCCCCCAGGAGTGACTGACCCACTCCGAATATGAACTAGCCTCCATCCCTGTGAGGCACCCTCCAGGTAAATCACTGGAGGTACCTTCTCGGGGTCGATGGCCACACTGCACAACAGTAGCACCTGCAGCATCTGGTCAAACAGGTCAGCTATACGCCCCTTCACCTCCACTTTGCCTAAACATTTAACATGCTCTGCTGTGGAAACGATGTCAGCTCTGGGGGTTCCCAGAGGCACATCTAAGAGTAACACAATTTTCTGGTACTCCAGCTCTTCGGCTTCACCCCACCCCATCAGTTTGTGTACCAGGGTCTTAATAGGACCTAATTTAATTTTTGCCAACATATCCCCTTCCAGTTTTTCCATCTTTTATGCACTTCACTCACTTGGCCACTAGGGGACGCTGATCCCAGCGGTGCCTCCAATTTGTAACCCCAAGGGGATGCTATCCCACAGGCTACCACCCCCCGCCTGTCTCAGCCGTGACAGGGTAAGGAGCCCAGATCCGTTGACGGGTGCCTCCACCCAGAGGTGGGTGTCAGGACAGTCTAGGTTGACTTGGTCACAGCCCTCTGGGTTGCTGCAACCCCCTACTAGTGGCCAAAGCAGAGTAATTACAAGGCTTTCCCCCGGAACACTTACCCCCAGGCCCGAAACACTCAGCTCGCTCTGGGGGCTCCCTAGAAAGCAAGGTATGATTATCAAACATTCACTGTGCAGTATGTCCTCAGCAAGACACAACCAGCTTGGGTACAGTTGCAAAACAAACAATCTGATTTATTAGGAGGGGGATAACAAGGGCTGGGGGAAATCAGGGTGATTAGCTTATCACTATTACCTATATTTAACTACCTAGGGCTCTGTGCACAGGCCTGAACCTATCAGTCATGGTCCATGGGTACCCAAGCCCTAATGGCTAATCCCTCGTGGCAGCAGGTTGGGGCCCTGGCCAAAGGAGCATCCACTCTCCAGAGCCGATCAGAATAAGCAGAGAGATCTATTAGTGCAGTCAACAGTGCAGCAAAAATGACATTTGGCTACTGCTCGTAAGCTTAACAGGGAGCTGCCCTGATCCAGTACTCACGACTCCGGCAGATACCCTTCCTTCACCAGTTGCAGGGCTGAGCCTGAACTCCAGAAGCCTCCTCACACATTTATATGGCAAACAGAGGGGTACCATACCAGGCAGCAGCTTTCAGGACCCAAATGAACCCACAGCCACTTCGGGAGGTAGCAGCCACTCCAAACGTCCTGATGGACCGAGCGCGATTCAGCAGATTCTCCAGTCCCCTTCAGGTGAAGCCTGGTAGGTAGCTGTGTCCCTACACAGCCTCCTCCGACATGCGCCCGGCGGTTTAATCTGAAGCACTGGAAGGCAAGCAGCTGCCTCAGGCCCTTTCACGGCAGCTTCCGCGAACACTCAAGCAGCGTGAAAGTCAGCGCCCTATTCCTACACAGTCACAATGAATCTGCCCCTAACAGCACGGGGCAGTAGTTACAGTTCGGGCGCTACCCGATTCTATTGGCTAGCGTCACATGCCAGTCAATTACTCTGGCCCTCAGTGGCCAGAAAATACGCCATGGCCCATAATGCCTTTCCCAAAGTTACAAGCAGTTCCCCTATTGGTCAGGCAGCCCCACTAGAGTTTTAAGGTACTGATTGGTCCAACTCGGCAGTCCCAGACCAAAATGGAGGAGACAATCGGAACAGTCCTTGCTGCAAAGAAGGCAGGTTAGAATAACCACATTATCATTATTACTCTAAATTAGTTTCCATAACCAGTTACATCTTTCTAGAGGCCTCCCTCTGCACAGCATAGTGAGGGCAGAACGGAGCACTTACTGAGCAGCTCGGGCGGGACTCGGGCATAAAACCACACAGCCCCCCCATTTCAGCTGATTAGGAGTACAAACAGGCAGCCGTTAAAGAGATAGTACCCGGAGGCTCTAAGAGCTCTCACTGGCAACAACATTTAATCGCTTTACGCCGGATTCCCGCCAGACATGGAGCATTTAAACAAGCTCTGGGGAAGGCCCTTGGGAACCCCCATTTATAGGGGGGGTTAAACCCTCCCTGGCCTGGAAAAACTTGGCGTCTGTGCCAAGTAGTTGTCCCTAAACCATTGTAAGGCAACAGTTTACTTAACATTATATCACACGTGGAATTACACGCATGAATACTGTATTTACAGTTCAATACGGTTTATGCAACATCATACACACATAACTCTTGTTCCCCTTTTTGAATTAGGTCATTAGTCTCTGCCCACGACACCTGGAAAAAATGGGGCCCTTCCCTATCATCTACCGGGGCTAACCGGGGTGGGGGTACCAGATTCGTAGGGTAATACTAACAGGCTAGAGTTATCCCCCAAGTCTAACTTAGGCAAGTACCTCAGGGACACATACACCCCTTCATGGACCACATTCAAGGGCAGATCCACAGGCTGACCCAGAGACTCATAACTCAACTTTATTACCGGCCGTACTTCCCGGCTAGAGCATCTAGGTGTCTCAGAAAACCCTACTGCAGGCTCCGGTTCTGATTCAGTCGTATCAAGATGAATAGGGCAAACCTTCATAGGGGAAAAGGATCCAGTGCTCGTAGTATTTTCGGGGGCAGGACCCTCTACATTAGGACCCACACTACTTGGCTCAGCTGGGGACGGTTCAGGCACTAGTAAAGAACCATCAGGGCGTTCAAAATATTCTTCAGGTTCCGGTATATTACTGGATTGTTCCCCCACATCACTTTCTTCTTCTGAATAATCAGATAGTTCAGCCAGGCCAGGCAGTTCAGCCAAGCTCAAGGACCCCATCTCTTCAGCCTGGGGGCCATTCACTGCATCTCCTGGGAGCATTGTTTCCAGTGACAGAGTTGGGGTCTCAGACAGTCCAGAAAGTCCAACTTCATCTCCAGAGTTAACGAGGGGATTGCCCCGAAACAGTTGGCTCAGTTCGTAAGAGGGATAGTATTCAATATTATTTTCATTGTCTTCAGACAAAGACTGATGATCAGCTTCTTCAGAGGAGTTTAGACAAGGCTCTCTTATTTGGCTCGCGGAAGAATCAAAGGGTCTGTTTTTTTTCTTGGCAGCAGACCTAGTCATAGGCCCAGAGGGAGGGGCACTGAGAGGTTTAGCTTCAATCAAGATTTGCCAGATTGGCAGCAGATGATTTCTGTGTATAGTTTTCACATCTTTTAAATTGTTCTCAGGCCGCACTTTATATACAGGTAAATCTGGCAGTTTTTCCACAACAATATGGGGGAGATGATGCCATCTGTCAGCAATCTTATGTTTACCATGCAATCCCAGATTCCTCAATAACACTCTATCCCTTTCTCTCACTTCCATTGTTTTCACTTTCTTGTCTACCTCCTCTCCTTGTTGGCTGGGTTGTTTAGCAACCATAGTCTGGGCCAGTTGGTAGGCATGGTTCAATTGGGCCTTCAACTTTGTACATACTGTAAATGATTTTCTGCTTGCACCCCATCAGGAGAAACCCCAAAACACACATCCACTGGCAATCTAGCCTCTCTCTCCCAAACATCAGCCTGTACGGGGAAAATCCAGTGGCATCACTTTTGGTGCAATTATAAGCATGTACCATGGTGCTAATCTGCTGGCTCTATCTTGGCTTGTCCTTGGGTTGCAATGTGCCCAACATATCAAGCAAAGTGCGGTTAAATCTTTCAGGTTGGGGATCTCCCTGGGGGTGGTATGGGGTAGTTCTTGATTTTCATACTCCCCACAAAAATAACATCTCTTTGATCAGCCGGCTGTCAAAGTCCCTTCCCTGGTCGGAGTGGATCGTCTGTGGGGCCCCATAGTGGACAAAGAAGTTCTCCATGAGTACCTTAGCCACCGTGGTTACTTTCTGATCTTTAGTAGGAAAAGCCTGTGCATACCGGGTAAAATGATCAGTGACCATCAATATGTTACTGATATTTTTCAGATCTGGTTCTAAACTCAGAAAATCAATGCAGACCAGTTCCATAGGGGCACTAGTGGTGATGTTGACCATGGGGGCAGCTCTGAGGTAGGGCTTTTCTTTGCAAACAATGGCCACAGGTCTTGACATACTGCTCCACATCCATACTCATCTTCGGCCAGTAGAATCGGGTCCGTACCAGATCGAGAGTTCGGTCTATGCCAAGGTGCCCCATGTGGTTATGTAAGGACTTCAGAACCAGTTCTCTAAAAGCTGAGGGCAGCACCAGTTGTTGCTTGTCTATCCGGCCCTCCTTATCCACAGTCTCTCTGTATAGTAGTTGGCTAATCAGCTTTAATTTAGGCCCTTCTTTATATAACAAGGCAGTTCTCAGGTCAGTGGAACGTAACTTGGACACGTCCCTCCCGGCCGTTTGTATCATAGAGTCACGGGATTGAGCCCGTTGGAGACTATCATTGCTGAATTGGGGATTTGAACCAGTGTCTAATGCAGAGAAATGACAGTAGGCAGCAGGTATGCAGTTTTCAGATGGCCCCAAGCAATCCGCCATACAATCCACAGCATCAGGAGACACCTGTTCTTCCTTGTCAAATTTTTGGCAGAGGGCTCTTATGTCAGGTTATGACAACCGGACCCAATCAGTTTGTGGCATAGGCCTCAGAGAGAGAGCATCCGCATCTATATGGTTCAGGCCCGCTCTGTACTCAACAGCATAGTCGTAGGTGGGCAAGGCAGAGAGCCACCTATGGCCAATGGCATCCAACATGGCTGAAGTCTGTACATAGGTCAGAGGATTGTTATCAGTCTTTACCAATATCTTGGCACCGTACAAATAATCATGAAACTGATCAACAATGGCCCACTTCAGAGCCAGAAACTCTAGTTTGTGCACAGGATAATTTTTTTCTGAAGGAGTCAGACTTCTGCTGGCAAAAGCCACAGGTCTCAGACCATTTGAGTGCTCCTGATATAACACAGCCCCCAATCCTTGTAGAATGGCATCAGTATGGAGAACGTATGGCTTGGCTGGGTCAGCATAGGCCAGCACTGGGGCATGGGTGAGTTGATATATGATGTCATAGAAAGCTTCCTCACACTCAGTAGTCCAGCGGTCCCCGAACACATAATTCGGCAGAAAATACTGTTTCTCCATCTCAGAACGCACACCTTTCTTATACTGTTTGTGCGTGGGAGGGTACCCCTGAGTAAGATTGAGGAGGGGGCGAATCACTCGAGAATAATCTTGGACAAACTGCCTATAATATCCACAAAACCCCAGGAACCGTTGCAGTTCTTTCAAATTTTTGGGCCGAGGCCAAGTGGTCAAAGCCTCCACCTTGCTAGGGTCAGTCTCTATGCCTTCAGTGGATACTATGTGGCCCACATATTTCACAGAAGTTTGGAAGAATTGACACTTGTCTATAGACAACTTGAGGCCAAAATCCTCCAGCCGATCCAAGACCTTGAACAATCATTGCTCATGTTCTTCCAACCAGTGGCCAAACACTATGACATCATCCAAGTAAACCAAACACTCGAGCAAATTCATGTCTCCCACAGCACGTTCCATCAAGTGCTGAAAAGTGGCTGGGGCACCTGAAATCCCTTCGGCATCCGAATGAACTCATAGAAATCGAGGGCAAATAAATGCAGTCTTCCCGGTCCTCTGGGGCCATCAGGATCTGGTAGTATCCCTCACGGAGGTCCAACACAGAGAACCACTTACTGCCATTTAAGCAATCCAAGGCATCCTGTATGCGCGGCATGGTATACTGGTCTGGGATGGTCCGCCGATTTAAAGTGCGATAGTCTACACACATCTGAACCGCCCCATTCTTTTTCCGTACCACTACAATGGGAGAGGCATAGGGGCTCCTGGACTCTTGTATGACCCCAGCAGCCAACATCTCTTGCAGATGCCGCCTCACATCATCTATATCAGTCGGGGCCAGGCGCTGGGATTTCTCTCGAAAAGGCCTTTTGTCATGCAGCCGAATGTGATGCTCAGCCCCCTTGCACACATCCCACGTCCCATTCTTTCAAGGAGAAAACCTGGTCCTTCTGGGCAAGCCTCTCACTGATCCTCCTTTTCCATTCAGCCGGCAACGGGGAGTCACCGAAATCAAACAAGTCAGGAGTAACTCTGTCAGCTGTCCTGGAGCCTTTGCTATTCGGCAGCACTGCAGTATCTGCACAATGTACACTTGCCAAGGTGCACCCTCTTCTTATTTGAATCTCTCTGTCGGACACATTATGCACTTGAACCATCACCCTCGTAACATAAGCATGAGCTCTAGCTGGCAAGATACTGGGTTTGACCAGCAGTCCTTCAGGTAATCTTCCCTCCCCGGGCGCATCCAGCATTAACAGCTTATTCTTAACATCTGTTTTTAGTTATACTTCCCCATGCAGGACACATTGGGCATTTGGGGCAAGTATCACTGGGGCCGGATCCTTTCTCCACACCACACCCACTGGGCCTTCAGGTTCCTCCTGGCTAACCTTCTTCTGAATTGCAACTGCCTCTTGGATCACAGCGGGTATTCTCAAAGCTCGCCCGGTCTTGAACGCTTGCTTCTCTGCACACAACTGGTCCAATCGTCCAAACATATGAGCATTTGTCCCAATCAACAAGGGTACTCCATCATACAGTCCAGTAGGGGGGCAAACTAGAGCTAAGGTTTCCACCTGCTCATCCACTCCAGTCATAGAAGTAGAGAAGAACAACCAGACCCGGATATTCCCCAAATACAGATAAGCCTTGTCGCTCAACCCCCACACATGTAGGCCATCCAAGGGTTGTAGGGCACCTCAGGTAAGTGTGTGATACCAGTCCTGAAACATGATGGTTACCTGAGAGCCACTGTCTAATACAGCTCGGGTGGGAATCCCATTCACTTGCACTGGGGTCTCCATCGAGGGCCCGACCACATCAGACCATTCGGGGGGCACAGCATTGACAGTTGGTTGAGCATGGGCCCGGGTCACAAAGCTTTTCCTTGGGGGTCGAGTGTGGGCCCTACGATGCCAAGTGATCAGTCTGCTGTTGACTTTCCTTAAGTTCTCTGGCATCTGGCATTCGGGTTGAAAATGCCCATCCTCCCCACAATGATAACAGAACTTGGGGTCATGGGAATCTCTATTAGGCGGTGGACACCTTATCTGTTGGGGACTCTGAGAAGGATGAGAGGGTTCCCCTGGGCCAGGGTTCTGGTTTCGGGATAGCTCAGGCTCTCCAGCCCTAACAGGGTACATGGTAGAGTGCTTCAAGTCCCTCACCAGTTCCCGTAAATTTCTGACCTCAGTCCTCAGCTCACTCTCTACGTGGGAGTCGGAGGAAATAGCTCGCATTCCCACATCGCCTGGAAAATCTGGGGATCCATCAGCCCTTCCTGACAGGTGGGTCTCTTCGGGGGTGCTAGGCTCAGGGGTCCCACTAGGGTTCACCACCCCCACATAGGGTTCCCACCCCTCTTCATCGGTCTCCACCTCTCTGATTTCCCTCATCAATTGACAATATTCGGGCGGGGTAGCCCGTCGATCATGTAACTTAAGTTTTAACAGTATTACACTAGAGAATCTGGCAGACTTTAAGACATGTTCCAACCTGACCTGATTCAGGGCCGGGGCTGTGATTCCCCCCTTTCTATAGGCCTTTTGCAAAGCCGACTCCACCCTAGTGACAAAGGCGGAGAGCTTCTCATTTCTCCACTGCTTGGCAGACCTAAATTTCCATATTAAATCTTCCCCAGTCTCGGTACTCCCAAACACCCCCTCTAGAGCAGAAAGGTACTCTGTGGCAGTAGCTTCCGGGTTGGTGGCCCGCAAAAACCTAATGGCTTCCAAAGTGGGGCCCTGCAGACTCTCCATCAATCTCTTCCTCTTCTCCCCCTCAGAGCATTGCCACTCCTGAACTAAGGGGGTGGCATAGTCCATCCAAGCTTCCAGGTCATCCTTTCCGGTAGGCACTGGCACTATGCCAGAAAAAAGTTTCAGCCTACGGTAGGAATCGAGCTGTATGGGGGCACTACTAGGGGTGGTGGAGCCAAAATTGAACTCTTGGGGGGACAGGGGGAGGTACCTGGGGAAACCTGGGGGGTAGCATCATTAGGCAAGTCCAATGCTTGCAGCAGTTCCTGGGTAGTCCTCCCCTCCACAGCCAGCAATTTAAGCAGTTTATCTTTAAAACTATTAGTCTGGGGGAACCCCCCAGGAGTGACTGACCCACTCCGAATATAAACTAGCCTCCATCCCTGTGAGGCACCCTCCGGGTAAATCACTGGAGGTACCTTCTCGGGGTCGATGGCCACACTGCACAAAAGTAGCACCTGCAGCGTCTGGTCAAACAGGTCAGCTATACGCCCTTTCACCTCCACTTTGCCTAAACATTTAACATGCTCTGCTGTGGAAACGATGTCAGCTCTGGGGGTTCCCAGAGGCACATCTAACAGTAACACAATTTTCTGGGACTCCAGCTCTTCAGCTTCACCCCACCCCATCAGTTTGTGTACCAGGGTCTTAATAGGACCCAATTTAATTTTTGCCAACATATCCCCTTCCAGTTTTTCCATCTTTTATGCACTTCACTCACTTGGCCACTAGGGGACGCTGATCCCAGCGGTGCCTCGAATTTGTAACGCCCAGGGGACGCTATCCCACAGGCTACCACCTCCCACCTGTCTCAGCCGTGACAGGGTAAGGAGCCCAGATCCGTTGACGGGTGCCTCCACCCAGAGGTGGGTGTCAGGACAGTCTAGGTTGACTTGGTCACAGCCCTCTGGGTTGCTGCAACCCCCCCTTCTTCCCACTAGTGGCCCAAAGAGAGTAATTACAAGGCTTTCCCCCAGAACACTTACCCCCAGGCCCGAAACACTCAGCTCGCTCTGGGGGCTCCCTAGAAAGCAAGGTATGATTATCAAACATTTACTGTGCAGTATGTCGTCAGCAAGACACAACCAGCTTGGGTACAGTTGCAAAACAAACAATCTGATTTATTAGGAGGGTGATAACAAGGGCTGGGGGAAATCAGGGTGATTAGCTTATCACTATTACCTATATTTAACTACCTAGGGCTCTGTGCACAGGCCTGAACCTATCAGTCATGGTCCATGGGTACCCAAGCCCTAATGGCTAATCCCTCGTGGCAGCTGGTTGGGGCCCTGGCCAAAGGAGCATCCACTCTCCAGAGCCGATCAAAATAAGCAGAGAGATCTATTAGAGCAGTCAACAGTGCAGCAAAAATGACATTTGGCTACTGCTTGTAAGCTTAACAGGGAGCTGCCCTGATCCAGTACTCACGACTCCGGCAGATACCCTTCCTTCACCACTTGCAGGGCTGAGCCTGAACTTCAGAAGCCTCCTCACACATTTATATGGCAAACAACAGAGGGGTACCATACCAGGCAGCGGCTTTCAGTACCCAAACGAACCCACAGCTACTTTAGGAGGTAGCAGCCACTCCAAACATCCTGATGGACCGAGCGCGATTCAGCAGATTCTCCAGTCCCCTTCAGGTGAAGCCTGGTAGGTAGCTGTGTCCCTTACACAGCCTCCTCTGACCGCACGCTGGCAGATTTAATCCGAAGCACTGGAAAGGCAAAACGGCTTCCTCAGGCCTTTCACACGCTTCCTGTGCGAACACTCAAACGGTGCAGAGGCTCAGCGCTCCCTTCTCCTACACAGTCACAACGAATCTGCCCCTAACAGCACGGGGCACTCCTTACAATTCGGGCGCTACCTGATTCTATTGGCTAGCGTCACATGCCAGTCAATTACTCTGGCCCTCAGTGGCCCGAAAAAGGTCCATGGCCCATAATGCCTTTCCCAAAGTTACAAGCAGTTCCCCTATTGGTCAGGTGGCTCCACTAGAGTTTTAAGGTACTGATTGGTCCAACTCGGCAGTCCCGGACCAAAATGGAGGAGACAATCGGGAACAGTCCTTGCTGCAAAGAAGGCAGGTTAGAACAACCACATTATCATTATTACTCTAAATTAGTTTCCATAACCAGTTACATCTTTCCAGAGACCTCCCTCTGCACAACATAGCGAGGGCAGAATGGAGCACTTACTGAGCAGCCCGGGTGGGACTTGGGCATAAAACCACACAGCCCCCCCATTTCAGCTGATTAGGACTACAAACAGGCAGCCCTTAAAGAGATAGCACCCGGAGGCTTTAAGAGCACTCACTGGCAACAACATTTAATCGCTTAACGCCGGACGCCCGCCAGGCATGGAGCATTTAAACAAGCTCCAGGGAAGGCCCTCGGGAACCCCCATTTATAGGGAGGTTGCAGAAAAAATAAGCCCTTATAAATTGCCTGAAATGGTTTTGCCCATCTCTTCTGCCATTCCTTTTACTGATACAGTGAGTAAAGGTGCTAAAGTACCTCCCCATCACAGATCTCCTTTAGATTAGTAACACACTATCACCAAGACACTGCGCTGTGGGGGGCTAAGAACATATTTGGCTAAGAGAATTACTGCTTTACACTTTTAATGTGGTATTAGCCACTGATCACCCAGCCTGTCCCACTCTAATGGTACTGGGGAGTCGGGGACTGAGAAGGCCATCATACCCGTGTGAAAACACTTACCAAACTGCTAAAGGATGAGCCCTTTTATTTTTGTCATTAAGTATTTTTTTCCCATTTTTCACTGTTTGTCCCACTTGCGGCACACCCAGATGATCATGGGGTTATGTGCAACCTTCCTCCGGCGAAGAGGGTGGGCCCGTGGCTGCTATCATAGTGGGTACTGAGGCCACTCCATGACTGGTAGGGAGCAGGGTTGCACAAACTCTCTGCAGTCTGCATCCTCCCTCTCCGAAAGCAGAGAGCCTCACCGCTGCAATGCGCTTGGCCCCCAGCTTGGGCTTCCAGGGCTCATCCACAGACCCTAGCCCTCCCCAGTGGCAGTGCGGGCTTCCAGGGCTCATCCACAGACTCTAGCCCTCCCCAGTGGCAGTGTGGGCTTCCGGGACTCATCCACAGACCCTAGCCCTCCCCAGTGGCAGTGCAGGCTTCCAGGGCTCATCCACAGACCCTAGCCCTCCCCAGTGGCAATGCGGGCATTCTTTTTTTTTTTTTGTGTCTGAATTCTTTCTTCCTGTTGATATATTTATTTATTATTGTACTGGGGAAAAAAACTACTGAGTAAGTTTGCACTGGCAGATTCAGAATGATTAGAGTCAAAGAAACTCCCACTCACTCCCCACCCAGTGCAATCACCACCAAAAATCATTCCACCGCCTCTTCTTTGCAAAATGAATCTCTGCCTTGTTACCCTCCTGAACTCTCTGTCTTTCTCTCTTGCCTGGTAAGACGACCATCTCAGCAGTATCAACAGGAAACAAAACCCCCATCTTTTTTGAGAAGCTTACTGTAAAAGCACAAAACAAACAAAACACCACAACAAGGGGAAGGCAGCAGGTGTGTCTTTCACTGGTGACTCAGAAGGGGATTACATTAATTTTTTCCCAGGTGTAGCAGGGATTTTCCCTGGGTCATCTCCTCAGTAGACACTGATAAATGTTTCTAGATGTCAAATACACAGGAAGTCCATCTTGCAAACAACTGGTCCACACATCAACACAGTCTAAATGTCCACAGAAATTTTTTTTTGGTTTATCCGCCTCCCCCATTTACTGTGTTTTGCTCTCCACCCCCCCACCCCGGTCCTCACCTAACAATCGAGATTGCCATGTATGCAATAACACATGACAGGGTGCGGTAATGATAAATTACCACATGCTTCAGGTTGATCACCTTCAATCACCTGGTAAGTGCAGTAATTTATGGCATTATGGTACAACCTGGAGCGTGTTGCTGCACTGGAAAAAATTGTTTCAGAAGTTGAAAAGTAAAGAAAAACGAAAGTAAAATCTGAATATATGGCCACATCACCGGTTTTAACCAATCAGATTGATTGATCCAAGCCTTTTTATAAGGCTACACCCTTTTTGTAAGGCTACACTCTTTTTATAAGGCTACACCCTTTTTATAAGGCTCCACCCTTTTTATAAGGCTGCACTCTTTTTATAAGGCTCTACCCGTTTTATAAGGCTCCACCCTTTTTATAAGGCTCCACCCTTTTTGTGGCCTGGCGCAGAGGCTCGTTGCTGCCTCGAGAGAAGATGCCATTACCAGGATGTGCATAATTCTGGTGGCCCCACCCTCCCTCTCACTCCTGGAATCAAACACCCTTTTGTGGGCACTGGGGTCATGTGCCCAGGTTTTGTGGGCACTGGGGTCATGTGCTCTGTTTTTCTGGGCATTGGGGTCACTCGTCCCGGTTTTATGGGCTTTGGAGGTCACATGCTCTAGTTTTGTGGGCACTGGGGTTACCCGTCCTGGTTTTTATTGGGCACCGGGGTCATGTACTCTAGTTGTTAGTGCACTGGGGTCACATGCTCTGGTTTTGTGGGCACTGGGGTTACCCGTCCTGGTTTTTATTGGGCACTGGGGTCATGTACTCTACTTGTTAGTGCACTGGGGTCACATGCTCTGGTTTTGGGAACAGTGGGGTCAGATGCTCTTTTTCTGGACACTGGGATCACATGCTCTGGTTGTGTGGGAACTGATGCCATGTGTCCTGGGTTTGTGGGTACTGGGGTGATGTGCTCTGTCTTTTGGAGGAGACATTGGGGTCACATGCCCTAGGTTTGTGGGCAGTGGGATCACAAGCCCTGGTTTTGGCATCTGCCCCTCCTACTCCCTTCACTGGTGATCTTGGTCTGCTGCCCCCCCAGCTACCACTTGGGGTCAGGTAAGCAACAGCCTCTGCACCACCACCACCCATCCTGGAGGAGTGCAGTCCAGTGGATGCTCAAGCCTCCTCCCACCGGTCGAACCCAGGTCATCAACAATGCAAGCAATAGCGCTACTGCTGCGCGAGCTGATTACTTCCTCTTTAAAGTACCAGGTTAATATGATGTTACTGGTTGGAGCACCTACAATGGGGGTGGGCTCTATTCAGAGCTGGATTTAAAGCAACAGTATCTGTTAGTTAGGAAAACATTTCATCATGTAGTTTTTAGTAAAACTGTATTTCTGGCATCCTTAGATACATAGAAACAGAATTGGCAGCATAAAAGATCTGCTTGGCCCACCCAGTCTACCCAGGTTATCTAGTCCCTGCCTTGTCTGTCTTTGCAGACCCTATCAGGCCTATGGCAACCCTCCCCCCTCCCTGCCATTTCCTAATATTGCCCTATGTCTATCCCATGCATGCTTGACGCCCCCTACTGTTTTCGCCTCTACCACTTACTCTGGCAGTCTATTTCAGGCACTCACTACTCTCTCAATGAAGTGGTACTTCCTCATATCCCTCCTAAACTTCCCTCCTTCCAGCTTTGTCACATGTTCTCTGGTTCTGGTACTCTTCCTCATTTGAAAGAGATACATGTCCTGCACCCTGTTCACCCCTGTTAAGTACTTGTAAATCTCTTTCTTGGTCCCCCCTCAGTCACCTGTCTTCCAGGGTGTACATGCTGCTGTCTTCCAGGGTGTACATGTTGAGATCCCTCAGTCTTTCCTAGTAGGGCTTTTGGTGCAACCCCTGCACCATTTAACTTGCCCTTCTCTGGGCTGCCTCCACCATGTCTATGTCCTTTCTGAGGTACAGCCTCCAGAACTGGATATGACAGTCCAGGTGGGGTCTCACCAGTGAGCGATACTGTGTCAACACCACCTTTCTCCTGCTGGAAATAACTCTTCCAATGCATCCCAGTAACCCACTAGCCCTTCCCACTGCTTTGTCACACCACCCTGCCAATTTGAAGTAGTCAGATAGGATAACCCTAGGGTCTCTTTTCTGCTTAGTGACTGACAGTAGCTCCCCCAATTCTGTACTCAGTTATTGGGTTCCCATGCCCTAGGTACATGATTTTGCACTTTTTGGAGTGAAACCCCAACTGCCATGCTCTTGACCACTGCTCGAGTTTCCCAAGATCTCTACGCATTCTTTCCACCCTTCATCATTGTTCACCCTATTACAGATTTTAGTATCATCTGCAAAAAGACATGCCTTCCCTTAGTTCATCTGCAATGTTACTTAGACATTGAAGAGAACCTGTCCCAGTATTGAGCCCTGCGGAACCCCTCTGGTCACTCTCCCATCATTAGAGTGAGTGCCGTTAGCCACCACTCTCTGTCGCCTATCAGTTAAACAGTTTCTAACTGCATTCACCACTTTGGATCCCACTCCATGGCTGCTATATTCCTTAGTCTTCTGTACAGCACCATGTCGAAGGCCTTGCTAAAGTCCAGATAGGCGATGTCCACTGCCCTCCCCTGATGTATTTCCCTGATCACCCAGAGAAAGAATTCAATCAGATTCATCTGGCATGACCTCCCCCTCATAAATCCATACTGCCTTTGGTCCTGCAGCCTATCGGATTCAAGATACTCTACCAACCTTTCCTTTAACAATATTTCCATTAATTTCCCCACCTCGGAGGTGAGGCTCACCAGCCTACAGTTACTAGCCTCTTCCCTGCTGCCACTCTTATGTAGAGGGATCATGTCTGTTCTCCTCCAGTCCTGTGGAACCATGCCTGATTCCAGTGAGCTGTTGAATGAGGCCATCAGCAGGGTAGCACCTCCCTGAGTTTTTTTAGTACCCTTGGGTGTATCCTGTCTGATCCAATAGCCTTGCCCACTTACAGAGCTGCAGGTCCCTTCAAGACTATTTCCTCTTAAAGCAGACTTCAGTTTGCCTTCCCTCTCCTTTTGTTCCTGCTGATCACTGGTGGTCTGTTCCCCCCTCCTTCCACTGTAAAGACTGTGCAGAAGTCCCTGTTCGGGAAGTCTGCTTTTTCTTGGTCCTCTTTGGTGTGGTATACCTTTGCTGCCCTCCTTATCCTTACTGTCCCTCCCCTTGCTTTCCTCTTCTCACTTATGGACCAGAATAAAGTCTTATCCCCATTTGCTGCCCCTTTTGTTATCCTTTGCTCTGCCTGCCCCTTAGGTCCCCTCGCTACCATACCTGTTTCCCTCTGTTTTACTTGTAACATCTGTCTTCTTTCCTCTGTGCTCCTTATATCTCCTGAATGCCACCCTTTTTATTGACCACCGTGGCCACTTCCCTAGAGTGCCATAATAGTCTATTTTTCCTTTTGCTTTTAAGCAATCTCTTCATGGAGAGGCTGGTTGCCTTAATTATGCCCTCCTTTATTTTTCCCTGTGATTCCTCTACTCATACCAGGCCCCCCCAACTAGGCAGTTTCTGAGGCAGGCTCCCCTTTCCTTAATATCTGCCTTCCTAAGGTCCAGGAGCCTCTGCTTCCATCTTAATATTAAACTGTATTCTACAGTGATCAGTGGTACCAAGGGGACTGCCCACGGTGATGTCTGCAGTGCCGTCTGTACGGTGATCAGTGGTACCTAGGGGACAGCCCACGGTGATGTCTACAGTGCTGTCTATATGGTGATCAGTGGTACCTAGGGGACTGCCCACGGTGATGTCTGCAATGCTGTCCCTGTTTGTAAGCACCAGGTCTAGCACTGCCATGTTTGTAGTGGGTTTGTTGACTAGCTACCTGAGAAAGGCCCTTTGTAGGGGGTCAAGGATGGCCCTGCTCCCTGCTGAAGCTGCAGATGGAAGGCTCCAATCCACATCTGCCATACTGAAGTCACCAACTAGCAGCCCTTCCCCCTTTCTTGCCATCCTGATGATGTCCCTTCCAAGTGCCTTTTCCAACTCCTTTCCCTGTGCTGGAGGTCTGTATACCACTCCTATATGGGTCGTGGTCCCAGTGCTTGTCTCCAGGATGACACACTGCACCTCCAGTCCTTCCTTTTCCTCAGGTTCCCCTGCACTTCTGTAGCCTTGGTTCCTTCCCTCACATATAGTTCAGCCCCATCTCCCCTCCTCCCTTCCCTGTCTCTCTTGAACAGAGAGTAGGCCAATATGGCCATATCCCAGTCATACCTGTCAGTGCACCATGACGTCATTATGGCTACCAAATCAAGGCTACCCTTCTCCATGACGGCCTCCAGGTAGCAGATACATAGTTGAGATACAGACTGCTCTTCATACATTACTTCCCACTAGCCTGCCTCCCTCCTTGCTTTTTCTCTCCCTTCCTGCCTGTGCTGTTTTCCGGAGTTCCCCTGACCCCCTAATTCCCTTGTTACCCTCTCTGTTACCTGTTTCCTTTACTCCTCTCTTCTTGCCATCCTGATTTATACCCATCTTGTCCTCCACCTTGTCCCACCCCTGTCTTCCTGTGCTCCTGCCCTGGGGAATCTTCCTCACCTTGGGCCCTCCCTCCCTCCTTGATGCTTAATTGTCTAGGGGGAGACAATCTTTTCCTCCTCTGGTAGTACAGCCTGCCCCCCCCCCAGCTAGTTTAAATGCTCATCCAAGTGGCATTTAAACTTGCAACTAAGGACTGTGGCCCCTTCCTGGAAAGATGCAGGCTGTCTTCTGTATAGAGGCCCATATGCTCCTAGGCTGGTTCTCAGTCCCCAGTGTAGCCAAAGCCTTCCTCCATGCACCATGCCTTCAACACCTTGTTAATAGCTGTGTTGCGGACTACCTTTTCCTCTCCTTGGCCACCATGTGCGCTACTTGCTTCAGGTCTCTACCTAGCTCTATGAAATTACCCTGCACTACCGCTACCCTGTCCCTTACCAGGTCATTTGTCCCTAGGTGGACAATGACATCTAGCTTCCTCCCATCTTCTGCTACCCTAGCGATCCTCTGGATCTGTTCTCCATTCCTCCAACCCAAAGCACCAGGGAGGCACTTCATCTCATTCTCCTGTCCTCTTCCCACTCCCTCATCTATCCTCATAAAAACAGAGTCCCCCACCAGAAGCTGCTTTCTCCCCAGCTGGGGCCTCTTACTCTCTTCTTGGGGCCTCCCCTTTTGAGGACACACACACACACGCACATCCATAAATATTAGCTTCATTCTAATTATTACTATAGAGAATACTGGATGGGCAACTATGCACAACCAGTGTGTTCTGCCACAGAGAGGTTCTGATTCCCTCTGACCTTGAGAGCAAAGCTCGAGAAGTTTGTGGGAATCAGAACCCCGAGGTGGCAGAACACACTGGTTATGCATTAGTTACTCATCTTGTAATTTTTATAGTGTATAGTATTACGTGAAATGTGTACATTGTGTTTTTTTCTCTTTCTTAATGAAACTGACTTGTGCAGTTTATAGAGGTTCTAGAATGCTGTTCTACCACAGAAAGGTACAATCACATTCCATGACCTTTGAACTGTGGTACAACAGCATTTTGAAAAGGATGGATTTCTATATAGAACAATGCTCTACTATACACTATATTATCAATTATCAGTACATTTTCATTTCTCTCTGATGTTTTAAAAACAGCTTTTATTACTAATTTTATAATTAATGACTCAAGTCATTAAAGATGGCCACCACTAGCAATTTAAAAACAATCCCCTCCCTCAAGGTTATTTTTTGATTTTACAGACTGTATTCATACCATGGCTGTATTAGGAGGGTGCAGGCACACATTTCTGATTGCAAACAACACAGCCCCACACCACACCAAAATGTTTCATCTGTTAGTAGTGGGTGAGACCAGAGAGAATATATGTTTTAAAAGACTTCAAAAGAAACCCCATACTGCATCTTTTTTTTTTTTAGTCTTTGGTAACCGGGTAAGGCTCACTAGGCACAAGTGCCTGTTTTCAGGGGCGATCTGGGAGCACTGGACGGTTACGTAACTTGCTCAGAGTCACACAGTATGCAAGTGGAGGTTGTCAGACTCAAACTCAGGTCTGGTCTGCTGGATGTATCAAGCTTGTTCACACCTTGTTCCTCTAACCTCTAGGCTATACTGCCAGTCCCCTCAGTTCAGGAATGAAATACAATGAAAAGAATAAATGAATATATTGATGTGTTTGCCAGAAATGCAGTACAGTATTATTGAAAAACCATATGACAACATTTTTTTTCCACTCACAAATACTGCTGCTTTAAAGACCAAAGAGACAGAAAACCAAAAAACGAGACAGTACTGCACAAAAAGTGACCCGGGTGCGAGCAGATATCAGTTGGTAATGCTACATTGCATCCTTCCCCTTTAATCCTTTTATCTGCAATTTAATTACACTGTTCTCCATTACTTGTAAATTCACCAAGGTCAAGCATGCTGCACCCCACCCCATCCACACACATCCACATTAAGTCTTACTGTAATATTAGCCTCCGTCTCATTATTAATATTATCAAGTTATAGTTCCCCCTCTGCTTCCGATATGACAGATGCTACATGTGGGGCAGGGTGCAAAGTGGCCCACGATGAATTAACCACTTTATATCAATAATTTCCTCTTCATTCAGTAACAGTCAATGTAGTTCCCAGCTACACAGCTGTGGTTCATTCATTCACAGCTGCACGTGTTCCTCTTTGGTTATGATTTGCATTGTCAGATCACACAGATAATAACCCCCACACACACACACACACACACACACACACACACACACACACACACAACATCTTCTTTCATGAAATGGATAAGCGAATCCAACCAGCTGAGGAAAAAAAAAAGGACCAACATGTGGTGTTCTTAAGAAAATCTCTCTGAACTGTGTTTTAATACCTTGCTGAATCCAGCTGTTAACAGATACCTGTTGTACAAGCAGCTTGCTTTAGGACAAGGATAGGCGAACAGAGATGGTGATAACTGTTTAGACCCAGCGCCTTTTGTCCTTCTTGCACAATTCTGGCCCCACCAGTGCTTTTCAGAGAGTCAGTCAGAGGCCAAATCAAGGGACAGGAGCCCTTTCCACTGCTTAAAAGGGAACGCAAGTCTACTCAGCCCCATAACTACAATGTGTGCCTCGGTCTCCTGTTTTAAACAAAATGCCTATATATGTTTTGTACCAAACTGCACCCTCCATTATGCTGAGGTTACCACCGTCCCTCCCCTCCATTTCCCATAATCACCTACTGCAGATATCAAGGATGAGATCAGCTGTGGGAGAGTCAATGGGTAAAGCAGTGGTTTTGGAGCACTGCTCCGCTCTGACACATCAGATGCTGGTCTTTGCTTGTTTACAGAGAGGTGCCACTGGAACACTCAGACCCCCCACCCCAACCCTGCTTTTCAGGTAGCGTGTCAGAGACTGAACCAAGGGACCTCTGGAAAACTCTCCTTGCCTAAAAGGGGAACACAAGCAGAGATTTACTCTAGCATTTGGCAGGCACAGGTTGATGCTGTGATCTGGACTCTCAGCCCTGGCTGGTGGTGCTCTGGAGCGCTGTGGAGGGGGCCCTCATGAATTCTGGGGGAAGGGGTGTACTGCCATACTCATGCTGCCTTGGTGCTTACTGTGTGGGGACTGGAAGCAGCATTGACCTCGAGAGTGTGGCTGAGTGGGGCTTGCGGCTCCTCTCCACCCATGGGCCTGTTTGTTGTGAGGACGCATAGGATAGGTGGCATCTGGGTTCAGGTAAAGGAGTGGAGCACCACTCGTTACTGAGGTCCTGGAACTTGGAAGAATCCAAAAGCCCTATTTGCGGTTGTAGCTGGATGGATTTTGTGTTAGCTCAGTCCTATAAGATATGACTTTGTATGCAGGTGGCTGTGGGTTCTCCTTACTCCCTGCCCTGGATTTGATCTCCAGAAGCTCTACCTCTGCAAATAACTAAGGGAATGCATTAGTGTGGACTGCCCTGATGGTCCAGTCACCGTGCATCATGCTGTCACACAGGCCATTCGAGTTCAGAAGTGGAGCTGGGTTGGCGCATCAGGGGATGGACCTGGCCAAGCTAGCTGCTGTTTAACAGTATGCCTCAGTCAGGGAGGGTGATGACAAGTTCTGGGGCAACAGTGATCCTCATGGCTGGGCCAGGAGCTTGACTCTCATCGTGGGGACGTTGTGATGTCGAGGGCCATGGAGGCACTGCTCATTTCACTGGGGGCAGAAACCAGGAAAAAAATGGGCAAAAACTTCCTGCCGTCTCAATGATGGTTCATACAGCCTAAACAGAGTATATCACTGATTACAAGATATATCCCAGGAAGATGACATGGAGGAGAAGAACATTAGATAAACAAAAGATGAGGGGTGTATTCTTAGAGACCCTCCCACCTCTGTTGTATATGTGGTCCCTCTGAACCCCAAGACATTGACTAAGGGAAAGAAAAATTATACAGGGCTTAGTCTGGAGGGGGCACTCCCCTACCCAATCCTATACTTCTGACTGGTTGGGCTTCACCTTGGCAAGTACCATCATGGCATTAGCCCAGTTATGTTCCTTGAATGCCTTTCAACAGCACACAGTGGATAAAATAAATACATTTATAAACTGGCAAGAAAAAATCTAGAAATTTCACTGGCAGAGAAACATCACCTGACTGTGCATTAAATTTCTATAAATGCATAGTCAGGTGTCGAATCTCATTTTCTACCCCAAAAAACTGAACTACTTAGAGCCATTTTATTAGTGTAATAAGCCATCCAGTGTGTGCATCATAGGATATGAATGTACTTCCCAGAGGCGTAAGGACACTCAGTCTTCAGTCACATGACTTACTATACCCCTGAGGCGTACATTAAAATCCAATAATGCACACCCTGTCATGGCTTATATTTACTTAAAAAATATTACTGAGACTTTGCTCAGTGGCCCAAATGGATACTGCAATCTGCTCCCATGCTGGCAACCCAGATTTGGAGGCGGACTTCAGAATCTGCTCGCTCGGTCCAGAGAAGCTGGGAAGGCTTGCCTCTTCTGCAGGGGCTTGCTACCTGTGTATGAGGTCTGTTGGGACACAGCCTGATGTCGGGGAGGCGGGCAGGGTCAAGGGGAGAAGTGGATTAAAAATCTAGTGTGTCCCGGTCACCATTAATTTTTTGCAGTTAATCTTTTTATTGTAGTTATTGTGATTATACTTACAAATACACTACATTATCCAATATACACTTACATAAAATGTTGTCTGAAGTATTATACAGTGATATCAAAAGGGAAAACAAATGTTGAGAAAACAATTTGTAGCAGTACAATCTGTATGATAGAGAGAAAATATGGCAATTTATGGTTCAAGGGTTAAAAGGTGTAGATACAAACAAGAAATATGAGCAGTCGTGATTGTACTTCTGTTATGCTGTAATTTAATACAAGTATGTGTAAAGGAAGAAGATAAAAAATAAAAAAATATCTAAGAAAGTGAACAACAATGAAGAAGGAAAGGGAAGAAGAAAAGGAGATAAAAAGATAGCGAGGAGATGAAAACTGTCACCATTAATGACGGAAGCCTTTGGACCCTTCCCCATGTGGATACACTCTGGCGTGAATGTGGGGGGAGTGGTGGACGGGGCCGGGCACCAAAGAGATAGATGGCAACCATAAGGCCAAAAGGCTCTATAAAGCAAACAAAAAACATTTCCATTCTATCGTGAAGCATTTCAACAGGTCACATGAAGGTCACATGAGTTTATCAAAATGTTCTCATTGGGTTTAACAAGTTTTGGAACTTCTGTAGATTTCAGTGCTTGTTTAGCTGCCTGTGCTTGCCTGCTGGCAGCTAACAAAAAGCAGTCTGCTGTTAGAGTGATATGAGAAGCAGCTATGCTAAAAGATACATTTCTCTCTTTTTTTTTCAATCTAGTTTTTTTTTTTTTTTTGCTTTGGCCCCCTCCTCCACCATTCCAGCAGTGGGCACCCCCCTCCAGACCAGTCATCGAGCTTCTCTGGGACTTATGGGTTATCCACCTCTTAACCAGGACCACAGTGTGGTGGGTGACTTGCCCTGACAGTCATGCATGAGCCTGCAGAGGTTACGGCACGGCTCCAGCAGGCTCCCGGATTTTCTCCTCCATGGTTTTCTATCACTGAGGGGGCTGAAATGCAGTGATGCACAGGCATGCACGCTGGAGGATGCTGACCCTTCCCCTTCCCCGGTGTTGAGCACCCCCTAGGCTACCACCTGTCTGAGCAGGATGCTGAGTCCCCCATCCCTGAGGGAGGAGCGCTGTCATTGGACCCTCAGTCCTCCTTCCCCCTATAGCAACCCAAGTCTGTTCCCTGACCTGGGTCACCGGCATAGCAAGCAGTAGCAGTATGGCCCCAAGATGCACTTCTGTCACAGTTCTGTTAACTTACGAAAGTAATAAACGAGTCTCATTTTGTGAGACAGATTACAGCACTACTGTCACAGTTCTGTTAATTTACGAAAGTAATAAATGCGTCTCATTTTGTGAGACAGATTACAGCACTTCTGTCACAGTTCTGTTAATTTCCGAAAGTAATAAACGAGTCTCACTTTGTGAGACAGATTACAGCACTTCTGACACAGTTCTGTTAATTTTCGAAAGTAATAAACGCGTCTCATTTTGTGAGACAGATTACAGCACTTCTGATACAGTTCTGTTAATTTACGAAAGTAATAAACGCGTCTCATTTTGTGAGACAGATTACAGCACTTCTGTCACAGTTCTGTTAATTTACGAAAGTAATAAACGCGTCTCATTTTGTGAGACAGATTACAGCACTTCTGTCACAGTTCTGTTAATTTTCGAAAGTAATAAACGAGTCTCATTTTGTGAGACAGAGTACAGCACTTCTGTCACAGTTCTGTTAATTTACGAAAGTAATAAACGCGTCTCATTTTGTGAGACAGAGTACAGCACTTCTGACACAGTTCTGTTAACTGCAATGTCGCAAGCGTCTCATTTTGTGTGAGACAGATTGCAACACTTCTGTCACAGTTCTGTTAACTTCACGTAATAAGCGAGTCTCACATTTGTGAGATTACAGCACTTCTGACACAGTTCTGTTAATTTACAAAAGTAATAAACGAGTCTCATTTTGTGAGACAGATTACAGCACTTCTGTCACAGTTCTGTTAATTTACGAAAGTAATAAATGCGTCTCATTTTGTGAGACAGATTACAGCACTTCTGTCACAGTTCTGTTAACTTACGAAAGTAATAAACGCGTCTCATTTTGTGAGACAGAGTACAGCACTTCTGTCACAGTTCTGTTAATTTATGAAAGTAATAAGTTTCATTTTGTAAGACAGATTACAGCACTTCTTTAAACACTACAGTTTCAGAGGCTGATAAATTATGCTAGCTTCAGCCGGGGTGCCCCTATGGGTAGGGGGATCCAGAAATGGCACGGACTGAAAATGACTAACACCAGCTCTAGATACACCTCCCTGCAGAATGCATTATGAAACAGAATTGAAAGACTCATTAGGGAGGTGTTGGTGAGTGAAAGGGTTGGCAGTAGTACTCTCCATGCAAAGTCAAAGGTGCTGCACATGAGTTAAACGAGAACCTCCCTTTGCTCTTTGCTGCTCATCGGGCCATCGTTCTAGTCACATATCAGAACTAGTGTTACTTGCAGTCTCCTCGGCTTTAGAAAAAGGAAGGCAGTGTCCTACCACAATCAGATATGCTAACAAATCACTCCAACCCAAAGCACATTATCAAGTTACATGGAAACCAAGGCACTAGCAGTACTTTGTGAAAGTAATTAATCAGCTTTTCAAAGCTGAATCCAGTAAGAGATAGGAAACAGAGGAATGGGACTTTTTTTTAATCTCATCACTATATTTAAATATGAGTAACAGAAAATTCTTGCAATTTGATTCCTACCACTCCCAGATTCCATGTAAAAAGAACGTTATGAAAAATAGTTGATAGCATCTTTATACAGTTTTCCCCTATTTTTTTTACCACCTAGCTGTTTGTCCTCGAGTTGCCATATGCCCCTACCTTTCAGGTCTCACCTGTCAGCAACCCCTCAGCCCTGTCTACTGCTTGCCCCTCCACCATCAAAGCCAATGGGGATCTACTTGAAGCAGAGTCTGAAAGTACCAGTGACCGCAGCCATCATTTAGATGGCCCAGTGGGCATGATTTTGGGGCTTCTCTCCCTCGGCCCTGCCCATCTACCTTGGTGCAGGGCACTGCCTTTGCCAGCCATGCAAGCATGCAGTAGCATACTGTGTAGGAGGCAAGCTCCCCCTAGTCCAACAAAGGGGTCGCTGTGACCGTGGAAACATGAACCCATCCTTCCCTGGCAGAGAGGGCTGCTGCACAGGACTTTCACAATTCGTGAGTTGTGGTCCTGCCCCCATACTTGTAAAAATAAATTGTCTGTTTTGAGTCTAGCCACTTTGCATGTCATAAATATATACCTGCATGAGTACCATATCAACACAGTTACTGCTATAATACAAGTGACTAACTTGCGTGAATGAGACAACGGCCGGCAGCTGAAGTGAGCAGAGGGTGAGTACCAGCCATCGTCTTGGAGGCCAGGGTTAGGGGATGGGGGAGGAAGGAGAGGTAACAGAGGATGGCATCAGAATGGGAGGGTGGGCTCCTAGACAACCAGGAAGTAATTCTTTAACAACAGGGCATCGGATGGGGGGGGGGTACCATTGGCAATGGGGATACCTACTGAAAGAGGATCATGCGGGGGGGGGGTTTACCACTAGCACCACCTATATTTATTAAAAAAGGATTGGGTGGAGGGGTCCACTGGCACCAGAGATTACACTCTATAATCACTTTTCCAAAGGGGGTGCTAAATGTGAACTGCAGAGGTGGGGGCGGTGCAGGGGAACTGGCTGGCTAATATCCCGTGAAAAACTGTAAACCACAAACATCAAAAAGATTTCCCTGCACCCAGTTTACTACTGGTAACATGCATTTAAGCTGATTACATACACACACTTTGCATAGGCTCCTTTCTGAAGTGCAGACTGTACTCAAGATTATCCAAAAAAGACATACTGTCTTGCAAAGCTGTTTCAATGGCCAGGCTTTTTATTTTAAAACTGCACTGCTTTTAAATAGGTTAAATCTCAGCATTTTATCCATCACACAATCAATGTGCAGAGAAAAGGGGGGTAGCTATGCTACTAATTGCAGCTATGTGCAAACAAAGGAACAGTCTTGCTGGCATAGAAAAGTGCTGAGACATCCATAAAGTGTGAATGGTGCCTAGAAATTGCAAAGTGCAAAAATACAGTGATCTATGAGCAAAACATGTGATTACTGCCTTCCAAATGCCCCGGCTCTTCAGTTCTTTCACTTCTCTCAAACTCTATCAGGGGAAATCTTTTTTTTTCCCTTCACTTTTTTCTCCACCTGCATCCCTGCTCCAGAAAGCATCCTCCCTGCCCCGTCGTCGGCCAGTCTCAAGCACTTAGGCTTAGCCACCACTCACACAGAGCCATATCAAGGGGTGCCACCACATCGAGTCATGCGGGGGATGCTGAGTGAGCCGAGGCATTTTCCTTCATTTTCTCCCTGGGATGGGACATCTGCGAGTGATGCACGCACATCTGTGTGTATTGATGCACATGTGTGCTGCATCAGCACGCATCCCCCTCCACGTCTGCTGGTCACACCAGGACTCCACCCAGCCTTCCCTAGGTGGCAGGCAAGTGGCGGAACTGAGATTCCCCCTTCCCCGAGGGAGGAGAGGTCTCCTGGGACACTCAAGCCTCCCTCACCCAGCTGGCTCCTGAAAAACCCTGGTTTGTTCCTGAACCCAGGTCATCGGCGTGGCTGGAGGTCAGACACCAGCGCTTCAGCCCTCCACATCACTGGGCTGGCAGAGGGAAATCTTTTTGAGGTTTGCACTACTTTACACTTACTACAACTGGCATGGGGCTGGGAGCAGGAGGCTTAACAATGTCATATAAATGGCTTCTCAGCACCTTGTATGCCTTATGTGGTGATAAGAATGTGGGCGTTTGACTGTGTCAGCCAGGATCAAAAATATTGACCCATTTGAGACGTATTAGCCCCCTTTGCTCGTGGGTGTCGGTTGGCTGCAGGGGGCTGTGGCGCGCTGCACCTCTGCGCTTTGCACAACACTGCCATTGCCCTATATTTTTACATACTGGGCAGGCCAGACAGGGGCACTATGTATGTATGTACAAATATAACTCCGTAACAGCAGTGTGCTAATCAGCCCACTGCGCTATCTTTTGCACAGCGCTATTAGCCACATTTGAATATGGGTCCAAAGAGTTCTATACATCTTTGTGGTAACAATACACATACTGTACATTCTAGAGACATGAAGACAACCGCCATATCATTGCAAAGAGAACAAATGTCAGTTCACTTTTTATACTAACTTTGAAGTGTTCTATTTTTTTTTTTGTTAAATTTTCAGAAAAAGATTATTATATAAGTGCAATAACACACTCTAGGTTATGCATAGGGCTATATTTTTGCACTTCCCAGGTCACTAAATGCATGAGGTGCACCACACATGGGTTGTGCGGCATATCTCAGTTAATGAGTGGGATGCCCCTCATTTTACCTCTGAGAATTGCTCCATCTGACATTTGTCCCGGATAGAAAAGCTGCTACCCACACAGAGAAAGTGCTGTAAACTAAGACTTTAAAACAGAAACTCATCACCAGATTGCTAAATAAAATGTTCACAAGTAAAGGCACACTTTTCTGCAGTAGTTAGAGCTTGCATCTCCATGTTTGATTATGTGTCCCACATTCTGAGGGCCGATGTCCCATATTTTCGAACATTTTGAGTGTCAGTGCCCCACATTTCATTAACTGTAGGTGGAGATTAAGGTGTGGTGTTCATTAATTAAATGGTAAGGCACTACGGGGTAGTGGGTCACTATCATGTCATCACACACCCTGCACATTTCGGCATGTGCTGTTCACTTAGGGAGTGGTATTACCAGTTGGTAATCCACTCTCTAACAGGGCCAGCCTTAAGGATAGGCAAACTAGGCAGTCGCTTAGGGCACTCAGCAAAATAGGGGCACCAAAAATACATTGCCATTAAAAAACTGAGGGATGATTTACATTTTTATTTTGGGGGAGGGCGGCATTTTCAAGTTCACCTTGGGGCACCACATACCCTAAGGCTAGCCCTGCTCTCCAGAGTCACCTTATAGCTATTATAAAATGTGGTAAGGGCTTTTTAAATAGGTTTTACAATTTTACAATTTATTTTAAAAACAAATTGTAATGTATACAGAATCAGTGACCAGATACAGAGTGCCATCTAGTGGAGAAAGTGAAGATTGCAGCATACAAGAACATGACCTTGACTAAAAGCTTTTCCTTTTAGCTAAAAGGTTAGATCTGCTGCTTCACTGATACTAGGGGTGCAAGGATGGATCCCTGGGTCAGACACTGAAACATGCAAGCCTGTAATTCGGTGTACAGAAGATGTTCCACCGTAAAGCTGAGGCGAGGATGTTGCAGTGGTGACAAGGATGGGATCCCTACAGTGAGATCAGATGAAGAAGACCATCTGATGGTGACACAAAAAAGAGGAAGTGGAGCAGTGTATACAGAATCAGTGACCAGAACAAGAGCCAGTCTAACACCTTGGCTAAAAAAAGGTTTCATTTTAACTGAATGATTAGAACTGCTGCCTCAGAGACCAGGAATGCAAGGATCAATCCCTGTGTCCAGCACTGGAATGGCAAGCCCATAATTCGGTTTACAGATGATAGCCCATCACAAATCTGAGGTGAATATGTTATGCATATCACCTCACACCTCCAGTGCGTGCACCTTGCTTTTCGCAATGGCAGGACATGCATTATACTCATGTGAATACTGCGTAATATTTACATGTTTCCCAATCAGTTAGCAGACTGGATTCCTAACTCCAATTTTATAATGAAGCAATAATATATGAAAGGTGGTCCCATATTCGGAGCCAGGCAAAATCGCAGCATAGCCATTTGCACTGTGCTTGTGATAGTGCACAGCCAGCTCTGAGCAATATTCAGCTGGTTAACGCTTGCCAACGGAGCCACACTAACTGACTGACATGGACCAAGGCTGCATTTGGTCCACAGGAAATAGTGTTGCCCGAAATTGGATAGTACCAGGGCCCCTGCTGGCCATATTCAGCCTGAGTATAGAAATGTGCACATTGGGCAGGCAAGGCGCTAAGGGGCATCTGCATGCCCATTATGGGCTCCTCTGCACCTGTGCAGAGGACCTCTAGTGCCGCTGCAGGGTGACAGCAAGCATGCCCTGATAGTCTAATGCCCCCCCACCCTCGAACACCTCTTTATGATATGGTATGTGTATCCCTGGTGGTTTTGTGGTTCCCCCCACCCTCAATCACCCATCTATGATAGTTTATGTATATCCATAGTAGTTTAGTGGTCCCCCCACCCACTGATCACCAATCCTGCATTTGAAAAGCAGAGTCCTGGTAGTCTAGTGGCTCCACCTCCACCCCCTAATCACCCATCCATAAGAGTTTATGTATACCCCTGGTGGTGTCGTGGTCCCCAACCCTCTGATCACCCATCCTGCATTTGAAAAGTGGAACCCTGGGGACCACAAAACCACCAGGTATTGCATTAATGTAATCAAATCCAAGAGCAGCACAGCACCATTTGGCAGAATTAGGTAGAGCGTGGAATTATTATGTGAAGCGGCGCACGTGTATGCTTCAGATCTGTTTACATTAGCAATAATACATCAGAGCCAGTAAAAGGAAAAGGTGGTAAAGACAAACTTAATTTTGGCATCAAAAGCCCAACTGGGGTTTTTAGTTTTGGGGTATGGGGTGCTGGGAAGGCATTTGTTTTTTTTTAACTTTCTGAATTCTGTGTTACACACAGGCACACACCCGTGTCTTGATTTTTACAATTACAGACCAGCATTTGTAATAAGGGTGGAGTTTAGAGAGACATAGAGACATCTCAGTTAATAAACTCGTTGTGTAACTCATAGTTCAGTGATGTAAACTTTAACTTGCTTGTTTCTAAACTGTAAACATTCAGCTACTTTTCTGTGAGGGACACCAATTGTTTGAAATGAGAGGCAGTTGTGCTACTGGGGTGCTCAGCTTTAGTAGTGCAAGACTGACTGACAGCTCACAGTTACACATTATCAGTTGTAGCCAAAAATTACAACTCAGTTGTAAGGGTCGGGCACCCCCTTGTGTCTAGGGCAGAGTTTAAAATGTGCCAGGTCTTGAGGAGTCTCAGATGCAACAAACATTTTTGGATGGATTTGAGGGGAGACTCACAGAGTCTCAAAGCAGAGCCCTTACTTCATGGATATTTTCCCTTACCACAACTTCAAGGCATACCTCTCAGCCTCTCAGCATTAAAAATTATAGCACTGGCCTTCAAAAATCATAGCAGATGGCCATAATGTGGCCAGAATGTGGAGCACTTTCTTATTTTAAAGAATAATATGTCTGCAAATAGTGGGCCCTATATTTTCTTTATTTATTTATTTATTGAAATGTTTCTCCAGGAAGGCACTCTGAGCAACAAGTCGCTCGTCTCACGGCGCGACCTGGGGGGTAGGGGAACACGGGGATAGTATACAGAGATGCGGTACACAATATAGATATACAGTTTGATTACATTCAATAAAGTGAGCAGACTATACAGAAGTACTGGAAAGGAGGAATGCTAATAGGTATGACTAGATGGATACAATGCTAACAGTCTTGACCTAGATAGATACAATAGCACAAATATCTTTGGCAAACACTTGGTGGGACAGAGCTCTGTAGTTAGAAAATGGCTGGATAGAATACAAGGAGGTTGAACTAGGGCAGGATTGCAAGGAGAGAGACAGAACAAAATTTGCAAGGTGTAACAAAAGTGCAAGGTTGACTATAAGTGCATTAGAGATTAGGGGTTAGCCAATAACTACGGCTAGGAAGGAGGTGGGAGGTAGGTGGGTGGGGGGCATATAGGCAGAGAGAAGGGGGGTGGAAAGGGGGGGATTTGGAGGTGGGGAAGGCAAGGGGTAGAGGAGAAGGGTCTGCAGAGCTTGACAATTCCAGAATACTGGGGACCCTGCCTGCACCAGGTGGAGGTCAAGCATGAACAGTGGGAAGCAGGTTGTAGGCAGTGGGAGTTAGAGCACGTCAGGAAGGAAGAGATGGGGGAAGAGAAGGGTCCGCCGGGGCCTGGCCCCTCCAGTATGCTGTGGTCCCTGCCTGCACAAGGCAGAGGTGGAGCATGACAGGAGGGAAGCAGGTTATAGGCAGCAGAGGTACAGCATGATTGGAGGGAATTAGGCAGTGATGGGGAGTAGGCTTCAGAAGGACCAAGAGAGAGGGAGGGAGGTGGGAGAGAAGAGGGGCCGAGAGCCAACCCTTTCAGGAAAGAATGGGGTGGGAGTAGGAGGCGAGAAAGGTGTTTGCCTAGGTTCTGGACCCCTCCAGCATGCAGAGAACCCTGCTAGGGGCCTATACAGTTAGTGATAAGGAATGTTTCTATCAACTTAGTTCAATAATTTAGTAGTTTGTGTGTTCAGAAATAGCTCTAACATTATTAAGAACATCAGTAAGCCTGTGCGGAACTCGGGTAAATTTGAGTGTGAAAATCATAGCGCTATCCTAATCCTAATATTCCAGACAGTGTTTTACTTTACACAAGGTCATTTACATTAGCTACAGAAATATGGTCTAGAGAAAAACTACTTAAGTTAAAGGGGTTTATAATAAGTCAACCACAGAAAGTACCATTTCAACAGGATACAGAAACAAATATGAGGAAAACAGTAACATTAGTGTAACCCCCTGCAAATGGGGGTTCCCAAAAGACTTCCAGGAGCTTGCTTGAATGCTCCAAGCCTGAATGGTGTTTGGCGTTTAAGCCATTTATCAGTGAGTGTTTTTAGAGCCTCTGGTACTGTCTCTTTAAGAGCTGTCTGCTTGCAGACATAATTAGTTTGTATGGGGGGACTGTGTGCTTCTCTGCTTGAGTACCACTGAGCTGCTGCCAATTCACTCCATTTTACAGTCACTAGGAGTGCAAAGGAACCTATCTGAAAGATGTAACTGTTTGCCAGAAATCATTTAGAGTAATAATGAAAATACAGTTTGTCTAACCTGCTTTCTTTGCAGTCAGAACTGTGTTTGCCTAGTTCCCCATTCTAGTTTTGAACTGCTGAACTGGACCAATCAGTGTGGGTTAAGGTAGCTCTAAAATGGTGCCTTGGACGAATCAGAACTTGGACTCATAATCTGAGCCAGCCACAAGAGGATTGTATGGGCAGTGACTCTGGGAGATGTAGTTTAGACTTTGGCCTTTTGGACCAACAGGGGCAGTCTATTGTGAGTGACAGCCAATCCAGCCAAGAACTGGGAGGAACTCAAAGGAAGTGCCGGTTTTGTCTGCTGGAGTTTCAGTTGAGCTCTGGCAGTGAAGAGGAAGGAGCCCTGTGCTTTTTTCGGTGTGCAGTTTTAGTCGGGAAACATGTGTAAGGCCCAGAGTTCCGGTCTGCAGCTTGTGTAACTGCTTGTTAGGACTGAATCCATCCTGTGAAGAGAATCAAAGGATATCTGAAGAATAGAAACCAGGCTCATCTTGTAGAAGACTGGAGAAATTGCTGAATTGCACTCGGTCTGTCAGGAACTGAATCTGCTGTGTGTTCTCCCGGGTATTGTGCAGTAATTGCGATCGGGATAGAGAAGCAGCCTGCCTGGTATAGTACTTTCTTTTTACCATATAAATGTGTGAGGAAGCTTGTGTAGCTCAAGTGAACCCTGCTGCCATTAAAGGACTTTTGCCTGTGACTGTTTACCATATAAATGTGTGAGGAGGCTTGTGTAGCTCGAGTGAATCCTGCTGCCATTAAAGGACTTTTGCCTGTTGCAGTTTGCCATATAAATGTGTGAGGAGTCTCGTGGAGCTCAAGAGTAGCCCTGCTGACATTGAAGGACCCTATCTTGTTTGGAGGTCGTGAGTACTAATTCAGGGTCGCTCCCTGTTGAATTGCCACATTGAATCCAAATGGAATTACTGTACTGCTGACTGTTAAAGTAATTTTTCTTTTCTCTGTGTGAAAGGGCCCCTACCAGCTGCCACGGTTTGGACTAGCCACTAGGGCTTGGGTACCCAGGGACAGTAACTGGTAGGGATAGGCCTGTGCACAGAGCTATAGGTAGATGAGTAAAGTGATAAGCTAATTAACCTGATTCCCCCCTGTCCTTGTTATATCCCCCCTAAATAAATCAGAGCTGCTTGTTTCAGCAAAGTTATACTGCCTGAGGTATTTGTCTATGTTAAAGTATTGTACTGTGATTGTTGCACTCTATCTTATTTTACAGGAGGTCCCAGTGCCTGAACCAGTCCTGGGGGTAAGTGTATACTGTGAAGGTAATATCTTATATTGTGGGCCACTAGTGGGAAGAAAGGGGGGTTGCAGTGTCCCAGAGGGCTGTGACCAAGTTAGTTTAACTATTGCAAACCCTGACCTCTGGGTGGAGGCACCCGCCATCGGATCCAGGCCCCTCAACCTGTTAGTGGCAAATCAGGCAGGGGTAGTAGCCCCTGGGATAGCGCCATCTAGGGGTTACATTAGGAACATCAGCTAGGGAATTAAGTAAACTTTTAAAAGTTATTAAAAACTATGAAAACAGTCAGGAATAAAACAGAACAATAAGACTCTGTCTATCTTTGGATGGAACACAAGAAGCGAGAAAATATTAAAGAACATAAGAGAAAAATCTTATTTTCTTCTTGGTCCACTCACTTGACTTGGAACTTCCCTTCCAAGCAATTTCCAGTATTAAAGTATGGAGTGAAATACTTGAGACTTCCCAGATAGATCTCACATTTAAAAATGTTAGATTTGCAAGAGCCGTACTCGAGAAGGCCACTCTTCTGGATAAATTGGGCATTGTGATAGATTCTCATGGAGTTTTTTGTAATCATTCAGAGGAACTATCAACAAGTACCAATTTATCAGGAGAGATACATAGAATCACTCCAGATATGGACTGACAAACATTGCAACATATTCAAATAAGGCAAGAACTCAAACCTTTGTCCTGGAATGTAGAAGGGCTTAAACACAAACTGGTTGACAGTGAAACCAGAACCTTTATGGAGGCATATGACATATTATGCTTCCAGGAGACCTGGAGCACCGTACCTGAAAGTAACCCCATACCGGGGTATGCATTGTTCGGATTACCCGCTACAAAAGGCAAAAAGACAGGAAGGCCTAGAGCAGGTATTATTATTACTTTTGTCAAAACCTCATTAGATTTCCGTATAGTTAAATTAAACACCTGGGAAAATACAATGCTGTCCTTAAAACTTATCAAAAATGATTATACACTTATAATCTGTAATGTTTATATCCCACTAAAAACTAAATATACTGAGGACCTATGGAACCAATACAAGGAGGACATGGACAGCTTATTAGGAGACACTGACCCCCACCCAGTTATTATTTTGGGTGACTTCAATGCTCGAATCACTGAAAAAGACACAAATATAGATCTTTACATAGATTTTGTGGGGACCATCACGAATATCAATCCTAGAATAAATAGCTTTAGAAAATGTGAAGACAAAAAATATAATTCTAGGGGTACAAAAGCTGAAGCATTTTTCAGGGAGCTTAATTTCCTTCTTATCAATGGAAGAACTAATAAAGATCCACAGGGAAGTTATTCATACATAGGACCAAGGGGTCAATCGACAACAGATCTAGTATGGACTAATATAGAAGCTTCTAAGACCATACTAGACATGTAAATTTTGGACTGCCCCTAGTCGGTTCACTTACCTGTACTACTAACTACCTTGAAATTCCCGACCCTTATACAGAACGATGATGTGGTATCAACCTCCTTGGAAATTATTAACTTCAAAAGAATCAAATGGCAAAGTGATACAATCAATAATTTTAGGCAACTATTTTTCAATGGTCCCCTCTTCGAACAGTGAAGGACTTAACACAAAAAACAAATTTTCACACTATAGTAGATCAATGGAATAAAATGATTACTTGTATTAGGCCATTTTGCACAACTACAGCAATAATCAAAAAGAAACCTCACACATGGTTTAATGATAGGTGTAAAAGTGCTAAATCAGCACTCAATTATAAGGTAAGGGAAGTCAGAAATGTGAAATCCAGGATCAAAGTAAAAGAACTAAATCAAGCAAGGAGAGAATATAATAAACTTTTACAACAGGAAAAAAAAACTATTATATTGTGCAATGGGAAAAACTGTGACGCGCATTGTTAAGGAAAGACATGAAGGCCTTTTGGAAACTGGTGAGCAGAGGCTATGGACAATATTCTAACAGGAATGAGGCACATATTACTCCAACAGCTTGGGAATTATATTTTGATACTTTATACTTTTCACAAATTGAAGAAAATCTAGCTAGAAACCAGACAGTTGAAAATTTGAAACCGTACCCTGTTCCTCTGTGCTTTTTGGATCATGAAATTTATCTAGGTATATCCTCTTTAGCTGCCAATAAGGCACCAGGCCCGGACTGTGTCTTGGGAGAAACATATAAAACCTTCATTGACTGGTGGTTACCAGTCTTAAAGACATTATTTAATGCAATATTAAAGGGCCAGGATATTCCCCATAGCTGGCTGGGCAGTATTGTCTACCCAGTACTAAAAAAGGGCGATCCTTCTAATCCAAAAATTTACAGGCCAATTAGTTTGATAGACATCTCTCAAACAATCTTTTGTAAAATCTTATTGCAAAAACTACATCCTTGGATAGATGAAAACAACATCTTGAGCAAATATCAGAATGGCTTTCGAGCAACTAGATCCACTGTGCAACACTGTTACATATTGAAACATTTAATATGGAAATACGTGACCATCAAAGGTAGTAGATTGTATTATTGTTTTGAGGATCTGACTGCTGCCTTTGACGGAATTAGTAGAAATCTGCTGTGGCAGAAATTAAAGGAATATGGCTTGGATGCAACCATGTTAGATATAGTCATCAGGTTTCATAACAACACTTGGATGCACGTACAATACAATCAATGAGGATCTTTAACCTCTACTATAAAAACAAACTTAGGAGTTCGACAGGGATGCATCATAGCCCCAACTCTGTTCAATTTATGTATTAATTCTATATTACAAGACTAGAAGATTCCGAATTTCATTCTCCTAAAAATGGTAATAACAGGATATCCGTATTGGCATACGCAGATGATATAGTCTTAATTTCAACCTCTTTACTGGGGCTCCAGAGGAAATTGGATACATTTACTGTACTTTGTGAGGAAAATGGACTTTTGATTAATAAGGATAAAACAAATGCAGTGATTTTTGGAAATAGGAGCAAAACCTTGCCAAAAATATTTATTAACCCTGTCAAAATCAAAACAGAAAAAAGTTATGACTATCTAGGGGTTCGCTTCTCTCAGAATACTTCTTGGAGAGACCATCGTGCCTTTACATTAGCCAAAGTTAAGACTGCATTTAATGCTCTTAGATCATTTAATTCAAAAATGGGTAAAGCAACAGTTTTGGGCATCTTAAAAGTCCTAAATGCAAAAATAAAAACGAGTGTAATCTACACATCAAAAGTTTGGGGAGACTCAAAATTTGAGGGTACTGAGTGTATTATAAACAGACTTTACCGCTATATTTTAATGGTACAACAATCAGTACCTAAAGAAATACTACGGCTTGAGTTAGGCCGATATTCATTGGATACTTCAATCCTGGATAGGCGTATCCTTTTTCTACTAAACCTCTTCCAACTACCAGAAACAAGAATTCCAAAATGGTGTTTGGAAGAGGAAATTTATTATATCTCATTGGGGTTTGTTGTGCCAAGTATCCGATTTATAAAAAGGGGACTTTTTCCTAGCGGTCTAGGACATGTCTTAACTGATATATTCTTGAGACCTATGAAGGAAATCATATTACAGGTTAAAATGAGGATTAAAGATACAGCTAGAATAAAAGATCTGGGAAGATTATCTATATCCAAAAACTACAGGTGGCTTAAGGTGTTAAAGCAAACACATGGCCTGGACTATTACTTAACTAAACTCACTAATCCACAGCATCGGCGTATTCTCACAAGATACAGGATGGAGCTATATAAAGCTAATTACATATACCACAGGCAAAAAAGAGGAGATGTGAACACTTCTTTTTGTCAATGTGGGAACCAAGTGGAAGATGACCTGAAACATATAGTGTTACTTTGTCCACTGCATGAGAGTCCCAGGAAGAGATGGTTAGGAGAAATCCTGGGTAACACTGACCTCCCTCACGACCTACTTATTCCTTACTTATTTAATAACACAAACATGTTGGTTCTGGAAAAACTGTTGAAATTCGTATCTACTCTATATTTATAGATTGATATTTGAACTATGAACAATTGCCATATTGAATCTGACGTGAGATTGCACATGGAATTATTTACTGTATAAGAGACTTGCTCCTATTTTTCACTAATGCATTGTTAAAGATATCTGTGTATCTTGTCTTTTGGTACGTATTTTTGTAAAAGCTTATGCTGATCGATAAATTTGATGATGATGATGATGACGCTATGTGAAATTCATAGCAGTTGAGAGGTATGCTTCAAGGGGTCACAATGACCCTTAGTTCCTTTGTCCCTCAGTTTGCTACAGTATCTTCATGTTTCATGCCTGCGTTTTGACTTATTGTTGAAAAACTGGATAATAATGAAATAACAAATTCTACACATTGAAGGATAAAAGGTCTTCCACAGTAGTAGTCTGTGCATCTTTTTATAATTATGACCCTTAGAGATCTGGCAGTTTTTTCTGCATACTTTATGCACTGTTCTAGGGGTATATGGTAGCATCTCTTGTCCACAGAAGCACCCGCCTTACACCATGAAACACCAGTTCCTAATTTGCCACCATAGGTCAGGATGAATGGGGACCAGGGTCAACCAATGCACACTTTTGGGGTATCACAAATGGAAGACTGCTCACAAACCAGTGTCCACAATGGGAACTACGATCAAGCGGGATGCATTTATTAAGCTGCCATGACATTACACATAGCCTAGAAGAGCATTACCCTCATAACTTCAGTTCATCTCCAGTTGTTGCGCAGTTCCCATGTTCCAGGATCACAAACGTGTCTGAAGTCCACTATACTACACTGTTACTTCATTCGGCATACCAGGAATACGTCCCTTTGATCTAAAGGGGCACTTCTGCTGCTATTACATACACATTAATTTCCAACATCATGTCTGCCAGTATAAATCACATTAATTATTCATGAGCCTACTGAGGCTCCTGATTGGCTACTGGATCAGTCAATGTCTGAAAACTGACTGATCTGGCTGCCAACTGACGCTGTGTGGCACCCACAGTTCATGCCAGACTGCTAAAACCTAACAAAAACAGCAAAAACTAAAGTTGATATTGCGATTAGACTTATAATTGCAATAACAACCTCAAAGCCAGTTATTTCTTTGGATTAATGACCAGCTGGAGGGAGGTGGTCCTTGGCCACCCATCCCCCCCTCCAGTCATTAATTCCTTGGGAAGGACCAGCTTCTCAGTCATTATTGCTTGATTTATCGGGGTCCCTGTAACCCTAGCGCTCTCAAAACCTAGTCACGGTGGCATCCTCCAGGCAGGGCAGGTACTACCCTGGGGGCAAACATGCCTGCATGGCCCATTCATATTTTGCCTCCAGTACAGCAGTGTTATGATCAACTCCTATGTTACTCTTCCGTTGATCAGGTCATGTGTGGCTCCCTCTGGCAATTACACTGATAGCCCAAGTGGCCAAAGAAACAGACTCCCATGTGGACTTACCAACCACAACTCTTTTCAGACCCCTCCACCTGGTGCCCACTGATTCATGGTACTCCCCAGGGAGTGACATACAAACTACTACCTAGGTTTTTCTCTTCTCCTGCCACAGAGCAAATTTTATGTAAGGTAGCTTCATGGGGTGGAGTGGGTAAAACTGAGCAAACTGGATGGATCAATGGTTGTTTTCTGCCAACACTGTTTATATTCTAATGTTTTTATGTTTCCCGCTTACATGCACCTTCTCTCCCTTGCATACAGGTAAGAAGAGCGAATCCTGGCAACCTTTCTTGAGGGGTGGTCTTCCACAACTTCTTTGGTGCCATCCAATTTTGATCTTTTGATTCTCTTGAAACTGGACACTGGATGTAGTCTGCCTCAATTCAACCAGAGCTAGCTCAGGTGTAGCTCTTCCCATCGGGACTCCAACTGGGTCCCGAGCTTCTAGAGACCTTGCCAGTGGGGACAAGTGCCACCTGGATCCAGGAAACCTGTCACCATACCTGAGGCTACTAGCCCCCTCTTTTTTTTTTGCTCCATCACCGAGTGGCCCTCTTCAGCCCTGCCACTTCTGCCCAGCCCCCTCATCTGCCCCTCCTGGAAACTTCTGCCCAGCCCCGTCATCTGCCCCTCATGGAAACTTCTGCCCAACCCCATCATCTGCCCCTCCTGGAAACTTCTGCCCAGCCTTGTCATCTGCCCCTCCTGGAACTTGTCTTTCCTCCTGGTGTTCCCCTGTGGATGACCTCCCCAAGGGAAGGGTGCCTGAAAGCCAACCCCCATAATCTCCAAGTGGGGTTTGAGTGTCAATTGGGGAGAGGCAGTCCAGGCGGTGGTGTGGGACCTGCGATGGAGCAGCAGGTGGCATTCTGCGCTGTCATGGAATTTCCAGTTTTTCTCCCTCCAGGAGGCGCAGTGTGCAATGACATTGCGGCATGCTTGTCTCCATCTGCCCGGCCTCCCCAAACTACCAAGCTCCTTGCTGCCAGACCCCTTGCCTCCACAAGGGGCCAGTAAGGTGCCGGGTGTTGTCCCACCCTCCCCCCAGAGGAGGAGAGCAGTCATTGGAACTCTCTATCCCCTATTCTCCCTGGCCAACCTTTCAACAGCTCGGGCTCATTTCTGAATCTGGGTCGTCAGTGTTACAAGCAGTAGCTCTACCACTGTACTGGCAGGCTGGCTTGTTCTGCCTCTTTCTGTGTGGACCCACAGCTTGCCTTCCCCTCTGATAGTGTAAAGGGGGAAGGGCAGGGTCATGTATATTCATAAAGTCTTATTTCATTTATTCACTCACTCACGTCCCAATGTCATGCCTCTACAGCTTCTTCTGTAGACTTTCCATAACCACATAATAAAAGTATATATTCAAACATATAATGTCAATTATTAATCAACTTCATAGTATATGATCACTGGTTGTCACTGGTGGAATTATAACATACCTTAAAGTCAACTTAGCATTTCGTTTAGGTTTTATATGTAACAATATATTCAGAATTATTGCCATCTACAACAGAAATAATATATATTTATGCATAAAAGTACGTTGCTGTAGCCATCAGCTCACTTGTGCGGAAACTACAGCCCAGAGACATACTGGTAGTGCAGGCTACACCTGTGACAAAGGTGTGGCTGGCTATACTTTCCAGCTGCATGGTTGCTAGGCAATGGCCAGTGGATATACCTAAATAAAACTCATTTAATTTTGTTTGAAATATGTAGAAGGCAGGATATTAAGAAACTCTGAATTGTTGACTGTCAGCTCACAAATCTATAGTGGGTTTGTTTTTTGTCTTTAACAACTTTGTTTTGTTTTTTTCCTGTCGTGGCTACAGACAGACTATCAGTCTGGTCTCTGCCTCCTTCATCTGGCAACCACCTCCCCTGGTACTTACCTTCCCCCAGAGTCGTCATCCCCCCCTGCATTTTCCCCCCTGTGGCAGGCCACTCCCAACTCAAGACCACATCTTGAAACAGGGGTGGGCATCCCTGGTGGTTTTGTGGGCTGGGGGAGGCAGGCAGGGCGTAATGAAGCCTGTGTCACTTTCGCTTTTCTCCCTGACACCCCTGTCATGGTGCAGATGGCAGAATGTGCTGTATGGAGGCAAGCATGTCCTGTATCACACCTGTGGCTCCTTCTCTTTTGCATGGCCCCTGCTTGCACTGCCACCAAGCCTCCATCTGGTGACGGTGACCAGTGGAGAGGTGAGCCTCTCCTCCCTGGGAGAGGAGAGCAGTCCTTTGGATGCTTGGTCCTCCCCTTCCCCCGACTGACCCCACTAACCAGAGTCCATTCCCGGACCTGGGTCGCCGGTGTGGCAGTTGGCAGCACTGCTGCTGAGCCACTAGGCCAGCCTCTTGGTCTTATTTTTAATTAGCCATTTTGTGGTAGCAAAAATGGATAAAAGGTATAATTTTAACTACAATTAGAAAGAAAAAAAGCTTAAAAAAAAGAATAAATGTGACATTACTAGGTTTTTAGCCTAGGGCCCTGGGTTATGATCCTCATTAAAAATCAAATGCAGACATGTGATAGTATGTGTCATTTCTAACTGCAACTGAATCACCTGCAATACAATTAGTGAACATCCAAATTAACATTCTAAAAGGCAATTGTTTTACAAGTCCCACTTACTTTACAGCCGGAAACAGATTTTTGCATAGCCCCCAGTTCAGGATGTCATTCAAATTTCTGATATCTAAATTAAGAAAATAGGTAGCGTCTCCTCATGTATCTTTTTTAATTTTTTAAATGATTGCATTTTTTTATGGCTTCCCACTTCCTAACTGTATAATTTCCCTAACTACATAGATATGATTAGGCAAGACTTAACATAACTCTCAACTGTCCCACATTATGAGGGACGTTTCTGATTTTATCTCTCGCAACTGATAAGTCACACATTCATTAGGTGCTGTCCCACACAGAGAAGCTGCTTTCCTGACATTGTAAACTCAAACTTTAAAGGAGGACTTCACGAATAATGTATGGAGCTAGATCAAAATGAAACTTCACTCAAATAAAAAGCAATGGTATCTGCAGAGCTCTGAGCTTTTGATCGTTCGCTCTGCCCGCACAGTGAAGGCTTTCAAAATTTCTCTAAAAATATATTTCTTTATTCAGGCATTTCCTAGTTAGTTTTAATATTAAAGTGTTATTTATGTCTTCTGATGTTATTTCATGATTTTATTGTTGTGTTTTAGGATTTTATTTAATTATTGTATGTAGCGCACCCTGAGCCTACGGGAATGGGTGCTTTAAAAATAAAATTTGCCTTGCCATGCCATTTAGCATGCCGATTTTCAGAGGTTTGAACGCAGCATTTGTATCAGTTTTATTGTTGCAGCTACGTCCTTGTAAATGTGCCAGCATGTGTGCGGCTGATTTTCATTCTAAAGCATCTATGACACTTTGCAGCAAAATACTGATGCATGCATCAGAATTTTGACACTTGTGACAGTTTTGATGTGCATCTTACAATACTTGTGACATGATTTTAGGCAATCTTTTTTGTGGTGCAAGAGTCCGAGGGCTGAAACTGGCACCAGCCCACTATCCAAATGCTGGTAAATTTTGTATCGGGCTAGTAAACATTTTATTTAAGTTGATCTGCATGCTCATACTGGAGAAGTTAATATTTTAATAAGTACACCAGCTGGGCCAGTAAAACAATCTGTGGGGCTAGTGGATTTTCCTAGTTACTAGCCCTCTGACTAGTGGATGCAAAACTTAATTTTGACCCTTGGAGTCTTATCACAAGTAACACAAATGTGGCAAAATCTTGTTGCATATGTTTGATAATAATCCAGCCCTTTATCTCTGTGTTTTGTTTCTTTATTTATTTGAAATTTATTTTACCAGCTAACAGGTTGCAACAGGAAATCCCAGCATAAACACAGAGCAGTCATGAGGAAGACCCCCCAAAAAAGTACAAAAGCAACAGCAAGATATTCACATACAGTACAAGCCGGCTCAGTGGCATGGCAAGCTGAGGTGCTGGTCGCCTTACTGCCTGCCACACTGGTGACGTGCTGGTCACCTTACTGCCTGCCACACTGGTGACGTGCTGGTCGCCTTACTGCCTGCCACACTGGTGACGTGCTGGTCGCCTTACTGCCTGCCACACTGGTGACGTGCTGGTCGCCTTACTGCCTGCCACACTGGTGATGCTGGTCGGCCTTACTGCCTGCCACACTGGTGGCGTGCTGGTCACCTTACTGCCTGCCACACTGGTGACGTGCTGGTCGCCTTACTGCCTGCCACACTGGTGACGTGCTGGTCGCCTTACTGCCTGCCACACTGGTGACGTGCTGGTCGCCTTACTGCCTGCCACACTGGTGACGTGCTGGTCGCCTTACTGCCTGCCTCACTGGTGACGTGCTGGTCGCCTTACTGCCTGCCTCACTGGTGACGTGCTGGTCGCCTTACTGCCTGCCACACTGGTGACGTGCTGGTCACCTTACTGCCTGCCTCACTGGTGACGTGCTGGTCGCCTACTGCCTGCCTTACTGGTGACGTGCTGGTGGCCGCCTGCCCTGCCTCACTGGTGACGTGCTGGTCGTCTTACTGCCTGCCACACTGGTGACGTGCTGGTCGCCTTACTGCCTGCCACACTGGTGATGTGCTGGTCGCCTTACTGCCTGCCTCACTGGTGACGTGCTGGTCGCCTTACTGCCTGCCTCACTGGTGACGTGCTGGTCGCCTTACTGCCTGCCTCACTGGTGATGTGCTGGACGCTTTACTGCCTGCCACACTGTTGACGTGCTGGTCGCCTTACTGCCTGCCACACTGGTGACATGCTGGTCGCCTTACTGCCTGCCACACTGGTGACTTGGGTTTCAGAATGGAGCAGGCTGGCTCAGGGGCCAGTCAAGTGAGGGAGGATTAAGCATGCCAAGGACAGCTCTCCTTCCTCGTGAAGGGAGGATCCTGAGCAGGATTCATGAAAAGGCCGAAATACTGAATCGCGGCACAAGTGGGTTGCCACTTGTGGATCCACAATTTGCCGCAGTTTTCCTGCAGCTGCCGATATTCATAAAGGTGGAGCCGGATTACAACTGGCTCTACAATTCATGGCCACTTACAAGTGGTGTTGATCGGGAAATCCCTGCAGCTGCAGAAAACTGTTACAGCTGGTGGGACCAGCCGTAACAGCTGCCGCAAGTTCTGTGCTGAGTATAGCACTCTCTGAAACTGCAGGGATTTTGATCCACAACTTGAGTTGCAGTGTGGGACACAGTCCCATTTTCATTTGTGAATCTAGCCCACTGTGTCCCCCCACTTGACTGCCACCTTGTGGAAGCTGGGTGGCAGCAACAGCAGAAGCAGCCGGACATGAGGGGATGTCAGTAGACACATGTTCGCATCACTGCATACCATCATCCTGGGGCCAAAAAAGCAGAAGGAAAAACTGCCCTGCACTGCTCAGCTTCCTCCACAGGCATCACATGACCCTAGGTGTCAGGCCACTGTTAGTGACGGATAACCAGTAAGGATGCTGAACAGGTCGGTGATGGAGCTGGGGGGAGCTGCCAGGAGAGAGGGACAGAAGAGCATAAAATAGATTTGGAAAATAAATTTTAAATTCACATGCAGTGTGATAAATCAGTTCAGGAAATGGGAAAGAGAAATGCTGGCCTGGGATTGGCTGACAGCATTCTCTACTCATACGATTAACAGGCAGCACCACCTTGTTAACAACAACAAAAAAAGACAGGAGGTGGCGTACACTTTCCTGCTAGCAGCTTACCTTGCCAGCACTGCAATACTTTCTGTCCTACTCGACATTGCTTGTACTGTACTATTTTTGGGGCGTGTCTCACACAACACCTCAGTCTTAACACACTTAGAAAATGGGTTGTGTTGGGCTGACACAATTCATTGTCTAAGTGCTATATGCTGGGGAGTATACCCACCATTCCAGAGGCTATGCAGGCCCTCTACCTCAGGCATCAGGCCACACCCCTGGAGTGGGTAAGTAAGTACCTCTCAACACCCACATCCTGTTGGGTCTTATTGCTTACTTAGGATGCAGGAACGAAGCAGAGCTTATACCCAACATCTAATGAGCTACCCCATATTTTCAACCACATATTCCTACATTTGAGTGTCAGTGTTCCACATTTCAGTGACAAAAGGTAAGACTTTTATATGTGAAGATGCCTGCTGCTCTCCTTTTGAGGCTAAAGTACAGGCATTCTGAATGGCAACAGCTCCTAAACTGTGTTTTACCTTGTAGAATTTTCCACTTATGATCAGCCTCTTCATCTTCAAAAAAATCGCTCAGACAGTGACCTTTTGTTAAATGGGAGAGCAAAGGAGTTCACCTTACTTGGAAAAAATTACAACAGCCAGCTAGTAGAGGGAGTTTTGCAATGCCTCACTTTCCATATGGGCACCCACCTTATGTAGGTCTCAAACCACTAGAGCTGGCAGACACCAGTGCTGGGCAAAACTGTGTGACAACTGTTGATAAGTGGAGTCTATGTGTGTAATACTCGTTGTGCTATGAATGTGTTGTTTGCTACTGTGCTAGTTCTTCACTTAGTAACTAATGTAATGTTCAATGTGTACATTTAAGTGTACGTATTTGTAATACATGGTTTGCTATTTTTATTATGAAATGTAGGTTAATGTAACTTGTCTAAGTATGCTTTTGGGATGCCATTGCAAATAAACTCTGCTCAGTGGTTCTTATCTCGCACTAAAAATTAAAAAATAGAAAACTGGAACTGATTTCTCAAAATTACACAGATATTACATGAATTTGTTGATATTGCCCACGTTGTCCAAATTGCGCTTTTTAAAAGACCCAGTTTGTATAAAAAAGTGCACTCTGGAACTTTTTATGTGCAAAGTGCACGAAAGTATGCATTTGTGTCCAAATTGTGCATTATTTGAAACTTGTTTTTGGAACATTTATGTGGCAAACATGTGAAAGTCCTCATTTTTGTCCAAACTATTTTTTTTAACCAGGGGTTTAACCTGCTATTTCAAGGGTTTTTGATTTGTGATGATGTTTGCAATGCCGGAATGCTGCTTTTGGGGTGGCAGCTATAAATGTTGCATTGCAGTGCTGCTAATGGGAGGGGGAATGTGAATGATGACACACCATATGATGCCAGTAAATGTGGCTAATTAAGGGGAAGGGGGAGTGTGTCAATGAGGGACTTGGGATGCTGGCACTGAAGAGAAGGGGGGACAGTGCGTTAAAAAGAAGTGCAGAAGAGAATAATGATGCTGTAACAGAGCAGCAAGGTGGTGCTGTGAAAAACAAAATAACGGTTGCTGCTCATACAGCAAGTGTCCGTACAGTGTGGCCCTATGGGGGGGGGTCATCCTGTATGAGAAGCATGTTATGCCAAGGAGATTTCTGGGGGGAAACACAATGAAAAATGAATCAAGGGAGGGTACTAAATTACACTTTTACAGCCCTTTCTCAGCCTGAAAAGCAAAATTCGACTGGAATATTGGGAGAGCAGCTGCCCCCCAGACTCTATGGACATGACGGCCTTGATGCGAGGTATATCTATAAACCCCATTTGAGAGAGAGAAAGAGAGACCACAATAACCAGCAATGGTGCTAGATACAAAACTACATACAGTTTCGAGAGAGTACCGGCACTCATCCACCTGCACTCTGTCAATAATGTTCCTTTCCTTGGTTTTCTCCAAAGGTGCAATAGCATTCTTATTCATGTCCACAGGAGGGGGTGGCACCCACCCACCCCAAATTAAATGCACCAGCATTTCCAAAGCTGGCATGGTAAGACTGCTGCAGTTTTGTTAGCATATGTTGTTTTTGCAAAATATTGCACTGAATAAAAAAAAATTATTGCACCTTTGGAGAAAACCGAGTGAAGGGACATTATTGTTGGAGTGTGGTTGAACAAGTGCTGCCTCTCTCTCTTTGTTGAAATCCTATCTATAAATCCGTGAGACACAGGGGGTTGACCCATAGGAGTGGTTGGCTTACACATGAGTATGTACAGTATACAAAATGAATCGTGCAAAACTTAAGGATGCCGTATTACACTGAGTATGCAATAATGCATGACAGGGTGTGTAATTATGAGCCAATAATCACATGCCTCTCGAGGGTGTTGTTAGGCATGAGGTGCTTGCACTGAGTGCCTTTAAACATGGGAGAGAGAAGTGAGATTATTGACCATTCCATAATCACACATCCCGAAGTTCTTTATTGCACATATAAGATGTAAACAAATAAAAAAAGATTTAAAAAGTATTAAGAAAGATAAGTAATGGGACCCACAGAGGGGAATATATGTGCTGACATTATGTAGTCCTTCTCTCTCAGGATCGCATTGTGTGTTGCAGCATGGCCGGGAACACATCACACTTGCAGTGGCCGGTGGGCTCGAGTCACTAATATAGAATGAACGAGTCCTCGTTCTCTGTCTGTGGTGGCTGCTGTGCTCGGGAGGGGCCGGGCAGTGTTGGGAGAGGGTTTTCTGAACAGAGCATCAACGGTTGTTGTTTAGTTTGCACACTATTAATCAGGGGAGCAGCAGTGTGGTAATCTACCGTGTTTTGTAGTGAGGTTCATTGGACTGAGAGCAGTTCAGGCATGTAATAATGGGTCAGTAATGATGCAGCTCTGAGCTGCTTTCAACCAGTGAAATCACTGCCATTCTTTTACGCATTATAACACTGAATACTATGCATGAATCATATACATTAGACGGTGGGGAAACAAAGCAAAGGAACAAAGTACTGATAAACACAATAAAAAGAACATTGTTATATGTTTGGCTTTGTTTGTTTTATTAAATTCCCCCCAAGAGGCAATGGGAAAGGAGCAAAAAGGGGTCTTAAGGTGAATGGTACAAGCATGTGTGTGTGTGTGTGTGGGGGGCTGGTAAGGGAAGATGGAAAGGGGAAGGGTGAAGCTAGCTGAAGGAGTAGGTACAAGAGGAGAGGTCCCAGAGAAGAGTTTTAAAAACTGAATGGGAAGATAGGGATTCCAGCAGGAAACCTCACTGATAACAAAATAAGTAAATCCAGGAAAAAAGGGTTAGACACCATGGGATTCTTATAACTTTCATACTGACGTACAAACATCTTAACTACTACTCTGAAAGGGTATTAAATGTATGCTTAAATAATCTGATAGATACATATTTTTTCACATAACAACTGTCCACTGCAGCTAGCCCTCTTAATGAGAAGGTTTAACTAATAATGAAATGAAGTCAGAGCTGGGTGTCATTTCACATTTTTAATAGTCTACGGCAATATCAGTATGGAAAGCAATCGGAATCATAAGCAGTTCTGCAGGAAGAATTTTAAGCAACAGATGAGTCTGCTTTACAGTACCTGCATAGAGTAACCTGTATCATTTAATGCTTCCAGCTGCGCCCTCTGTGGGTGACCACAAACTCTATACAATTACAGGCCCTTTACAGTTTCCTAATCACTAGGGGAGCGTCTGAATGTGCTGTCTCACAGTTTCTGAGTTCTGTGCCCTGGTGCCCATTATATACCGTATATATATTTATTTTGCTGTTTATTTGCATGATACGCAGTGCATAGGCGCAGTTACAACACACACACACACACACACACACACACTCTCTACCACCTATACATGCACTGATACACTTCCAAGCATGTGAACAAAGACAAACATATAACGTATACACACACACACACACACGCAATGCACTGACACACAACCATGCACAACCTGGTGCCCATTATATACGGTATATATTTTTATTTTGCTGTTTATTTGCATGATACGCAGTGCATAGGCACAGTTACAAGCACACACACACACACACACACACACACACACACTCTCTACCACCTATACATGCACTGATACACTTCCAGGCATGTGAACAAAGACAAACATCAAACATCCAGGCCCCCCACCCACACACATGTACAGGTATGGAGACATACATATCTATGCATGCACGTACCGTATACACACACACACGCGCAATGCACTGACACACAACCATGCACAACCTGGTGCCCATTATATACCGTATATATTTTTATTTTGCTGTTTATTTGCATGATACGCAGTGCATAGGCACAGTTACAAGCACACACACACACACACACACACACACACACACTCTCTACCACCTATACATGCACTGATACACTTCCAAGCATGTGAACAAAGACAAACATATAACGTATACACACACACACACACGCGCAATGCACTGACACACAACCATGCACAACCTGGTGCCCATTATATACCGTATATATTTTTATTTTGCTGTTTATTTGCATGATACGCAGTGCATAGGCACAGTTACAAACACACACACACACACACACACACACACACACACACACTCTCTACCACCTATACATGCACTGATACACTTCCAGGCATGTGAACAAAGACAAACATCAAACATCCAGGCCCCCCACCCACACACATGTACAGGTATGGAGACATACATATCTATGCATGCACGTACGTGTACACACACACACACCAGCACACACACTACATGCACTTCACACATACACACACAGACACACAATGCACTGACACACAGCCATGCACCCCTCACACATGCACACATACACACCCACTCACACATTCACAAACACACACACACGTACAGGTACGGAGACATACATATCTATGCATGCACGTACCGTATACACACACACACACACACACACACACACAAAATGCACTGACACACAGCCATGCACCCCTCACACATGCACACATACACACCCACTCACACATTCACACACACACACGGAGGCATCCACCCCACTGTTGCTTTTATTTTCAAAGAAACAAAATGGGGCTCCTAATGGGAAAGTATTACTACCACTACTTATAGATGACGTAGCTGCAAGGGAGGTGTTGCTTACCAAAGAATGTAAGCAATGAAGAAATTCAAAGGGGGCTATAAAGAGTAGGGTAGTACCTTTCTCTCAGAAGTCAAGGACTTCAGGGTTTTTAGATATTTTCACAACAAAAAAAATTGATGTTTGGCATTCTAGTACTAAGAGGTGAGGTGGGCCAGTAAAATGAGCTGGGAGACTAAAAATAAACATTTAAAAGATAAGGGAATCAAGTAACACACCTGAAGGAGATGGCAGCCTGAGGAGTGAGCGCCGCACCAGGCTCCGCAGAATTTAACCAAGAAATGTATCTTTTTGGTTACATAATAAAAAAAAATACAGATAGCTAACCTATCCATCCATCCATCCATCCACAGAAATGCAGTGTGACTGACCAGAGAACTCCGCCATAAGGTGGAAATTTGATGGTAGACCCATGGACAGACAGGCAGATGTGACACAAATTCAGTTTTTTACAGTAGATTTCCATGGACATTATAGCTATAAGACGCCATGGGCAATATTCAAGTCCCAATAAACATGCTGCAAAATGGGCACATGTAAATTGAGAAAAGTGTCTCCAACCTCAAAGCTCAGATGGCGGTAGAAAACCTGCAAACATCAGACCTTGTAAAACAAGTAAAACAACAGAAACAAAAAATGAGAGACATGGGGATTTGGGCTGAAGAAAAAACTTACGCATAGTGGGCATTCTGGGGGGAGCAGAAGGAAGGAATATGGTTATATTCTGACAGCAAGCCTTACCAGAGATACTGGATGTGCTAACAGATACCAATTTAGAGATGGAACAGACGAACCATACCATGGGCTGTAAGCTACCACCTGGCTAGCGACCCTGAAATAGTGAGACTTTGGTACACTACCAAAGAGAGACTGAAGACATGGGCAAGGGAGTCAAGACAGCTGGAATGGGTAAACCAGTGCATACACGTCTTTGAAGACTATTTGTAAGAAGTGGCTAGTAAGTGCCAGTTATTTCTATCCTCTAAATGAGCAGAGAGGGAAGAAGGACTCCAATTCATGCTGACATCAACAGTGATTTCTTAGGATTTTCATGCCAAAGTCCTAAAAGAATTCTACATCTTGGAGTAAGTCCCAGTATATCTGAAGCAGAACAGCTGATTCTTCAATGGAGCCACTGAGGCCACAGGAAAGAAGGGGACGGAACTTCAACCAGAAGTCTGCAGGGCAAAGCCAATGGTGAAAAGCCCAGACAGACAGAGAATGTATGGAAACTGAAGGAGAATTTCACCCAGTGAAGGAAGCCCCTGCCCATTACGGCCAGCAAATGGGTCTTTGCTTTCCTTAAAGAGGGCAGGAGAGGAACAAAAACCTTATGAAGCTGAACATATGTTTAAATCTCACAGTGAGGATGACCTCAAACCTGCAAGCCGAGAGACCATTCTCGATATCGTGGTTTACTGATGTTGCAACTCACCTACACGATTTCTGCCAATCAGTGATCAGAACCACAAACACTCTTATCCTGCATACAGCTGTCTCGTGCAGGGAATGTTGAAGCTGAACGATCCACTTCAGAGCTGGGGGAGGAGCCCCAGAGCTACATGTGTTTTTTTAATATTAAAGAAAAGGGAATGGGAAACTTATTATAAATCACTCTAGTCTAGGCAATGCAAGTGAATGAAAACAAGTTAGTAATTGCTTTTTCTGTTATGGTCTAAGGTCATCATTTTGCACGGGTTGGGCAGACAGAATAGCTCAGCTGCACTTCACAGTCATCTAGCCCAATCTGGATGAATTGACACTTTTATACTGTAAGAGAAATCTGGCACTGCACAGATAAACTGATAATGTATAGAGGGAGACTTAAGGAGGTGAATCACAGCGGCCAGCGCTAATGCTTATGATGCTGGCGATCTACACTTGGGAACGAGAGCGGGCGGAAGAGGGCTGGCCCGGGAGGAAGAAGTACTCTGTTTTTGGGTGGGTGTGCTGCTCCTGCTGTATGTCTGCCACCTGGTGGACAACAGGTAGGAGCACAGGCAGGAGCACCAGAAGGGGAAGGGTAGCTGGCAAATCCCCAGTACACATGTGTGTATGGGTCATCGTACTCTTCCACCCTAGGGAGAAAATCAGAGGTAGGAGGGAAAAATCCAATCCGTTCTACACCTGAGCCCTCCCGCAGGCTTTTGCATGACAGACACAGCTGGGCACCCACCTACTGTATATAGGTCCTGGGTAAGTGGTGGATAATCTTTAAACCCGTGAGAAGGTCAGTGACAGGGTTAGGGGGTGCTGTTGAGTGGAACTTGAGTGAGAAAAAGCTCTTTAGAGAAAGGAGGTGAATGGCTCAGAGGGAAAAGTGGTGTTGTGGTGTGAATGGAGAGGAAAAGGTGCCAACCCCAGCAAGAGATGCTACAGAGCCTTGGTACATTTGGGCGTTATTTACAGTCCTTTCAGATAGACTATTGTAAGTTACCCGAGGGACATAACCTCCCCAAGCCATATGAGTATTTAAACCAGGATATGATCTCTCGGTTTCTTACTTACCCTCTTGGGAACATAATGATATGACAAAACTGATGACACCTGAGGGAGAAAGGACTGTGAAACTTTACGGCGTGAAGAGGGGAACAACAAGGCACTAAAATCAGGATAATGACAGGAACTGCAAAGGGAACGGTTGCATAGCAAGACCTGAGCTGCATGTGTTCTTACTTTGTTCCTTACTTCACAACCTTTACAGGTACAGTAAAATATAAAGACCTTCATGTACAGTACAGGTTAAGGTTAACTAAATGACATAAGTTGTGATTTGCTCACGTAAAGAAGGCACAGCCTAAAGATATATGATGATATAGGGGAAAGATGGAGAAAGATACTTGATGAAACCTTAACAGTGAGCAGGGGTGAGTAACATAACTAGTATCAGGGGGAACATATTGGCAATCAGTGGATATGACAGAGCAGTGGGTCATGAGCCATGGGTGCATTTGGGGAGACACTGTCCCCACAGATTGCAAATGGTCCAGATTAGGTACACAATGGTATACATTGTTAGTAGTGCAATATTACCTTCTGTGTGTACTTACCAAGGAGGAATCCAGAAGGGCTCTCTCGAGCCTCAAACTTCTGGTATAAGATTGAATTGTGCCAGATGTAGGCATCATTCCTCCTGCATACCGTGCTACAACATTGATTATGCACCCCGTAGCACCTCACACCACCTGTATGTTCATGGAGTGTTAGCCCTATCTTTTTTTCAGTTGATTGTTTCTGCCCTTGCTCCTCAGCGGCTTCCATCTGCTTCGGTGACCTACCAGTCCCATCCTCTCCTTCCTTGCCACTTACCTTGTAGTCCCCTGCCCTGAACTTCCCCCTCCGGGGTGGGGTCTGTGGGGAACCTGGGACACTTAGCTTCCTACTGAAATGACATGGTTCTAAAAGGTGTAGGAGAGCTGGTCTGTTAGGACTGGAGAGTGCCCTGCTTCATCCTGTGTGCCTGTGGGTTTTTCCTGTGCCTTTCTTCCTTCTGCAAGGACTCCAAAGATGAGGGCTCAGTGATGTATGCCTACGTTGATTGATACTGTGCATGTCAGAGCTAGTCAGCATTCACTCTTCTGCTCCAAGCTTCAGCTGCATTGTCACTCGTGGTCACCCAGGCTGCAGTAAAGTGGAAGAGTCTGTTGGCCCTCCCTTCCAGAGGAGGACAGCAATCTCTGGGATGCTTATTTCTCCCCTGGCCCTCTGACATCTCAGGCTCATTCCAAATCCAGGTCAACGGCATCACAAGTGGAACCCCCGCCATTGCACCAACAGGCTGGCCTTGGGTGGTGTTGATGAAGGCATTGGCCCCCACACCTATAGGTGGTGTCTGGGTGGCCATGTGGTTGCAATCAATGGCCCCTAGCACAGACAGCATGTGCACTAAACAGTATGAACCCTGGATGGTTGCTGTTCTCTCAAAATGGGTGCTGGGGGAAGGTGATGTGTTTCCCAGCATGCAGCAGTAAACCATCCAGGAACTGCCCTATCAGGCAGGGCATGGCAATTTGGGTTATACCCATTATGTTTCGAGTGGGCAGCTGAAATGTGCCTGAGGCCAGCAAGCATGTGGAAGCAGTGATCTATAGCTCCCCATTCATGGCATGGCTCATGTATGTGGGTATCTCAAGGTCACCGTGCAGCCATTCACAGAGGTATTGCAGCGGTGCTCTGTTGAGCCCATACTGAGCTATGGTATGATCATTGCTCAGTTTCATAAATGTATGTCAGACCTGGTACAGGCATTGACCTGCATTTTCCCTATGGCGGTGCAGACCTGTGTTAGCTGGCATTACCCTCTGCATCTGCCTGCTGCAGCTTCTCCATGGACTGGCATTGCCCTCTGCATATGCCTGCTGCAGCTTCTCCATGGACTGGCATTGCCCTCTGCATCTGCCTGCTGCAGCTTCTCCATGGCTAGGATGATGTGTGCCTTGTGGATCATTTTGTCTTGGCCTCGCTGCTGGTGCTGTGTACTGTGCTGGACGATGTGTTTTAGCACCTTTTTAAAGCATGGCTTGCAGGGTCCTTATTTTACATGGTGACGGTTTTCTTTCTGCACATTGCTGGTTGTTTGACTATTATATTGCACATTGTATTCAGATGTCAGTCCTTATACTGCATGCTGCATACACTATTTCAGGGCTGATGCACAATCTGGCTTGCATGGCTCTCAGCTTTCAATACACCAGTCCCTGTTCTCACGCACTGTTTCATGTTTTGTGCTATGCTATTCCAGTCTGTACAACACATTCTATCTGGATTTGGGGGGTCTATGTTTTCTCAAAATTGACAAACTCATAGTGTCTCAGCTCCATCCAGCAATAAATATGGGAAAGAATCAACAGCAGGACCCCACTGAACCCAATATATTACATCTCAGCTGGGCTATCCTGAATAAATAAATTGTAACACAAAAAAAAGAGTCATTAGCCTTTTGGTTAACAAGCAGGTGAATTGGACTGTGTCTTGTTCAGTGCTTCCCGCCATTCAAAGCACAGAGGTGACCTGCAATTTACCATGGCAAGTACACAAGATAAAGACAGCCTTCATGGTAAAGCGAAACAAATGTGAGGGAGTGCCAGTGCGTGGGTGAACAAATTCGGGGGTGTAGAAGTGCTTTGCAACCTCAAGTACAAAAAAAAAACCTCAGACAGGTAGAGATAGCAAACAGGATTTCACAACACTTAAAAGGAACCGAATATGCACAATAGACACGCTAGTTATACTTTTAAATGTATTAACTCATTATAGAGTGGCACAGTTTATCTGTTTCAAGGGAAAGGTACTTTTTATTATGTAATGACACTAACCTGGCCCAGCTTTTGTAAAATGAGCCACTGTATAAACCTTTTTAAAAGTAATAAATGGGGAACCCATACCTCTCAATAGTTCCTAATCTTTCAAGGATAGCCTTTATTGTGCCTTAAAAATATCCTTGCTTTTCAGGTTGGTAGTATGTCAGTAGCATTGCCACTTGCCACACTGGCAACTCAGGTCTGGAAACAGGCTCATGTCACTCAAAGACTAGCCAGGGGAAGGAGGATTGTGTGTCCCATGGACTGCTCCCCTTCTCCTTAGTGAAAGGGGGGTTAATGCATCTCCCTGTATAATTACCACCTAACAGAGGCTACGTAGTACAGCAGCAAGTGCCACATAGATGGACACTAATGTGGACACCTGTGACATGTGTAATTGCACATGGCTCAGCCCTCGAGGAAACGGGAACAAACCACCACAAGAAAATCACCCCGACTGGCAGGGTGATGGCATGACCTCACAGGCGCCACATTGATGACCTAGGAACCCGCTCTGGCAGAGTGATAACCTGGATTTGTGTCCCGAGCCCTGGATTCAGGAGTGGTGGCCATCAGCAAAGATGCAGAGTTCTTATGACTCTGTGAGGATGCTCCCAATCCTGGGGGGGTCTGTGCTGCTCTTCAGTCAGTTAGTTTGGCTCCTCCTTGAGGGCAGGTCTCAGACTATCCAGATCGGAAGCTCCCTATCCCCCCCTACTCCCCATCTGTTCAGGTGTCCCACAAAGGTCTGTCCTGAGCCCCATTCACTTTCCCATATTCTTGAATGACCTACCCTGCCTGTTCCTCTGCGTCTGTTCATATGTGTGCAGATGCTACAGTACTCTTTGCATCTGGCTCCTCTTCCCATAACTTTACTTTCCAGCTACAGCTGAATTTTGACAATATTCAGTGCTGGTTCCGGTCAAACCAACAGTCCCTCAGTGCCAAGGAAACAGTTTCCATGACTTTCGGCAGCCGTCAGAGGCTTACCAGACTCACCTACCTCCCATTATTCCACACCCATGATGGTGCTATGATTAAGGCTGTATCCTCCTATTTAAGTACCTTGGGGTCTGGCTGGACCATCATCTTGCTTTCTGGGTGCACATTGATGCCATACGTCATGAGGTCCACCCCAAGCTTGGTGGATTGTGTGGTTGTTAAAGATGATTCTCCCAGCTGGCCTGGTAGCACTGAGGATTGAAGCGCTGGATGCCACACCTTGCACTGCACCGGTGACCAGGGTTCCGGAACGAACCCGGGTTGTCAGGGGTCGCCCGGGGGGAGGGCGAGGAGCATGATCAAGCTACCACAAAGCAGCTTTCTCCTCCTGGGAGGGACTGGAGGCTCCCTGGCTACTGGCTGCCACCCGATGGAGGACGGATGGTGGCACTGACCTGAGGGAGCCCAGTGATAGCCATGGGGAGGGTCAGAAGGTGCTGAGCCGGCATCATGGGGCATGTGTGCACGTCCATACATGCACGACACCCGTGTGCTGAGGCCCTGTGGGACAGGGGAGAAAACGGGGCAAAAACTGCAGAAAATATAAATAAATAAAAAAAAAAAGATGATTCTCCCTATTTCTGACTATGGTAGCATAGTTTACGGTGGAGCTCCCAAACCCTCTCTTGCTAGACTGTACCCCCTCTTTCACTCTTTTTGTCATTTTGCCTTAGATTTTCCCTTTTGTACCCATCACTGCTCATTCTTCTCTGCTGTCTCCCTCTCCCTCTTGATGCCAGGCTGCTCTTTTGTACTGGGCTCCTGCTTGCATTAGCACCTTTTTCTGCCCACAAAGAAATCCGCAGCTGTCCCGACAGAGCTCCGTTGAGGTGGCTCACTCTCCCTCCCTCTCTCACTCGCTCATTCTGTTTCTCCTGGCGCTGCAGGTTGCCCTTTTGTACTGGGCTCCTGCCTCTGTTGGTGCCTTTTCCTGCCCACAAAGAAATGTGCAGCAGTCCCGACAGAGCTCCTTTGACCTCGCTCACTCCCCCTCTCTCACTCGCTCGTTCCATTTCTGCCGGTGCTGCAGGCTTCCCTTTGTACTGGGCTCCTGCCTAGTTGTTGCCCTTTTCTGCCCACAAAATCCGCAGCAGTCATGATAGAGCTCCATTGACTCGCTCTCCCCCTCTCTCACTCGCTCATTCTGTTTCTCCCGCTGCTGCAGGCTGCCCTTTTGTACTGGGCCCCTGCATGCATTGCTGCCTTTTTCTGCCCACAAAGAAATCTGCAGCAGTCCCAACAGAGCTCCGTTGAGCTCACTCACTCCCCCTCCCTCACTCGCTCGTTCTGTGTCTCCCGGCGCTGCAGGCTGCCCTTTTGTACTGGACTACTGCCTGCATTGGTGCCTTTTCCTGCCCACAAAGAAATCCGCAGCAGTCCCGACAGAGCTCAGTTGAGCTCGGTCTCTCCCCCTCTCTCACTTGCTCGATCCTACTCTGTCCTAAACACTGATTTCTGACAGCGACTGTGGTATTCTGCACCAGAAGTGCGAAAACACATTTTGGCCAGGATGTGAAAAATGACAGCTGTACTGTTCATAAGGAGGTGTGAAAAAATGCCAGTGTTGAAAATCTGGCGTGAAAATATTAATAATTTGCGAAGTTACAAGGGTGCGTGGAAACTGCACAATGCACGCTCGTAACACAGTCATTTTATGGAGTTTCATCACAAAATGTTCAGCATAGGCATTTTAGGATCTCTGCTCATGAACAGTGTCAGTGTGATTTTCTCAATGTGTCACTAACAATGATTTCCCACAGCGACTGTGCCATTGGGCACCAGAAGAGCAAAAACACATTTCGGCCAGGATGTGAAAAATGACAGCTGCACTGTTCATAAGGAGGTGTGGAAAAATGACAGTGTTGAAAATCTGGAGTGAAAATATTGCAAAGTTGCGAAGGTACGAGCGTGCGTGGAAACTGAGCAACGCACGCTCGTAACACTCTCATTTTATGGACTTTTGTCACCAAATTTTCAACATAGGCATTTTAGGACCTCTGCTAATGAACAGTGTCACTGTTATTTTCATAATGTGTCCTGAACACGGATTTCCCACAGTGACCACACTATTCTGCACTGGAACTGCAAAAACACGCTTCGGCCAGGATGTGAAAAATGACAACTGTACTGTTCATAAGGAGGTGCAGAACAATGGCAATGTTGAAAATCTGGAGTGAAAATATTGCAAATTCATGAAGTTACGCGTGTGTGTAGCAGCTGCACAACGCATGCTCGTAAAACAATCATTTCTTGGATTTTTCCCACCAAATTTGCAACTTAGACTTTTTGAGAGCCCACCTCATGAACACTGGCACTGTCGTTTCAGTAATGGTCCCTGAAAGGTGATTCCATGCAGTGACCACAAAATCACCTTTCAGGATCGATTACTGCCATGACAGTGCCTGAATTCATGAGGAAGGGTCCCAAAAACCCCATGTTTAAAATTTGGTGCCAAAATTCCAAAAAAATGCCTGAGATATGCATCAGAGTTGAACAAACCCTATTTATGCCATTATACAGCTTACTGGCATTTCCGCAGTTTGTGGTCAACTTTGAAGAGTGCAAACGTGTTCCCAGTCCACAGAAGATCGTCACGCCAGACTCCACAAGTAAGTATGGGTTAAGGGGGGGGAGGCAGGGTGTGCAGAGGGTGGGTGCCGGTTGCGGGAGGGGGCAGGGAGACTGCGAGGGATCGTTTTCTGTTTTGTACAGGTTAAAAACCAAAAAATTGCAGGACTTTTTTTTCTTTACAGGGGCATGTGACACGCTGGGGTGGGCTCCCAGAGTGCCAATAGAGTGTTTTTTGGGGCAGCTGTAGCCGATGGGGATTGGGCACCCCATCAGCACAAAAAGGGGGATCAAGAGTCGAGGGGATTGGGCACCCCCTCGGCACAAATCTATTGTTTTTTTGGGGGGGGACATTATGCTGATGAATACTAGGCTCCCCCATCAGCAAATCAAACTGGGAGGGGACATAAGCTGATGGGGAGTGGGCTCCTCTGGCAACTTAAACTCAGATGGGACTGAAGCAGATGGGGATTGTGGCCCCTGTCGGCAAACAAAAACTGTTCTGGGGGGTGCATGCTGCCGAGTGGGATTGGACACCCCCTTGGCAGTGAGGGTTAAATAATATTGTTTGTGAACACAGCGGCAAGCCACCGCCATGTTCACAAACAATATTACACTTGGCAACATTCCACCCAGCAATGACGGGTCGCTCCCTCATTGCAGGAGAATGGCTGATGCTGCAATGACGAGGCAGTCCCTGATTGCAGCTGCTGAAACATTTCAAGGTGGTGTCACGCTGGCTGAACTAGTGTCAGCAGCAGCATGCCACGGCATTGGGGAAAGTGGGCCAAGCCTTTAAAGGCTGTGGGAGCACTGGCCACAGCAATGCTGCACCTCCACAACCTGCTTCTGGCAAGCTAATGCAATATGTTTCTTGTGCATGCATGCAATCAACATAAAAATATTAGTGTAGCACCCATTTGGGAGCTTGCTAGTTAATTTCTTTAGCTAAGTGTAGTTAGGTAAGAAAAGCTGTGGTGCCGATAGGTCTGGGATGTGGGCCTGCCTGCTGACAGCAGGGGACCTCAGCCCAGAGGGGATAAATAGGGGTAGTTTGGTTCTAAAAGGGGGGAGAAGGACAAGAGCACAGAGAGAGAGTCAGGGGTCGGCCCATGAGTTCGACCTGAAGGTTGTGGCAGGGCTGGGGTGGACGTCCGTCACCCTGGCCCTCCTCCCTTAAAGACCCAGCCTAGTGCAGCAATTCAGGGCTGAAAGAGTGAAGTGGAGCAAGCAATGGGGTCCCTTAGGTGCCGTTTTATGGGAGCCGGAGCATGGGTATGGAGAGTAATGGAGCCCACCAAATGATCTCCAGCACCTTGGTTGGGGTAGGCACTGGAGAGGGTCCTGTACAGTAAAAGTTCTTGCACGTGGGAGAGTGCAGCCTGAGAGGCAGTGAGTTTTCAGTGGCTGGGGCAGATATGGCAGAAGGGGTCAGGGTGCAGTCCAGAAGTGGCAGCCTGGATCATTGGAGGGATGGTAGTGGTAGCCTATCCCTTTTCCCTGGACTGAGTGCCGCTGCAGTGTCTGTGCTCTTGAGGTAGTGCAGCCTCTGGAGGCATGAGATGTTCTGCATTGAAAGTAGTTGTTGGGACCCCAGGAAGGATGGCAGTTCACCTGGGTGCTCTGTGTGACACTTCAGCTGGGTCCTTGAGTGAAGACACTCCTGAACTGGAATCACTGCATGAGCGGAAAGTGCCTTGGGTCTCTGGGATCGCCAGAGATATATGAAACTCCCTGGGATGCTCGGAGCAGGCATGTGGCATTAGTGATTGGGTGGTAGGAGGATTTTTGGTGGTACTGTTCATGCTGGAAGTAACACCCCCTTTGAGATAAGAGTGCTCCCTGTTTTAAGAAAGCACACTAGAAAGGAAAAAGAGATTGCTGCAGATTTACTTCAGGTTCTGTGCCTGCGAAGTTGCTCCCACTGTGTTATACACCTGCCTGTCCAGTCGGGGCTCCGAGAAGAGCTGTGCAAACTTGCCCATTTCACTTTGAGGGTGGGTGAGTTTATCTGTTGAAAGGACACATGGCCAGCAATCTACAACCCAGCATTCCCCCCTTCATCTTTGGCAGCAGATGAGAGCTGCTCTGAATCTGTCGGGAGAGATCTACCTGTACAATCAAGCTGTGTGTGTGCTGGCAGTAAATCTATTTCATTATAAGGGCTGAAATGACTTTGTCTGTCTGTGTTTTAAACTGTGTGTGGGCTCTTTTATACACCTGCCTGTCCAGTTGGGGCTCCAAGGAAAGCCGTGCAAACGGCCTATTTCACTTTGGGGGCGGGGGAGTTTACCTGTTAAAAGGACGTGCGGCCAGGGCACGCTTGTGTTGAGTGGCGCAAGAGAGTGAAACACCGAATACAGAATTCAGAATTTAAAAATAAGAGGTTTATTATGGGGTTGATAATGTGTTTAAATACGGGAGTTTTAATAGTTGGGATGCTGCAATGGGAGGTGGTTGGGAATCGATCTAGTTGGGATTTGCAAGTTAACGGTCGAGTTGTACAGATTCGAGCAGGAACTCAGATGTATACTGACTCGTTCAACTTGAAATGCCCCTATTTTGGGATGGTATGTATAACTAATCTGAGCATAACCTTGATATTGTTAAAGTTGAGATACCACTGCATAGGGGTTGATTTGGGAGTTGGGATGGGTCGAGAAATTAAGGAAGTTTGGACTCCTTTGATACTGAAAGCTTTAAAGAAGTCCATACTGACTAAGATATGTATCTCCTTAATTTTGTTGCAAAGTGGGGACATTGCTTTAAACCCTGGTCCTTTAATTGATTATCTAAAAATATATAATCGTCAGTTAATACTGCACTCAAATATAAGAAGTATCATTCCAAAAATGTATTTAATCAAGGAATTTATAACTGACTATAAGCCTGAGATTATGATTTTTACAGAAACCTGGTTAGGAAAGTCCCATGATGACTCAGATTTGAAAATTCAGGGTTATGACTTTAAAAGAGCTGATAAGAATGAGAGTGGGTGGGGTTATGGTTTATTACCCGGAAAACTTCTCTCCCACTCAGATATATTTTAATTTGGATACAGTAAACTGTGAATATCTGGCTTTGGAATTTAATGTTGGGTCAGGGAAACCTTTATCAGTGTTTGGGGGGTATCGTCCACCTAATAAAACTGTACAGGTGTTTGATCTTTTGCAGGATACATTGGCTCAATCTGTTTTTTTCCCATGAATTGTTAATTCTGGGGGATTTAAATGTTGACTGGTTGCACCCTGTAAAATCTCAAAGAATTAGGAAAATTGCTTTAGAGTTTAGGGTGTCCCAATTAATAACAGAACCCACTAGAATTAATATTCATACCCCTGGTGAATCTTCCCTGATTGATATATTTCTTACAAATTGTCCCTATAATTTTGTTTCCTCTGGGGTGGATGTTGACATGTTTAGTGATCACAATACTATCTATTGTATTAAAGGGAAAACTAAAGTGAAAGGGCCTTCGAGGCTTTTGAGGATAAGATCTTATAAAAAGTTTGATTACTTTTCTTTTTTAGCTGACTTAGTGAATGTTAAATGGGACCGCTTGGAACTGATACCCGACCTAGATTTGGCTTGGGAGTATTTTGTTTCAGAATTTTTCCTTGTGTGTAACAAGCATATGCCTGAGGTAACCAGGAGAATAAAAAGTAATTCTGCCCCATAAGGTATACGTATCAAACGTCTTAAGTTGAAGCTATAAAAATAAAGTTTGGGAATTGCATGAGCATCTGGAAGGGCTCATGACTGGTAACAATACAGGAAGTCAGGAAACATGTATGTGGCTAATTTAAGGGACACAAAAAATAAGCATTTTAAGGTCAAAACCCTGGAATCGACCAGGAAATCTGGGAAATTTTGGGGTCTCATAGGGGATATAAAGGGACAGTCCAAAGCAAAGACATCCATTAATTTGTCTGAAGAGGAAATCTATAGGCAAGAGCTTCCACTTGCTGATAGGTTTAATGAATATTTTGTGAAGTCAGGTAACTTTTTTGATAGCTCTAATGAACCCCTATACAACCCCTTGGATTGTACTATTGGGGTTCCTAAATTTGCATTTAATGTTGTAACCAGTGGTGAGGTGTTAGAAATGTTGTTGCAATTGAATGCTTCTGGGAGTTGTAGCCCAGACGGCTTGTCACTAAGGATGCTGAAGTATGCTGCAACTCATATTTCAGATCCTTTGTCTTATCTGTTCAATCGTTCGATAGAGGAGAGTTGTGTTCCAGAAGGTTGGAAGTCGGCCAGGATCATCCCCATTTTTAAGGAGGGCAATCCAGGCCCACTGTCCAACTATAGACCTATTTCTATATTACCCCTGATTAGCAAGGTGATGGAGAAGCTGTTGGCTAGACAGATAATGGAGTACTTGGAAAGAGAAAGACTACTGGATCCATACCAGTCAGGTTTTCGGAAGTCTCATGGCACTGTTATGGCTGTGTCGGAAGTCCTGGATGAGATCGGTAAGTCAATTGAAGCACAATGTTATACTGGTGCAATCTTGGTGGATCTCTCCAGGGCTTTCAACACAGTGGACCATCAGCAGTTGCTTTTGAGATTATCCAAAGTAGGGATGAGCCGTTCAATTTTGGACTGGTTCATCTCTTTCCTTTCTGAGAGACGGCAGGTAACGGTTGTTAATGGTGTTGTATCAGCTACACAGGTGGTGCAGAGAGGCGTACCCCAAGAATCTGTTTTGGGTCCTCTTTTATTCCTAGTATACTTAAAAGATCTTGGACACCATGTGGGGGCCTCTCACTACCACCTGTATGCCAACGACGCCATTCTATATTATTCAGGTGAATCAGTCCCAGCTATACAACGTATACTGCAGGAAAGTTGATAACATGGAACTGTATTTTGTTAACTCTAAGTTAAAACTTAATTCATCTAAAACAAAATGTATGTTGTTCGGGTCATCTATTAAATGTAAAACAGATTTGGTTTTGGAAATTGCTGATAGTAAAGGGGAAGGGTTGGAGTTAGTTAATCAATATAAATATCTGGGATTTTGACTAGATAATCATGTGTCTGGCAACTTGCATGTTGACAATTTAATTTCCCAAGTTAACAAACAGGTGGGATTTCTTTTTAGGAATAAGAATTCTTTAGATTTCTGTGACATTGGATTTTTCCTTTAATCGATTACGGGGATGTTCTCTATGCTGGAGCTACTAAGGATCGACTATCAAAGTTAGATGTTTTACTTAATCGTCTAGCTAGATTGGCATTTAATTGTCCCAAATTTACGCACCACTGTGGATTATATGAGAGACTTGGATGGTTATCATTAAGTAGGAGAAGAACGATACATAAACAGCTGTTTGCTTATAAATGTGGACTGGGTTCTGTCCCTATATACCTAAAGAATAGAATTTCCTTTAGAAACGTTGAATTAACTTTGAGAAATTCATCTGTTGCAGATATGGTTGTCCCCTTTGTAAAATTAAAATGCTCCAGATATCTTTTTAGTAATTATATTCCGATATGTTGGAATAGTCTCCCTTACAAATACAGACAAAAGACTGGTAGGCCCTTGTCAATATCTCAATTAAGAAAACATCTGATTTCTATACAGGAATTATATAATTGTTATTGATGTTTAGGAAGTTGATGCTTGATGTTTGATTGTATTTATTGTGTTGAGTGTTGAATATGTTTTGTACTTTTTGTTAAGGTTCCCATTGCGAATGAGTTTATACTCAATGGTTTTTACCTTAAATAAATAAACAAACAAACAAGCAATGTACCCCACGCTCCATGGAGTGGATTATTAATTTAATCTGTCGCATTAAATTCATTTTTTGCACTTTTGATTCCGGAGTGGACATTGGATTTAATTAATGAGAACTGTTTCATGCATTTGCCTGTTAATGAACATTGCCTCTTGCTGCTATCCCCATCGAAGTGAAGCAAAGTGGCTGCTCCCCCTGCATAGTAAAGCCATCTCGCAACATCTATGAACTAGGTAATGACCATATTTATTTTCTGGACTGCGTTTTCTGGCTGTACAGCCACCCCCTCCTAATTTTATCATCATGCATATCCCTAGACACTGGGAGAGGGGCTTACATTAGCATACTTGTAAAATGTACTTTTCTAGTTGCGTCCTATGCTGCGCACCATAGCTTTTTTTTCTTCTTGCTCCTAACCCTCACCAGGTTTACAATGATATTTTTAAGCCAGATGTAGTGGCCATCTTTTTTTCTTGAGTAAAAAACACTAAATAAAAACATTTATAAGATACTCAAATTTTGGTGGAACTAGATAATTGTACCACCAAATAAAACTAGAAGATGTCTGGAATCCTTTATAGTGAAAAAGGGTGGAGTCAAATTTTTTGACCAATTTCATTGCACTGCTGCTTTAATATGCAGCAGTGTTGACAGGCAATACACTGTAGGACACTGGGCCCATGCTAATATCAAACAAGCATTTATAAAATATGAATGAATTGTCTTGAAGGCACGAAGAATATATTGGCGATAGGCTACAGTTGAACCTTATTTGCAGGTACAAAGTGTACCCAGGGGCTTAAGATTAACTAAACAGCCTGTGTTTGGGTAAACAAGATAGAAATTTATCGATAGCAACGGCAATCAGTCTTACATGCTGTATCCCTCCCTTCAGCTGGTAGTTTGTATTTTAGTGGACTAGAGAATTACAAAAGAAATCCTAGAAGACCTGTGAAACAAGGAGAAAATTGTTTTGGAATTTGCTAAATTAACAGAATTTAAATGCTATAAACAGGAGCTTGATAACACAGTAATGAAACTGGACACTAAAATCTCACAGAAAGATAGCAATTGTCAGCAAATAAGGACCTCCTGGCCCACCTAGTCTGCTCTATTTTCCCTGCCTACTGAGCTCGGTCCTTGGTGTCCTCCTTCGCTTGCTTAACTTCTAGGATTCTCTTGGGTCTATCCCATGCGTTATTGAAACCTGTGACTGTTTTAACCTTTACTGCTTCCTCTGGCAGACTTTTCCAAGCATCCACCATCCTTTCAGTGAAGAAGATCTTCCTCACATTTCCCCCTAAGCCTCCCCCCACCAGCTTCATAAAGTGACTCCTTGTTCTTGAGCATCTCGTTCTATGGAAAATGCTCCCTTCCTGTACCTTATTTATACCTGTGAGATATTTGAATGTTTCTATCATATTCCCCCTTTCCCATCTTTCCTCTAGGGAGTACATATTTAAATCCCTGAATCTTTCTTCATAGGACTTCTGATGCAGGCCCTGCACCATTTTGGTTGCCCCCTTTTGTACCACCTCTACCATGTCTATGTCCTTATGGAGGCAGGGCCTCCAGAACTGGACACAATACTCTAGGTGGGGGCCTCACCAACGATCCATACAGGGGTATTATTATCTCCCTCTTTCTGCTGGTGATACCCCTGCCTATGCATCCTAGCTTTCTGCTAGCTTTACTCACTGTCCTGTCAAACTGTTTGGCCACCTTCAGGTCATCAGAAATGATCACCCCCAAGTCCTTTTCCTGGTTCGTGACTTGTAGCTCCTTTCCTCCTAGTTGGTACTTAGCAGCTGGGTTTCTGTGCCCCAAGTGCATGATTTTGCACTTTTTTGTGTTGAAGCCCAGCTGCCAAACTTGTGACCATTCTTCCAGCTTATTTGGATCTTCCTTAATTCTCCCCCCCCGAAAGTGTGTATTCTGTTGCAGATCTTTGTGTCATCTGCAAACAGGCATACCTTCCCTACTAGTCCCTCCACAGTATCACTAATAAAGACATTGAAGAAAACTGGGCCTACTTTTGACTCTTGTGGCACCTCACTGGTCACTTTGCCTTTCCCAGAGTGGGCACCATTTACCACTGACCTCTGACTCCTGTTTTCCAGCCTGCTCTCTACCCATCTTACTACTTTAGGACCCCCTCTACAGCTACCCAGCTTGCTCACCACCCTTCTATGTGGAACGGTGTTGAACATAAAATAAGGCTCATTGTGAGTTAACGAGATTGGTGCATGTAGACAAAATTAATCTTACTAAAACTAAATATAAATTTGGAGATAAAGCTCTGTGCTTGCAAGCAGCTAAGTATGGAACAACCTACCTTTTTCAGTAAGAACATTATCCACACATGGGGCCTTTATTCATGCGGTGAATGAATTGTATCCTCTTATATGTAACTGTAAAAATATTTAATATCTGACATAATTTTGTCCTAAATGTAGTTTGATATTTAAGTGTTCTGTGTATAACGTTCCTGTACTATGTTTGTATATGGTATTGGTATGTGTATTTTAGAGTAATTTATAAGGAAACCAACAGGACTGTCTTGTGAACAGGGTTGCAAAATCCGAATGACACGTTTTTCCTGTATAAAAATAAAGTTCTGTCTGTCTGTCTGTCTGTCTGTCTGTCTGTCTGTCTGTCTGTCTATCTATCTATCTATCTATCTATCTATCTATCTATCTATCTATCTATCTTTCTGTATCAAAGGCCTTACTGAAATCCAGGTAAGCCACATCAACTGCCCCTCCCTGATCTATTACCTTAGTAACCCAATCAAAGAACTAGATCAGGTTTGTCTGGCAAGACCTTCCTCCTGTGAAGTCACGTTGCCTCGAATCCTGTAGTCCATTGGCCACAAGGCATTGCACAATTATTTTGTTTAGTAATGTTTCCATAACTTTGCTCACCACTGAGGTCAGGCTGACTGGTCTTTAATTTCCTGCCTCCTCCCTGCTTCCAGTTTTGGGGAGAGGGGCCACATCTGTCCTCCTGCAGTCTCCTGGCACCTCCTGTTTCCAGTGACGGGTTAAACAGGGCTGTCAGAGGTGCATCTAGTTCCTCCCTGAGCTCCTTCAATACCCTGGGTTGCACGCTGTTTGGTCCCATTGCATCATCCACTTTTAACCGTGACAGTTTCTTTAGGACCTTTTTCACTGTAAAGGGGCTTGTGACCATCTCCTTACCCTTGCTGCCCTTGACCTTCATCTCTGGTCCGCTACCTGGCCCCTCCACCATGAAAACCAAGAAGAAGCATTTGTTCAGTATGTCTGCTTTTTGGTAATCCTTTTCCACACAAATCCCTCCTTCCACTTTCAGTCTAACTATCCCTCCCTTGGTCTTTTTCTTGTCTCTTATGTATCTGAAAAATGCCTTGTTCCCTTTCTTCAGTGTTTTGGCAATATTCTCCTCTGTTTGCGCTTTTGCTCCTCTAATTGCCCTCCCTGCCTCTTTAAGTATCTCTTGATAGACCTCCCTGTCCTCCTCCTTCTGTGTTTTTTTGTATCTCCTAAAAGCCCGTATTTTGCTCTTACTTTTTCCGCTACCTCTCTAGAGAACCATAGTGTTTTCTTTTTTCTTTTGCCCTTGCTAACTTGCCTGACACAGAGATTTGTAGTCTTTTCAATACTTTCCTTAATTTTTGCCCACTGATCCTTGACTCCCCGTAGTTTCCTTATTCCATCCAGGGTGTCCCTGAGGCATTCACCCATTTCCTTAAAGTTGGCCCTCCTGAAATTCAGGACCCTCGCCCTTGTGTGGTTCGATCACAGCTTACAAACAAAGTGTTTTAAGGATGAAACAGATTATAAAGAGGCAAAGGATTTTTGATTAGAAGGAAGATACAAAACAAAAAAACCTTTGCAACAAAAATGGAGATCTATCTTGAAGAAGCTAGTTGCTGATACTAATTTAAGTGCTGGTACAAGCAATGCTGAAGATTCAAAATCCACTGTTTCTTAGAAGAGGATACCTCCCCTTCCACCTGAGGCTACAGTTGAAAGTAAGCCACAGAGTAGAACAGAAACAACAAATCAGTATTAAAAAGGAGAATGAGGTTGGGGGGATAAGAAGGTGTAAGACAAGGGAACTCATTTTTTTTAACTTATTATACTTGTCCCCATCTACTACTTGGCTGGTCCCCTTCTGTCGATGGCCCCACTAACTTCATTATCCAATGTTTCTGGGTCTTACTGATGATGACTTACCAGTATGATACTGACGCAGTGCTAGATTACTTCATCAACTGCTTTAATGCTGCTTGCGATATCCATGCCCCCATAAAAAACGGAAAGTCAAGGGTGCCTGTAACCTATGGATAACACCTGAACTTATAGGATGTATGAAGATCAGGGATCACCTTTGGCACCACACTAGAGCCTCTGGTAAGCAAGCAGATATTTAGAAATACAAAAAATCCAGGGATGAATGCACCCGGGCCATCTGTCTTGCAAAAAAACAATACTTCAGGGAAGCGCTCTCAAACTCCTGGACGGACAGCAAAAACTTCTGGAACAACATAAAATATATCATGGAAAAGAATCCAAGATGGCACCCACAACGTCAACATTGATGAAACCCAAACACTTGACCCAGAGACCATAGCCAACACATTTAACAATGCCTTTACAGACTTCAGTAGTATCCTCCCACCAGATTTCTTCAAGGTGACTGCTTCAACTAGTGTCCTGGACAGTGAAGTTAAGCACCAGGCACCCCCCCACTTTCTATTTCAAAGAGGTCTCTAAACACTATGCTAGAAAGTGCATACGCAAAGTACTCGGAAACTAGCTACAGTGGGGACACGCTAGACCTCAAATTAGTTGCCCTCACCCTTGGAAAAACTCTTGCATCCCTTATCAAGATACTGAACCTTTCTCTAAAACTAGCACACTTCCCCCGAAAGTGGAAATCATCCCTAGTAACCCCTGTGTACAAAAGTGGAGATAGAGCACAACATGCTAACTATATGCCAGTCTCCATTCTCCCACATCTGTCGAAAGCCCTTGAGCATATAATTGCGGATCAGCTGGTTGAATACCTGGATAAATACAGGATTCAATGCCCCCAACAGCATGGTTTTTGAAAAGGTTATAGTACTACCACTGCAGTGTTGGAATTCATGGGCTTTGTCCATTAATCACTGGACCAAGGTAATCTGGTAGGTGCTGCTTTCATTGACCTGACAAAGGTCTTTGATACAGTGAACCACTTACTGTTACTTGACCAACTGTCATACGCAGGGATATCCATTGATGCTGTCAACTGGTTCAAAGGTTACTTAGAAGACCATTCGCAACAGATGAAGATATCCAGTGTCCTCTTTGAATGACAGCCAGTCTGCTCTGGAGTATCACAGGGATCTATATTGGGATCCCTCCTGTTTATCATCTTTTTTAATAACCTCTCAAGCGCCTGCCAAGAACAGATCCTGCTCTATGCAGACGACGCCATAATCTACACAAGTAACCCCGACCCAAAGCTCCTTCACACCACCCACAGCTCAGGTTTGAGAAAGTGGAAAGGTGGTTTAGTACTCATAAACTGGTGCCAAACTACAAAAAGACAGAAGTGATGCTTTCCAACAGCTCCCATAATAAGCATAAATCCAAACCTTTGACCATCAGAAACTGCATGGGCACCCCTTGAATAGATCCATAATTTCAAATATCTTGGGGTAACTGTCGATAGCACTCTGTCTTATGAGCAACATATAGAGAACATAGCCAAAGCTGTCAACATAAGGACTGGATTACTCCACAGGCACAAGCTCAGCCTGACACTAGAGCCATTAAGAATAGCGATTTTTAGCTCCGTCATTTCCATAATCAACTACAGGCTGGTTATCTATGGCTCTGCTTCAGCTACATCCCTTCAGTTCAGTTCAGTTCAGTTTATTGTGTAGGGTTAGCTTCTATTGAGCACGCTCATTCACAAAGAGGTCCCTGATACAATGTACTAAACATCACAGACAGTCAGTACACGGATACATCATAGTAATACAGCAGGTATATCATGGTACATAGAGTAGATTGGTTGTAACAAATACGTAAAGGCAAAAGCATCACATGACATTAAGTTTACTACCACCTAATAAAAATCATCACAGACAATCAATACAAGTAGTACATCATAGAAAAACAGCAGGGATATCACAGTATGTAGAGTAGGTTGGTTATAGCAATACGTAGAGATAAATTAGAAGCATCACTTAACAGTAAGTTTACCACACCTAATAAATATGGGAGATAACAACTTAGGTAGAATGGACAAAAGGGAAGGAAGGAAGGAAGAAAGGAAGGAAGGAAGGAAGGAAGGAAGGAAGGAAGGAAGGAAGGAAGGAAGGAAGGAAGGAAGGAAGATGCATGCCAGTATACACAGGAATCTACAAAGACAATAGGAGAGGAATGGGGAGAAGGTGGACCCACGAGGGAAGCTAAGTGCAGTTGCAGGTCTTAGCAGTGATCTCATGTAGTACCCCATCAACGAACGCCCCAACAGGGATCAGGGTATGGAGTTTTAGGGTAGCTTGAAGCTTATTCCAAAGGCAGGGAAGAGAAAAGCTTATAGATGCCCTCCCAAACCATGTCCAACAATGTGGCACATTCGGGGTAATACACGCACATTTTCTGAGGGAGTAGGTGCTAGTTGAGCATGAGAAGAAGGCTGATATATAAGTGGGTAGCTTATCAAGGAGCGCTTTATATGTCCAAGTATAAATGTGCACCATTCTCCTGGTGGATAAAGAGGTCCACTTCATCGCCTCATACAAAGTACAATGATGGGTTCTGGCTGGGGCATTGGTAATGAAATGGATAGCCCTGTGATAGAGTGTAAGATCACTGTTGCTCTTAAAAAGTGTGTAGACTGCTGATGGGAGTGGCTTGCCTCACACACACGTGTGACCTTTATTCTCAAACCGGGTGGCTTCAATTACTAGGCCAGATCCAGTACCAAACCTGTCTACTAACTAAGAAAGCTCACCTTGGACTCACACCTAATGGGGTCCAAAAGCTTCTTAGCCCCTTTTGTAACCCGCAACATACTCGCAACTCAATAACTCAGATCTTCTCTGTACCCAGATGCCACACAACACAAGGTCAGCGATCTTTTGCTTATAAAGCATCCCTCTGGTTCAACTCACTGCACAGGAATATCTCCACTGAATCAAAATTGGTCCCGTTCAAACACAAGCTCCACCAACACCTTGTAGCTAACAGTAGCTGTGATTGTTTCCCCTTAGCAGCCACCTCTACTTTGTGTTATAATTCCCCAGCACTTTAATCTTACCCCAGCTTGGGAGCCTTGGTCCTACACCCCCTCCACTCATGCTTTATCCCCTATTCCCTCTCATGCTACTCTCATCCCCCCTCTCCACTCTGTTTCCCCCTCCCCTTGCTCTCTCTTCTACCATACCTAGCACCCCCATTATCTACTCTTTCAGTCTCGACAAGGCCTTCTAGGCTGCCCCCCTTCTGAGTTTCATCTGTCCTTTCTCCCTGTACTGTTACACTGAGTGCCTACCAGTGTTCATAAATGCTATTTACAATTGTACTAGTTAAGTTTTAATGTTGAAGTTCCCTTTGACCCATTTACCTGTTGTTTATTTACCATTGTATGTCTATGCCCTATTCCTACTGACGTGGAACCTTTGTAAAAGAGTTTTGTTGCCCAAAGGTATTGTAATCTGAGATTTAATAAATAAAACAAAATAAAATACTGAGGCCACCTCCAGGAAAGATTGGCACTCAGTAGAAACACCATGTACCGTGCACAAATATTTGGTTCATCAGTCATACTTTATTGCAAAATTGAGTGCAGTACAATGGATGGATGTTATGATTAGTCAGGCAGGTCTATTCCCAGTAGGCAGTGTGGGGTCTGCGAGGGGCCAGTGGCATTATCCTGTGGCAGCCAGATGATTTTTTTTATTTGTTTGTATTTTTCTTTGTTCTGCTCCAGGTCCCCTTGACACGCTGAGGAAAGTGATGGCATGACATCATCACACATGGTGTCCTGGAGCAGCTACCTCCTTTAGTGGCTCCTGCCTGCACTGCCATCCTTGGTCACCCTAGTGGAGGTAGCAGGGCAGAGCTTGCTACTCACCCTTCCCGGAAGAGGAGAGCATCCTCTGCCCCCTCCTGCTGGCCCCCGACAATGTTAGCTTGCTCCCAAACCTGGGTTGCCAGCATTGGGAGTGACAGCACTATCACTGGGCTAATGGGCAGATGGGAACAAATTTTACAACTACAATCCTAAACAGGGCCAGGGGAACCAGTATCAGGTGAAAGGGAGGTATCCAAGTTAAAAGTAATTAATCTATCCTTGAGAGTATTAACAGATTCTGAAATATCCCTGTTACAGAAAGCTGTGTCCTAATTGTCAACATCTGGTATAGATTTGTTTGAGACCACAGTTGACTTTTTGAAGGTGATCAGACTTTGAATTTTAAATCTTTTTTCAGGAAGACCAAGATAGGTTATGGAAGATTGGAAAATTGGTAAGAGTAATGTTGGCCTGTGACTGTAGAACAGCATTACAAGTTAGCCAACCTGGGAGTGGGTCCCAGGGTGGTAGCCTGGGTAAAAAATTGCCTGGACAACTGGATGCAGAGGGTAACAGTAAATGGAGCACACTCTGGAGAAAGGTGAGTTACCAGCGGGGTACCACAGGGTTCAGTACTGGAACAGGTACTCTTTAATGTTTTTATAGGTGACATTACAGAGGGTCTGGAAGGAAAAGTATGCCTCTTTGCAGATGGCACAAAGATCTGCAACAGAGTTGATACACAAGGAGGGGTGGAAAGGATGAAAAGGGACTTGGCAAGGTTGGAGCAGTGGTCAAGAGTATGGCAGGTTAGTTTCAATGCAAAGAAGTGCAAAATAATGCACTTGGGAAACAAAATCCTAGGGGAAGTATACACAAGGGGGAGTTACTAATAACAACAAAAATGGAAAGAGACCTGAGGGTACTCATATCAGATGACCTTAAGGTAGGCAAGCAATGTGAGAAGGCAGTAAGGAGGGCTGAAGGGATTCTGGGATGCATAGGGAGATGCATTACCAGTAAAAAGCAAGAAGTTGTTATCCCTCTATACAGACAATTGGTGAGATCCCATCTGGAGTACTGCGTGCAGTTCTGGAGACCCCATCCCTGCAAGGACATAGGATGGAGTCAGTCCAGAGGAGGGCAACCAAAATGGTGCAGAGCTTGCACCAGAAGCCATATTAAGAGAGACTAAAAGAGCTTAATATGTATACCCTTGAGGAAAGGAGGGAGAGGGGGGACATGATAGAAACCTTCAAGTACCTCAAGGGAATCAACAAAGTCCAACAGGGTAGCATATTTCAGAAAAAGAGATGCGCAAGAACAAGAGGGCACAATTTGAAGGCAGAGGGGGGACGGCTTAGAGGCAACGCGAGGAAGTATTTTTTCACAGAGAAGGTTGTGGATGCATGGAATAGCCTTCCTGAGGAGGCTGTGGGGTCAAAAACAGTGGGAGAATTCAAGAATGCATGGGACTGACATAAGGCAATTATAGTGGGGGGTACAAGGGGGTTAAGGAGGAAGTAGGCTGCTGGTTGACTAGGATCTGCAGCTTATCCAATGGGTAGGGAAATGGGCAGACTAGGTGGGCCAAGCGGTCCTTATCTGCCAGCAAAGTCTATGTTTCTATGTTTCTATATACGTTTATCAGGCAACACCACCCGGTAAACCAAAAGAGCCAGTATGCAGCTCACACTTCCTGCTCACGGTGTATACTGCAGTCCCTCCACTCTGCTTGCTACTGCTTGCACTGTGTTAGTCTTCTGAATTTCTCACACAACATCCCACTCTGGGCATGCTCAGAAAATGGGTTGTGTAAGGCCAGCACAACTGATCTTATAAGTGCAATAAGGCCCTTCAGCGTGTGTTATGTTGGAGGATACCTGCCCTTCCAGGAGCTATGAAGGCCTTGGAACAGGCGGATATCCCTCCCTCAAACTCTTCACATCCTGTCAGGTCTATCACTTGCATGAATCAGAACCATGCCTACCCCACAAATTCAACAGTGAGTGCTTTCTAGAGACTCTGTCAATAGTATTTCGAAACTCTTTCAGGATCAAGGAAAACTGTATTTTTTTTAATATTACAAATGCAGAGAGGCAGGCAATGTATGTTTTATCTAGAGACAATTCTATAATACTGAAGCCTACAGGCAAGTGGCAGTGGTGCGGTTATGGATACCACAAATCATGTAACAGAGGTAAAAAGGCAACATGATAATACTAATGTAATAAAATGCATCGTGTTTTATAGACCTCTGGATTATGACTCAACACTGCTCTTCAAAAGAAATATTGGTCGTTGTGTCAACAAAGCATATGATAAAGGGATTATATCTATCAGGGAAAGATATTTTGATTACAGAGCACTTTATAAGACATACTATATATTTACACCAAAAGTGCACAAAACATTGGGAAATCTAAAAGGTTGGCCAGTTATTTCTGGAATGGAGTCCCTGACAGAAACACTTGATCAACACGTGGATATGTACTATATATAAAATAATTTGTCAGGGACCTATGTTCCTATATACAAGACACAGAAGATATTTTATGCATTCTGAAGGCTTTATGGTTGGGTTCAGAATCTCTTTTCATAATGATGGGTGTGGAAGCATTATACACTAATGCACCACGTGATTCTGGAAACTCAGGACACTGGAATATTACCTGAGTAGAAGGGGTGAAGAAAAAAGTGAACAGAACAGTTTCTTTTTGAACTGCCTAATTTTGTGTTAAAATATAACACCTTCACTTTTTTGGCTGTGTATTATTTACAGATCAAGGGTAGAGCGATGGGAAAACCTTTTGTCCCTCCCCCCAGTTTGGGCATTTTGGAAACTGACATAATTATGAAAGAAATCCATGTCAGCAACATATTGACTTGTGGAGGCGCTAATTATAGATAACATACTAATAATGGGGCAGGAGAGACCAGGCAGGAGTTTAATGCCTTTGTGATATACCTGCAAGACAGTAAAGACAATTTCTGATTTAATGTGACAAGTAGTCACATGAGTTAATGTTTTAGATACTGTTATCACAAGATGTTTTGGAGAATAGGGTAGATAGTGATTTGTAAAGCAAATCGACTGACTGCAGCACAGTTTTGCAGACAGACAGTTGGGACCCCTGCCACACCATTAGCAATATACCCGTGCCTAAATTTCTGCATATTAGAAATAAATGGTATTTTACAAGAGACCAGCAATGTCCCTTCATTATGCTCTGTGTAGCCTTTGCAGCACAATAAAAAACCTACACTTTATTTCACAAAATTATTAGTTGTACTGGTATTTTGCTTAGTTTCGTGATGGTTAAAAATATCATGTGCACATCCAGTTTAGTGGCAAGGTGGGCTAAGGCTCTGCTGTCTCACCACATGCCAGCTTGGTGACCCGGGTTCAGGAATGGATCTGGGTCACTCGGGGCCAGCTGGGGGAAAAAGGATTGAGCCTCCAGAGACAGCTCTCCTGTTTCAGGGAGGGGGGCAGTGCCTGCCGCTGCTTGTCTGCCACCTAGCGGAGGTTATGTGATGCAACTTGTGGCTGCCTCTCAGAGGGTCGGGTACAGGCATTAAAGTATGTGCGGCATCTCCACACTGCTTGTCCACACCCCTGCATGTGCGTTGACCTCCAAGAAAGGGAAGGAAGAAAAGAAGGAAAGCGGAACTGGCTGCAGCAAGGTGATGGGAGCCTCTTGCAGGCTCTGCACCACCAACAAGGTACCATCCTCTACTGGATCTGGACATCTGGAGGGGTACATCCAAAAAGGCCCCATCATGGGGGCAAGTCATGAGGGTTGGAGTCTGAGTAAGTACCCGGTGATGGTGGCCAAAGGGGTTGGGGGGCTGACCTGATGGGGCAGGCCAGCACATGGTAGAATAAAAAAAAAAATAAAAAAATAAAAATCTTGTGCACCATATGTCATGAAGTGTACATCAGAGAGAAGTCACAGTGGGGCTCCAAGATGATTGCAGTGAACGGATGCCTAACTGAATGCTCCGACAAAGCCCAAGTGTAATTCAGTTAAAACTTCAGTTAGAGCTCCTCAAAATTGTTTTGAAAGCACTTACTTGATCCCTCAATATTATTTGTTGGTGTATTCATTTGACCTTCAAAGTCTCAGCACTTTTGTTCTTTCACAAAAGAACCTGGAAGGTTTGCAGTAGTTTTCAAGATGGAGACCCCTGAGTCAAACACTGCTGGAGATGCAGAGTGCTGAAAAAATGATGTGGGGTTTCCCCCACTGGAGTGATGGTGCCAGACTAAAAGAAATTCCTGGGCCAGATTGCAAAAACCTTGTTGCATGACATGCAGGAGGCCCCAGCATACCGGATCAATTTAGTTTTCCTCTGCATTCAATGCACTCAGTGGCTATCCGGTAACTAACCAATGCACAAATGAAAGACTGTTTGCTCTTAATGAAGCTAAGTCAATGGATTAAAACAAAACCAAAATCCACTGTGTTTTGCCCCTTGACGAAGCTCGTGAGGACCGAAGCACCAGGGCTTTCAAGCAGAGGCAGGCTCCCGATAATTTGGTATTACAGTACTATTGTTAGCTATTGTTGCACTGAGTATCTTTGTACTTCATCATGCCAGTTTATAAAAATCACCGAATGCATTCTCAGGGTTGCTGCTTATTACATGCTGTTACCAATATGCTGGATGAAAGCAAGTTCACAGAGCCACACCTGAACAAGTTAGCTGAAATGGCTCCATGATGTTTAGCCTAAAGACTTCTCTACTAATAACATCTGGAACTATCCTTCCTGCATACCGACAACTAGCCTAATGCAACATTTACTTTAACAGTACATCTTACATAACTCTGTCACTGCCTTGTAAACTACATACCACAAACCTCCTCCTTTTAGCTAAATACTAACATAAACCTCGCCACGAGGTAACTACTCACTATCCACACCTTAAACTGATTAGCCTAAAGACATTAGACCAAACATTGTTAGTACAAAACACATTAGAGCAGATGTTGTCATACACCAAAACTAGTAGACCAGATTGCGTTAGTCCGAAAGTCTATAAGCTAAACGTCATGTTACCAACCAAAACTGTCTTGTGAATGTAAGTTATGACTTACTTGAGAAGCATATTGGAGCAGAAGATTTTGGTTTTGTCTTAATCCACTGATTTAGCTTCATTAAAGACAAACAGTCTTTTTATATGTGCATTGATTAGTGACTGGGTAGCCAATGAGTGCATTGACTGCAGAGGAAAACTAAATGGTACCTGTAGCTGAGTCTTTTTGTCTCGGGAATTGGTTATCCTGATCCTCTGCACCTTCCCTTGGGTATTTTTAGGCAGCTCATGGACAGCACCCATTTGACCCAGCACACAGGAGACACCTGAGCCTGGTATTTCCACTACAAGTATGCTGCTTCTGCTGAAAGGGAGGATAAAACTGCTAAGTTGTACACAGCAAGCAAAAGTAAAGAACCTGACTTGGAATGTTGTAAAATAAAAATTAACTCATTTTACAATGTTAATGTCAATGTCATCGAGGCACAGGTCAGGAAGCATAGGATGACCAGGAGCAGTTATAAAATTTGCAATGAGTGTTTTATTATTAAGAATACCAGCAAAATAAAAAACAAAAATTTGTTCAGTATAACTATGTACAAAGGCAATACAAACAAAGAAAACAAAGTCCTTCTTCTGAGTGTTTCTTCTCAATGTCAAATCTCAGTCTCTCACTCTCCTTGTCTCACTAGCAAAAGCATTGCTGCTCTTATTATAAGTCTTTGCCTGGGATCCTCATTAAAGGAGCCTGCTTCTCACATAATGTTTTTGTAAGTTTATAGAATGTTCTTGTCAGTTTTGATGCTTGCAGGTGCAGCAAAACAGTACATGGTGTCCCAGAACTGACCTCTTATTCACAGCTCTGCAAAGAGCTTAAAAACTGCCTCAGGTTAACCCCTTGAGTTGCAAATAGCTTTTTGCAATCATTTCAACAGTATAACTATATACAGTTTTAAACAAAGGGATCCCAGTGTCAGTGACATTTCCACATAAAGATGCACATATATTTTTATACCCGCAAATATGCAAGGGGGAAGAAAAGACAGAAATGGCAAGGGAAGGCAGAGAGATAGCGAGAGGTGGAGAATTGCGAAACCGTCAGAGTGATCAGTTCCTAGGTCTCACAAGAAAATGGTTATGCAACTAGACAGAGAAGAGACAGAAAAGTAGAGGATGGAACAGACCCTTGCATTTAAACTCTTTTTCATAACCCTCCAAAAACTGAGAGGTAGCAAATAGTGTGTGTGTGTGTGTGTGTTTGTGTCCCCATTTTTAGCCAGGCAGCAGCTGCAGGAGTTACAAATTGAAATTATGAAATGGGTTGAAAAAATGCTGGCTCCTGATTGGCCAAAAGGCACTTTCAGCTGGAGGTGCATTATAGTGGGCTAATGGCTCTTCTTGGCTTCACCACCTACTTCAACTCACCTGAGGCAGGCCATTATCCCACCACAACACCCCCAGTCATGCCTTATTGCTTAAATAACCCACCTAGCACTGCATAAAGTGAGAAGTGGTGGTGCAGTGGAACTTCTTCCTCTACAGGACTGAGTGTATGTTCAAAAAAGAGTGTATGTTCCTCAGGAGTTTCCATTAGCTTAACAACAGAACATTGTCATCTCTTGGATGGTCTGATTCTCATCTTTGAACATACCACTCAGGCAGTTAGTGGCCCTACGGCATCCATAAGCCAAACAGTGCCACTTTTGCATGTGGTAAGGCAGGCACTGTGCAAAGTGCATCATCAACTGGAAGTGATAATTCTGCTTGCACTGGACTTAAGGAACATATGCTACTGTACTTAATAGCAATGCTTTCCTACAATCCATATGATAATATGCAAAGTACAGAGTTACCACAGTTAGACCCACAGTACAAATATGGACTTGGTGCTGTTCTGGGGAGGGGGCTGGAAATATTCTGAAAGGTGAATAATTGCTTCATTGAAAAGGTATATGGACAGCAACTGACAGCTAAGATGAGAGCAAAACCCCAGAAATCAAATTGTTCCTAACAGTGACTCTGAACCCGACACATTCTTGGCAACCTTGGACACCAGCACCTCAGCCTTGTTGTAGCAGTTCCAGAGCTACAGTATGTGGGCACTGTCATGAACCCACTCCTGAGGGCTAGGTCCACTGAGCTCACAGTGCCCACCCCTAAGTGCAATTCATGACAGGGAGGGGGAAACGGGATGCCCTCTTCATGTCCTTCCATAGTGCTCACTGAATTCACAACTGAACACTCGCCATGAAGTCCCAGGGTCCCCTCTTTACTCTGTATCAGGGTACAATATTAGTCTTGAGACTTGTAGCCAAATATGAACCCTTCTTGGTTGTCACACAAAGGGGGAGATACAGATGTTACAGCCTCTTTGGGGTAGCGTTGTAATCCTGATTCTGCCTTCTCCCACAAAGTGTGCAATTACCTAATTCAAGTCCTCTACAGGCCCTTCCTTGAAACTTTGGTATTCCCCCTTATCTTTATCCATACTTTCCCTTTTCAGACCATCGTTCGATTTGGTAACTTATGATGGCACCCCTTAGCAATAACAGTTTAGTCACAGATTATTACTGAAACATCCCACAATTTACACACAATATAAACAAATCTCACTCAGTCAGGTTTTCTTTAAAAAAACAAATCTTTAATTATCATATATTACAACAAAAAGGTTTGATCAATTTGGTCACAGAATAACAGAAATAAAAAGTGGACATGTATATACAAAAAAAACCTTAAAACTGTTAGCGAAGTTCTACCTTAAGTTTGTAGTGGATTGAAGTCCAGGAAAAGTAAATGAAAGTTTCAGTTTCCTTTGATAGCAGTCTTGTTTCATGTGTCAGGAGAAGAATGCCCCTTGAAGATGCTCAGCAAAATGAGAGAGAGAGACCCTGGTTTTCAAGCTCTTTATTTAGTGTCAAAATCCCTGGTTTGTCCTAACTTTTAGACTAGTAGATGTCAGTCTTGCGCTTTCTCAATAACACAATTTTCTGGCTACTATGTGATGTCATAATTCCCTGACAATTATGGCACCTATAAGAGAATTTGCAATAGCATGCCAGAATGGATATTTCTGTCTTTTCCTTTCATCTCGTCAAAGGGAATATACCATGACAGTTTCCTGGGACCAAAGCATCCTGCCTTTGAGGTGAAAATGGGCTATCTCCTGAACATTTTATTTACCTGTTTCCCTCAGTTAACCAAGGAAATACCCTTTGATCAGCTACCTCCAAACCTTTGACAAGTAATTGTCAGCTTCCTGTCAAGCAAGCTGGTTCCTCTCAGGTCAGAGGAAGGTCAAACATTTTAAAAGAAATGCAGTCTCTCTCACTATCCTATGAGACCTTGTCATCCATTTTTCTTGTGGCAGTTTAAACATACACAAAATATAAAAGAATATAACACCATATATCTGCACATCTCACTGGCAGTGGCATAGCTTGCAACATCCCTCCCTCCTAGACTGAATTTGTGGGAACACACCCCTACCCCATGGTAAGGTTTTCATAAATTCTGTTACTGTTCTAACTGGTGAGATAGGCTATCTGCATTAGCGTTGGCTGACCGTGCATAATGGTCATGTCGCAGGCCTGTAGGGCTTTACTGCACCTTGAGAGAAGTCCATTTGTTTTTACCATCCGATTTAGTCACACAAGAGGGTTATGATTGGTCTGTACCTTGAAACATCTCCCATAGAGGCATGGCTCTAATTTCTTCAGGGACCATACCAGCGTAAGGCATTCCTTTTCCACTATGGAATATGCCGGCTCCAGGGGAAGTAACTTTTTACTAAGGTACACTATTGGGTGATCTTTTCCCTGATTAAAGGTCTGACTGAGGACTGCTCCAATCCCCATATCTGAGGCATCCATCTGTACAACACACTGCCTATTGTAATCTGGACTGGCTAACACAGGGACACTGCACAGTGCCTCCTTTAGCCGTATGAAGGCTCATTCACAGGCTAGCTCTCAGTCTACCTTTTTGGGCTTTCTTTTTTTTTAGCAGGCCAGGTAGGGGAGTTGCCAGGGTACTGTAATTTGGAACAAACTTTTGATAGTACCCTGTGGTCTCTAGGAAGCTCCTAACCTGCTTCTGGGTTTCAGGCATATGCCACACCTCTATTGCCTCAAGCTTTTCTTTATTAGAGAGAAGCTGTCCCATCCCACTACATGGCCTAGGTATGCCACCTCCACCACAGCCACCTGGCACTTTTCAGCCTTGACAGTGAGCCCTGCCCTCTGTATCCTGCCCAACACTTCCCTCAGGTGGGACAGGTGTTTCTTCCAACTGGTACTGAAGATGGCATTATCATCCAGATAAGCCACTGTGTACTCTTCAGTACCATGTAACACCTGATTGATCAACCTTTAGAAGGGGCAGGGGCATTCTTCATTCCAAATGGCATTACCTGGAATTTGAATAACCCTACTGGAGTGATGAAAGCCACCCTCTCCCTAGCTCTAGCAGTTACCTCCACCTGCCAATACCCTTTCGTCAAGTCAATGGTGGTAAGGTATGTTGCCCCTCCCAACTTGTCTAGTAGTTAATACATCCATGGCATTGGGTGGGCATCAGACTTCATGACTGCGTTGAGTCCACAATAGTACAGACAAAAGTGAATAGAGCCATTCAGCTTGGGAACGAGGACTACAGGTGAGGCACAGGGACTGTGGGATTTCTGGATTACCCCTAAATCCAGCATTTCATCCACCTCCCTCCTAATGTCCTTTAGGATGGCCTCAGACAGCTGGTAGGCCATATGCCGTATGGGCGCTTGCGTCCCCGTATCTACATCATGTGTTGCTAAGGGGGTTTGTCCAGGCTTTGCCATAAACAAAGGGGTAAGTCCTCTAAAACCTCCCTCACTTCCTGGGACTGTTCTGAGTCAACTGGGGTGACAGTTTGATTGCCTCCACAGATGACTTCCATTTACTTTCCTCAAGCAAGTCCAGTAGGGGATCCTCTTCATCTGTCTCCTCCGCAGGACTACACACTGTAAATACCATGTAAGCCCTATTTGTAAATGGCTTCATCATGTTGACATGGTACATCCTATGGTTATGTCTCCTGTCAGGCAGTTCTACAATATAATTCATGTCATTTACCTGTTGGACTACCTTATATGGTCCCGGCCACTCAGCCTACAGCTTGTCCTGCTGAACTGGGATTAGGACCATGACTTCCTGACCTCCACTGTATAAGTGAGCTCTGGCTCTGGGGTCGTACCAGACCTTTTGCTTCTGTTGGGCAGCTGACAGGTTGCTTTAGGTGGCACCCATAAGCTCCCTCAGCTTCTCCCTAAACTTAAGAATATACTCCACTATAGGAGTTCCTGTGTGGTGTGCATGCCTTCCCAGTCTTCCTGGATCAAGTCTAGGGTCCCACGTACCCTACATCCATATAAGAGTTTGATGGGGGAGAACCCGGCCAACTCTTGGGGCACCTCCCTGGATGCAGACAACAGGTGGGGAAGGTATTTCTCCCAGTCCCTCCCATGCTGTTCAGCAAATACTTGGAGCATCGATTTTAGGGTACCATTAAACCTTCCCACAAGCCCTTTGGCTTGTGGGTGATAAGGTGTCATGCACCTCTGCACTACATCACACTTCTCCCACAAACACTTCATCAGGTCTGACATGAAGGTACCCCCTCGATCAGAGATAACCTCATGTGGAAACCTGACACAGGAGAAAATCCTTAGCAAGGTGTCTGCCACTTTATCTGTCCTAAGTGAGGAGAGGATGACTGCCTCTAGGTACTGGGTGGCATAATAGACTACCGTCAGGATAAATTTCTTCCTGGAGGAGCTTGGAGTACTCAAAGGTCCCACAACATCCATTCCTATCCTCTGGAATGGCTCCTCCACAATGGGCAATGGAATTAGAGCAGCTTTGATTTTACTGCCTTCCCTGTTTGTTGGCACTGGTGACAAGACCTGCAATATTACTTCACCGGCTGGGTGAAGTCGTGCCAATAGAAATTCTGGGCCAATCGCTGCATGGTGCGTGCAATACCCAGAAGTCCGGACATGGGGATATCATGAGCGATCTTGAGGAACCACTTACGGTACCCCTGGGGAACGACAAGCTGCCTGCCCATCACCACTCCCTCTGTCCTTAGGTCCTGTGTATACAACAGTCCATTGTCCCAAAATATCCTGTGTCTTATGTCACCTCCCTGTGTCCCATCAGATTCTGCACAAGCCCTCAGCCTTTGCAAACTAGGGTCAGTTACATACTAACATCCTAAGAAGCCTGCAAATTAGACCCTATGGTCTATCAAGTCTGCTCGATAATCAGTGCCTTCCCAGGGCACCATTGTTTGCCCCTCCCTCCTTACAAGGTCCCCCACCTCCCAGTGGGGCTCTGGGATGCACCCTCCCCTGTACCTATCCCAGCCTTTCTTGAACCCCTCCACAGTTGCTGCAGCCACCAAGTCCCTGGGCAGTGCATTCCAGGGCTCCACCACCCTCTCAGTGAAGTAGTGTCACCCTGTTTCCCCCCTCAGCCTCCCCCTTCCAGCTTCATTGAGTGACCCCTGGTGGCCCCCACCTCCCTCAGCTGAAGCACCCCTCAAGGCTTACCCTGTTTATTCCTTTGAGATATTTGAAAACCTCTATCATATCCCCCCTTTCTTTCTCTCCTCCAGTGAGTACAGGTTGAGCTCCTCCAGCCTCTCCTCATAGGGCCTCCTCACCTAGTCCCAGTATCATCCTGGTCACACTCCTCTGGACCCTGTCCAGAAGAGCAATGTCCCTCTTTAAGTAGGGATGCCAAAACTGCATGCAGTATTCAAAGTGTGATCTAACCATACAATTGTACAGCAGAAGGAGCACCTCTCTACTCCTTGAGATTATCCCCCTGGCTATGCACCCCAGCATTTTATTTGCTTGGGCCACAGCCCTTCTATACTGCACTGAGTTATTCATTTTGGCATTCACCACCACCCTGAGGTCCTTCTCCCCCCTAGAAATCTGCAATGCCTCCCCAACAGGGTGTATTCATGAGCAATGTTTTGGCCCCCAGGTGTAGAACCCTGCATTTCCCAGCATTGAACTTTACCTTCCATGCTCTTGACTGCCTCCTGAGAGCCTCTAGGTCCTCCTGGAGAGCCAGCTTCCCCTCCTCCCCTTCCACCACTGCCCACAGCTTCGGGTCATCGGCAAAGAGGCTCATCCCGCTCCTGATATCGCTTCTGATGTCTGAGATATAGGCGTTAAACAGCAGTGGGCCCAGTACTAACCCCTGGGGGACCCCAGTAATGACCCTCCTAGAGGATGAGACCTCCCTCCCACCCTCACCTTCTGTACATGCCCCGCTAGCCAGTTTCCTATCCATCAGACCATCAGCCCCCACCTCCATATTCTCCAGCTTCCCCAGTAGCCCGGGATGTGGCACCAAGTCAAATGCCCTGCTGAAGTCCCAAAAGAGAACATCCACCGGCCTGTCCTAATCCAGTGCACTAGTCACCCCTTCGTAGAACTCCACAAGGTTGGTCTGACATGATCTACCCCTAACAAAGCCATGCTAGCGATCATCTAGGTGACCCTGTGCCTTCATAACCCCCTGCAGCCTCTCCTTCAAGATAACCTCCATCACTTTGCCCACCATCGATGTCAGGATAACCAGCCTATAGTTTCCTGGTTCCTTTTGCGAGCCGCCCTTGTGTATAGGCATGATATAGGCCATCCTTCAGTCATGAGGCACCCACCCTGAGTGCATGGAGGAGTTAAATAGGCCTGCCAGGGGTGCGGCCAGGGTATCGGCCATCTCCTTAAGCACCCTGGGATGAATCCCATCTGGACCTGGTGCTTTATCTCCCCTTAGAGCCATGAGGGCTTCCCTCACCCTCAAACTGGAGATTTCAACATCCATTTTCCCCTCTTCATCTGCCGGTCTCCCCTCCTTCTCCCCTTGCAGTGGAATCCCCCTGTCCTCCTTGGTAAAGACAGAGGCAAAAAAGCTATTTAGTACCTCCACTTTCTCCCCCGCCTCCTCCACCCACCCACTCCCCATCCTCAACCTACTAATCTGCCCCATCCCTTTTCTTTTTTCTCCCAATATACCTGAAGAACCCTTCCTCCTCTCTAATCCCCTGTGCCAATCTCAGCTCCACTGCTACTTTGGCTGCCTTCACCACCCTGGTGACCTTTCTGACTACCTCATCATACTCCCCCTTGGATACAGCTCCCCGAGAATGTTTGTATCGGCTATAAGCAGCCTTTTTTTCCCCTCATCACATCCTGAACCTCCCTTGTCCACCAGCTCAGCCTCTTTGCTTTGCCCCACTTGTGTCTCTCCCTTGTGCAGGCCTTGGTAGCCTCCAGGAGCCCATTTTTAATAATACCCCACTGGGTCTCCGTGCCCTTTCTTGGCCTGATCTCATCTAGGTAGTCCCTAAGGATCCTCACCATCTCCCTGAAGTCTGCCCCTCTAAAATCAACCACTGTCATTTTAGTGTGTTCTATCACTCCCCCTAGGTCAAGGGAGAACCAACTGTGGCATGATCACTCCCCGCCAGTGGGTCCCCAACAACTAGGTCCCTGATGAGCTCACTGTCTGACAGGACCACATCCAGGACGCGCCCCTCCCTCATTGGATCAGTCACCAGCTGGGCAAGGAATGCATCCTGGAAGATGTCCAGCAAGTGCTGCTCCCTGCCCGATGAAGATGCCATGTTCTCTGAGCAGCTACAAAATCTTCACATTTTCCCAAGGTATGGGACGTATCTCCTTCAGTTCCTAAACTGGGGTCCATAGCTCTAGCATCAGGGCATTCAGTGTTACTGCAGTCCCTAACCTTCTGACCATTTGTTACCCCTCCCTCCTCGTTGTAACCTTCTTTAGCTGTTTTGTGAACTGCTACTTGGGGAAGTCCTATTTACTTTTCACAACTCTCCATTTCAGGAGACACAGGCTGGGGAACCAGCCTCCCATTTTTTTCACAGGGGCTTCTATGGGGCTCAGGGAACTACAAGTGGCCTTTGCCATCTGTCTACGGATAACTGCACACACCACCCCCTTTTGGAGATTGTTCCCTATAATCACATCCAGGGTGAGGTTGTCTGCCACTGCCACTTTTTGTCTCTACTGTCTCACCCCAGTCCAAGAGAACCCTAGCAAGCGGCAGAGTATTCTCCTCCCCAGTGAATCCCCTTACTGTTACAAACTGATTAGGTATAAGTTGCTCAGGCCCAACCAAATCCCCTTTTACTAAGGTAAAAGACACCCCCGTGTCCCTTAACCCATGGGTTTACACCCCATTTACAGTAACCGGGTGTATGTGCTCCCTCATGTTTATAGGCATGCTTTCAGGGATACACAGTGCCACTCTGTGCCTTTTTAGGGCACTGTCTAGCAAGATGCCCTGGCTGTTTACAAAACTAACAGACATCATTTCTTTTATCCGAGAAATCCTTTTTTTGTAACCTGGGGCTTCCCCCTTTATGTGGAGGAAGTGAGAGTTTTAACTGCCCTGAAGGCACGCTTTTCCCTTTCTGCGCTGTCACACCTGCTCCACTTCCTTTCAGAGCAGGCCTGTTCCTGGCATAGTAATCTGAGATCTCAGCAGCCTGCTGTGCTGTTTTTGGATCTCAGTCCTCTAGCCAGGTTTTGAACTCTGCTGGGCAAGCCCAAAAGAACTGCTCTAAAAGTACAACCTCCTCAATTTTCCCTACAGAATTTGCTTCCACCCCCTCCTACCAACACTTTAAAAACTGCCGTTGTTTTGTGGCTAGTTCTTCAAAGCTCATGTCAGGGCTTTTTCAGAGTTTGTGGAATTTAACCCTGTAGGCCTCAGGAGTCAGTTCATACTTTTTAAGTAAAGCAGCTTTAAGTTTCTCATAGTCTTGGCTAGCATTATTATCCAGTTGACCTTGCACCTCACGCCCTTTACCTGCAAGCAGAAGGGATAGCTGGAAGCTCCAGGACTCCCTGGGTACATTGACCTGGATACAGACCTTTTCAAACAAATTAAAAAAAGGCATCCATGTCCTCCCCCTCCTTAAAATCCACTAGTAATTTGGAACTTACCATAATTCATACCCCAGCCCTGGAGTTTCAGGTCTATCCCTACCACTTACCTCCTCTGGTGCTTGTCATTGGAGTCTTAACTTCTCCATTTCAAATTCCCTCTGGTGCTCTTTTTCCTCTCCCTCAGCCTCTCTATGAAGCTGCTTTTCTCTTTCTTCAGCCTCTATTTGCGTTTCCTGCAACTCCATCTCAAACTTCCTCTGCTCGAATTCAAGCTCCAATTTCCTCAAATCCAGCTGCAGACTGATCCCTTCTGGCTCCAGCTTTGTGGTGACCTTCCCCTGGTGCTGTGGCCCTGGGTTCCATCTGGTCTCGCTGTCCTCCTCCCTGGGACTGGACTCTGTGACATTCCTTGGCACCCCCATGCCCAAGGTCTGGTCCCTTTCAGTCACTTGCTGTGACTCAAGGATTAGGGCAACCACTTGCTCATTGGCTGCCATGAGAGCCTCCATGAGGTGCTTTTTGTTTCGCCCCTCATACTGGACCCCTCTTTCCTGACACACCTGCCTTAGGTAGTCTGTAGTATATTTGCTGTAGTTGGAAGCCATCTTTTTCCCTAACTACTACTTCACTAGCTTATGCTGAAAAAAAAAGGAAAACAGGTAGGGAACTTTATACTATAATCAAATAATCTTTTTCAAAACCTCTACCCTGATTGCGTGTAGATTGTTTTCAGTTTATCAATCTGACACACTGGCCTCGAATCCAACTGTTATGCCTATGCCACCAATATCTCTTGAATCTTACTGCTACCAGATCTCTTGGATCCCACCACTGTGCACTAGATCTGTCACAAACCCACTCCTGAGGGTCAGGTCCACTGATCTCACAGTGCCCACCCCTAAGTGCCATCTGTGACAGGGAGGAGGAACAGGGGATACCCTCTTTGTGTCCTTCTATACTGCTCACTGAATTCACAACTGAACACTCACAATGAAGTCCTAGGGTCCCCTCTTTACTCTGGATCAGGGTACAATACTAGTCTTGAGTCTTGTAGTCAAATATGAACCCTTTTTGGTTGCCACACAAAGGGGGAAAAGCCAGGCATTACAACCTCTTCAGGGTAGCATTGTAACCCTGATTCTGCCTTCTCCCACAAGGTGTGCAATAACCTGGTTCAAATCCCCACAGGCCCTTCCTTGAGACTTTGGTATTCCCCCTTATCTTTATCCAGACTTTCCCTTTTCAGACCCTTGTTCGATTTGGTAACTTATGATGGCACCCCTTAACAATAACAGTTTAGTCATAGATTATTACTGAAACATTCCACAATTTACACACAATATAAAAAAATCTCACTCAGGCAGGTTTTCTTTAAAAAAAAAAGAAATGTTTTTACTAAACAATTAAATAATTATCATACACTACAACAAAAAGGTTTGATCGATTTGGTCACAGAATAACACAATTTATATAGCATCAAAATCCCTGGTCTGTCCTAACTTTTAGGCCAGTAGATGTCACTCTTGCACTTTTCCAACAACACAATTTTCTGGCTACCCGTTGATGTCATTCTTCCCTGACAGTTATGACACCTGTAAGAGAATTTGCAATAGCCTGCCAGAATTGATAATTCTGTCCTTTTATTTCATCTCATCTCATCAAAGGCAATATAACATGACAGTTTCCTGGGACCAAAGCATCCTGCCTTTGAGGTGAAAAAGGGCTATCTCCTGAACATTTTATTTACCTCTGTTTCCCCTCAGTTAGTTAATCAGGGAAATACCCTTTTGTGACAGGCAGTATTATCACAGGTAGGTACTTGGGTACTGAGGAGGTGGAAAAGGGTGAGGAAGAGGAGGATGTCAGTTGTGAGTCTCAGAATGTATGATGGCGGTGTACATGAGTAACCCAGTGAACTTCAGCACTGATGAGGAGCCACTTCTGCACGTGGGCTCAAATGTCCTGGAGTGACCATCATTGTTTTCTATGACAATTCACTATTTGAGTTGCTCCCATTCAGCATCAGTTCAGAATGAGTGCTCAGTTCATCAGGGGCCATCATTACTGACAAACGCACAAATCTGTCACCCCAAAATGTTAAGAGACTAACAGTCATAAAACGTAATAGCAGCCTAATAGCATCACATCTCTGCTGTCACAGACTAAAGAACAGTCGGCATCACAAGTGCTGCCTTAATTCTTGTCCAGTTCCAACTGCGATACTGAAGACGGAGAGCGGGTTCCAATTTGGAAGCGATAATAAAGTAAGTATAGTAGGTAAAATCTTTATTTCTATACAAGATTTGATCAACAGAGCCAATACTGCCCTATTTTCAATGTCATTGTGTTAAAAAATGATTACAATACATGAAGACACAACAGAAAAACATTTCAGTAAATTACATTACAATTCAATTTATTGAAGTAGAGTTTCAACCACTGGCATGGTGGCGCTGAGGGTTGAGGCGCTGGATGCCACACCTTGCGCCATGCCGGCTACTTGTGTTCAGGAGCAAGCAGGGGTCAACATGGTTTGGTGGGGGGAGATGGATTGAGCATCCTACAGACTGCTCTCCATCTCCGGGGTGGGTGGAAACCTCAGTTGCTGTGCACCTGAGCCCTAGCAGAGGCTGGGGGTCAGTGACACGGTGCCATAATTGAATGGGGTGGAGCATGGCAGAAGCCTGAGGTGGTGCGCATGGGAGTGTGCGTGACCATGTCATTGGTGTCATTGCACGCCAAGCTGCACATGGGGCAAAAACTAGGGTGAAAATGGCGACCTAGTTGATGCGGCTTGATGGTCGCTCTGACGGCGCAAGCAATGATGGCTGCCGCTGATCTTGGATTCGTGCCTGGCGGTGAGAGGTGGGCTCCCTGCCACCCCACCACGGGGGTAATCTGCGGGGGAAGAGGCAATGGCTGGTCAGAAGAGGAAGCTGGGGGAGTGACCGGACGTTGGCTGGATCCACAAAGGAGGATGCCTTGATGAGTGATGCCACCAGGAAGCCAGCAAAGAAAGAATGTAAGTAAAAAAAAAAAGAAGTAGTGTTTCAAACAGTGGTAAATTCTGTTTTCAGTGCCTGTTGAAATTGCTTTATAGTTTGAGTGACAAGCTTAGCTAGCTTGTTCCAGGACTGAGTCATCTTAAACTGCAGTTTAATAGTACTATATTCGTTATGGACCTTAGGTACTTTGAGTTCCAGATCAGAACAGATCACTAAAAGTCTGGCCAAACCGGCTGGACCAGGTGCAAGTGGTGAAAATTTTGCCTGTCCGACCAGTGTGTCTAGACAGACTGGTCTGGCATTTACTGATCTGGCCTTGGCCGCATCCAGCAGTCCAGTTTTCACCCAGACCCTTCCCTTGCGTGGATTAGGCACGTACCTGCCATTTGCTGATGTGAGGCCTCTGGCTGTGGACAGTGCCATGGGAAAGTGGAAGGTTCAAAGGACAAGAGGGAAGAAAACAAGAAAAGCAAGATACAATAGTTACAGTATACATTCTGTAAATTACAGAAAAGTCTGGAGCATCCCAATTAAAGAAGAAGATGCAGCTGGCCCGGTGGCACTGAGGGTTGAGGTGCTGGACGCTGCACCTCGAGCCATGCTGGCGACCTGGGTTCAGGAAAGAGCCTGGGTCATCAGAGGCTGGCAGGGGAGGACTAAGATTGAGCATCCACAGACTGCTCTCCTAGTCCTGGGGGGGTTGGGGAAGATCCACCATGCTGTAGCGGCCTCTGGGGATGCCCGGAGGTACTACTAGCACCAGTACGAGGGGGGGGGAGCACAGCAGACGTCAGCACGTTGTGCCTGGACGTCATTGCATGTCCGCACTCCAGTGGGAGCTAGAGGGAAAAAGGCTGGGCATGATCATGCAGCTTGATGGCCGTGCCCTGTGCTGCCTGGAGGACTCTTGAGGAGTCTTGTTGGGGAGGGTTCAGGGCTGTCCTGGCTAAGAGAGGCATGGGGGGCCCTCCAGCAGGACGGCAAGATAGCCGTCCCAGATCCTTCTGGGTGCAGTTCGAGCCACTTAGCTCTCCGGGTGGGCAGGGCCGGTGACTGGATGCCCCAAGCCGGTGCACACCACAGCAAGGCGGTACAAATACAGCTGTGATAAAAAAAAAAAAGAAGATGCAACAGTAGGGCAAGGAGGGAGACCAGGGCAATAACTCCATGTAAACAATAGATCCTGGGGTAGGATAGGGTAAACCAGCACAGACAGGATGGACCAGTGGTCTTTCCTGCAGACATCTTCTACATTTCTATGTGAAGAAGAACCAACTCCTTGAAATACCAGCCTATCTCTATACTCCCCCCTCTCTAAAGCGCTCGAAAAAATTATCAGTGATCAACACAAGGACTACCTTGACAAGTATGAGCTCCAATGTAAGGAACAACATTGTTTCAGAAAACTGCACAGCACCACCACTGCCCTGGTTGAGTTCACTAGTTTCATCCATGATGCCTTGGACCATGGGCACATGGTTGGGGCCACCTATGTTGATCTGACAAAGGCCTTTGATACGGTTAGCCATGAGCTACTTCTTCATCAGTTATCACTCACCAGTCTCTCCAGTGAATCAGTTAGGTGGTTCTGGAGCTACCTCACTGAATGCACTCAACAAGTAAAAATCCTAGACACCCGCTCTGATCACTGTCCCATCACAACTGGGGTGCCCCAAGGCTCAATCTTGGGCATCCTACTTTTCAGCCTATTTCTCAATGGCCTCCCTACGTCCTGCCCTGACTGTGTCCTCTTGTACACGGATGACGCAGTGTTGTTTTCAAGTCAGCCCGACCCAGTGGCACTTGAAATGCAAATGCAGAATAACTTCTCAGTTGTGGAATCACGGTTCTAAGCCACAAGCTCCTCCTAAATTACAAGAAGACAAAGACCATGCACTTTGCCACATCCAGAAACAGACACAAATCCTATCACTTGCAAATCTGTAACAAACAAAATGAAGTATTGGATATGGTCAATACCTTCAAATACCTTGGGGTAACCCTCGATAGCACCCTCTCATACTCACAACATATTGATTTGGTATCAAAAGCTGTTAACTGTAGGACTGGCCAGCTGTACAACCATAGGCACTGCCTAACTGATGAAGCCCTTAAACTCACCGTGACCAGCTCCATCCTAGCAACTATAGATTATGGTCTGGTGGTCTTTGGAGTAGTAACTGATACAGCCCTACACAGACTCAAGATAGCCCTTAACAAATCCTGTAGACTGATCATGCGAGCCCACCCACTGACACATACTTGTGAGCTATACTCTCACACTTGTTGGCTTAACTTGAATAATAGGATCCATTACCAAGTTTGCCTCCTCGCTAAGAAAGCCACTCTGGGCCTCTCTACCCCAGGGGTGCTTGGCCTCCTCCTCCTTCTCCCTAACCACAGTGTCAGGAACACTAGAAATTTGAACAGTCTGTCTCAAAAAGTGCCCTTCCGCCGAACCTCCCAAGGTCAACGATCCTTTGAATACATGGTCCCTTTATGGTTAAACTCCCTTAGTACAGACCTCCTGTCCAGTAATAAAATTGATCAATTTAAAATGAACCTGAGAATTCACTTGGCATTCAGCAACCCTAAGTGTGACTGTGATTGTTAACACTTACTCCCCCCTCCCAATCACTGATACTCTCCCCCCTTCCCCTTCCCCTCTCTTACCCTTTCTCTTGACAAGGCTTCCATGAGCTGCTTTCTGCCCCCCAGCCACTCCCAGCACACTAAATTCTTTCCCCTCTCCCTCTCTTACTCCCTCCCTGCCCCAGTCCCTACCTAATACTTTACTTTTCCTCCATTCCCTCTCCTTAACCAGACTAAGCATATTGTAGGATATTTTTACTGTTCCTCATTTGTTGTATACCATACTCACTGATTTGTAACCTTCTTGTAATGAATGTATCTAAGCTTGTTGTTGTTTACATACTATATCTCTGGTTTTGCAAATCCATATTGTTTATCTCTGACGTGGAACCTTTGTAAATGATCTTTAAGCTCAAAGGTATTAATCCCTAGTTTCAATATATAAATAAATAAAAAATAAAGAAAGAAGAATATGTGACAGGCTTGCTTCAAGCAAACCAGCCTGACACTTATTTATTCCAGAAACAGCACGTTGAATATAAAAACTTTTTATGTCACATGCATTCTGACAGATCTGCATTGTACAAACAATGCACTAAGAGTTCTAGCTGGTTGCTCATGCCCTTTTATGTTAACCGCTTCATCACAAAGCCCTCCAGCATTGTGTAAAGCACTGGAAAGCTAACAGTTATGGATTAAGGCATAGCTTACTCATCGGTTATGTAATTATCTCTGCTTCCGTTAACACCCTTTGGTTTTGTTTTCACTCAGCCATGTAAATAGACTGGGGCATTGCTTGCTGTAGGATTCTTTGTTGTGGAGTTACCTGCACATAACCTGTGTGTCTCCTGTGGTCTCAGCAGATAAGACTAGGAAATTATTTATTAATATGATATGGTTAGCCATATCAACATTTACAACAACTATCAGTAGCGTGAGTTGTCTTTAACTGTTTCAGTATCACCTCAGGCATCTTATGAAATGTGAATTACAGATCAATATTCAGTGGAAAAAGTAAATCAGAGGCTGCCACTTTGAGCGCAAGGGACCAGCTGTTTAGAAGGGGCAGACAGAGCTACACACTGCACTTGTATCCATAGCTAGATCTGGGTCCAAATCTACATCTAAAATGGCATCTAAATTTCAAGGATGCATTTGTTTGCAACAAAAAGTCACAATGGTGGCTATGCACTAAGCGGCGCAAGGAATGCACGAGAGGCATGTACTCTGGCCATGCAGCTCTGTGTCCATGGAGAGGTGTGTGGTTGCTGGCATGCACATACGCGAGCTACCACATGGTGCCTGTCCATGGTCCCCTGGAGTGCTGCTGTGCGGGGGCAGATCAGAGGACACAGGCAGGCATCCAGTCAGACAGCCATCCTGGGTCCCAAAGTGGACTGACCCTCTGCCCTGCATGAGCAGGGGATTCTGGCAAGATGTGGGTAAAGTAAAGTTTTAAAAGACAGATGAATGCCCAACTGGCTGCCCCTAGCTCTGCCTTTCTAATCTGAGAGCTGGAGCAGCACTGAAGGGGGGCTTTGATGTCCTACAGCATGCGGGGGTTTTCTAGGGTAGCCCACAACAGATACAGCAGTGCCTCTGCTGCCATATCTTGTGCCTCCTTGTCTGGCACTCTGTGCCTTTGAGAATGGCGTGGAGTGTGGGCACACCTCCTGACATGCCTCTGGACCATCTGCGCATGTAGCTGCATGAATGGACAGGAGATCCAGCATGGAAGGGATGCACATCCTTTCCGTGCATGCTGCTGGGGGACTACAGGACCCCCAATGTGTGGCTCAGTGCCTTAGGGTTGCCGAGGCACCGTGGATCCATGGCGCGTAGGCAATCCACCCCTTGTGCATGGGGCAAGTTTGCAAAACAATCAGATGTAAATTAAATTTGCATCAGATTATTTTCCCCATATAGACTTTTTTTTTTAATCTGTCTTTAGTAACAACTTTTTGTTATTCCATTACAAGATATACATAAAGTACAGTGGGAAGAAGAAAAGTCAGCAAGAAAAGTTTGGTTGTCTTTCGCATACATTATATCATGCAGGTGACTGACAGTGATATAGTCAATAAATAAAACTTACTTGTGCCCTACAACTGTGAGTGTCTCTTTCTGTCCTGTCTCTAAACAGAGTCCCACTAGCATGGTTATGATTTGATATTCCCGAACTATGGACCTGGACTTGAGAACATGTGAAAATAGATGCAGGCTTTGTCATCTTTACTGCATTAAAACATGATGTCCGTTCAGGGCCCTGTAAAGTGGCAACAGAGAAATGGAGTTAAAATCTAAAAGAAATAGACTGATATGAGGCAGCCCACAGCAATGTATAAATCCATGGCAGCCGTTCACTGGAATGAACCAGCCAACAGTGTACAAGAAAAAGAGATAGTAAAGTGAAGGAAAGTAGAAATAAGAGGTAGTGAGTAGAGAGTATTGGGGGGCGGCCAGACCTCATAGAACAAAATCTGAGTACTTATTAGGTTCGTGGAGTACCAATTTGTGCCATCTAGTGTCAAAGACTTTGGTTTTATTTAAGGGCATATAGGTCAGTCAATCCATGGAATATATCTCGACCAGGATATCATGCCATCCCACCAGTGTGGGGGGCCCGCATGGTATGCCATAGCTGTGTGATGGATTTTTCACTGCCGGAACTAAAATTAACAAAAGCTTTATGGTCGGGCCCTGCAGGACTCTCCCCTCCAAGGGGATGGCTAGGAGGAGGAGGAGAAGAAGGGAGGGAGTGATCTCCCCAGGACTGTCAAAAATCTCTTAAAGTTCCCGGAAGGGGCAGAGCTGAGGGCAGTCACAAATTTATGTGTCTGATTAACAACAGGTTGGCCACAACCTCTCTAACAAACCCTCCTAAGTGGGCCAGCATATTTAGCTACAATTTCTGATGAATGAAAGGAGCGATATCTGCACTTCCAAGAGAATTCTCCCCAATACATGGTGGAAGTCAATCTATAAGCGGGTACTATAAACTTGTGCAAGGCTTCAGTCATGTGGTGCATCCCCAGTTCTTTATTCCATCTCTGTAAGACAGTCACTGTAGACTACGCAGAGCTCTCCTGCAGTGCCCTATAAGGATGGCCAATAAGATGGCTCCAGGTCTCACCATGTGAGACATGAGTATTTTAGGGAGCTGTGGGAGGGGGTTGTCGGGTAGCCTGTAATATCATTCCTCCCTTCTGACCAAATGGGACCTGAGCTGCAAGTACCAAAACTGGTTGGCTGCTGGAAACTGGTAAGCAGCCTGCGGGGAGGCAAATGGAAGAACTCCATGTGAATCCAGTAACTGAGATATAAACCTGAGTCCTAGTCTGCCCCAACCTTGCATGACCATGTCTAGCCTGTTGGGTGGGGGTGGGGGGGTAGGCAGAATCATGGGAGATAGCTTGAAGGTGAAATAGGTGAGTGGGAGGGTCAGGAAAATCTTCCTGACAACCATTCATTGCTGGAAAGCTCCCACCATGTATTGTTGAAATTTTGTTAGAGGGAGACAGCTGGGAGGATTGTCAGATAAGAAATAGTTGAGATTATATATATCATTCAGCGCAAACTCGCATGTACCACTTGAGATTCGGGAGGCTGACCCCTCCCTGCTCTCTAGGCAAGTGCAGTATAGAGAACTGAATTGGGGGGGTGGCAGCTAGATAAATCTGCAGATAGCCCTGTTCCAGGATCTAAAATAGACCGAGGCAGGCATAATGGGGAAAGTTGGGAGGAAATCTGGAACCCTTGGGAGGATGTTCTGGCATATTGCCTCAAACCTATGGAAAAATCCCAGATATAAATGGGTCCACTTAGGTCATCTGTGACCTGTTGAGTTAACAGCTCAAAGTTAAGGAGCTTCAGTTGCTCTAAGCTTTGATGAGTTTAACCCCAAGTATCTTTTTGAAACTTCTTTATTGCATTGGTCATACAAAAACCATAAAATGAGCAGAGAAATAAAGTCAAAATGGTCATTCAACATTCTATACCTTAACATAATGCCTATAGCCAGTTTCTGTCCATGGTTAAGTTCCAAAAAGGACAGTCTCATTTCGAGGCATTCCTTAGTTAAGCAGGAAATTAGGTATACTCTGTCACAAGCCTACTCCTGTGGGGTGGACTTCTCTGCATCACAGCGAATCCCTCTTGTGAAAGGGGGTCAGGGGTACCCCTTCTCTGTCCTTTTAGCATGCTCGCTGTTTTGCAACTGAACGTATGCAGAGAATCCCAGGGTTCTCTCTCCCCGTGTGAGGGGGTGCAAATACAGTCTCGAGTCTGTATTCCTGGGATAGAACCCTCTCAGCCTCTGCACAACAAACCAGAAAACTGCAGGTGTGCATAGGCTTTGGGGGCCCTATATACCCTATTATGTGTCTTTCCCCAGAAATGCAGTGACTGGTTCAAACCCCCCACAGACTCCTCCTGAGACCCTTCATATTTTCTCCCTTCTTTTTGTACACAGAGTCCCTAGTGGTTCTTTCCTTTGGTAGTGTTTGGCCCTTAAGCAATCACTCAGGTGTAGTATAGTTTGAACAACCCTCCCCAAGGCAACACACAAAAGACTCCGGCAGAATTATCTTAAAAGTAATCCAAAAGCTTTACTAATTAATTAATAAATGCAGTAAATAACTTAGACAGATAATTTTAGACATTTGTTACTGGATATGGAAAATAAAATGGAAGTATACAAAAAAAACTAAACTTTGAGAATTCTAGTTTGAAAATTCTACCTCAAGTCCTTAGATGCTGAATCTGAAGTGTAAAATTTTCTTAAAAGTGGTAGCTGAAGTCTTGGCTCTTGGTCCAGGTGAAGTCTCGAGAAGAAATTGTCTCTGTTCTCTAAGCAGACAGGGTCCACAAATGCAAAAAGCTTATGTGGTGATCTTAGCAAGTGGGGTGCTGTCCTAGAAGATCGCCTGTCACAGCTTCACTCCCAGTGTCGCCTCAAGCAGGTGGACTGGCGAGACAACGCTGTGGTCCGCGCATAAGGTTGGGTGCCAGGAAACACCCTTTAAGGAGAGGCAGAAGATAATCTGGTTTGATGTCCAGCAGGCTTTTATTTACCCCAAGGGGAAGGTAGACACGGTCACAAGGGAAAGTCGGGGAATAACTCTTACTGATAGACAGTAACTAACAATTATCACTCTAATCACTCAACTCTGTTATCACTCTATATGTACGTTGGCCTAAGGCCACTCTACAGTATTCACTTCGGCTTAAGGCCACTCTGTAATATTCTTATCCCTCTTATAATACCCTGCCCAGAGGTCTATGCATCAAGAGTACAACTTAGTACTCTATTATACCATGTGACAAGCATTCAATATACAATCAGCAAATGGTCTCACAGTCTCAAAAGTCCATTAGATTAGATGTCAGTCATCTTCATGCACAACTGAAGAATAGAAACATAGAAACATAGACTTTGATGGCAGATAAGGACCGCTAGGCCCATCTAGTCTGCCCATTTCCCTACCTACAGGATAGGCCGCAGATCCTAGTTAACCAACAGCCTTTATCTTCCTGCCCCCCACAAGAATTGCCTTATGTCTGTCCCATGCATTCTTAGAATTCTCCCACAGTTTTAGACCCCACAACTTCCTCAAGAGGCTGTTCCATGCATCCACTACCCTCTCTGTGAAATAATACTTCCTCACATTGCCCCTGAACCCCTCCTTCTATCTTTAAATTGTGTTCCCTTGTTCTTGCAAGTCTCTTTTTCTGAAAGATGCTACCCTCTTGGACTTTGTTGATTCCCTTGAGGTACTTGAAAGTTTCTATCATGTCCCCCCTCTCCCTTCTTTCCTCAAGGGTATACATATTAAGCTCCTTTAGTCTCTCCTCATACGGCTTTTCTTGCAGACCCTGCACCATTTTAGTTGTCCTCCTCTGGACTGCCTCTATCCTGTCTATGTCCTTGCGGAGATGGGGTCTCCAGAACTGGACACAGTATTCCAGATGGGGTCTCACCAACTGTCTGTACAGAGGGATAACAACTTCCTGTTTTCTGCTGCTGATGCCTCTCCCTATACATCCCAGTATACCCCCGGCCCTCCCTACTGCCTTCTCACATTGCTTGCTAACCTTAAGGTCATCTGATATGATTACCCCCAGGTCCCTTTCCTGTTTTGTTGTTGTTACTACCTCCCACCCATTGTGTATTCTTCCCTGGGTTCTTGTTTCCCAGGTGCATTATTTTGCCTTTTTGCATTGAATCCTAGCTGCCATATGTCTGACCATTCCTCCAACCTTGCCAAGTCCCTTTTCATCCTTTCCGCCTCCTTGTGTATCAACCCTGTTGCAGATCTTTGTGTCATCTGCAAAAGGCATACTTTTCCTTCCAGTCCCTCTGCAATGTCACTGATGAAGACATTAAAAGGACTGGACCCAATCTGAACCCTCGGTGCCCACTAACCGCCCTTTCTTCAAGTGGACTCCATTTACAATTACCTTCTGTGTCCTGTTGTCCAGCCAATGTTTACCCAGGCTACCACCCTGGGACCCACTCCCAGGCTGGTTAATTTGACTATCAATCTTTTGTGTGGGACTGTGTCAAATGCCTTGCTAAAGTCTAGGTAGGCCATGTCCACAGCCCCTCCCTGGTCTACTACTTTGGTCACCCAGTCAAAGAAATCTATTAGATTCGTCTGACATGACCTTCCCGCTGTGAACCCATGCTGCCTTGGATCCTGTGCTCCACTGACCTCTAGGTACTCAACTATTCTTTCCTTCAGAAGTGACTCCATCACTTTCCCTACTACAGAGGTCAGACTGACAGGTCTGTAGTTTCCTGCCTCTGTCTTGGTCCCACTTTTGTGAAGGGGAATCACATCCGCCTTCCTCCAGTCCTCGGGTACCACACCATCCTCCCATGATTTATTAAAAAGAGTAGCCAGTGGTTTCACTAGTTCCTTCCTTAATTCTTTTAGAATTCTGGGGTGAATTCCATCAGGACCCATTGCTTTGTCCACCTTCAGTTTTAGGAGTTCTTGCAGAACCCTTTCTTCTGTGAAAGGACTGGGATCGACCCTCGTCAAGAGAAAGGGGAACTCTTGCTTGGCACCAAGCTCACCAGAAAACCTATGAGAGGTTGCAAACACAGAATGGAGAGATTGGTAAACAGACCATAGGCATTGGCTAACCCACTCTCCAGGGTTGCCGGAATACAAGAGCACGAACTGACTAACTTGGGGAATGCTCTTTCTTGGCACACAAACCCTTGAACTGGGCTGCCGAGGATGAAGAACCAAAATGTGGCAAGGAATCCACCTGCAGGATTGCCACAGGAGAAGGAATTTGCTGCTTTCTCCTCGGCACCAACCCTCGACCAGGGTTGCCAAGGATGAAGAAGAACTGCTGTGGGTTTTCCTGGCACCTACCCCTGACTAGGGCAGCCAACTGAACACCAGACTTGGTGAAGAATCCACTAGTAGGACAACAAAGGATGAAGAAGAACCACTACGGGTTTTCCTGGCACCTACCCTCGACTAGGGCTGCCAACCAAACACCTGACTTGGTGAAGAATCCACTAAGAGGACTAACAAGGATGAAGAACACGTTACTGAGCTGCTTTTGGTAACAGATCCACTTGGAGGACCACCAAACTCGAGCTGCTACCCTGAGGATTGCACTGGTGATGCAGGATGACACAAGCAAGAAGAAGTAGAAGATGAAGATCAGGATTCCACAAAGATGAAGAACAAAATAAGAAACAGCGGTCAACGACTACACTTGGCTACGACGGACTCATCTACCGGCGGGCGTCTGGGAGGGATGGACAAGGCACTTCTCAGTCATTTTTCTTCCAAGCTGATGAGGAACCGGCAACAGCTACTGCTCAAAGGATGTCAATTTCGACTACAGCAGATGACAGGGCAAGAGGTTGCTGAAGGCTTCTGCTGGCTGAAGATTGCTATGGTGAAGAGTCGATGGAGACTGAAGATTGCAATGGTGAAGAGTTGTTGGAGGCTGAAGATTGAATCACAGACCTGAAGCTGCACAATGGTACTTCTTTTAGCAAAATACACTTAAATATTCCCCTTTCAGGGGCAATTTGCTGGGAGCAGGGGCAAATTGCAACAATCCAGGGCAAATGTTCACTGGCAGGGGTAACTTGCCTGGAGCAGGGGAAAATTGCAACAATCTGGGGCAATTGTTCACTGGCAGGGGCAACTTGCCTGGAGCTGGGGCAAATTGTAACAATCCAGGGCAATTGTTCACTGGTAGGGGCAACTTGCCTGAAGCAGGGGCAAATTGCAACAATGCGAGGTAATTGTTCACTGTCAGGGACAACTTGTCTGGAGAAAGGGAAAACTGCAACAATCTGTGGCAATTGTTCACTGTCAGGGGCAAATGACCACAATCCTAATATTGTACAATACAGTTTCAATGCTTCATGCAATAAACACAACTGTTGAGATGCTGGAGGAATAAACAATTCATAGACAAAGTGCAACAGCTGATGATCACTTCGTAACAGGTTGTGTGCTTAAACACCCTTTAGTCGGACCCTTTTTCCTCTTGGGGTTTGTCTTCATTAGCATCTGGCTACCCCAAGCACTCTAATGTAATTACCCCAGCTATTTAGCCTGGTTGCACTAATTGCTCGTATACCTGCTGCCCTCTTCCCTATGGGTTGGGATGCCCTACCTTTACTGGGCCTGGTGCCCCTTTACTACTACGGGTCTGGTGCCCTTTACTGTGCTGGGCCTGGTGCCCCTTTACTAGTACAGGCCTGGTGTCCTTTACTTTACTGGGACTGGCGCCCTAATCACTGTGGGCCTGGTGTCCTTTGCCTTACTTTGGGCCTGGTGCCCACTTCACTTTGGGCCTGGTAGCCCCTTTATTACCCTGGGCCTGGTGCCCTAATTCATATCGTGGGCCTGGTATCCACTTCACTTCTGGCCTGGTAGCCTCTTTATTATTGTGGGCCTGATGCCCTAATTCATATCATTGGCCTGGTACCCACTTCACTTCGGGCCTGGTAGCCCCTTTATTGCCGTGGGCCTGGTGCCCTAATTCATATTGTGGACCTGGTAGCCCTCTTAATATCATGGGCCTGGTAGCCTCTTTTAAACTGGTGGGCCCCTTTAATTATCTGTTTCGCTGAGCCTGCCGTCACTCAGTTTCGGTTCCTCCTTTACTTAGCCCCCCTCCTGAATATTCATTAGGCCTTTGCCTGGCCTTGCTGGGCAGCCCCTCCCATGGGCGTTGCTACTTCCCACCCCTCCTGAATATTAATTTGGGTCCTTCTGACCTGACTGCCCTGTGGCGCTCAGCCGCTACTCTTCTGTGCTAAGTGCCAACAATTTATTTAAAAAAAATACAGTCTTTCTCCTCTGTTGGGTGGCCAGCACAACGCGAGTGCTGCCGCGGACTCATCACTCCTTCTGGATGTTCTGGTGTGGATCAGGAGGCGGAAGGTGTACAGGCAGTGGGAGGGAATGCACAGGCAACATGGAGGACAGAAGGGAGCCTCTAATGGCTGACAGCTTCCCGGGCGCGATGCGGCTCTTCTCTGCTGCAGACAGGAGACCGAAGTTAACTTTTAAATCAATGGGGGGGGCCAAAATAAATAAACGACGGGGCTCACAAGTCCAAAACGTGGCAAATGGCTGTTTACTTTACTTTCGGTGCCCCGATGGCACCACAAACTGAATGGCAGTCTTCAGCAGGGCTTCACCAGCTGAAGCTAGAGTAGGCACACCAACAAGCCCTCGGGGAAACAGCTTCAACCCTCCAGGTAAGCCCTCAACAGGTTCCTCTTAGTTTGTGGTGTCCTCTCCTCTCCACAGCCTGGCAGGAACTGACAAACTTAACTGAATAATTTTGAACTTAAACCCTCTAATTCCAGAATGGCTGGAGTGGAACGCTGTGCATGAGCAGCTCAGCACAACATTCCATCCAGGCCATTGTTACTACAGCTGCATATAAAATCTATCTTTTGACAAGGTTTACAGTGCACAAGGCACTTGTTCTCTGATTTACAGCATTTTTCCCTCACCAGGAGGGGAAACTTTACTCACAGGGGCCCCTTTGGACTGTACCCTGCAGCCTACAACTACAACAGGCACCCTGGGCACCTGTTAACTCCTAGACTTTTATTTTTACTGTGGTGCTCCAGCTTTGGGACATTACACTTGGAAACAGTCTTGCACCCTTGTTTTATGGGGTTTCTCAAAGGGCAGGTCCAGTGAATATTGACCTGCTCTGCAATTGGCTAGCATTCCATCTCCATGGCTACACAATCAATCAGCTTTTAGTATTTTATTACAAAACAACAAATGTGCATTTCTCAATATGAGAGCAAAAAAAAAGGCTCAGAGGTCAGCTACACTAAACCGGAATTTTAGGAAACCATCCAGCCACCCCTCTCTTTTAAATGGCTGTCATTAAGCTACACTCAGTACAGCCATTTACTTAAATGGTAGCCCATTCAGCTGTAATGAGATTATGTGCTGTGCAGACCTCTCAAAACAAAAGGGGTCCACACATCCCGGCTCTTGTAGAGGTCCTGGCCTTTTCACAAGCAAATTGGGCTACCTGGCCTCCCAGCTGTGCTTAATTATTCTTTTGTCTCCTTCTAAATGATTTAATCAAACTCTAGTCCCTGACTAGCAGCGAACAGCTTCTCTGCCTAGTAACAAGAAATTACATCATTTTCTTGTGGGGCCATGGCTTTTCTTTGTACCCATGAACCCTTGCAAGTTACACTGGGCCACCATGGGCAACTCTGATGCATTTCTCACATAAAATACCATGAAATATGATTAGAACAATAAGGTATGGCCTTATTTTGCCCCATACTTGTTAATACATGTAGCTCGGTTGATACTGTATGACCTGAAACCTAGGCTCTTTCTGTTGGAGCCAGGTGAACATCCTGGCCCCTTTATAACAATAATCATAATAAAAACAAAGAATAAATAATAGATGACATCTAAAAATCTGTAAAAGCAGAATAAAGAACAAACTCTGATCAGAGCTGATATGGCTGCTCAGAGCGGCGAGACCGAGTGTAACAATACTCAGAGCTCTCGCTGCGTCAGAGCTTGCCTTATCCAAGATGGCCTCCATAACAGAACTGCGCATGCGCGATACTTGCGCATGCATAGTTTGCATCGGCGGCCATCACTTCTGCAGTTGCTGGAGAAAAAAGAAGTTCCCAGCAAAGTGGGTGTGTTGATGCGGCCCATGGAGTGGAAGGGCCATTAGAACACAACCCACTGGAACTGTGCCACAGCACTGTGGAAGCACACCGGAGTGCTATTCAGTCACGTGCTTCCACAGTGCTCCTTTCCAGAATTACAGCAATAAGTCTGTGGAAATCTGCCCACGCAGCTGTAAAAATGAGGGATTTTAAATGGAATTAGCATTATTACATGTATGTGCTATTCTAGGTGTTTTATTTCATTTTTTTTTTTTTTGCTATAATGACTCTTTATGCTCCCAGTCCAGGGGAGGCTGGTCAGTCCTGTCCCCGTTCCCCTGAGCTGGCCACTGCCTCCCCTGGTACTTACCTCAGTAGTTCTGCTATGAATATCCCCTCATGGCAGGGCTGGAGGGAGGAAGTCCGTTTCCCACCACTGATACACATATCCATATCAGACTGAGAATGAGTCCCGGCGGATGATGTAGACCCAGGCAGATCGGGCAAGGCTTCATTAAGTCCCCAAGCATGAATTTGCACACTCTTTTTGTATAGTATGCTCCACTCTTTCGGATATAAGTAAAGTAATATATAGCAAGAAATGTCTTTGTTCATGTGCAATGTGTATATATACCTTTAAATGTCTGTGGGGGGGTACAAGCACTATTTAAATGTTGTTAGTATATGCTGCTGACGTCTTGAAAAAGCGTTGGTTGATGACGTGAAACATTGACAGTTGAGAGGGATGCTACCACTACTTTTGTACTCGTCGAATTGTTTGTACTCACTGTTTTTTAATTATTAAAATCAGTAACAAGTGTGTCCTATAGTGAGGACTTTTTTCTTCAGTGCAAACCATTTTGAGCCAACATTTTCTTTACAGGTCTGAAGTATGTTTGTAGCGAGGCTCTGGTTTCAATGACACGACCTGAGCCACCCGGTGTGTAGTTTCTAAATGTGAAAACCCATGCCAGTGTCTTTACCGCACACTACCTTACCATGCTGGACAATGGTCACCTACTTTAGCTGGTCCCATCCCCCCTTTCCCCACCATTATTGGTGTTATACAGTAATAACTGAACATATCACAATCGAATGGAGTACAGCTACAATTTTTGAATCCTGGTATGATGTTTCTAAATAAGAACTACCCTGGATTATTAACCTGGTGTGAAACTTTTCTTTTTCCTAGCTACATCCTTGAGAACAACCAGAATATTTCCTGCCCAACCATATATACACAGGGCAAGATCTGTTTACAGTGCTAACAACAGAAAAAGAAAAGCACTTTATTCTTGTACAACAGAACACTGCAGTGATGCTGTCCAATCTCATCCATTCACAGCAACTGAAGTGTTTCTGCACTGAAGGGAAGGCACACTTCTCCCAGTTCAGCATAGGGATGTTTGATTGGGTTGCTAATCAAAAAGTCCAGGGAGGCACACAGGCACTTTTCAACCTTCCATCACGCAAAAATATTTCAGCATCAGCTTTTTAAAGTGTGGTAAAAGTGACGAGAAGTGGGGCAGACTATCAGCTCACATGCACTGAAATTTAGGATGATGCATGCAAATTAGCGCCACGCTGCTGGTAAGGTTTCCTCTTAACTAAATACAGCGCACAAGTAAGCGTATTTTATTTTTTTGAAACGTCACTGTTATTCATCAGTAGAAGAGAGAGGTACAGTTACATGTGGTGAAAATACATTGCAATCAACATTAACTAGTCATTTAAGCAATACATTGAATCAAACAAGTAATCTGATTAGTCACAACTGAGCACATAACCATGCATTTATTTCAGATTACTGCATGGCTCAGATTTTACTTACTTTTTACTTTTTTTAAAAAAAAATTTTTGTTTGTTTTTTTCTCCTACCCTGGCATGGATCCCCTTTACACCGGCCCCTTCCCCCTCCAGCCTGTCATCCTGGCTTCCCTCGGGACTTACCCAGCCTTGCTTCCATGGCTTACTCCCTGCAGCAAGGTGGCTGGGAGTGCACTCAACCCACCATTCAAGGATCCAGCAGCCAGGCCCGTGTTGCTGGGTGCAGGGCCTGCAAGTGTCAGCGGTCATCCACATCAGCCAAGACCATTTTGTCCTTCTGTGTGTCCCCCCTCCCTGCATGGAATGGAGGAGCTGTGTGCAGTGCCATCAATGGCGTCCTGTGCATGCTCCTGTGCCTGACATGTCGGATGTCTGCCACTCCCCTGTGCATGCTCCTGTGCCTGACATGTCGGATGTCTGCCACCTCGCAGCATGCTCCTGTTCTTCACATGTCGGATGTCTCACACTCTCGCGCATGCTCCTGTGCCTGACATGTCGGATGTCTCACACGCCCGTGCATGCTCCTGTACTGACATGTCGGATGTCTACTGCCCCGTGCATGCTCCTGTGCCTGACATGTCGGATGTCTGCCACTCCCCCGTGCATGCTCCTGTGCCTGACATGTCGGATGTGTGCCACCCCCCCGTGCATGCTCCTGTGCCTGACATGTCGGATGTCTGCCACTCCCCCGTGCATGCTCCTGTGCCTGACATGTCGGATGTCTGCCACTCCCCCGTGCATGCTCCTGTGCCTGACATGTCGGATGTCTGCCACTCCCCCGTGCATGCTCCTGTGCCTGACATGTCGGATGTGTGCCACGCCCCCGTGCATGCTCCTGTGCCTGACATGTCGGATGTCTGCCACTCCCGTGCATGCTCCTGTGCCTGACATGTCGGATGTCTGCCACTCCCCGTACATGCTCCTGTGCCTGACATGTAGCCGGACTCTGCCACTCCCCGTGCATGCTCCTGTACCCTGACATGTCGGATGTCTGCCACTCCCCCGTGCATGCTCCTGTGCCTGACATGTCGGATGTCTGCCACTCCCCCGTGCATGCTCCTGTGCCTGACATGTCGGATGTCTGCCACTCCCCCGTGCATGCTCCTGTGCCTGACATGTCGGATGTCTGCCACTCCCCGTGCATGCTCCTGTGCCTGACGCCGGGATGTCTGCCCTCCCCGTGCATGCTCCTGTGCCTGACATGTCGGATGTCTGCCACTCCCCCGTGCATGCTCCTGTGCCTGACATGTCGGATGTCTGCCACTCCCCCGTGCATGCTCCTGTGCCTGACATGTCGGATGTCTACCACGCCCCCGTGCATGCTCCTGTGCATGACATGTCAGATGTCTGCCACTCCTCCGCTGCTTGGAGCACTTTTCCCCCAGCCTCTGCTAGGGGCCAGCACTACTCAGGACACTGCACCACTCCCTCCCTGGAGGAGAAGAGGACATCCCTTGAAGGTTTGATCCTCCTCCCCCCGATCCACCCTCTGACAGTTCAAGCTCCCAGGCGCTGCAGCTGTGCCAGCATGCAGAACGTTACTTATTTTTTTACTTTTAAAACCATTTTTTAAGTGCAGTAACACTCTCCAGGGTGTGTGATGTAAGCCATAAGACACAACCGGGTGTTGGTTGTGCTGCCACAACACACACCCAGGGGCGTAGTAAGGCACAAGGCTGCAGACCAAGTACTTTCAGCCCCTAGAAGTGTAGTTGTGGCAGCACAATCAACACCCTGGAGTGTCTTACTGTACTTATAACATGGGTAATTAAAAAAAATAAATTAAGTTTGGAATTACAGTATTAACAAATAATGAAATATGTATAAAGTAAATGAAAAATAGTTCTCCCACCCTTACTATCTGGTAGACGTGCTTCTTTAATTGTGCGGAGCTGTTTAATTTATGTTACGTAATTAGTATGACGCAGTTCTAAAATCTAAGAAGGGAGTTTTGGATAGTTTTGGGAGGCTGTTTTGTGTTAGTGTTAGTGGCTGACAGAGTTTGTAGAGCCATCAGTACTTGCCTGGAGTTTTCAGGATGTTATGCCACCTGCAAGCTTCCATCTGCCATTGGCTGGTTGAAGATAATACCCCGCTGTCTTGCTGTGAGGATCGGGTGAGCATGCTGCGGGGGGAGGGATGATGCCAGTGTTGAAAGAGTTTCATTCGGACAGCAGACAAGGCAGAAATATGGGGAAACAGAAAGGCAAATCCACAGCGAGGTGTAAAACAGTGTTTTGGTATAGACATTGTTTAGTAGAAGGTATGAAAAGTTGATAGGGAGGGTGGGCAGGCAGGCAGCTGCATGAGGGGGATCGGAACATACAGTACAACAAGAAGTGGGGCATCCTTTGGATTAAAATACAGAAACGGAACAAGTAGATCACAGATTGTTGTATATATTGCTGATTAATTATGGATGTGGGAGATGGTATAAAGTTTATGGGGTCAACCTGCCCAGGAGGAAGAGGTTGCCATGCAGATTTTTTTTTGATCATTGTGTATCCTCCTGGCTTCAAGCCAGGTCAGGACCTCCTTCCACCTGCTACGAATGCCAGTATACCATCCAGCCAAGATCCTGCCAGCCACCCAACAGGACCACCACCCCATCCGGGACATACTGCCGTGCTGTCCCCCTCGCTTATCCCCCAGGGCTGGGTATGCCTTCAACTTCTTCAGCATTTCTACCCCACAGACATCTGGCCACCCACAGCAAAGGTGAAGACTGGTGGTGTCCCTGCTGGATGGTGGTACGGATCTGGTGGTGGATGTGGTGAGCCAGCAGAAGCTTCATCTGTCCGAACCTGCACCTCCATTTTTCCCTGTTCTTAATGTCCCACCACCCTGCCAGGATCGCACAACAGGATAGGCTGCTGGCAAGCCCTGATGCAGCCAATCTGAGACCACACTCCAGTAAGTCGTGAATACATTGTAGCACCACCCGTGGTCACCAAGGTGGTATTAAAGCAGCAGGACACATAACTCTCCCTGCCCAGAGGAAAAGAGAGTCCTCACCCCCTGGACAGCCCTTCAACTCCCCAGGCTCATTGCCGAACCCAGGTCAGCAGCATTGCGAACAACATCTCTACTGCTGTGCTGCCAGGCCAGCTGCCACACAATTTTTTTAATGTTGTGTTTTTCTCAGACAGCCATTTCACCTTTAAGGGAATGTAAAATGAGCTGAACTATTTTTTACAGGGTACAAAAGTAATCTGTATTGCCATATGATAACTATCTCTGGGAGTTGAAGACCCCATGCTGTATGAATACTTTAATGAGTTGTACTTTTGTACTGCCTTTCCTGTACCTTGTAAAATATCCATCAATAAAATTTTTTGGAAAAAATAAAGATTGTGGGGGATTTTAAATTTTCAGGGTACAGGGCAGAAAATGGCCTCCGTTTTTAGTTTAAAATTCTAAACAGTGCAGATGGATTTTATTACTGTGCTGTGTTTTGATTGCCAGAACTTTTCCTTACCCATTGGTTGTGCTGTCCCAGTCCAGAAAGTGAGAACAAATTTTGACCAATCAGAGTGCTGTAGTCTTAGTGCCCATGTTATAAAATGCCATAAATTACTGCACTTCCCTGTTGGTTAAAGCCACTCAGCTGTGCCTTGTGCCGCACATCCCACCAGGGGCATGTGATAAATTACCATCACTGTACACCCTGTCCTGTGTTATTGCTTGCATACTTTCATCAATTCGCTAACCTGTCAGCGCAATGCTAGCACTACCGTTTGTGACACTGGCAACCTGGGTTTGGAAGTGAGCCAGATTCATTGGGGGCTGTCTGAGGGGAAGAGGACTGAGCATTCTAGAGGATGCTCTGCTCCTTCAGAAAGTGAGGACAGCCAACTCTGGTGCATTACTGGCATGTGGGCGACCACAGGTGGCAGTGAACTTGGAGCAGCTCGCTGGGCAGCTGATGCTCATCATACACTTATGTGTGATGAGGTTGCACACACCCACAAGGTCAGCATCTCAGGAAACAGGGGAGAAATGGTGGAAAAACAGCCAGCCTGGGTCAGCAGGATAGATCGATCCCTCACAGGCCCCGCACTGGTGACATCAGCACTCCCAAGAACCTGATCCTGTTCTGTGGCAGTTGGAGTCCTGCTGCCCCCACCATGTGGTGTAAGCCATGGGGACAGAGACGGGACGCAGCAGGAAAGTCCACAAGAAGCAGGGTTACGGGGCTTGGGGGGGAACAATTTGGAAGAGGGGCTCAGTTGGTGGGAAGAAGATAAACAGATAAAACAAACAAAAAAATGTACAAGCAGGTGACTGTTGTATTTGGTGGCTGAAAATAAGCACCTTAAATATACAAGGGTCTTGGTAGTAAGAAAAACATGCCACACTGAAATCTAGACCTTCTCTTTTACTGCCATTCAGCAGCACATGCAAGAGGAGACTGGGCCTCAAACACAGGCACACTTACAGGAAGTGCACATTCTCTTAAAGCTGTACTGTCTCTAACATTTCTTAAAGCTGTACTACACATAACAGTAACTGTAGTCACTGCATACAGTAAATTGATAAGTGCCATCAAAGGAAAGTGCCTGTTAAGCAAACAAGCCCCCCTTACGCCCCATGGATAAACCTCCGATATGGGATTTTGGAAGGAAAAAAAACATTTTAAGTACGTTTTAGCTGCTTTATTCAACTTGTGTTAATTCTCCAGTTTGTAAACAATGGCCGTGCTGCATGGCACCATTCCAAGTAAGGAGTGTGGCTCAGTGCGATTCACTTGTACTGAATGTATACAAGTGAGCTGTGCCAAGCCGTGCTGCATACTCAAAAAGGTGCTGCACAGCGCGGCCATTGTTTACAAGCTGAATAAGGCAGCAAAAAGACACTAGAAATATTTTTTCTTGCAAGACCCCAAATTGGGAGTTTATCCATCAGGGTGGGCTTGTTTGTTTCTTAACAGGCATTCTTCTTTAAAGAGCTAGTGTATTGCCTAAATCTAATATTAGATTTTAAAAGAAGCCAATCATTACCTTTTATATCTGAGGTACATTTTCTTTTCCCTTTGTTTAATTAGAAGATTGTTTACCTGATGTTAGTAGGTGTGATGTGTGGAACAGCTCCTAGCCTGGTGGCTGACATATCTTGCTGTACTGCCACACACTACATCATCAGGATTGTGACCTCACTGACTGTGACATCACTGCTACTTAGGAACAGCAACTGAGTGAGTGACTGCAGGTCATTCACCTGTGATGTCAGTGAGATCATAATGGTACAAGAAAGCAGATTTTTCCAGCTGTGGAGTGTGGGTGGGGAAGGGAGAAAGTGCAGCAGAAAATATGCAATAAATATACAACATATATATATATATATATATATATATATATATATACACCTAATCATTTAAAAACTGATCTATTCAGGGCAGGCCTGCTGCCTATGCAAATACAAATAAAACGGTTTTCAATGGGTTGTTAAAAGCCTCCACAGGTCAGGCAGATAGTGCAACCTCTGGAAGAGCGTTCCAGAGGGGATGTGGATGGGGAGGAAGATCCTAAGGGTATACAGAAGTCCAGTACCTTCTGTAAAGGGTACAGTGACAAGGATTTATAACAAATACCATATCAAGCAGCCTTCTTCTTGGTCTTTATAGTGGAGAAATAGGAGCCATCTACCTTTAGGGACTTCTTTTTACAGACAAAGTAGAGCTGGTATATGTTCCTTTTGTAAATATAATTGCAAATAGACCACCAAGTATTTTTCGAGGGGAGAGACATGGCCAACTAGTTGCAGGCGATTGCTTTAAGTTCCAGTATTAGAATAATATTACAGTGGTATTGTTCATTTTTATTTGTGATGGAAATGGTGGGAGGCGTATGGGTTGGGGAGCCACTGATTCAGTGACTATAACACCATGTGGTTTATACTGGCCCTGGGTACCAGTATACCCTTGTCAAAGACTGAGGTTCTGGATTTCAGATGAGAAGACATTGACCAGATGAGAGTATTAGTCCAGGATAAGATCTTTGGAGTGGATCAACTCAGAGGCATGCAGGAGAGGCGGGGTGTAATAAATAGGCAGCAACCTACCACAGGGCATGGGGTTTTGTAAGCAATAACCCACAACAGGGCATGGGGTTTTGTAAGCAATAACCCACGACAGGGCGTGGGGTTTTGTAAGCAATAACCCATGACAGGGCATGGGGTTTTGTAAGCAATAACTCACGACAAGGCATGGCGTTTTGTAAGCAATAACCCACAACAGGGCATGGGGTTTTGTAAGCAATAACCCACAACAGGGCGTGGGGTTTTGTAAGCAATAACCCATGACAGGGTAAGGGATTTTGTAAGTAATAAGATACAATGGGGTGCAGGTTGTTGTTTGATAAGATCATACCCCAGCTGCGTAGTGAGGCACGAGGCACTTGCGCCAATGCCTTCAGCACCTGGGAAGTGCTCTTATGAGACAATCTTATTGCACTTAATAAAATGGGTCTCAAAAATGTATATTTTGAGATATTGTACTAAGATTAAAAGGTAAAAACAAGATGCAAAAACCTTGTAAAAATCAGTTTTAAACTAATACAGTTCCCTTTCTTGTATTGGCAGTGTAGGACTGTTTGGTTGCCAGTAGAGGGAGTTTGTTGAGGCAAATTCCAATTATGTTAGTTTTACCACCCTTCCCCCACTGTATTTTGTGTGTACTGCTTTGTTGTGTTAGTTTCCCCTCCAAAACCACCTTTGTTGACTGCATTTTTTTGTACATATTTGTAAAAAGAAAAAAAGGATGCTATGTCAGGGCTTGTGTTAGGAGCTCCATGAAGTTGGAGCATTCAGTGGTTTTGGGGGGACTGACTTCTGGTTTTGCCAAACACAGAGGTAGCATCTAACAGGAGTGCTCCAGTCAGCTTGGCTATACTGTTAAAAGCTGTATATAGTAAATTATAAAATGGATTACTGCTGTTGTGTTTTTGACATCTTGCTGCCAGTGTATTCAGACAACAGCTATTTCTGGTGTTGCAGTCAGGTCGGCATGCCATTTGTAGCATGGATTTTAGTTGAAAGTGATAAATGGGTTTGATCCTGATTTTGATCTGCCTATAACTGTTTGTAGCTTTGAGGCTATAGGTTGTACATGGATGGATTTTCAGGGAAGGGTGGGTGGGTGGGTGGCTGAAAAGGCAGGTGGGGATTGGATAAGACATCTGGTGATCGGGTAAGACATAAGCAGAAATTGCATTACCACTCATGGAGAGACTGCAGCTACTCGGCAGCCATGGATTTCAGGCCTGTAAATAAAAGATTATACTCAGTATGTTAAAAAATGTTAATTATTGTTAACTTTTTTAAAAATATGTCTCAGGTAGGCTTGGGCAGGTACTAGATTACCTGACCCTCAAGACTACCCACAGGTACCTCTAAACTACCCACAATTACCCTAAAAATACCCAGATGAAAATGAGTATTTGGTTCGGGTCAGGTAGTTACTACCTAATTCGTTCTACTACCATATTACCCGACCATGACCACAACAAAAATTATGTGAAAGACTGTTTTTGATGTTTACACTGTTTATTAGATGCCCCAAGCCATTATACTCATGGAGGGCATTACTGAGGCAGGTATGAGAGGTGCAGCTGGTCTTGGCAAGCCTGCTGCTGTTTCCAAAAATTATGCCCATGACAGGCATTGTTGAGGCAGGTACGAGAGGCGTAGCTGCTCTTAGTGTGCCTGCTACTGTTTCCAAAAATTATACCCATGGCGGGCATTACTCAGGTAGGTACAAGAGGCACAGCTGCTGTGAGTGAGGCTGCTGATGTTTCCAAAAATTATACCCATGGCTGGCATTGCTGAGGTAGGTATGAGAGGTGTAGCTCCCCTGACTGAGCCTGGTGCTGTTTCCAAAAATTATATCTATAGTGGGCATTGCTGAGGCAGGTACAAGAGGCGCAGCTGCTGTAAGTGAGCCTACTGCTGTTTCCAAAAATTATGCCCATGGTGGGCATTGCTGAGGTAGGTATGAGAGGTGCAGCTGCTCTAAGCAAGGTTGCTGCTGTTTCCAAAAACTATACCCATGGTGGGCATCAAAGTTACATAGTATAAAACTGATTATTGACAGAAGAAAACTAAGAATAGAGTGGCACATGTGGCTGGCATGTTGGCAGTGGTGATGGTTTTGTTTCGTACACAACCTAGTCTTCATATTCAGTATCACTGTTTGCAGGCTGTTGTTCATGTTTAGGGTCAGAATCACATAATTCAGTGTTTGGGACAACTGGGAAATTGTCAGCATTCATTTTGAGAAATGTAAGCTGTTCCACATTTGCAGGACTTAGCAGTGTTCTGTGGTCAGTGACTATTCATCCAGCTGCACTAAAAATGCATTCTGAATGTAAACTTGAAGGTGGACAATAGGTACATTACTGCAAGATTTGCTAGATCTGGCTGCACGGTTCTCTTTTGCTTCCCATAAAGTAATGGATCTTCCTCAAGACTAATTACAGTATGGTCTGCAAAATACTCCAGGATCATTGTGCTGCGTGAGATGGTTACCAATCTGGCAGATGAACCCACTGCACTTTCTTTACAGGATACTAGTCCCTGTTGTTGCAGGTGACTCAGAAATGATTTGCCTTTCTGATCCTGAACACAGGATGCCTGAGAAGTAGCTGTAGATGTCCTTTCCCTCACTGATGACACTGGTGATTGTGAAGAATTTGTAGATATGCTATTGTGTGTGCCAGAGGTGCGCTCAGATGGTTCAGCAGGGTTTGACTGCTGTACATCAGTTAATGGTGTGTTGGTGGGGCAATGTCACATTTGGTTAGCAGAACATCTCTTCAATACTCAGTGTCTTCCCCTGCAGGAAGGATGGCTTCAATGTTAACCTTAAAGCGGGGATCTAGCAACATAGCCAACACAAGATCATTTGACAGTCTGAGACTCACATCATCTGCCAGCATAACAGCAGTGGTGTCTTCTTTTGACTGAAAGTCTTTCTTTATGACATCAAGGAAAATGTGAAGAAATCTTATTGAGGAAGAATTTGACTCAAAGCTGCACTGTCCACACTGACATCACACGTGGCAGCCTCAAAGGGCTCCCATAAGGTGACCAAAGATTCAAGTAGAGTCCAGCTGATGGAACTGAGCACGATGTCTACTTTACCTTTTTGATTCTGCATGGTGTAGTCATGTACAGCTTTTTTCTGTTCAAGAAGCCTTTCCAACATGCAAAATGTTGAATTCCAGTGGCTTGAACTTCCTGCTTTAATGTATGCAGTGGTAAGTTGTTTGACCTCTGTAGCCCCTTCAGGAATGTGTGTGCTTTCACAAAGTGGCTGAAATGCCCACACATTTTCCTACCAAGACCTTACAGGTTTTCAACAATTCTATTTCCATTTAAGAAACTATGGATGAGAAGATTTAAACAATGTGTAAAGCAAGGTATATGTTAGTAGTAGCCATCTCTAACAGCTTTGACTATGTTGGCACCATTATCTGACACTATGAACCCTGGAGATAAGGAACACAGAGTAAGCCATTTCTGGAATTGTTGTTCCATCTCCTGCAAAATATTCACAGCAATTTGGTTTTCCTTAAATGTGGTGACACATAATACAGCCTGCTTCCTACTACTTACGGTACAGCAGGGATTATTATTTTCTGACTGAACTCTTGCCCAATGAGCTGTAACAGTCATGTGGTCAATTTTTGGTTGCTGGTCCATATATCATGTCCATATATGTCGGAGGCAGTATAGCGCAGTGGTCTAAGGCTCTGAGCTACAAATTTGGTGACATCCAGCAGACCAGACCTGGGTTTGAATCCCACAGCTTCCACTTGCATACTGTGTGACCCTGAGCAAGTCACTTAACCTCCTTGTGCTCCCAGGTCGCTCCTGTAAAAAAGCTTTCAGCTTAGTGTGCTATACCTGGTTAAACAACTAAATAAAAAAAAAAAAATATCTGTGGTTATGTGAACCCGCTTCACCTCAGAGAGTTTCAACTGCTTAATGACTGCAGTACATACCAAGTCATACAACTGTGGAACAGCCTTTTTCAAGAAATATGTTCAACAGGGAACAGTGTACTGTGATTCAATCCAGTTCATGAACCTGAGAAAACCTTTTTGGGCAACAACAGCAAAAGGAAGTTGCTAATTGTCCAACAGCTCTGCACTGGCTCTATTTAACAGCTGGCATTTTGGATGCTTGCAGGGAAATTCTGATATCCTTGCAACACTTTCTTTTAACGTTAGTTGATGAGAATCACAAGTTATTTTTAATTTTGGAGGGAAAAGTCTTTTTCACACCTTTTTCACATGAAGAACTACTTTAGGATTTTGCAGTACTTGATTGTGTCAGAAGAAAACAATCTGTTTGTCTGGGAAGACTGTAAGGACACATCAAGTGATTCATTTCCTGCTTCCAGTTCATTGTCACTATGGTCACTGCCACCACCACTTACGCTACCACCTATACTAACCACACTGCCCCTTGCCCTGCCCCACCCAATTCGATGTTTTGCCTGTGCATGTTGTATCATTACTGATGTTCCAAAACGTGCTGCTTAGCCACCACAACTGATGCTCTTTTTGCATAAACTGCATATAGCTCGAGAGTTGTCTGCAGGGTCAATATAAAATAAATTCCACACTAAGGATTTACCTTTTTTTGCTTTGTGCCATGGTGCTTGGCACTATTTCTTGCACAGTCAAGGGACCTGGAGGAAACCCTGCACTGCCATTTCCTTGTTGAAATTAATCATTCTCATTCATGTTCATCTTCTTATTCTTACATTTAGCATATGATTTTTTCTGCACTTGTCTCATGCATTACAGTGGCCATCCTCTCCTACCCCCTTATTGAAACTACAGATCTCATCACCACAAGATTCAGAAGAACTGGAAGTGCCATCATCACCATGTGGGACATAGCCTGGGCTACCCATTCCCAGTCCCAGTTCCAAAATGCAACAGTGACAGGAATTCTGTTGATGGCCAATACAGTGATGGCACAATGCTGACAGCTGGCTTTTGTGCCATCTGGGGCACAAGTGTTTTTTTTGTGGGGGGCTTTGCCCCCACACACCCTGCACTATAGATTTCCAACTCTGAATTGGAGTTTTTTCAGGGAGGGGGCAAACACCCAGGAGACAGTGGTGATGGTAACACAGTGGACCAGTACAGTGAACAGCCAATTCTGCTGCTGTACTGGTCTTTGCTGTGTTACCATTGCTGTAGTAATGGTAGAAGCCTAGTCCCCACTATCACCACTATCTCTATCTGCATTCGCTGCCTCAGAATCTGAGCTTATATTTGAGGATGCCTTCATGCATGCTGCTTCAGTAGCTGGAAGTATCCTGGTACATGTAATGTTGCATGATAGGCCTAGATCCATTTATGTGGGTTCATATTGTCTATGTTGTAATGTACTTTAGAATTAATACACTGTCCCTTTAACAGTGCTCCTTAGGAGTAACTACAAAATAGTCAGAATTTCTATAACAGCTGGTGTGGATCTGTTATGTTTCTAGAGAAGGGAGACAGGAATATGGTCCAGGAGGGTATAAAATATCCTACTGTAGCTTCCCATGATAGAAAGAGGTCAGGGGATAACCTAGGGGTCAGGGGTTAAGCCAAATGCATGGACCAGGGGTTGACATGAAACCTGACATGGAACCATAGTGACAGCTGCAGGAAAAGGCAAACTGTTGCACCCTAATATCTGTATTGTCTTGGAACCATTAACCCCACCCCAGAGGGGAAAACAGGTGGGTGTGTCCAAAGAAATGACCATCATGTATATTATCATACACACATTTTGAATTCAGAGCAGTTGTTGAAACAGTTTAGCTGGGGGTCAGATAGCCTGATCAGCTGGTATATACTTGTAAACCAGAAGTATATGTGTAGGCCTGGAAAAATCTCCAAAACCAGACCTGAGTGTGTGCAAATTTTGACTTTTCAAATACTGATCAGAAAATTCTGATTATAATTTTGGAAACCAAGACTTTTCACCAAGGAAGCACCTGGAGTCTTTTTAAAAGGACATTCAGAGAACTGAATGGGAATACAAACTTGCTACAAAACTGTTGCTTAAGGACTCATCTCTATAAGGACATTTAAAATCTTGTCTGGACTCTAACATCAAAACAAGGTATAGTTTAGAATAACAGTATGTAGTGCTTTTCTGTTAACCATCCAGTTTTACTTTTGGTATTGTCTGCATTTCAAAGTTCTTCCAAACTGTAGAATTTTCTATATTGCTTTTATTTTAAGTAAACTTTTATGATTTTCTTATCAACTCTGCCTGGGGTCTGATTGTGTGATTCAACATTTTAACAGAAGAGTTTTGAAAAGACTGTGTGCCTTGAAAGATAGTACAGCTTGGCTATTCTACAAAACTACTTAGGCAAGAAGTAGCTAGTGGCAGTGGTGGGATTCAAACACTCAACATAGTGCAGAATCAAAGGGACTCAAAACTACAGTTTCTTCCCTCCCACTGGGAAAAGGAAGGTTGGTGATTCTTCCTGAACCCTACCTTGCTAACGAGTTCTGGAAAAAAAAGGGGGATTCTCTCTGGATAGGCTCGTGACACATGTGGTAAAATATTCAGTACCTCTACAGGTAACTCCAGTCAGTTCTTTCTGAAACTCTGCTATTATTTGATTGCTAACATGCTTTTTTGGTTCAGGAGGACATTTCTTGCCAGTTCTGGTGATGCTATCATTATTGTCTCTATGTTCTTCATTAGTGGTGTGATTCATATTGTTCATATCATCAGCTGTTGCACGTGCAGCAGCACTGTGCTTCCTTTTAGTAGACTTAGACTGGAATATGAGACATAGTCGATACAGCTGTGAAAGGAATAGATATTGTTTCACTAACTGTTGCAGAGACACACAGTGTAACTATGTCAGAATCATAAATGGCAGGGCTGGGGCACCTAACACACAGTGTAATACAGCCTAAATGGCTTTCACTATGCTGCAGAGACACACAGTGTAGCTGACTGTCACAGTAATAAATTACAGGGCTCATGGCACTTAACAAACAGTGTAATACAACCCAAATGGCTTTCACTATACTGCAAAGACACACAGTGTACCTGACTGTCACAGTTGTAAATTATAGGGCTCGGGGCACTTGACAAACAGTGTAATACAGCCTAAGTGGTTTTCACTATGCTGCAGAGACATACAGTGTAGCTGACTGTCACAATTATAAATAACAGGGCTCAGCCGGGGCACCTAACAGTGTAATACACAGTCATATAAGGCTGTCACTATGCTGCAGAGACACACAGTATAGCTGACTAATATAGTAATAATTTAATGACAGTGCTCAGGGGCACCTAAAAACAGCAATACTTTTTCAAACCAGCTGCCAGTGCCTAGCCTTCTATGTTTTTGTCCTCCCCCTTGCTCCTTCTCTGTTCTCTCCCCAGCACTGCACCATCCATCTCCTTGACTGAGTCTGACCCACCAATTCCCCCCTCCCTGTGCTTGTTTCAATCCCCAACTCCAACCCCCACTCCCTTTGCCAGCTGCTCTGCATACTGCTGGGCAGTAAATTTACCATCCACAAAGTTGTCCTATAAGACAAAGGTTCTGTCCAATCAGGACATAGAATGTCCTTTACCCATTTTATAAGGAAAATTAATGCATGCTTCGGATGCCTTGTGAGGAATGAGACCAAAAGCATAAGAAAGGGAAGTTAATTCACCATAAAGTCATGCCCTGGAGTGGGTTATTGTGCATGTAAAATGGGTTTGTCGTCCAAACCAAAAAAATGTGATGAAAGTAATTTTGTTAAGTGGAAAACATAGGAAATGTATGGTGTATTGCTCCACCAGGTAGTTTGTTTAACAATCAAAAAGCTTATAAACTGCTAAATCAGAACATGTGCTGTGAACTTGAAGCGACTGTATAAACTATTACATGGCTCAGAATGCGTAGTGACCTTGTTTTTGTTGTGTGACTTCTAAACAAGAATGGCAAGGAATTTGGTGCTGAACTGTGGATTACAGCAGCAGTGCAATCAAATTTGGCAACAATTTTGACCCTACCTTTTTTCAGTATAAAAGGTTCCAAGCATCCTCCAGTTTTATTTGGTGGTAAAATTTTCTAGTTCCACCAAAATGTAAGTATTTTCTAAATGTTTTCATTAATTTTTTTCTCAAGAAAAATATGGCTGCCACATTTGGCTTAGAAATCGCACTGTAAACCTGGTAAGGGTTAGGATCAAGAAAAAAAACTTATGGTGCGCCTTTTAGGAAAAATATTTTTCATTGCGCTTCTGATTTAATCAATGGTCAGGTGATGCTAGTTGACCAATTAGGTGTTGGGCTTTTTACTACCCATTTTATAAAAGGGGTTATTCTTGAGGCAACGAAGTCGTGCTTGAGAAGCAAGCAAGAGAAACAAGCACAAGAGTCCAGTCCGGGTTCTCTGAGAAAGTCAAGGAGGGAGGTAGGGCCAAGAACAGGGCCTTTTGTCATGTGCAAAGAGAAACAGGGGGATGAGGAATGGAGTTATTACCAAGTAATGGTGATGGAGACCAAGCGGGCAGTCAGGGACGCAAAAACAGATACAGAGCTGTGTACTGACTCCCTCCTCAATATGCAAACATAGAGCTGTGCATTGCAGAAGGAGTCAAAGGAGGAAAAACAGTTACATTAGGGATAAAATGAAGATGAGAGGTGGAATTGTAGGGCCAGCAGAAAGTGGCAGGGTAACTGAGAAGGACAGGCAGACTTACTTAATGATTACTTTTGCTCAGTATCGACTGTGAAGGATATTGGGCTCTTGCCAGAAAGTGGCATAAAGGCTATAGCAGGGGGAATCCCAAAAATGGGGTAGGTGGTAATCACAGAGGAAAGAGTCAGAAAAAGGCTAGCAGCCCTGAAAATAGATAAGATCCCAGGGCCAGATGGAATGACCCCAAAGGTGCTCCGGGAACTAGCATCAGAACTGGTTGAACCCCTGACATGACTATTCCATAGGTCACTGCACTCAGGGGTGGTTACCAAAGATTAGAGGGGAACGAATATAGTTCTGGTCCACAAGGAAGATGACAAGGACCAACCGGGTAATTACAGGCTCATCAGTCTTACCTCCATTGTGGGTAAACTGATGGAGACACTAGTCAAGGAGGACATGATGGACTACCTGGCTGAAAATTAGCTTCAAGACATAAGCAGCACAGAGTTGTGGTGGGGAGGTCTTGTCAGACCAATCTGATAGTATTCCTTGACTGGGTAACTAAGTCAGTGGACAGGGGACAAGCAGTGGATTTACTGTACTTCAGTTTCAGCAAGGCATTCGATTTAGTGCCAGATGAAAGGCTGCTGAAGTTTGAGGATCTAGATGCAGCAAAGGAATTAGTTATATAAGTGGGAAGTTGGCTGGGGAAGACAGCAGACACTGGTGGTAAACAGAGGCAAGTTGGGGAGATGAAGGTCACCAGTAAGGTGCCACAGGGGTTAGTCCTAGGTCTAGTCCTTTTCAATACATTCATCAGTGACATAGCAGGAATACAGAGCGAGATGTGTTTCTTTGCAGATGACACTAAATTCTGTGGTAAGGTAGGCAATGAAGAGAGGTAAGGGAGATGCAGAAGGACCTGCAAAGGATAAAGAGATGGTCCAAGGTTTGGCAGTTGAAATTCAACACCAAAAAGTACAAGGTGATGCACTTAGGGAACAAAAACCCTAGAACAGAATATTGGATGGGAGGGATTAAGCTGGGTAGTACTTCTGAGGAAAGGGATCTTGCAATCATCATAAGAGACTCCCTAAAAAAATCTAGCCAATGCAAGGCCTACAGCAAGGTGACCAAATATTTGGGTGTATTGGGAGGGACTTTGATAATATGAGGAAGGAGCGCTTACGACCTCTTTTAGGTCACTGGTGACACCCCATCTGGAGTACTGTACCCAGTTTTGGAGTCCCCACCTAAGGAAGGAAAAAGACAAGCTGGAGATGGTGTGGCATAGGGTAGCCAAAATGATTCAGGACTATCAGGGCAGATCCTACAAGGATTGGCTCAGAGCACTGAACATGTGCTTGATGGTATCACCTCAAAAGGGTGACAACAATTGAATGACTCACAAATGAGAGAGTGATATTTGCCAAAATGATTAATGGCTACCCTGCAAGGGTAGCGACCTGGTCAAAGGCGACCATGCAGAAGGGTGACCAGAAGGGATGAATAGCTAGGGGAAGAGGAGGGATAGGGTAGAGGGTTTCTGTGGGGCAGTGTCCCTGGTGCTGCCAAGCCAGCCCATGTGGTGTAGTGGTGAGAGTAACTGGCTCCAGAATAGGAGGATCTGGGTTTGGGGATGGGACGGGGAGAAATATTTTGCTGCTGCCTGCAGCTCTTTTTTTTTTCATTTTCGGGAGTCTTGACCCCGACCCCACATGCACCCCCCTGGAGTTGATAATCCTTGAGTAGGGGAGGGGAGGTGAGGACCATGGGGTGGGGAGCACAACTCCACATAAACATTGAAAAGTATTGCCGATATGTGTTGCCATTATGTGTATATCGCCGAATTGCATTTCGCCATAATAGCAATCGCTCTTTTGCATTCGCTATTATGACATGAAACAGTGCTTGATTACCTATTCTTAAAAACACAGTAGTCATATATTTTATTAAGTATAAAATAATAAACATTTACACTAAATTTACAAGATATACAGCAAGCTAGTAGAAATTCAACAAAAGGAAATTTAAAAAATAAATAGTTTTAAACAGAATTAAAAATAGAAAAACTTTATTAACTCTCACTTACATCTGCTTCCTTACCCTTTGGGCCTTCTCCGGGACAACAGACTTGTTGATATACAGGCTTGAGAGCCAAGAGTCCAGTACTCATCTTTAGACAGTGGGACTCCACTATTGTATCTAACTCCCCAAAAGAATCTGAAAACCATAGCTATGACTTCTGTGACTGTAACTTGCAGAGCTTCCCCCCCCGCCACATAACTTGGAGGTCACTCATCACTTCTTACTGCATCATTACACAATTTTTCACAAGCATATGAACCAGTTCAGACCATGTTGACTCTGGCAGCTTGTCATGTTAATACGGGGCTTGGCTCTTGACAAACAAGCCAGTAACTTTAATTACCTGCCATCCAGTGGCCAGGTGCAAACACACCGGGGAGGGAGGTTCCATTGGGAACTGACTTGCATGCAGACCCTTTGACTCCAGGATATTCAAATTCTAAATCTAGGGCAACAAAGGCCTATAATAATCTTCCAGCTTCTGTTATCGATTTCCACAAAACAACATCCTTTACAATCAAACACTAAGAGTTTTTAATGGGCAAATTGTTATGTAAGTGTTAATCTATTATATAGATCATCTGTATTTTCCATAATGTATTATTAATACTGTTTGTGTGTAGTGTTCCAGAGTCTAGAAGAATAACTGGAGCCCTTCCCCAAACCAGGGATTTAAACTATTTTTTCTCTCCTCTTTTTTGTAATCCCCTGCCTACCAGTCCCAGGACCCTTCCCCAGCCTTTGTTCACTTCACACCTTTGGCACAGCAGGGAACCAAGGGCAGGACATAGCCCTGGCTGAAAACCCTCCCAAAGGCACAAAAGGACAAATCCCCTGGCTACTAGCCAAGATCTCCCCTGCCCTGAAAAGGGGCAGGGGTGTGGCTGTGGGAGGTAGTTGCAGCTCGGCTGCAAGGGTGGAGGACACTGTGACAGGGTTGAATAAGACCCTGCCCCATTTGTTATGCAGAAAGAGTTTAAATACAAGGATCTGTTCTTTCTGCTCCTTTTCTGTCTCTTGTCTGTCTGATTGCATAACCACATTTTCTCGTGAGACCCAGGGACTGATCACTCTGACGGTTTTGCAATTCTTCACCTCTTGCTATATCTCTCTGCCTTCCCTTGCTATTTCTGTCTTTTCTTCCCCCCTTGCATATCTGTGGGTATAAAAAATATATTTGAATCTTTATATGGAAATGTCTGACACTGGGATCCCTTTGAGTCAAACTGTATATAGTTTTACTGTTGAAATGATTGCAAAAAGCGATTTGGAACTCAAGGGGTTAACCTGAGGTGCAGTTTTTAAGCCTTTTGCAAAGCTGTAAACAAGAGGTCAGTTCTGGATCACCACGTAATGTTTTGCTGCACCTGCATTGAAACTGGCAAGAACATTCTGTAAACTGATAAGAACATTATGTGAGAAGCTATGACCTAGTGAAAAGTGAAATCTGGAAAAAGTATGACATCTCCGGAGAGACATACAGACAAAGATTCCAGTCCCTGAAGTATAACTCAGTCAACAATCCTTGAGAAGCCTTCACCCGTCTCAGACAGCTCCTTATGAAATGGCTCCAACCAGTGAGCAAAACACTCCTACAGATCATCGACACATTTGCAATGGAGCAATTTATCAACATCCTGCCTACAGATGTACAGCTTTGGGTAAAAGAACACTGACCAGAAAGTTGGGAAAAGGCTGTTTCTTTGGCTGAAGACTACCAAATGGCCAGACAGATGCCACAGCAGTAAGGTAACAGCCAAGCACTGGTAAGACACTTTTTTCCTATTTAAACTCCAAGTCTGATAAGAACTCTGGTGGGGGTTACAAATCTGCATCCAAGACTTTATTTGCTGTAACTGTAATAAGCCAGGTCATATTGCAAGAAATTGCAGTAGTAACAAGAGTGACACTGGAGCAGATTTATTCATTAGGGAAATAGGTCGATACCTAGCGCAAAAGAGGGAGTCTTTATTTTTCTTAAGGATCAAAGTAACCAGGGATTGTTTAAGGGTGGGGGGCAGAGTATTGTTTTCCCAAGATTCTTTATACATATTAAATAGATGAGGGGATATTTTAGAATTTAACAATTTATAAAATTCACTTGGGAAACCATCTAAACCTGGGGTTTTGTCATTAGGTAGGATATTAATTGCCATAGGTATTTCTTCCTTTGAGATCTCCTTATTTAATTGATCAAAATATTTCTGAGGTACCCTGGACATTTGAACTGAGTTTAAAAAGGATCCACATCTAGTATATTTGTAATCTTATGTTCATATACCTTTGTATAGAATTCTTGAATTAATCAATTGATATCTTTATTGCTGTTATAAGTTTTCCCCCTATTATCCTGAATTCCTGGAATAATGTTCTGGCTATTCCGTTTTTTAAGTTTATAAGCAAGTAGTTTCCCAACTTTATCCCCAGATTCCCAGTAGCTTTGTTTTAGGCGAAATAGAGCATACTCAGCTTGAGCAGAGAGCATGCTGTTAATTTCATATTTAACCGTTTCCATTTTATATACCAGTGGCAAATGAAGGGATCTTGTATTTTTAAGTTAATTTTCCAAAGCAGTCAGTTCCAATTGTTTGTCTCTCAAGGTTTTAGTTTTTTCTCTTTTGTTTCCTGCTGAAAAGCTTATTATTCTGCCCCCAATGAATGCTTTATAAGCCTCCCATAGGCAAGCCCTTGACACCTCATCTTTGTCATTGTTTCAAAAGTAATCTTCACTTTCACTTGCTAACCAATCAATTAATTTTTTGTCCTTTAAAAGGGATGTATTGAGCCTCTGTCTACATTCCTTCAGTCTACCTTCCCCTATGACCAGGGTCATGTCAACTAAAGCATGATCTGAGATTGTGATAGTGTCTATCTTAACATCAAAAACTGAATTTAGAAGGTCAGAAGAGATGAATAAATTATCTAGCCTACTATATGATAGGTGTATATTAGAAAGGGATGGAAAATCCTTAGCTCATGGGTTTGCCATTCTCCATACATCAGTAAAAGAAAGGTTCTGAACCATATGATGTAAGGCCAGATGAGATTTAGTAAAAATCAATGGGGTTTTAGTATTCTTTTTGTCTAGAATAAGGTCCATAAACTCATTAAAATCTCCACCCATAATAGTTTTGTATTCTGAGTAATTAGTCAAGAATGCAGTAACCATCTCAAAAAATCCATTTTGTCTTGAATTAGGTGCATACATATTAACCAACAAAACTTTAATACCATCAAGTGTACCAAGAAGGCATTGAAATCTTCCCTCTGGATCTGAATGATGATCCTCTTTCACAAAATTCATACCTTTTCTAATCAAAATAGCAGCACCTCTCTTTTTACAATTAAATGTGCTAAATTCTGCAATTGCTACCCAAGATCTGCATAATTTAGCTGATTCTTTATCATCAAGATGAGTTTCTTCTTAAAAAAAAGCAATATCTGCTTTTTTTTTATTAAGGTACATTAGTTCTTTTTTCCTTTTTATAGGGGTCCCTAGACCATTCACATTCTAAGAAGTAATTCTATAAGGAAGCATTTGTAAACAGTTGTTTCTCAAATGAAATAATGGAAATAATTATAGTTGCACCCAAAAAACTAAAACAGAAGACTCCAATTATATAAATTAGCAATAGAACAATATGTTTAAGCAAGAGCTTCTATTGTAGGTATACTGTGGGCTATTACTAGAACTGGATAACTTTATTAATTAAAAAGTAATAGAAGCTAAAAAAAAGTAGATGATCAAAATCTAAAAAGTAGTTTATAAATAAGATTAAACAGTAGGTTATTAGCTACTGTAAAGTCAGTGTCCATTGGACTGTTGTCCAAGGTTTTATTGACCAGTCACACACACCACAGAAAAGAACACAAGAGAGAATGTTTTCCTTCCAAATGTAGAATTTGATGCCCTGCAAAAAGGAAGTTAACTACTAGATCTGTAGAGTTTGGTTAAATGCAACTGAGAGAAATCACTCAGCCAGCAATTGTTAGGTTATAATAATAAGATGGCCAAGATATCTGATGCCCCAAAATAAACATCAAACCTGAAACCTGAACACATAAATAAATTAACAGAATTGGAAAAGAATAAGGTATCAGATTTATAGTCGTGTAAACACAGAAAGGTAACCCGGTGCTATTACGCATTTAACACTGCTTTAAAGAGCGCGGGATAGTCTGTATATGGCCATTCACCCATAAGGTAACAATTTTCATGTCTGAGCAAATACAGAACATTCTCACTTAAACATTATCGAGAACGAATCATTCTGTGCTCAACATATATGTACTCTTTTAGTGGAAATCAGACCTAGGGTATAGACTATAACTAGGCATCTGGGCTCTATTTACCAGCATATATGCAGTGATTTGCATTAGGGTTTTACCAGAAACAGAGTATTTAGACTGAGCTGGGGAGTCAGTTGAAAGTTGAATTTAGCTCTGACACAGAGAAATAGATGAAATTAAAATGAGAGATTAGATAGAATAGCTGGAATATTCATCAGAAGTAGAAGTAAAAGACAGTTTGCAGAATCAGATATCTGTGGCTATTTTATATTTTATACAACATTTCTTTTATTTTTTATTTTCTTTATTTGCCAGTAACCAAAACAGTTAGGCCTTATCCCCCCCCCAATAAACAGATTGTTCAGCCATATGTAAAGATATATGGTATTTTTGCCAAAGTCAAAACGAATAATAATCGAGGTGGACACAGTCCAAACAGCCTTTAATTTTCTCTTTAGCAGAAAGTCTGGATATTTTGGAAGATCGTAGAATCCTACCTCAGTATAAACATTGCGCATCTAACAGATAATACGCTGGAGCAAGAGAGAGAGATTGGAATCAGGAAGTGGATCGCATCTTACTTTCACATGTCATATTTTGAGCCAGAAAAAGTTGTTCCCTTATCATTAAAATTGCTGTGAGGGAGAGCGTTACTAGTAGCACCAGTATGTTCCGCATCTATTTCCCCCTCGCATGTAAGATCTGGCGATGAACTGATAGAAGATGCACAGCTGTTCTCTTTGCTTTGGCTCCTTTAATTTGGGTTCCTGTCAGAAGTAGCTAACCAAGGAATACTGGATTGCCTGAAATTTTTTTTGGGTCTTCTTTGAATGTCTGAACTCCAGGTATGCTCTGAGTTTCCATTAGATACTTCAGAATAGATATGAGGGGTTGAGTTTTGAGGGCAATTGGTAGTAGGAAACCTCTGGGGTAAGTCGCATGATCATGAAGAGGGCTGTAGAAAGTGAGCTTCAGAATACTGACGATCAGGTTCTGTGAGAGCTCGAGCTAGTTTTGAAGTCTGATGATGCATGCTAGTAGCAGTTACATTCCTATAGTGTAGGTCCTTGAATTTTTGAATGAAGCACCAGACTTCATTAACGGAATCATACTTAAAGGTTTTCCCCCTTGTTCCTGTATAATGAGAGTACCGGGGTATTTAAAGAAATACCTTAAGCCCAATTCCCTCAAGCACTGTTAAACTTCAGTAAACTCTTTTCTTTTATTAACCACCTCACTGGAGAAGTCCTGAAAAATGTGAATATTTCTCCTTTCCATTTGAGCAATCTTTTTTCCCTTGCCAGTCTCATAATTTCTTCTTTAACTGAAAACCTTAGTAAATAAGCAATTATTGGTCTGGGTCTCTGGTTGACAGGTTTAGGACTGAGTGATCTGTGTGCTCGCTCAATTTCTAATGGGATCTGCCAGTGATACTTAAGAAGGTCAGGTAAGAAACGTTTAAGAAAGGATATCATATTTTCTCCTTCTGCCCCTTCTGGTACGCCAAAAATCCTGATAATGTTTCGATGACCTCTGTTCTCAAAGTCATCTATTTTTTGAGTTAGGTAATGTATTTGATCAGGCTGTTTAACTGTCAGCTGCTCTAAATATAAAACTACTGAGGTCAATTCAGATATTTTCTTATTGTTTTTACTAACCAGATTGAGCATTTCTTCCTGCTGTTTGGCTACAGTAGTTGTGGAGTTTTTTACTTCAATTTGGGCCATCCTTATTTCGGCAAGTATCTCTTTTAGTTGTTAAATGTCATTTTTTGTAGCGAAATGAACAGATTTATCCATGTCGTTTCTGCATTCGGATTCATTATAGCTCCTGCGGTCTGGTGACAGAGGGGAGTGGGTTATTCTGGTAGGCATCGAAAAAATTGTAATTTGAACCGTGAGCTTTCCTGATGGAAAATACTACTTCCCAAAATAGAACAGCTTCAAAAAAATACCCGGCTCACTTCCCTGGGTCCGGATTATAAATCGGGTGGCAGTAAAGGTGAATTTTTCCTAGAAATGGGCTGAAAATAACAAATATAAATGGAAGGAAAGATGGAGCTCACACGCTTGTGACTTTCTCCATGAAGCACCAGCGCAACAAGATCGAACGTATTCGTGCATGTGCAATGTTGGGCCACGGTGGTGAAAACAGACAAGGAATGGAGGAAAGAAGCGGGGCTTGAATAAACCATGCCAAGAAGGTACTTCACATACTTTTAAAAACTTGCCTGGACTCACCATACACTATAAAAGATTGTCTATGGTGAGTCATTCACAGATATGAATATTCTCAATCTCGAGGTTTCCATGTCAACGGACGACCTCTCGAGTTTCGTTCTCAAGGTCTAGCATTGCCATGGAGACTTCTTGATCAAGAATATCCTTGTTGTGAATGACTCCCCATAGACAATCCTCTATGTTCTGCTGCAGTAGTGACATCATTATGTTGTTCTGCTGCAGCAGTGATGTCACTACTACAGCAGAACAACTTGGAATGCTGAAACATAATTGCTTTCTTTTATCCAGTTAAGCTGGAAGTTATTTTTTTTTTACTCTTGAACTTGAAGAAACATCTGCAGCACACTGTGTCAGTTAAAAAAAAAAGAAAGAAAATATTAAAGAGCCAGATATTCAAAACTTTGCCCCTGGGCCAAGTTAACACTGCCCAGTGGGCAAACTTAGCCTGGAACACAAAGCAAGCTATATTCAAAAGGAATAGCCTAGGGCAAACAGCTTCTGAATATAGCATGGGAATGAGGCCTGCAAACTGGGCTGGGAGTGCAGGGCAAACATAACCCTGGAATAAGACAGCACTGAATATAGCGACCAGGAAGTGCAAATCACAACAGCAACACAGTGCACAGTGACGTGAGGGTAGGTAGAGATGAACTGTGTTGCCAATGTGTGCCAGCAAATGCGTGGACCCTGTACCACTGCAGGCAGCAGCAGATGTGAAAGAACAGTGATCAAAACTGTATAATATTCCCCGAACCATTAGCACCGCGCTAACACTTTAGCACAGAGCTAAGCTGTTTGCCTGGCACTAAGATTTGCCATATTCAAACGTGACATGCAAATGAGCCTACTTAGGTAGTCTCTGCCAAAACAGCCAGATTAGCATCTCATTATGGGCAGACTGGATGGGCCTTGCGGTCCTTATCTGCCATCAACTTCTATGTTTCTATGTTTCTATTATTCCCTGATTTGCATGCAGTTTGCCCAGCGTTACTGCAGGGTCCCACAGCTCCACCTGTAGGTCAGTCTGGAGGTACAGGGGTTGGCCAGGTCTGGCCGCAGCTCCACCTGTAGGTCAGTCTGACAGTGCATGATGGTTGCTGCAGGCTACATGTATGCACTACAGCATAGCATTGTGTGCCCCAGGGGACAACACAGCATAAGCACAGGCGGTGGTGGTGCTGCATGCAACTGTCACAGTGTAGGCCATGCTACAGTGCACAGCAGATACTACCATAGCAAAGGGGCCGGTAGTGTGAGGGACATAGCAATGCCTATGGTATGTAGGGCAGTGATGACCACTGCACTGTACACAGTGACAGACCCAGCTTGCAGGTGTTTACTGACAGTGGACAGTACTGTTTCACTGTTGTGTGACCCACAGATGCTGCACCACTGGCATGGGATGCTCACAGTGACATATACATGGCCGGCTGTGTGTGCTGTGGCATCTGTACAGTTGTGCAGTATGTGACTGGGGGGCATGTAAGATCCGACAGGCACACAGGTGGTGGTGTATTCCCACTACTTGCCCATGTGCACTGTGTGATGTGTCCCAGCCTTGTGGCCACACCTGGGTTGTGGTGAGGTCTGGCCACCCGTACACCCTCCCCTCAATGGCCACCATGTCCACAGTGCTGCATGTGTGTGCTGGCATCTGTTGGTCACCACAGATGCATGGTCTGCAGGTGTGTGCTAAATGGCCACACTAACATGCTGTCCTCTGTGGGTCAGATCACCCCTCACTGTCTGTGTTTGGCTGGGACTGGTGGCAGCTGTTGGCATCATGGTGGTGCCATCAGTGAGCAGCATGTGTCCTCCATGTCTGGCAGTTTCTAAGTGTGTCATACTCAGACGTTAGGGTCCCACAAGCAGCGCAAATCCCACGCAAACACCGCGCAATGCACCAATGACATGAAAAGCTGTTTGCCCAGGGTTAAGACCAGCTTTTCCTGGGTGATAATTTGTACCGCGCTAAGGTCCGCATTATGTCGTGCTGAACACCTTAACGTGGCGCTAGTCGCTGAGTATCTCATAGCGCCTGTATTCATGTTCACTTTGCCCCTTGCATATAATTATGGTTTGCCCGGCGCTGATGCACTTTGCCTGCACTATGTGGCTTTTTGAATATGGCAGGCCCGCGCTAATCCTGTGCTAAACCCACACAAATGGTTTGTGCACCGCGTAAAGCTTTGAATATCTGGGCCAAAGTGTCTATCCTCCGTTGTCTTCACTAGTTGGTTTTCTGTGGTTTTCTATGCTGTGACTACCCATGCACTGTAAAACATTGTGTATGAGCAGTCATACACAAACAAGGATATTCTTGTATCTTGAGATTCCCTTGGTAACAAAGTACCTCTCCAGTTGCACTCTCGAGATCATCTGTTATCAAGGAAACCTCTCGATACAAGAATATCCTTGTTGTGTATGACTGCTCATACACAATCCTCGATATGAAGGTCACTGAAGAAAATCATTTATAGTGCAGTTTTGATTGAGACCTGCAAGCAGAGTTCATAATGCGGAAGCGAGTGCTCTCTCCTTCAATATGCTTCACGGTAGATGAAATGTTTTAAATCCTCCCAAAATATGTTTTCGCAGTCTCTCCAGGAAATCACCTTTAGGGATGGGATTTAAAAAACCCCACCTGCCTTGAGCTTAAGGTGAGGTCATAAAAAGACAATGTTGAAAATTTGGGATCAAAATATAAAAAAAAAAACAATGCAGTTATGAGAAAACGCTGAATTTGTTTCTGTGCTTACTCATAATAACTTTGTGATTTTTGTAGATGTTGGCCCTAAATTGCAACATAGCCCTTTTGTTACCCCACCTGCTGAAAATGACAGGTGTCATTTTATAAATCCCCTCCAAATCATGTTTTTGCAGTCACTCTGCAAAAATCACCTTTTGGAAAGAATTTAAATAAATTCCACTTGTCTTAATCATAGGGTGGGGTCATAAAAGCACCATGCTGATACTTTGGGGTCAAGATGTAAAAAAAAATAAATAAAAAAAATAACTAAGTTATGAGGAAACACTGGATTTTTCCACATTTACTCATAACTCTGTTGTTAAAGATTTTGGCCCTACATTCTCAACATATCCCCTTTGTTACCCCCCCTCCTCCCCCCATGAACATGACAGGTGTAATTTTTCAAATCCCATCTGTAAAATGTTTTTGCAGTTGCTCCACAAATCATCTTTCAGATGGGATTTAAAAATTCCCACTTGTCTTGAACTTAATGTGAGGTCACAAAAAAGACTGTGTAGGAAATTTGATGTCAAAATGTCGGAGCCCACTGAAAATGAGATATTGCCTCTCAGTTGGCCTATCTTAGGTAAACACATTGTAAACATGGGTAAAAGCTGGGCCACCACTGAAAATGAGAGATTACAATTCCACTTTGCTATCCTGAGTAAATACAGTGTAAAAATAGGTTAAAGCAGGACCACATTGAAAATGAGAGATTGCATCTCATCAGGTCTATCCTGGGAAAATAAATTTTTAAAATGGATAAAAACAGAACTCCAAGCTGGCCCAGTAGCAAAGTAATAATGCTATTGTGTGCTGTGCCAGCGATGCGCATTCAGGAACAAGTACGGACCATGGGGGTCTGGCTGGGGAGAAAGGACTGAGCGCCCTCGGGACTGCTCTCCTTCCTCAAGGTAGGGAAGGATGCTGTTCCCGCTGCATGGTGGGAACCAGTTGGCAGCAGCAGCCAGGAGCAGCAGGGGGCAGGGTGCGCGGTTGCTGCTGGACACCTGTCAGACATACATGCCACCCCACTTAGGTGCAACCACCTCATTGCATGCTGCCAGCACAGGGGACAACACTACCCCCCCACAGGCTCTTGCACAACCGACATGGCTGGTCACCCACCACATTATGGCCCTAGGTAAGCAGTGGATGACAGGTAAGTCCGTGAGAAGGTCAGTGATGAAGCTGGGGACGCTGCTGGATGAGACTGGAACGAGAACAGCTTTGTGTGGGGGGAGCCAGACCCCACTGAAAGGAAGATATTGCATCTAAGTTGTGCTATCCTGGGTAAATAAACTATAAAAATGTGTAAACACAGGACCCCACTGAAAATGAGATATTGCAGCTGTTCTAACTTCTAACAGCATGCAAGCAAACATGTTTGGCATTGACAAATGCTTATTATATTCGTTGGCCCACTCCATCAGTACATTTAATTCTCTCTAGTTGGTCTTTCTCTTCCCTGGAATCCAATCCTTCTTTACTAGCTTTGTGTCATCAGTAAATTCAATATTGTTACTTGAAGCCCCAGACTCCAGGTTATCAATGTGCGTATTGAAGCATAGTGGTCCCATTATCAACCCCTGGAGAGCCCACAAAATGTCAGACTGAGACAGCTTTCTTTTCTATTATCCTCTGATCTCGCAATAATTTTCACTGTTTTCATTGAGGCACTGTTATATGACGCCTTTTGTTTTGGCGAAGCCTTGTAAGCCTACCTCACCCACAACAATCTGCATACCCATGATGCTTTGTCCTGGGTCTCAGGGTTTAGAGTGTATGCACGTGGTTTGGAGAGACACAGAGAAAATAGAAACATGGACAGTGATGGCAGAAAAAGACCATTTGGTGATGAGTCATTGGCCCATCCAGTCTGCCCATAAAACCCTAACAACCCAGGAGCTATAGTCCATACAGGGTTCTAATCCCCAGTATCGTTCCCCATGCTCCCTGCCCTACCGCTACCACCCTGAGCAACCACTAAGCCCCTCACTCTGTCCCAGCCATGTCTGAAACCACAGATGGTTTTGGCACCCACCACATCAGCTGGCAGATTGTTCCATGGCTCCACCACCCTTTCTGTAAAATAATGCTTTCACACATCCCTCTTGAACCTCCCTTGACAGTTTCCAGTCAGCCACCATGTTCTTGATCTGCTGCTCATGCTAAATAGTTCCTTGCTGTTTACGTTGTTCTTTCATTTCAGGAACTTGAAGGTTTCTATCACATCTCCCTTCTTTCACCTGGCCTCTGGTGAGTACATGTTCGGTGCCTTGAGCTGATCCTCATAAGATTCGCCCTGCTGGCCCTGAATCATTTTGGTCACCCTACGTTGCACTGTCACCAGCCTGTCCTTATCTTTCCTCAGGTGAGGTCTTCAGGACTGGGCACAGAACTCCTGGTGGGGCCCCACCAGTGATCTATAGAGATGTAGTAATATCTCCTTCCTTCTGCTGTCAGTGCCCCTTCCTATACACCCCAGCACCCTGTTTGCCTTACTGTTGGCCTCGTTACACTGGCATGATTGTTTGGGGAGACACTGATGAGGAGCCCTTTTTACTCAGAGGTCATGTCCAGCTTTACAGCCCCCCAATCCAGTACTCTGTCCTGGGTTTCTTGTTCCCTTGGTGCATCGCTGCACTTTTTAGCATTGAATTTCAATTGCCAAACCTTTGACCACCTCTCTGGCCTTTACGAGTCTCTCTGCAGCTTCCTAACCCCTCCTTGCTGTCTGCTCTCTCACAGAGCTCTGAGTCATCTGCGAAGAGACACTCCTTGCCCCGGATTCCTTATCCCATGTTGCTGAACATGTTGAAATGGTCTGGACCCAAACAGGAAGTTTGGAGAAACCAAACAATTGGGAAAGATTACATCATATCTGCCTCTCTGGTATGCTTGGAATGAATAAATGACCATCCCTATAATGGAGTGCTCTCTGTTGGCATTACACTGTTGTTATAACAGGGCTTTACTGTACTGGACACCAAGCAAACCCATACAGTACTTCTCCACCCTCCCAAACTAAACTTCTTTACATTTCAAACTCTTGCAAGTGTTAAAAAAGAATGAGACAGCTTCTGTCCCTTTTGGCACATCATATCTTTGTTGTTAGTCACAATTTCTCCCTGTTTTTCATTCCTAGACCTGCCAGGACATCATAACAGTAAGGGTAATCTCTGTTTTCACACTCACGCTGTGCTGCTTGTTTTGGCCTCCCTTCATTCTTCAGTGAAATACCATATCACGAGCCATTACTGCAGTCTAGGAACACATCAACGAGCACTGGATGTGTTTTTGCTATGAAGTGACAGGAAAAAAGAAAACATACAATTACATTTTATATGGGTGTATTATCTTAAAAGCATGTGCCTGTATGCAACTATGCTTGGTCTGACATGATACAGGTGTCTACCGTATCTTACAAGCTGGTTGCTGTAAGAAGGGCTGGTCCACTGTGTGGAAATTCTGAAAACATGTATTTAGATACAGTTCGGCAAATACATTTCATTTTATTATTATAAATCATGACACTGTTCTTAGCCAATCAGGACTGTTCATTTCTAAACATTTCTTGTACTCTTATAACCATTAGAGGGTGTCTCATGCACATAGTTCTAAAATTCTGAAGTTCTAAGTTCAGGTGGCACTGTCCATTTCCACTCGCAGGGGTTTCTATAACGTTCCACAAAGTAAAACGTTTTGATTTTGAATTCAAGTTCCATAGTTTTAAAACAGAATTCAGCTGCATGATTTATAATATGTTTGTATGTACAGTTCCTATGTCTCTTATGGTTATACAAGTTTATTCTCAAGTCCTTTGTGTGCCAGAACTGCTCAGATGCGCTTCACAGTTCTCTCACCCAAAGAACTTGAGAATGCACTCTCATAACCATGAAAGATACAGGAACAGTACACAGAAACATATAGAGGTGGTACACATTGGGGTATATAAGAGGACCCTTCTTATTGGGAGGTGATTCTATGGAACAGCTTACTAGCAGAGACTGTGGACATGAAGTCAGTATATACCTTCAAGATAAGACAGGAGAAATTCCTGCTAACCAAAGGAATCACTATGTCCTAGTAGGGTGGGTCAGAAGGGATGGAAGGTCTGTAATGTCTTCATGTCCACTGTTTCCACTGTAAGGCTGTTCCATGGGTTTGCCGCCCTCTAGAAGAAGAACTGCCTCCTAATGTTACTCATGAGTGGGTCGCCATTGAGCTTCAGGGTGTGTCTCTGCATCCTTCTGAAGCACACCTGATCAAAAACATATTCTTCTGGGCGACTTTGTCGATATGCTTCAGTATGCAGGTAACTGACAGCATGTTCCCCTCAGCCTCTTTTTCTCCAGGGTGTACAGGTTCAGGGCCTTCAGTCTCTCCTGGTAATTTTTTTTTACTTGCAATTTATGCCCCCTGTACTCTCCAGTGTCCTCCGCCTATCCTCTAGACCACCAGGCACTTCCTGATCCCCTCTTACCACCTAGCTGTGGCCACTTACCTCCATGGAGTCTTGGCTTTGCCCCCAGGTGAGGTTGGGGTGGGGGTCTTCCCCCTGGACATTCAGGTTTTGCCAGGCAGGGCTTGCACTGGCAAGGTGGGGGACCCTGGATATACCCGAGCCATCACTGTCATGGAGGTCCTGGGGTTGTGGTCATTTCCCTGTAAATTCCCCCTGTGACATTGCATGCAAGGTCATCCAGGTGTGCTTAGGCACGCTGTGTGTGTGTCTCCACGCTGATGGTTGCGATGTCCCCCCTCTCAAGTCCATCCCCAGTTACACTGCCACCTATGGTCACCGGGGTGACAGTCTCACAGCTGAGCTCAGAGCCCTACCTCCTCTGGAATGCTCAATCCTCCTGCCCCAGGCTGACCCTCAATGATCCGAGCTGGTTCCCAAACTTGAGTCACCAGTGTTGCGAGCAGTAGCACTACTGCTGCACTGATGCACCAGCTTCTCCTGAGAGCTTTTATCCTCCAAACCAGTGATCATTTTGGTGGGATGGGGAGCAGTTGGGGGGTGCCACTGGATACCAGGAATAACATGACAGGAGATGGGGAGAGGGTGGGTGTGCCACTAGATGCCAGGGGTAATGTGGTGGGGATGGGGAGAGGGTAGGGTGGTCTTCATTATTTGTGTGCTTTTAAATCATGCTTTTTAGAAGCGCTAATTTGCGCTGTGCAAACAGGCCTGTTAGCACTGCCAAATAGCTTCCGTGTGCTGGAGCACCCTATGTGCATGACTCTGCCTCTTACTAGCATGCACTCAAGCAACGCATTAGCACTCACACACTCACTACTTTGGACTGCTCTAACTGTGGTTTTCAGCATGGTGCTAGCCATGCTAAGGCCCTCCCCTGTGTGCAAAGCCCAGTTTGTGCTGCCCAAACCCTGTTAGCACAGCACTGACTCTTTCATGCTCACTCATAACCCCAAGTGACATAAGAATTAACTCCAGAGCAGCAGAATGTGGTGTCATTGAGGATTATGACAGCCAGAGAAAAAGGAAAAAGAGTCGATTAACTCCGGAGACAAAGATCCCATTTTCATGAATACAATCTTTTTTTGGTAACAAAGTTTATTGAAGGTTTTTTTCTTCATAGTAGTACTGTATAATATTGATCAAACATGTGTCCATACAATATTTCATACACAGCAGAGATAGCAGCAGCAGCAGTGGGAAGAATGATTGTAAAGGATGATCCAGTAATAAGAAATTCCTGTGTAACCCCTAGATGGCGCTATCCCAGGGGCTACTACCCCTGCCTGATTTGCCACTAACAGGTTGAGGGGCCTGGATCCAATGGCGGGTGCCTCCACCCAGAGGTCAGGGTTTGCAATAGTTAAACTAACTTGGTCACAGCCCTCTGGGACACTGCAACCCCCCTTTCTTCCCACTAGTGGCCCACACAATATATCAGAATTACCTTCACAGTATACACTTACCCCAGGTCTGGTTCCGCGCACTGGGACCTCCTGAGAAATGAGATACAGTGCAACAATCACAGTACAGTACTTTAACATAGACAAATACCTCAGGCAGTATAACTTTGCTGAAACAAGCAGCTCTGATTTATTTAGGGGATATAACAAGGACGAGGGAAATCAGGTTAATTAGCTTATCACTCTAATAATCTACCTATGGCTCTGTGCACAGGCCTATCCCTATCAGTTACTGTCCCTGGGTACCAAGCCCTAGTGGCTAGTCCAAACCGTGGCAGCTGGTAGGGGCCCTTTCACACAGAGAAAAGGAGAATTAAACAGTCAGCAGTACAGTAATTCCATTTGGATTTAATGTGGCATCAACAGGGAGCGACCCTGAATTAGTACTCACGACCTCCAAATAAGATAGGGTCCTTCAATGTCAGCAGGGCTCACTTGAGGTACACAAACCCTTCACACATCCATATAAAAGAAAGCACTATACCAGGCAGGCTGCATCTGTATCCCGATCGCAATTACTGCACAATACCGGGAGAACACACAGCAGATTCAGTTCCTGACAGACCGTGCAATTTTCAGCAATTCCTCCAGTCTTCTACAGGGTGAGCCTGGTTTCTACTCTTCAGAGATCCTTTGATTCTTTTCACAGGACAGATTCAGTCCTAACAAGCTGTTACACAAGCTGCAGACCGAACTCTGGGTCTTACACACGTTTGACTAAAACTGCACACTGAAAAAGCACAGGGCTCCTTCCTTCTTCACTGCCAAAGCTCAACTCAAACTCCAACCGACAAAAACCGGCACTTCCTTTGAGTTCCTCCCAGTTCTTGACTGGATTGGCTGTCACTAACAATAGACTGCTGCTGTTGGTCCAAAAGGCACTGAAGTCTAAACTACATCTCCCAGAGTCACTGCCCATACAATCCTCTTGTGGCTGGCTCAGATTATGAGTCCAAGTTCTGATTCGTCCAAGGCACCATTTTAGAGCTAGCTTACCCCACACTGATTGGTCCAGTTCAGCAGTTCAAAACTAGAATGGGGAACTAGCAGACACAGTTCTGACTGCAAAGAAAGCAGGTTAGACAAACTGTAATTTCATTATTACTCTAAATAATTTCTGGCAAACAGTTACATCTTTCAGATAGGTTCCCTTTGCACTCTAGTGACTGCAAAATGAAGTGAATTGGCAGCAGCTCGAGTGGTACTCAGAGAAGCACACAGTCCCTCCATACAAACTAATTATGTCTGCAAGCAGACAGCTCTTAAAGAGACAGTACCAGAGGCTCTAAAACACTCACTGATAAATGGCTTAAATGCCAAACACCATTCAGGCTTGGAGCATTCAAGCAAGCTCCTGGAAGTCTTTTGGGAACCCCCATTTGCAGGGTTTACACCCTTCCTGGCCTGGGAAAGCTTGACGTCCGCGTCAAGCAAGTACCCCCATAAGTTTTAACTGCAACCGTATACATTTGCATTAGGCTCGCACATGTAATCATCAGTCAATATATCATTTTACCAAGAACACATTTCTGAAACATTGCAGTACGTCACTCTTTACACAGTATTACATACACATTGTACCATAACTCAAGTTATTACCTCTTGTACATGAAACCTGAAGAGAGGGGGCCCTTCCCTATCAGTTACCTTGGGGCTGGATAAGGCAAGGGCACCATACTTAGAGGGCAACACAAGTAACTTGGAGTTAGCACTGATGCTCAGTTTGGGCAATGAGCTCGGGGACACATACACTCCTTTATGGACAACATTGAGAGGCAAGTCCACAGGCCTCCCAAGTGAATCATAACTGAGGTGCACCACAGGCTTTACAGCTCGACCAGTCTTTCTAGGGGGAACTGTTATAGTCTCTGCACTCTGAGCCTCATTTTCAGCATTGTCCTCACTTGTCAGGGGAGTCTCCATGGGGTGAGAGGCTAGAACTTGGGGCACTTTCAGCTCCAGGAGTTACAGTTTCTGAGTCCACAACATTTGGCTCGCATGGAGAGCTTTCGGACACTGGCAGTGGACTGTCAGGGCACTCAAAATACTCTTCTTGTTCGGGTGTATCACCAGTCTGCCCCAATCTATCATTTTCTCCCTGAAAGCTCAAACAGTTCAACCATGCACAATGATTCCATTTCATCTGATCTGATGCTTTGCACTTCACTTTCTGGGAGACATTGGCTCCAGGGACGAAGCTGGGGCTTGGACAGTCCAGAAGGCCCAGCTTCATCTCCAGTATGACTAGGGATTGCCCCGAAACAATTGACTCAGTTCGTAAGAAGGATAGTATTCAAAGTCACTCTCACTTTCTTCTGATATGGACTGACAGTCATGCTCAACTGGGACTTGTGCAGAGGGAACACTTTAACTCTGCTTCTGTAGGTGCAGACTTCCTTGGTCTTTCTTAGCAGCAGCTCTAGTCACTGGTCCAGAGGGGCACTTCTAGGGTTCAGACTCAATTAAGATTTGTCCAATGGGCAGTAAATGATTTCTATGCATTGTTTTACATCTTTTGAATTATTCTCAGGCCTTACTTTGTACACTGGCAGATCATCTAGTTTGCCCACTACAATGTGAGGGAGATGGTGCCATCTGTCAGCAATCTTGTGCTTGCCATGCAGTCCCAGATTTCTTAGCAATACCGATCTCCCTCCTGGAGTTCCTGTGCTTTCACCTTTTATCATACTCTTTGTTGGCCAGATTTCTTTGGCAGCCATGGTTTGAGCCAGTTGGTACGCATGAGTTAGCTGGGCCTTTAACTTTGCACATACTGTAAATAGTTGTCAGCTTGAACCCCATCAGGAGAGACCCCAAAACACACATCTACTGGTAGTCGAGCTTCTCTTCCAAACATCAGGCGGTAGGGGAGAATCCAGTGGCATCACTTTGGTGCAGTTATAAGCATGTACCAGGGTGCTAATTTGTTGGCTCCATCTAGGCTTGTCCTTTGGGTGCAGGTGCCTAGCATATCTAGCAAAGTGCGGTTGAAGCGTTCAGGCTGTGGGTCCCCTGGGGGTGGTAGGAGTGGTCTGGACTTTGCCTCCCCACAGAGAAAGCATCTCTTTGATCAGACGACTCTCAAAGTCTCTCCTTGATCAGAATGGATTCTTTGTGGAGCCCCATAGTGAACAAAAAGTTTTCTACAAGTACTTTGGCTACAGTGGATGCTTTCTGGTCTTTGGTGGGGAAAGCTTGGGCATATCTCGTGAAATGGTCAGTGACCACCAGCACATTACTGATATTTCTTTGATCTGACTCCAAACTTAGAAAATCAATACAGACCAGCTCCATGGGTGCACTGGTGGTGATGGTTAACAAGGGGCAGCCCTCTGGGGCAAAAGTTTCAGGCAGCGACCACAGTTCGGGAATGTGTTGCTCCACATCAGCCCCATCTTAGGCCAATAGAATCTGGATCTCACCAAGTCAAGTGTTCTGTCTATACCAAGGTGCCCCATGTGGTTGTGCAAGGACCTCAGTACTGAGTCTCGAAGGCAGTGGGCAGCACTAGTTGTTGTTTGTCTACTTGTCCCCTCTGTCTACTGTTTCTCTGTATAACAGTTTACTGATCAGTTCAACTTAGGACCTTCTTTGTATAACAGTGCAGTTCTCAAATCAGTGGGGCGTAATTTGGACACATCTTTTCCTGCATAGAGGGCTTCTAAGCTGCTTTGATCATGGGATCGCGGATTGAGCCCCGAATACTGTCATTGTCCAGCTGAGGCAGTGCACCAATGTCTATGCAGAAAAGTGGCAATAAGCAGCAGGTATGCAATTCTCAGAGGCTCCCAAGCAATCCACCATGCAGTCCACTGCGTCCGTGGACATTGTTCCTCCCTGTCAAACTTCGGCAGAGTGCCCGAATGTCAGGTTCTGCCAATCGGACCCAATCATTCTGGGGAACAGGCCTCCGGAGAGAGCATCAGCATCTATGTGGTTCAGACCTGTCGGTATTCGAGAGCATAGTCATATGTAGATAATGCAGAAAGCCACCTATGGCCAGTGGCATCCAACTTAGCTGAGGTCTGCACATAGGTCAAAGGACTATTGTCAGTTTTACTAGTATTTTAGCCCCATACAAGTACTCATGGAATTGGTCAACAATAGCCCACTTCAAAGCTAGGAACTCTAACTTATGTACAGGATAGTTCTTTTCGGATGGGGTCAGGCTTCTACTGGCAAAGGCCACTTGGTCTCAGGCCATTCTCGTGCTCTTGGTACAACACAGCCCCAACCCTTGCAAGCTAGCATCAGTGTGCAGGACGAAGGTTTTCTTGGATCGGCATAGGCCAGCACTGGAGCATGGGTAAGTTGATATATGATCTCATGAAAAGCAGTCTCACAATCAGGAGTCCAGCGGGCCCCAAATACTTCACTCGGATGAAAATACACTCTTTCAGTCTTGAGGACGCTGACTTTTGGTATTTTTGTGGTTGGGGATACCCTTGAGTAAGGTTAAGTAAAGGGCGGATCACTCTTGAATAGTCCTTGATGAAGGCGCCGATAATAACCACAGAATCCCAGGAATCTTTGCAGTTCTTTAGATTTTTGGGCTGTGGCCAGGTGGTCAAGGCCTCAACTTTACTTGGGTCGGTCTCTATTCCTCGGTGGATACTATGTGTCCCACATACTTTACTGATGTTTGAAAGAATTGACACTTATCAATGGACAGTTTAAGACCAAAGTCCTCCAGTCGGTCAATACCTTAAATAATCTGCTCTCATGTTCCTCCAGTGAGCTGCCAAACACAATAACATCATCTAGGTATACCAGGCACTCTAGTAAGTTCATGTCCCCCACTGCACGCCCATCAATCGTTGAAAAGTGGCTGGGGCACCTGAAATCCTTTGAGGCATCCTCATGAATTCATAGAAGCCAAGTGGACAGATAAAGGCCGTCTTCTCACGGTCCTCTGGGGCCATCGGGATCTGGTAGTACCCACTGTGGAGATCCAGCACAGAGAACCACTTGCTCCCGCTTAGCAGTCAAAGCATCCTGAATGCGGGCATTGTGTACTGATCAGGGATAGTCCGCCGGTTTAGGTCCGATAATCCACACACATCCTTACTGTTCCATTCTTTTCCTCACTACCACAATGGGGAAGCATAGGGCTTCTGGATTCTTGTATTACACCAGCAGCTAACATCTCTTGCAGATGCCGTCTCACATCATCTATGTCAGCAGGTGCCAGGCGTCGAGACCTCTCACGAAATGGTCTTTCGTCATGCAGCCGGATATTGTGCTCAGCTCTGCACGCATCCTACATCCCATTCCTTTAAAAGAAAACACCTGGTCTCTCTGGGCAAGCTTCTTACTGATCCTCACTTTCCATTCAGCTGGCAGCGGGAGTCGCCAAATCAAACAAGTCAGGCGTTACTCTGTCATTCTTCCTGAACTCTTGCTGCTGTAGCACTGCAGTGTCTGCACAATGCACATTAGCCAGGATGCAACTCTGTTTACCGAATGTCTCTTTCAGACACATTATGAACTTGGACCATTACCCTTCTGGCATAAGCATGGGCTCTAGCGGCAAAATACTAGCTTGACCAGCAGTCCTCTGGCAATTTTCCATCGCCTGGTGCATCCAACATTAATATTTTATTCTTAACATCCTTTCTGATACGGACCTCTCCTGTAAGGTACACTGGGCATTTGAGGGCAGGATCAGAGACTCAGGATCCTTCTTCCATACACCATTCCGACGGTTCCTCTGGTTCTGTTTTTCAGCATCTCTCTGTGCCTCATAGGCCTTCTTAATTAAAGCCGAACTCTTAAAGCCTCTACTAGTCTTTGACCCCTGTTTTTCATAACACAACTGTGCCAGCCTTCCAACATATGAGCATTTGTTCCAATCAACAAAGGGACACCATCATACAGTCCAGTGGGGACACACTAAGGCTAGGTCTCTACTTGTTCGGCACTCCAGCCACGGAGGTGGGGAAAGACAGCCAACTCGGATATATCCGGAATAGGGTAGGCCTCTCACTTAACCCCCATACATGCAGTCCTTCTAATGGTTGTAAGGGTACGTCTGACAAATGCTTCTGATACCAATCCTGGAACATAATTGTCACTTGGGAGCCACTGTCTAATACAGCTCTTGTAGACACTCCATTCACCTTTACAGTGGTCTCCATGGAGGACCCACTATTCTGGACCAGTCTGGAGAGTAGCGGTGGGCCTGGGCAACTGGACCTTGCCACAAAAAGGACGTGAATTAGCATTTTGGTGCCCTCACTGGGATCATGTCGCGCACCTCTTAACCACTGATTTCTTCTCCAAGCTCTCCTTGTAGCCTATATGCAACTTTGTCAGTGTCTTTTGGGGACTGGCATTCCCTTTTCATGTGCCCATCTTTCCCACAATATAGCAAACATACTTTTCTGGAGTTTGAGCTGGCGGAGCAACACTGGGAGCCAGGGCGGGGTATTACTAACTGGAAACCTTGGTGCCATCTCTGTCTCGCGGTGATAAGCATTTGGAGACATCTCGCCAGTTTCTCCACTTCCATGGTCAAGGAATCGAGTTCAGAGCTGTTATCAGCAGGAGATACATGGGTGGGTACCCCACCCCCATAGCAGATGCAGTCGGATATAGGTCAGGGCCCTGTCTTGCAGGCGTGGCCTTCATAAAGGACTGTTTTTGAATTCCCGGATCTCTCTCAACAGTTAGCCCATTGTGACATATCTTTTCCTTGTCAGAGCACTCATTGACTGCCAACCTCTGCCCTGAACTTCACTTGATGGGTCACCCTCAGTCACTCGGGTCGAGCCGCAGCTATTGGTGCAGGTCCTCCCGAGGTCGTCTTTTCTCAACCTCGAATTTCTCTCATTAACTCATCATAGGAGGGTGGGATTCCAGTCGATCTGCCAGGCGAACTGAAGCAACAGCAGTTCTGAGAAGGGGCAGACTTAAGGATCCTGTCCAGCCTGGTTCGTCCAGTTCAATCGCTGGCAAACTACCTTTTCTGAGGCATTCTTGCAACAATTTTTCCAGCCGAGATACATACACAGACAACAACTCCCTTGGTACTGTTGTGCATCTCTTACTTCCACCATAGGTCCTCATCAGAATCTGGGCTCCCATACATTCTCCAAGGCCTCAAGATAGGCCTGTGCAGTCGCTCAGGGTTACTGGCTCGTTTAGCACGGATGGTAGCCAGGCAGGACCTCGGAGGCTCTCACTAACCCTCTTCGCCGCCTTCCTAGCATTGCCATTCTAGCACTTGGGGCAACATAGTCTATCCAGGTCTCCCAGTCATCCTCCCTTGGGGTGGGAGGTGCCAGAGAAGATCCCAACCTTCTGTAAGAGTTGTGACTAATGGCAGGTGCAGAAATAGGAGTCTGCATTGGTTCAGCCACCATTACGGGCACTGGAGCAGGAGAGGTGTTGGGGAGGAACACCCCAGGTGGCAAGAATAGTTTCTTCAAGTCCTCCACAGTTTTCCCTCTCCCAGCAACCATTCAGCAAATTCTCCTCAAGTGTTCAGATAGTGGTGGGGCTGATTCCCACCCCGGTCTTTACTGTCCTTAGTTATCACTCTCCAAGCAGTGAGGGCTCTCTGGGGTAATGGTCTGTGGCACTTTGGAGCTATCTATGGGATCCTTAAACTCTCACTAGGCCAGGAAAGTGTGGGTGAGCAGATTAGCATGCCGACCCACCACCACAGGGTTTTGTAAACCTTCCACCTTGGAAAGTACTCCCTGCACAGTGTCCGTATTGATACCCAGGGGATGTCCAGGATAAGCATAGCATTTTGGGGTCGATCTCCTCCCCAGTACACCACCACCAGCCGGTGCACAGCCACTTCTGTCGGGTGACCCATTTTTCTTAACAGTGGTTGTAGAATATGGCCACTAGAGGACACACAATCCCAGCGGTGCCTCCAAGATGTAACCCCTAGATGGCGCTATCCCAGGGGCTACTACCCCTGCCTGATTTGCCACTAACAGGTTGAGGGGCCTGATCCAATGGCGGTGCCTCCACCCAGAGGTCAGGGTTTGCAATAGTTAAACTAACTTGGTCACAGCCCTCTGGGACACTGCAACCCCCCTTTCTTCCCACTAGTGGCCCACACAATATATCAGAATTACCTTCACAGTATACACTTACCCCCAGGTCTGGTTCCGGCACTGGGACCTCCTGTGAAATGAGATACAGTGCAACAATCACAGTACAGTACTTTTAACATAGACAAATACCTCAGGCAGTATAACTTTGCTGAAACAAGCAGCTCTGATTTATTTAGGGGATATAACAAGGACAGGGGAAATCAAGTTAATTAGCTTATCACTCTAATATCTATCTATGGCTCTTGTGCACAGGCCTATCCCTATCAGTTACTGTCCCTGGGTACCCAAGCCCTAGTGGCTAGTCCAAACCGTGGCAGCTGGTAGGGGCCCTTTCACAGAGAAAAGGAGAATTAAACAGTCAGCAGTACAGTAATTCCATTTGGATTTAATGTGGCAATTCAACAGGAGCGACCCTGAATTAGTACTCACCACTCCAAATAAGATAGGGTCCTTCAATGTCAGCAGGGCTCACTTGAGGTACACAAACCTCTTCACACATCCATAAAAGAAAGCACTATACCAGGCAGGCTGCATCTGTATCCCGATCGCAATTACTGCACAATACCCGGAGAACACACAGCAGATTCAGTTCCTGACAGACCGGTGCAATTTTCAGCAATTCCTCCAGTCTTCTACAGGGTGAGCCTGGTTTCTACTCTTCAGAGACCTTTGATTCTTTTCACAGGACAGATTCAGTCCTAACAAGCTGTTACACAAGCTGCAGACGGAACCTGGGTCTTACACGTTTTTGACTAAACTGCACACTGAAAAAGCACAGGGCTCCTTCCTTCTTCACTGCCAAAGCTCAACTCAAACTCCAACCGACAAAACCGGCACTTCCTTTGAGTTCCTCCCAGTTCTTGACTGGATTGGCTGTCACCAACAATAGACTGCTGCTGTTGGTCCAAAAGGCACTGAAGTCTAAACTACATCTCCCAGAGTCACTGCCCATAAATCCTCTTGTGGCTGGCTCAGATTATGAGTCCAAGTTCTGATTGGCCCAAGGCACCATTTTAGAGCTAGCTACCCCACACTGATTGGTCCAGTTCAGCAGTTCAAAACTAGAATGGGGAACTAGCAGACACAGTTCTGACTGCAAAGAAAGCAGGTTAGACAAACTGTAATTTCATTATTACTCTAAATAATTTCTGGCAAACAGTTACATCTTTCAGATAGGTTCCTTTGCACTCTAGTGACTGCAAAAATGAAGTGAATTGGCAGCAGCTCGGTGGTACTCAGAGAAGCACACAGTCCCTCCATACAAACTAATTATGTCTGCAAGCAGACAGCTCTTAAAGAGACAGTACCAGAGGCTCTAAAAACACTCACTGATAAATGGCTTAAATGCCAAACACCATTCAGGCTTGGAGCATTCAAGCAAGCTCCTGGAAGTCTTTTGGGAACCCCCATTTGCAGGGGGGTTACACCTGCTATGTTTGTGTAACCCCTAGATGGCGCTATCCCAGGGGCTACTACCCCTGCCTGATTTGCCACTAACAGGTTGAGGGGCCTGGATCCAATGGCGGGTGCCTCCACCCAGAGGTCAGGGTTTGCAATAGTTAAACTAACTTGGTCACAGCCCTCTGGGACACTGCAACCCCCCTTTCTTCCCACTAGTGACCCACACAATATATCAGAATTACCTCACAGTATACACTTACCCCCAGGTCTGGTTCGGCACTGGGACCTCCTGTGAAATGAGATACAGTGCAACAATCACAGTACAGTACTTTAACATAGACAAATACCTCAGGCAGTATAACTTTGCTGAAACAAGCAGCTCTGATTTATTTAGGGGATATAACAAGGACAGGGGAAATCAGGTTAATTAGCTTATCACCTAATAATCTATTTATGGCTCTGTGCACAGGCCTATCCCTATCAGTTACTGTCCCTGGGTACCCAAGCCCTAGTGGCTAGTCCAAACCGTGGGCAGCAGGTAGGGGCCCTTTCACACAGAGAAAAGAGAATTAAACAGTCAGCAGTACAGTAATTCCATTTGGATTTATATGTGGCAATTCAACAGGGAGCAACCCTGAATTAGTACTCACGACCTCCAAATAAGATAGGGTCCTTCAATGTCAGCAGGGCTCACTTGAGGTCACAAACCTCTTCACACATCCATATAAAAGAAAGTACTATACCAGGCAGGCTGCATCTGTATCCCGACGCAATTACTGCACAATACCCGGGAGAACACACAGCAGATTCAGTTCCTGACAGACCGAAATAATTTTCAGCAATTCTTCCAGTCTTCTACAGGGTGAGCCTGGTTTCTACTCTTCAGAGATCCTTTGATTCTTTTCACAGGACGGATTCAGTCCTAACAAGCTGTTACACAAGCTGCAGACCGGAACTCTGGGCCATATACACGCTTTTTTGACTAAACTGCACACTGAAAAGCATTAGGCTCCTTCCTTCTTCACTGCCAAAGCTCAACTGAACTCCAACCGACAAAAACCGGCACTTCCTTTGAGTTCCTCCCAGTTCTTGACTGGATTGGCTGTCACTCACAATAGACTGCTGCTGTTGGTCCAAAAGGCACTGAAGTCTAAACTACATCTCCCAGAGTCACTGCCCATACAATCCTCTTGTGGCTGGCTCAGATTATGAGTCCAAGTTCTGATTCGTCCAAGGCACCATTTTAGAGCTAGCTTACCCCACACTGATTGGTCCAGTTCAGCAGTTCAAAACTAGAATGGGGAACTAGCAGACACAGTTCTGACTGCAAAGAAAGCAGGTTAGACAAACTGTAATTTCATTATTACTCTAAATAATTTCTGGAAACAGTTACATCTTTCAGATAGGTTCCCTTTGCACTCCTAGTGACTGCAAAATTAAGTGAATTGGCAGCAGCTGAGTGGTACTCAGAGAAGCACACAGTCCCCCATACATTCATAATTATGTCTGCAAGCAGACAGCTCTTAAAGAGACAGTACCAGAGGCTCTAAAAACACTCACTGATAAATGGCTTAAATGCCAAACACCATTCAGGCTTGGAGCATTCAAGCAAGCTCCTGGAAGTCTTTTGGGAACCCCCATTTGCAGGGGGGTTACATTTGGACACTGTGTATTTCCTTCCAAGGGACAGTGACACAAGCAGGATAAAAATAACGAAAGAAAAAGAGCTCTGCAGAATGCCTAACAACTTTTTTCAAAGCACATTGTCCGAGACATGCTCGAGAGGATCAATGGCCATATGGGGGGGGGGAGTCATTTAAAAAGGTTGGGTTATCCCCCCGAGGATGACTGAGGGGGCCCAAGTAAGACCCAATAGAACATGGCCATCACAGAGTGCCCTCCCTATCCAACAGTTCCCCTACTCAGGGATCCCTCTGTCAGGAGACCAGCAAATTATCTAGGATCGACGTGCCTTACTCTTCTAGATACTTGAAGGGGACCCGATGGGCATTGAAGAGGTCCTTTTGTAATCTGAGGAGGTGTGTGATTTTTTTTCGATGGTCAGTATTCTGCAAACATATTTAAGCAGTGAAGACCAAGGACAGATATAAACACAGATAAACCATAAAATACAGACTATATGCTGAATTGTGTTTACATAGTATGTCCAGATATGCATAAGGGCAGCCTAGATAAGAGGTTGTTGGATGTTTTTCCTGCATTCAGATTCTCTGCATGTACATAGCTATGTTTTTTGAGAGGACAGACTCTCTTGATGTAATGGTGCAAAAGAAAAAAAAGTCAGGACTGTACAAATTTGAGATGACAGCCAGGAGAGTCAGCACCTGTTACACATATTTATGTCAAGGAATATTTTTTTTTCTTTTGAGTATCTTTGATGTTAAAAAGCACTCTTCCTTCTGTTGCCATGCTGGATGGTGAACTTTGCACTGCCTGTGCTAATGGGACCCCAGGCAACAGCAAATCTATGAGGCCATGGCAGCACACCTGCCACTCCTGCCTCTAAGACAGAAGGTTGTTAGTTCCGCTTTCCACACCAGGACATGGGTTTATACCCCCATACTCCAGTGTGATACAGGTGAGTGCTATACCTTCAGGGTATACCATCCTTGAGATAAAATGTTAAACAAAGGTCCCTTCTGTCCAACTCTGGTGCTCTCCTGGTGAGTGTACTGCCCAAATGGAACTGAAAGAACCCCTGGCACTTTTTGCAAGAAATGGGCATCCTGCCCCAGCGTCTTTGTGAACATGCCCCTTCCCACTAAAACCAGTTCAGGCAATTTTCTGTGGCTGCCGTTGAGCAGAATAGTTGCTACTACACATTTACAATTGCTTCACTACCAGTCTCTCACATTGTTTGTAAAGCACTTTAGGATATGCTGTGTATCAAAAAAGCACCTTATAAATTCAACATTTTCTAATGATATGCTAGTTTTTCATTTGTAATTTGGGTTTCCAGGAATATTTCTACCAAAAAGTTCTCCTAGGTTCCATATTTTAGAATTGGACAAGTTCCTGGAGGTTCTTATTTTTTTTAACAATTTTTCTAACCCATTGGCGCAGCAGTAGGGATACTTTGCATGATGCTGGCAACCTGGGTTTGAAAACAAGCCATGGTCATTGAGGGCTAACCAGAGGGAGGAAGACTTAGTGTCTCAAAGGATGTTCTCCTCTTCCTCCTCTTCATGGGAGGGAGGGCAGCCTGCTCCACTGCGATACAGCCACCTGGGTGACCACAGATGGCAGTGTAGTTGGGAGGAGCTTCATGGGAGGGGGAACATCAAATGGTGCCATGCTTCTCATGCTTGTGTGCATGCGTAGGGTCGCCACTGTCATACTGAGGGCATGGTGACCGAAAAATCGGGAAACATCTCAACCAGAGCAGGATGAATTCTGACCTTCTGCAGGTCCTGCACCAGTGACTTGGTGCCAACCTCCAGCTGGATCTTGTCCACGTCAGGAGTTGAGGAGGCTCGCTGCATGTGCCGTGGTGGGCAAGCTATGAAGGAATGAAGTTGAGGGTAAGTTGGAGCGAAGCTGGGGGGGGGGTAGGCCAGCACAAAGGGGGCATGGCCGGAGATGGGGAGCAAAACAAGATACAGGGGGAAAAAAGGAACCCATTCTGCTGATCCCTACTTTTTGTAGCATTGTGTTCTCTGAAGCCAATGTCACAGTCCACAGGTCATTCTCCGTTGGCCTACCTGCTTGGACAACCACTTCCCAGTGGATATTTTGCCCCAGTATGGGACCCTGGAGTACCAGTAACTATCACTGTGATGGTGTGGTTTCTTTCACTTTTTCGACCCTTGTCTCTACCTTGTCCCCTGGCAATATACACAGCTTAGTGTTGGCCTCATACACATGCGGAGGGAGGAGGACCAACAGAAGAACAAGCTTGATGACCCACTGTTGGGGGTCACTGTTGTACAGAGCCCACTGCCAACTCTCTCAGCTGGCCATCCAACTGCCAGAATCCTGGATTCACTCCAGAACCCAGGTTCAAGAACTATAGTGTGATGTGCGGCCACGTGGACTATTAGATGATCCTGCCCCTATTTTGTTTAATATTATTTATGAATTTCACAACATGCAAAACACATAATTATTTTCAAAGAATAATTGTTTCATGCAACAAAATAAAAATAGCTCTCCTTCAATAGTCCTAAAGGTTTTCGGAGTTTCATATTTTTAAATACATTATTACAAAAGTAAGTCAGATTAGCCAATGATCCCAAATCAGTCTACAGGCATACATGAGAGTGCAAAGAAACAGAGAAAAGGAAGACAGATTTTTTTCTGAAATGTTATAATACCTATGGGACAGAACGTGTTTTTATATGAAGGTCTGGAGTGGCAATCATTATACATATCTAACATATAAAGCTATGAGCACTGTATTAATGCCGTTACTAAATGAATTATTCAAATGTTTAAATGTATTATATTCCTGAAACTATACAGTGAAAAGTAAAATATGTGCCTTTAAATGACAGGTAGTACTCTTTTCTGCCCCTTCAGGCAGCTAGAAGTATAGCATCGCATTTTGTACTGTCCCTTAGTGTCTTGATGCTTCGTTGCCTTCTCCTCAGCCCTTAGAACACGGGGGTTTTGCCTTTACACCAGATCCACCCTAGAATGGAATCCTTCTCCTTAGCTCTTAGCATGTTTTTTTTACATAACCTCCACCATCTCTTCAACTCATAGAACGTGTGTTTTTTGTCTTTTCACACCAAATACACCTCATGACGGAGTCATTCTCTTCAGCTCTTAGGACATGTGGTTTTGCTTCTTACACAGCCTCCACCTTCTCCTCAAATCTTTGAACATGGGATTTTGCCTTTTTACTCAAGATCCGCCTCATGTTCAGATCCTTCCCCTCAACTCTCAGAACACGGGGTTTTGCCTTTTTTCACAAGATCCACCTCTTGATGGAACACTTCCCCTCGGCTGTTAGTACATGGGGTTTGACCTTTTTCACAAGATAGAAGCACAAAAGCATAGAAAGACACAGAGGTCTAACCACGTTGCCCCTTCCCCAGCCCCTCTCCATGCACAGCCTAACACCAGACTAGATTTAGCGATCTGATAGGCCCTAGTGATTAATCATCACCCCCTTCTCCAGGTATCCCTTTGTCTTGTCTGCCTCTGTGTGCACCTATTCCCTCATATCTGTGCCACCTAATGTTAACCCATCACAGTCTTGGCTTCAACCACCTCTCTGGGCAGTCTATTCTGTTGGTCTACCACTCACTCCATGAAGAAGAACTTTATCATATTACGGGATACTTCACACTGAGTGTTCAGTATCAATGTCTGTGTTCACTACTCAAATCACAGGCTGGAGATACAGTATGTGAAATGTATCTTACCATACCCGTATTTTACTTCAAAGCTTCACCCACATGCAGCACAGTATGGCCTGAAATGCCAAAAACATTTTTCAGAGTCCAAGATAAGCTCATTCTTCACAGCTGAATTGCCCAGACCCCGAAGGAAAATAGTGATTATATTTTTATTTTCTCTATTTATTCTTTTGGTAACCAGGTAAGGACCACTATACACAAGTGCCTGTTTTCAGGGGTGACCCGGGAGCACTGGGGAGGTTAAGTGAGTTGCTCAAAGTCACACAGTATGCAGCTTATCCAATAGGTACGGAATTGGGCAGACTGGGGGGAGCAAGCGGTTCTTATCTGCCGTCAAAGTCTATGTTTCTATGTTTAAGTGGAGGTTGTGGAATCATACCCACGTCTGCTGGAGGTACCGCGCTCATTCACAGCTCATTACTCTAACCTCTAGGATATACTGTTGCCTCAAAGCACTCTGGAGCACTGAATTAATTATATAATTATTCTAGTGCCATGTATTTCTGCTAGCAGTATTCCCATTGCTAATGGTACTTACTGCTAGAAGCCGGTGAGGCTCTACATGAACGTGCGCTTGTTCGCATCATGTGACCACTGACTTTTCTAAATTGTGACATCTTCTTCAGAGCTCTCCAGCTTTTTTATTTATTTGAGTAGTGCACATAGGCATTGATACTGAACACCTGCATGAAGCATATGGTAATACAGTTTGAATCTCCCTACTGTTTTGCACCTCACAGTTTTTCACAAGGGATCCTATGGAGTCCAGCAGAGCACAAACACATTGGTTCTTGTATTGCTTATGTTAGGAAATTTCTCATGTTCCTCCTGGATCCCCACACCACCGCCAGTCTCCACCCGTGTCATGTAGTTACTGTGCCCTTGTTCCTCGTGAACAAGTTCTTCCAATCCTTCCTGTTGATTCCTTCCCATGACTTGTACACCTCAGTCATTTCCCCCTTTCCCTCCTGGCCTCCCATGTATACATGCTAAAGCCTGCCGACCTTTCCTCATACAACCTCCCCTGCTGCCCTGTGGATCATATTCTCAGCCCTCCTTTGTATAGTTTCAGTGGGGTTCCTGTCTTTCTTGAGATGTGGACTTCAGGAATGTCCATAATACTCTAAGTGTGGCCTTACCAGGGACCTGTACAAGAGCAGTATCACCTCCTTCCTTCTCCAATGAAATCCCAAAATGAATCTGATAACAACTGGTACAACAGTGTTGTAAATATTGGGTTGGGGGGGCACAGTTGGAACACTGATGAAATATTAAAAAGAAATTCTGAATACCCTCTAGACACTGAATTTTTTTGTTTGTTTTGCTCCTACCCTGCCCTCTCAATGGCCACTCCTTTGGGCTGCACATTGTTTTAACCCCCTCCTGCTGGACCATCCCCCCATTGCCATCAACTTTATCCCCATTGGTCCCTGTGTCCTGGTAGACCTAGAGTATCCCTGCCAGGGGGGCCCCCCCTCCCCCGGTGGGGCAGAGGAAGAGACAGAGAGTTCCACTGCCTTGACTAGGAACGTGGGGGGGACTAAGGGAATTGAAGGGGGCTATGAGATGCTGCATTGTGCAGGGAGAATGTGGCACCCATCATCTGATCGGCTGAGTGGGCTAATTTCCAGTTTTCTGGGGCCCCTCACAGTTTCTCACATTTGTATGGTGCATATCTCGGCCATTTTTGGGAATTTTGGCATCACATTTTCAACATAGGGTTATTGGGACCCCTCTTCATGAATTCAGTCACTGTCATGGTGTTATTTGGTTCCAAAAGGTGATTTCGCGATCACTGTGCAGAATCACCTTCGAGACCGATTAACGGTAACAATGCCACTGTTCATGAGGGGTGCTCTCAAAAAGCCTATTTTGCAAGTTGACGTAAACAAATCAAAAATTGCTGCTTCATGCCGCACAGCAGTATCCACACACGCTTAGTAACTTCGAATTGTTAATATTTTCACCCAGATTTTTAAATTGCCATTTACCACACCTCCTTAGGAACAGTACAGCCGTCATTTTATATATCCTAGCCGAAATGTGTTTTCGCACCTCCAGCACTGAATTGCATGGTTGCTGTGCGAAATCAGTTTTCGGGACAATTTGAGAAAATGATAGTGACACTGTACATGAGCAGAGGTCCTAAAATTCCTATGTTGAAAATTTGGTGATGTAAGTCCATAAAATGACTGTTACAAGCATGCATGGTGCAGTTTCCATGCATCTTGCAACTTCACAAATCTACAATATTTTCATGCCAGATTTTCAACACTGGCATTGTTCCACACCTCCTTATGAACAGTACAGCTGTCATATTTTCACATCCTGTGGCGCAGAATGGCGTGGTCACTGTGGGAAATCAACTTTTGGGACAGATCAACAAAATTACAGCACCACTGTTCATGAGGGGAGGTCCCAAAATGCCTATGTTGAAAATGTGATTTAAAAAAAACCCAAAGATAATTAGGTTATGGACGTGTGTTGTGCAGTTTCTATGCATGTTCATGACTTCAATTTTTCATATTTTCACTCTAGATTTTCAGCGTTGCCATTTTTTTCACCTCCTCATGAACAATACAGTTGTCATTTTTCACATCCTGCCCAAAATATGTTTTCTTACATGTGGCACCAAATGGCACAGTGGCTGTGCAAAATCACCTTTCTGCTAACAAACTGATAGTGCCACTCTTCATGAGGTGGGGTCACAAACAGCCCATGTTGAAAATTTGGAGTGAAAATACCAACAACCGCCTATAGCATTAGGGTTTCCCACTGTAACACCCCACCCTGTAGAGACTGACAGGCGTCAGGGGTGTGACTTGGGATCATCGGCTGTAATGCTCATGCCATTCCACCCTCCCACCCCACATTCTGCAGCCAGTCACAGGCATCAAGATGTGCCTTGGAGTTCTTGGCCCAAAGTTCACTCCATTCTCCTATACTGCACCCATCTCAATGTATTCCCTTATGGAATGGGATAAGTATATGGCCCAAAGACCCCAAAGCACATCATAACACTTGTCATTGTCTACAGGATAGGGTGAGGTGAAATGGCATGAGTGTTATAGCTGATGACCCAAAGGCACACCCCAACGTCTTTCAGTCTCTGCAGGGTGGGGCTGAGGTTGGCATCAATTCAATAGTTCACTGCCATTGCTATTATGCATCTCTAACTCCTGCACTACCAATGTCAATGCCAGCGAGACAACATTCGCCATTGACAAATGCTTGTATAATTAACCATGTGTACCTGTACCCCCTGCTTGAAGCTGTTCACTGATTTGGCCTGTACTACTTACACTGGCACCCTCTTCTGCTTGTCCATCACTCTTTAAGAAAAAGTGCTGATGGACATCCCTTTTGAATCTCTCATCTGCGAGTTTGAGTTCCTCCACGTCCCTGTAGTTGAACACAAGGAGCAAAGTTCCTTGGCACCCACCCTATTTACCCCCTGCAGGTACCTGTATTTGTGGATCATGTTGCTCTGTTCCCTCCTTTCCTCATTGGTGTACATGTTCAAGCCCTGCAGCCTTTCCTTGTAAGTTCTGCCCCTAGTCCATGGACCCCCTTGGTCGCCCTGCACTGTACTATTTCCACCTTGTTGCAATCTCTGCTCAGGCTGCAGTACCTTGTGCAGCACTCCAGATATGGTTGCACTAGTGACTTGTACAATGGGAGGATCACCTTCTGAACTCTACTGCTTATCCCCCCGTGCAACCCAGCATCCTGTCTGCCTTGCCCACAGCTCTATCACAGCTCTATTACAGTGTGCTGTTGAATGTACTACAACCAGTGGGGAAGCCCACGATAAGTGGGCAGAACTCTAGTCATGCAATGCAGACTCTGACGGGCTGGCACAGTGAAGTTCCACAGGGCTTCATAACATATTCAAGGTTTATTCTAGTTGTCCATTTGTTCCCAGATGTATTCTACCTTTCTTGTACCAAAGAATTATTGTAGTCGTAGTTCATAATGAGGAACCTCTGCAAATGAGCATGTCTGCTCAAAGGTATTCATCTGATTGCCTAAATAAAAAAAAAATTAAAAAGTTCCATAAATTCAGTTAAGACTTCCAAAATTGAGGGGAAAGAAGTATTTTACTCACAAATGGATAAAAAAGAGATGGCAACATCTGATTTTGCAGGAATGCAGGGTTGAAACAGTTTATTTCTGTATAAGAAAGGGTCTTTTTTTCATCTTCATTAGTATTTATTGGAAGGCAAATTGAGAGAAACTCTCATTTATAATTGTATCCAAAATACAAAAAAAAAAAATACAAATACAATTAAACAAACAGATGAGTCTAGTTAGACATGTAATACAAATTCAAAGTACATTTGTTCCAAGAACGATACAAGTTTAAGGAAGCGAGAGTAAACGTTCAGCCAAAGTAATCACACTGGCTAAACAGCACTCTAACAATAAAAGTTGGCAAACAGGAAATAGGCAATAGAGCATTTGGGTTACGTGTTTTCCCAATTACTTCCCATGTCCGAGGAACAGATACAGCTAAAGTATAATCCCCAAATTTTGATCAGTATCTAGGTATGGAGAAATCTGAGAATCTAGCTGACCTGCGATTATGATTAGATATCGATTTATAAAGTTGTGAATTTAAAAGAAATGGAGGAAGTACATGCAGAATAAATCTATATACAAACATGTACCAAGTGGGCCTATGCTCCACCAGGCAGAACTTACACACGAGAGGTGTGCATCCTGCCCACGGAGCTCCACACCTGCGTACAGGTGCGTGCCACTGGTATTCCCCAATGGCTGCGATCTGTCCACTGCCATGCCCCCCCCAGCACGTGGCATTCTGCGAGGCAGCCGGGGGTGGAGTTGTGGACATGGGCAGACATCCAATCGGATGCCCATCCTGGGTCCAACAGTGGATCACTTGCACTGTGGGGGGGGCACAGTGGCAGCACTCCTCCGTGGATGTCCGCACGGCTGGTGGCTGTGGAGGTGAGAGGTGGGTTGTGCTGCCGGCCGTGCCTTGCCCCCAACCAGATGGGGTGGAACTGGGGTTGTGGGCGATGGCACAAGGGTGTGGGTTGGGGGGAGAGGGATCACGCTGCCCACTACACCAGTGGGGCGGGGGGACATGAGGTGGGCAGGTGATGTGTTGCGGGGGGAACTGTGCAGTCCAGGGTCAGGTGCTGCCATGTGTGTGTATGTGGGGGGGCATGCACGGGAAGGTGTGGGGCATGGCTGAGTGCAGGGGTGTGTGACCCTGGGTGGCTGATCACTGTTTATGTGTGATGTCTGTGTTGAGGGATGGGGGTGCAGGGTGCATAGGGGACTTACGGCAGGGTTTCCCTAGCATACAGGCTGCCCCTTACATGCCCCGGTGCATAGCACTACACAGCTTAATGAATGCTGCATAGTGCTGACACGCCCCCCGCCTCCCCCCTGTGCATTCCGATCTGCGTGGGTGGGGGATCGTGTGTGTAGGGGCTGCGTGCCCTGTTTAGTGCATGCCACGTGGGGGGGGCGCAATGGGTGTGAGGTGTCTCCGCACCTCACATATGCAATGTGGAGGCACTCTGCTCCTTAGAGCATAGGCCCCAATGTGTTTGTCTTTGGCTAGTTAAAAAATCCCAGCCAACTACAGCGTATAGATAACAATGGTGTGTATTCCAAGGTAAACCAGTTATAAACCTCAGGGCACCGTGGTAAAGTGGGTCAAGTAAGTGCACCAAGTATTGTTACAGCGGTATTTCTATAAATACAATCCCCATAGTCTGTATGAGATAAAATAATAAAACTAACAATTTTCTAAGCTGGAAACTGAAGTAAGGTTTACTTCTAAAAAAAAAGAAAAAAAAAAGCTAACAACCTTTTTAATTTAAAAGAAAGATTTTGAATATGAAACTTAAATGTTAACTGATCGTCCAGTGTTATTCCTAGATATTTCTAAGTATGGACCCTAGTAATTTTGGTTCCGTTGTTAGATCTTAAATTCATTTGGGAAGTATCTGAACGATATCCACTGAGTCTTCTTTTCACTGGGCAATAATCTTAGATCCAACAGTGCAGCCTGTACTTTACTAAAATCTTTTTGTATAGTTTTCAATAGCTAGACTGACATCACTGTGGTGGGTATACAGTATGGTGCCATCAGGATATAAGGAAACATTTGTTGAACAAGAACAGTGCTTAGGTACTTCATTATATATTTATGTATTTAACTGTAACCCCCTAGGCGGCACTATACAAAGGGCTACTAGGCAAGGCAAGGCAAATTTTATTAAAAAGATCCCAGGGGCTCTGGGTGCCATACATAAAAACACAATCAGAGAATAAATAAAACAAAATACCAGTAAATTGAACAGAATTAAATTGACAGCTATGATAAATAAAATCAGGAAATACATAAATAACATAAAATGTAAAAATACAGCAGCAGCTGCCAAGGACACTTGAGGGGCTTACAGTTAAAGGGGGGAAATTTAAATAAAATGTATCTTTCTTGGCTGCACCAGTTCTGCGTTGGGACTCAGACAAAAGCCTGCCTGCTGCAAAGGAGATTATAAAATATTGGCAGCAGTGACAGGCTAGGGACTGAGCAGAACTGCTAAAGCTGGGCAGCAACCTTAATGGCACAAAAGGAGCTTTTGAACAGTGGGGCAAGAAAGTAAAACAAGTAATTATTCTGGATGCACCGGGACTTTTATTTGAGGCTGTGTAAAATCCGTCAAGGAGCTGTGTGTATTAGCAGCCATTACAGTGCAGTACCAGCCAATTGGAAAGCAAGGATTTTCAGCCAGGACTTGTGGGACTTTTTACTAGAGCTCATGGGACATTACAAAGTGCTTATGAGGCATCTGCAGGGACCAATTTCGGGCACCAAAACAGGCAGCCTATAGTGTATTGAGTGGAGGTAATGCATATTCATTTTCTGGATTGACAGGCAAGATCAGCCAGTCACTGTGGGAGCAGCAAACAGATTCTGCCAATAGGGAGCCCCAGAAGAGCCCCATACAAGACAGTGTTTTCTGGCTGTGTGAGCAGTTACAGTGTAGGCCCCCCACAGGGGCAGGGGCTCAGACCCTTTGCTCCAAAATGGGCCTAGTGATCCAGTGTGAGCCCCTCCACTTGGGAGGTGGCTTTCTTCAGCCAGAGAGACCAAGTGGTTGTAGGCAACAGAAGTCGCTACCCTTGGGGTTGCCAGATTGTCCTCCAGGGCTGGCCAGCACCTTTCCGCGCTTCTGGAAAAATGTGGGCAACCTGAATCTTCAGCAGTGAGAGAGGTGAATAGAAGTTCTACCTCAGCAGTGAGAGTGCTGAAGCAATCCTGGATCCCTCAGAACAAAGAAAGCCATTTCTGCAAGTGATCTGAGTGAGTAAACTGTGCCTAACAAGTGCAAACATAAGAGAGGCTGCAAGGGGCAGTCCTGTATTCATGAATGCTTATGAACATGCAGGTTTGTAAGTGAGCATTAACCCATGAGAAAGCATGTGTCTACTTGAGAATTAATTCATACCTGGGGAGGTTGGGGCACGAGACTGCAGGCCAAGAGCCTCCAACCACCGAGATGTGGATTAATATTCAAGTAGACCCATGCTGTCAAGTGGGTTAATGCACTTGTAGCATAGCTGTCAGTGTCCTACCGGCAAGTCATGATCTGGTGGATGGCAGCACAGAGTATCACTCTTTCTGAAGGGCTCCGTCTCTGGTAGCCACAACGCTCCTCTCCCCAGCGCGCTCCTGCTCATGTAACTGTTATTAGAGTTTTGCGGTTTGTGATGTGCAGATGGCAATGATGGCATGTTTTGGACAGAATCACAGCAAAAAACATTAATGAAGGGGAGTTGATAGTCCCACCTACAACTGCCTCATTCAGGAAATCTTCCGACTGCACTGGGGCTACATGTGCGGCTACTACTGGGTGAGTGCCATTTGGGAGTAGAACTACAGTGGCAACATTAGTGAAGGGGAGCTGATAGATAAGGTGGTACTTACTGTGAGGGGGTGGGTGTAATGTCTGTGTGGGGGAAAATCTGGATTATACTTTGCGCTTGCTGCTCCTTCATTGAGCAGATCTTCCAACCGGACCAGGGGTACATGGGCGCCGATACTGGTTGAGTGTCATTTGGTATTTTGTAAATGAGGGTGTTGCCTGTGATGTGAGGTGCCTGTTACCTGGTGTGCTGCAACTAGTATGTGCGGTTCCAATAGGAACCATGGATTAATTTCCACAGAGACACGCATCGGCTCGCTTTGGAGAGGAACCATGGATTAATTGGGAATTAATCCATGGTCAGGTGAGCTGTTTTAATGAATCAGAAGGTTGCATTTGCCACAGCCATGTTACAAAGATCCATTAAAGTTCATGAATCTCCTCAACTAAACTTTCAAGGACGAAGTTTTGTCAGTATTTTTGGTAACCCAAAATACCCTGATTTTACAATATTGGTTAATTCATCAGGCAACCCTGTTTTAGCTCTAGTCTCAAAAGATTCTTGCCCTATGTACAGATCAGAGGCAGATTCAGTCAACTCTTAGTTGCTTTATCACACAGCTTACTGTAAGCAATTAACCACAACACTTGAATACATCCTGAAATGGAACATCATGCCCTATTCCACACTGCTCTCTCATAGCCTGTGGGTTTTGCCAATAATACTTAATATGCAGACATGGGGCAAAACTTCCACTTTTTCCATGTAAGCTGTTGAGCGGAGTACGAAAAAAAAAATTCTCTAAGACAGTTCAAATAACTTAAAAGTGTGGTATAGTGGTTAGAGGTAAAAAGCTGAACTCTGAAACAGGATATCACAGTTCTGAATCACAATTACAGTATATTCTTAAGAAACCTAGTGGTAGGAGTGAGTATCTGGTTTTCTAAACTTACAGATGATGCCAGCATTGTAAAACTGGTAATGTTAAGAAGAATGTAAATGAGAATTACAATCTAAAAAAGTAGGGAAAGGGGCAGATCAATGGCAGAGGAGATCTTCCTTGTTTTCCTCTCTTCTTCCTCCTCCTCCTCCTCCTCCTCCTGCCCCCCCTTCACTCTTGAACAGCTCCTTAGGTCCCATTTCACATCTTCCTGTACCTGTCCCTTCCCCCCTTTTCTTGTCCCATTCCTACCTACTCCCTTCACTTGAACCCCATGTGTTGCTGCTTTCTGTTCCTGTCTCTCCGCCTGCTCCCTGTTACATCCCATTTCTCTCTCATTTGCTCCTATTGTTCCTACACCAGTCATCTGCACTGGTTTCTCCCTATACTGCAATTATGTATTTACATTACATTTGTTAATTTTTGCTGATTTGTAAATACATTTGCTCTTGTAGCCTAGCTTTTGTACAATGACTACTCAATGTTGGACTTGAACTCCTCTGGGCATAAAACCTTTTATAGTCACATTAGGGAGCAAAGAAAGACCGAGGGAGGGATAGTGAGGCTTAATAAAGAGGATGTTGGGTGGGCAGAGAGGGACAGTGAAAAAGCAGGGATACTGAACCAACACTTCTGCTCAGTATTCACAAAAGAAGAGGAGGGGGAGGTACCTAATCCAATCAATAGAAGCACTCTGGATAGAGGGTTCAATACCAGTCCTTTCACAGAAGAAAGGGTTCTAAAAGATCTCCTAAAACTGAAGGTGGACAAAGCAATGGAGCCTGATGGGATTCATCCCAGAATTCTAAAAGAATTAAGGGGAGAACTAGTGACACCACTGACTACCCTTTTTAACAAATCATGGGAGGATGGTGTGGTGCCTAAGGACTGGAGGAGGGCAGATGTGATTCCTCTTCACAAAAGTGGGAGCAAAGCAGAGGCAGGAAACTGCAGACCTGTTAGCTTGACCTCAGTGGTAGGGAAAATGATTGAATCACTTCTAAAAGAAAGAACTGGTGAGTACCTAGAGGCCAGCAGGGCACAGGACCCAATGCATCACGGATTCACAGCAGGAAGGTCATGTCAGACGAATCTAATAGATTTGTTTGACTGGGTAACTGTGATCGGGTGTGGGTAGTGACAACACTTGACACAAGTTTTTCTCTTAAAACTGCACCAATTTGATGTACTGACTTTTATTAAAGCAAACAAAATAAAGAAAACTTCAGGAAAACAAGAAAATAAACTTCATTCCAAAAGAAATAGCCTCAGATATTCTTCTCTGGAAAACAAAATGTCACAGAGTGGTACTAGCTCCCTCTCAGCATGACCACCATCATCTGTGCTCCACAACCTATCTGCCCACATACTGAGTCCCAGTCTTTTTATATACTGAAAACCGTGACATCATCAATCATGTGATCTGCCCCTAATCATGACATCACCAGACATGTATAATAAATAGAGTCCACTAGGGGCCTGCAGCCCTTAAGGAAACTCATTTTCATCTGAGCAGGCATCAAGGCACATCTGAGCAGGCCTCAAGAACATACAGGTACCTCTTTGATTTCTTGTTTAAATTAACTTGAAAACAACATATATTAAGTGGTGCAAAGCAACCACCCCTTTTTGATGTTCCAACCAGGCTTTGCTTTACTGCATCTTACTTAAACAGTATGAATTGTTTTCCAAGCTTCCCTTTTAAAAAACTGAAAGGGATGTGGCTTACTTTGCTTACTTCCCAGTATTCATTTAGCCAAAACAGGCAGCTAGGTTAGCCTCTACAGTACCACCACCTAGACAAAAAATAGAAAATTAGCGGGTTAGAAAAGAGAAGAATACCACAATAGGAGGTCACCCCATTGTGGTAGAAAGGTGAAAAAGGTCAAGGGAGACCTATAGAGAAGATAAGTACTACTGCAGTAGATTTTTTTTAGAAATAGGGTCCAGGGTAGAGAGGAGTGTCTAGTGGTGATGGGGGGTCCACATAAACTGTCACATACCCCCAAGGTTAAGCGAAAACCAGTAGCAGAAGAAACATGACTGGTTTTTAAGACAACCTACCCTCTTAAAGTGGGTAGGATGGAGCTTTCACCCACCCTCTCTTGAAAGCTCCACCCCAGGGCACCCTAAAAACAAAACATGAACATGGTCCAAGTCTTTCCAAAGAGGACCATTGTATCTTCCTTCATTAGTTTATTATAACAACTAAATATTTTGCCCTGGGGTGTCTGTACAGTTACTTGAACAGTAACAGTCATACATTCATACATTTTCTAAAACACGTAAATGTTTATGCTTTATTATTGGCTCTAAGCTGAGAGAAATCTGCATTTACATGGGCAGACCAGTCCTGTGCTTTACTGTAAATTTGTAAGGTTGGAGAGATAAATACCATCTCATTATTCGATTATTTTTTCCTTCATTTGAGAAATAAAACACAGAGGGTTGTGGTCTGTTACCAGCGTAAAAGGGCACCCATAAATAAAACCTCAAGGTTTCAATTGCCCATTTGGCAGCCAAACACTCTTGTTCAATGGTGGAGTATGTTTGCTCCCTTTCATGCAGTTTCTAGAAATATATACAATTGGGTGTTCCTCCCATTGATGGTCGGGCTCAAAACTGCTCAATACCAGTTCAGAGGCATCGGAGTGGACCTCAAAGGGTGATTAAAATCGGGACTTAAATCACACGGTGAGGAGCATAATGCTGCCTAATCTGAATAAATGCCTTCTCACATTCGGTGTCCACTAACCTGATTACTGAATTTCTTTTTAGTTAATTCTGTCAAAGGTTGCAAAGTAGCGAACTGTGGAATAAATCTCCTGTAATAACCTGCTAAGCCTAGGAAAGAACGTGCTTGCTTCTTTGTCTCAGGTATTGGGCATTGAGATACTGCTTCAACCTTCGAGACCTCAGGTTTAATGTATCCGTTACCCAAAATAAATCCTAAATATCGGGTCTCCAGCATGGCAAGTGTACATTTAGAGGGATTAATTGTCATCCCTGCTTGCTGTATAGAGGTTAAGACAGCTTTTAGATGTTGTAAATGGGTTTCCCAATCCTGGCTAAAAACAGCAATGTCATCCAGGTAAGCCGCACAAAAATTATGATGTGGTGCCAGTACCTGATCCATGAAACGTTGAAATGTAGCAGGGGCGCCATGTAGTCCAAATGGCATGGTTTTAAACTGGAAAAAACCCACTGAAGTGCTGAAAGCTATCTTTTCTTTAGCAGACTCAGCCAAAGGGATCTGCCAATAACCCTTTGTTAAGTCAAGGGTGGAGATATACTTAGCATTGCCAATGCGGTCCAATATATCATCCACCTTGGCATGGATGAGCATCAAATTGTGCCACTTGGTTTAGACCTCTAAAGTCCAGGCACAATCTATGCCACCCTCCTTCTTAGGTACAATTACCACAGGGGATCCCCATGGACTTTGTGAAGGTTCAATTATGTCCATTTCTCTTAATTTTTGTATTTCCCTCTGTACATCTGCCCTGCTCCTTTCAGGGAGACAGTACGGTTTCTTTCTGATTGGTCTAGATTCAGTATAGATTTGGTGTTCCACTCCTTTAGCTAGGCCTGGTCTACTGGTAAAGGAAGTGCTAAATTCCTGTATCAAAGACTGTAATTCCATTTGTTGTGACTCGTCTAACTCAGGATTTACTTGTATGGCTTCAATACCAGTCTCTCCTTCTAACCGTCCATATCGGTTTCAACTCTGATTCGTGAAGTTCAGGCATTACCGTCAATTGTATCCCTCAGTGGATCTCCATGCCACCGTTTAATAGATTGGCATGGTAGATCTTTTACCTGCCCTTTATCAGGTGTTTCTACTTCATGTGTCACTGGGCCAGTTTGGCGTATCACTTTGTAGGGGCCCTGCCACTTCATCAATAATTTGTGAGTGGAGGTAGGTAATAGTAGTAATACCTGGTCACCTGGTAGAAATGATTTTGTACTGGATGTCCCTTTATCATACCTATTCTTCTGATGTTCTTGTGTTTCTTTCCCTGCTTCATGAGCTTTTGCAGTATAAGTGACTAATCTCCTCCTTAACTGCCTCATGTACTGAGCAATCCCTGGAGATTTTAAATCCTTCCCTTCTTCCTAGCACTCCTTGACCACATCTAACAAACCTCTAGGGGTCCTACCAAACAATAGGGAAAAAGGGGAGTAACCAGTGGAGGCCTGTGGTACCTCACAGTATGCGAACAGAAGAAAGGGTAGGTACATATCCCAATCTTGCCCTTCATCGTGTACGAATTTCTTCAGCATATGTTTCAGAGTTTGATTGAATCTTTCCACCAGGCCATCGGTCTGAGGATGATAGGGTGATGTACGTACAGCTACTATTCCCAACAAGCGGTACAGTTCCTTTAGAAGCTCTGCATTAAAATTAAGTACGGTCAGTTAAAATCTCTTTGGAATCCCTACCTGCTGAATAACTTCACTAGTTCTTCAGCTATCCGGGAGTGGTCACAGATCTCATGGGAATAGCTTCAGGGTATTTGGTGGCATAATCACACACCACCAATATAAATCTATTCCTTTACTACTTTTATTTAAGGGACCCACTATATCCGTACTGACCCTCTCAAAGGGGGTTGTTACCAAGGGTAAAGGTATTAATGGAACTGTGTCCTTCTGGTCCTTTGGGCAGTTAACTGACACTCTGGGCACTCTTGACAATATTTGGTAATATCACTATGGATCCCTGGCCAAAAAAATCTTTGTAAGATTCTACTAGCAGTCTTGTCCCTCCCTGTGTGTCCTGCCCATGGTGTATCATGGCCTAGAGCTAATATGTCTTGGCGATAGCAAAGGGGTACTATAAGTTGTTCCACTTGTTCTTGGGTACCTGGATTTTTACAAATCCTATACAATAAATTCTTGATCACTTGAAACTCCAGGGCCCCTTGTCTAATCTCCTGTCCCACCTGTTGAAAAAAAGGAATTAAGGTTTTATCATTCTTCTGTTGGATACACATATCAGCTTTCACATATAGCATTTGTTTATCCTGTGTTAGACCATATTTTTTTTTAACCCACTCCTTTTGTTTTTTCTTCTGGCCATCTTAGGCGATCTGGATTTACAGGACTTTCCAATACTTCTTCTTCAAAGGAAACACTTCCCCAATAATGGTTCTCTTTTGCTCTGTGCCCTGTAGTCATGGCGGCTATGTTTCCTGGTTCCCTCAAAAGGGCGATAAAACCTGGGAAATCATGCCCTATTACTACAGGTACTAGCAATTGTGGTACTACACCTGCGGTTATTATAAAAGTATTGCCTTTTACCTTTAAGGGTATTTTAATGGTGGGGTACTGATGTGTGTCACCATGTACACATATGACCTGTATAGGAGCTGTTCTCTTTACCCCTTGAACTATATCAGCTCTGACCAGGGTATTTTTACTGCCCGAATCCACCAATCCCACCACCTCCTGTCCTTTTATTCCCACTGTAGTTGTCACATACCCAGCATTTAATAAGGCTAGATGGGTTATATCACATTTTTTGATGAACAAAATCGGCACATATGCTCACCCCTTACAGTTCCGACATATTATGTCTGCTGGGAATGTCCTCCTTCCTTGATTGTTCCTTCCCTCATAAGTCTTAGATGCAGTCTGAGGTGGTCTTACTGCTGTGGTCTGAGGTTTTGGTGCATAGTCTGTGGACTTATTACCACCTCTCCGAAAAGGTTGATGTGCAGATAAAAAATCCTCTGCTAGTGTCACAGCCATTTCTGCAGATTCTGGATTATGCTCTTTTATCCAGATTTGCACATCAGTAGGTAATATTTGTAAAAACTGTTCTACAACAAATGTCTCTATAATGTCAGTTCTGGATTTTCCCTCTGGCTGGATCCACTTTAAACAAAGTTCTCTGAGTGTAATATAAGTTTCTCTTGGGGAATCACGTGTCTGGTGTTTTAAAGCACGGAACCTTTGCCTATATGTCTCTGCGTTAATGTCATAACGTTTCAATATTTCCTGCTTTACTAGGTCATAGTCCTCTGCCAAATGTGGGTCCATATTACTATAGGCCAGTTGTGCTTTCCCTGATAGATATGGTGCCAGGCATACTACCCACTGTATCTTTGGCCAATCACAGGCCTTGGCCACCCTTTCAAAAGTGGTCAAATAGGCCTCAATGTCATCATTAGCAGTCATTCTTGTGAGTTTTGTATCTTTAGGGTTGTTGTTACTCTGTCCTCCCCCAGTTCCATTTCCTGCTCCCAAAGATTTAAACAGCTGCATAGTTTCAGCCCACCTTAAATCTTGTCGTCTTCTGTCTCGATCCCATTCTTGGGCATCTAGGTCTCTCTGCCATTCAATTTCCATCTGTCGTACTGCCAACCAGTGTAGAAGTACAGAAAGGCCTTCAGGGGGGCCACTCATATGGCTCCTGGCATCTCTCCGGTCATTCCTCCTCCTCCTCTTCTCCACTAGCGGTTTGGTCCCTTGGCACTCTCCGTCTGACATCTGTGTCCAGACCGGTATACAGAGGTTCACCTGTCCTCTCTGTCTGAGAGCGTGTCACAGTGCCCATTTTCTTCTCATCTGTTCCTGAGGCCATGGTTGTTACTTGTACCAGGTCTGGTACCGTTCTGGTCTCCCACTCTATCCCTTGGATGACCAGATCCAACTTCTGACACCAAACTGTGGGCGGGTGTGGGTAGTGACAACACTTGACACAAGTTTTTTCTCTTAAAACTACACCAATTGATGTACTGACTTTTATTAAAGCAAACAAAATAAAGAAAACTTCAGGAAAACAAGAAAATAAACTTCATTCCAAAAGAAATAGCTTCAGATATTCTTCTCTGGAAAACAAAATGTCACAGAGTGGTACTAGCTCCCTCTCAGCATGACCACCATCATCTGTGCTCCACAACCTATCTGCCACATACTGAGTCCCAGTCTTTTATATACTAAAACCGTGACATCATCAATCATGTGATCTGCCCCTAATCATGACATCACCAGACATGTATAATAAATAGAGTCAACTAGGGGCCTGCAGCCATTAAGGAAACTCATTTTCATCTGAGCAGGCATCAAGGGCACATCTGAGCAGGCCTCAAGAACATACAGGTACCTCTTTGATTTCTTGTTTAAATTAACTTGAAAACAACATATATTAAGTGGTGCAAAGCAACCACCCCTTTTGATATTCCAACCAGGCTTTGCTTTACTGCATCTTACTTAAACAGTATGAATTGTTTTCCAAGCTTCCTTTTAAAAACTGAAAGGGATGTGGCTTACTTTGCTTACTTCCCAGTATTCATTTAGCCAAAACAGGCAGCTAGGTTAGCCTCTACAGTACCACCACCTAGACAAAAAGTAGAAAATTAGCGGGTTAGAAAAGAGAAGAATACCACAATAGGAGGCCACCCCATTGTGGTAGAAAGGTGAAAAAGGTCAAGGGAGACCTATAGAGAAGACAAGTACTACTGCAGTAGATTTTTTTTAGAAATAGGGTCCAGGGTAGAGAGGAGTGTCTAGTGGTGATGGGGGTTCCACATAAACTGTCACAGTAACCAAAGTAGTAGACCAGGTAGGGGCTGTGGACATGGCCTACCTAGACTTTAGCAAGGCATTTGACACAGTCCCACACAAAAGATTAATAAACAAATTAGCCAGCCTGAGAGTGGGTCCCAGGGTGGTAGCCTGGGTAAAAAGTTGACTGGACAACAGGACACAGAGGGTAATAGTAAATGGAGTCCACTCCAAAGAAAGAGGGGCTACTAGAGGGGTACCTCAGGGTTCAGTACTGGGTCCGGTCCTTTTTAATGCCTTTATAAGTGACATTGCAGAGGGACTGGAAGGAAAAGTATGCCTCTTTGCAGACAACACAAAGATCTGCAACAGGGTTGATACACGGGGGGGGGTGGAAAGGATGAGAAGGGAGCTGGCAAGGTTGGAGGAATGGTCAAAAGTATTGAAGCTTAGATTCAATGCAAAGAAGTGCAAAGTAATGCACCTGGGAAACAAAAACCCAGGGAAAGAGTACACAATGGGGGTGGGAGGTATTAACAATAACAAAAATGGAAAGGGGCCTTGGGGTAGTCATATCTGATGACCTAAAGATAGACAAGCAAGGTGAGAAGGCAGTAAGGATGGCTGGGGGGATACTGGTCTGTAAAGGAAGAGGCATCACCAGTAGAAAACAGGACGTTGTTATTCCTCTGTACAGACAGTTAGTGAGACCCCATCTGGAGTACTGCGTGCAGTTCTGGAGACCCCATCTCCGCAAGGACATAGACAGGATGGAGGCAGTCCAGAGGAGGGCAGTTAAAATGGTGCAGAGTCTGCATCAGAAGCCACACGAAAAGAGACTAAAGAAGCTTAATATGTATATCCTTGAGGAAAGGAGAGTGAGGGGGGACATGATAGAAATTTTCAAGTACCTCAAGGGAATCAACAAAGTCCAAGAGGGTAACATCTTTCAGAAAAGAGATGTGCAAGAACAAGGGGACACAATTTGAAGATAGAGGGGCGGCTCAGGGTAATGTGAGAGTATTTTTTCACAGAGAGGGTGGTGGGCGCATGGAATGGCCTTCCTGAGGAGGTCACCAGGGCCAAGAACAGTGGGATTCAAGAATGCATAGGACAGTCATAAGGCAATTCTAGTGGGAGGTAGGAGGAAGTAGGCTGCTGGTTAAGTAGGATCTGCAGCTTTTCCAATAGCTAGGAAAATGGGCAGAGTAGGTGGGCCAAGCAGTTCTTATCTGCCATCAAAGTCTATGTTTCTATGTTTTGGGTGGGAAGTCTGGCTGATGTGGCAGGGATGATTGGGGGATAAGTAGGGGTGGGGTGGGACTGGAGCAGCCGTTTCACGGGAAGAGAGTACCCCCTGAAGGATCGGAGAGAATTGTGTGTAGTACTAAAGTACCGGGAGGGGGAGCAAATATGCATACTCCACAAGATGGGTAATTGGATGGTTGCTGGGGAGAGACCACTGACCATTCATGTTATAACAGTAAAGTGGAGGCAGTGGAAGACGATACAAATACCTGTGTCTGCTTCCTATGAATGAGTTGGCGGAGGGGGAGGAAGGGAGAGGAGAATGGCATCATTCCTTCCAAGTCCTGATATGGAATATGGGAAATAAGAAGGAAATGTGATATAGAAAAGGAGTGTGAGATGTATATAAGACAATAATGCAAAATGAACAAAATGTTGAATGTTATGTTAATAGTTACAGTGATGTGTGGTTTGAGGGCCTGCCTGTTGCAGGGACTGTGTTGAATTGGAGGGGGATGGAGAGGGTCAAAGATTGAAATATGAGAGAAACGGAGATGAGCTGAACATACCAATGCTTGTGTGAAATGTCTAGTAATCAGAAGGCAAGGGGCAAAAGGCTGTGACAAAGATGTAGAGCAAATAATGTGGCAGAACTGGCTAGTAAGGGTCAATCTGTGGGGCAGTTATGGAATTGATTCATTCACATATCTGGAATGTGTAGTACAGTATGGGCTGCACGCCCATTGGCTCACGCTGTGAACCAATGGGCGTGCAGCCTACAGCTGTCAGTTGGTGGGCGGCGGGGTGGCAGGTGGGTAAGGTGTTGCCGCCCGCCGGCTGACCGGGAGGGAGGGGTGGTGGGGCTCACTGGGCGGGTGGGGAGGAGGGTACCACTAGACCACCAAGGATATTGGACGGGGGTTATATTACTACAGATGCCCGTGATCGAGCAGAGTGTGGTCCACTGGACCACCAGGGATATTGGATGGGGGGGGTTATATTACTACAGATGCCCGCGATTGGGCAGAGTGCGGTCCACTGGACCACCAGGGATATTGGACAGGAGGGGTTCTTTTATTAAACAGATGCCCACGATCTGGCAGAGTGCGGTCCACTGGACCACCAGGGATATTGGACGGGGGGGTTCTTTTATTAAAACAGATGCCCACGATCGGGCAGAAAGTGGTCCACTGGACCACCAGGGATATTGGACGGTTTTCTATTTTTACACAGATGCCCGCGATCGGGCTGCAGGGGGCGTCGGTCCCCAACGGCTGCTGCCTGGTAGGGCACCAGGCGCGAGTAGTCGGGGATCGGCGCACCTGCATGCAAAAGGGGCCATAATGACATGCAAATGGCCCCATGTGCACCTTGCATAAATTATGGCCCCATTTGCATGTCAACTTTTGAATATCGCGGGTGCTGTGCATGGCGCAATGGAACTTGCGCTAACGCATCTCCATGCTCCACTCTGGCCGCTTGGCGGCGCGGTGCCACTGCGCCATGCACAGTGGGGTGGCCAGGAGTGCGATATTCAAAAGCTGCTGAGCCATGGTAGCAGCTCCTCTGATATCGCTTAGTCCACGCCTCGCCAGCTGGGTTGCGGCCTCAAGCTATGCTTGCCACAGCCTGGCACAGTTTGAATATTTGGGCCTATGTGTTTATAGACTGCATATAGTACTTGGGCACCATTAAAATAAAAAAGGGGTTTGGTGTCCTTACAGTATAAGGACAGACAATATAAATCATATAACAGTTTATAACAAATGTAAATGGATAGACAGTGCTCCCTAGAGGTTGGAAGAGGATGTGTATTTTGCCTGTACTATGTGGAAATGTGCCTGTATAACTGAATAAGCATATTAAACAAAAAGGAAAAAAGAAAACAGGTTGTGGAACAAGCAGTCCTTCCCCTTATAGGCTATGGAGACATAGTTTACTCAGGTACTACCTCCACCTCCCTTGATAAAATCAACACCCTGTCCAACACACTGTGTTGATTCACCCTGGGTACCTCTCTGCTCCCGCTGACGCAGTATGTACAATGAGCGAGAATGGTCTCCCCCCACCCCCACCGTGAGACAAATTATGCATACTGTCTTCCTGGGTGCCAAGTACTGGTCCAGCAAACTGCCCAGATATCTGTCTGACCTTTTCTCTCCTGCAGCGAACCCTCCCTATCTGTTCAGATCCGGGTCAAGTCACCACCTCCATGCCTTGCAGTACAAATGTAGCCTATACCAAGCCTCCGTCAACTACAGGCTCTCCAACATCTGGAGTAATCTCCCAGTCAGTGTCACCGACCCTTCCCCCACATCAAGCAAGGCTCTGATCAAGTCCCAGTACAAATCCCTGATGTCATGTACCCAATGCCAACCCCCCCCACACACACCTACCTAACTCATCTAGCCAATGTATATCATAGTAACCCAGTGATGTGCATTGCCCTAACTGCTGTGATCCTCTGTGGGACAGCCGTGGTTCTGCTTTTTATTTTCTTTCCCTGGGGCTACCCTGTCATGTTGTTGTAATGTACTGCACCAGGACATGCTGCTTACTATGTACTTGTTTCATCTGTTTTTGGAATGGTATTGTATGTAATACATGAGTGCTGTAAGGTTCCTCACTGTCCCGTTCCTCCCGTCCCCCCAGGTCACAACTGGAAACAAGCCATGGGCTCTGGCTTCAGTGATAAAGCATGGGAAGTCTTAAAGAGAGAATGTGGTCAAAATTTCTAGCATCAATAAATTCAGAATTTGGGTCAGCATGTCCCCAACCAGCCTCATACCAAAAATGAGACCTCTAAGATACTTTGGTTAAAGGTTATAAGCTATTTTGTAACCCTAATTTCACTACCTGTTCAAAAAGAGAAAAAAGAAAAAAAAAACATTTCAGTGAAGAGCTACTGATGATGCTATAACCAGAACTCACAGCCTAGTCCTCCTTACTTGCTACATTATAGAACATATTTCTCCCACAGTACATAAAACTGCAGTAGTAGTAAACATTTGTAATTGGAAATCTGACACTATGTGGAACACAGCATGCATTATACAATCAGCAGATGCAAGGTGCTTAAGAATGTGATGGGGTGGTGGGGAATGCAATGGCAAACAGCTGTACAATGCCAACATTGTGTACAATTTTTAGAATACTGCAAGGAAGAGATTTTAGGATGCTACCAGGATGTAACTGTGGAATGCAGCAATGACAAGCTCAGAAAGTAGCTGGGACACACAATTTTGAAATGTGGCAGGGATGCTGAAATTCAGAATGTGGCAGTGTCATATATTTCTAGAATGTGGCAAAGATATGCAAATTACACAAAATCAAATTGTGGGAGATACATAGTTGCGGAATATGGCAGGTATATGCAATTTTGTAATGTGTGATAGATGTGTAATTCTGGCATGTGGTGTTAAGGCACAATTTCAGAATGTGTTGCGTATGCTTGATTTCAGACTGGTGGCAACATGTAATTTCATAATGTGGTGTGAAGACAGAATCCCAGAATGTGGTGAGATACACAGTTTCAAAATGTGGCAGGGATGCACATTTTTGTAATGTGGTAGGATGCCTAATTTCAGAGCATGGCAGAGAAATACATTTTCAGAATGTGATAGGTACACATAGTTTAGGAATAACGCGGGGGTGCACAATTTCAGAATGTGGCAGGGATGCACTATTTTAGAATGTGGCTTGGGCATGCAATTTTGGAATATGGAAGGGACACTCACTTAAAGAATGTGGTGGGGCTGCACAATTTTGGAATATGATAGGGATGCACATTTTTGGAATGTGATAAAGGCAGGCAATTTTGGAATGTGGCAGTGACACACAATGTTTTTTTTTTTTTTTACCAGGAGAGAGACACTAAGCTGAAGCTTGTTTACAGGTACGACCTGGGAGCACATGGAAGTTAAGTGACTTGCTCAGGGTCACACACAATGCAAGTGGGGCTGTGGGATTCAAACCCAGGTCTCCAGGTTTGCAGCTCAGAGCCTTAAACCACTGAGCTATACTGCCTCCTTTTGAATTTTGGAATGTGGCAGGAAGGTAAAATTTCAGAATGTGTCTGGGACACACAATTTTAGAATGTGGTGGGATGCCCAGTTTTGGAATGTGGCTGGGAAACGCAATTTCAGTATATGGTGGAAATGCATAATTTTGGAATGAGATGAGGGTGAGCATTTTCAGAATGCAGGAGGATGAATAATTTTGGAATGAGGTGGGGACACACAATTTCAGAATGTGACAGTGACATGCAATTTCAGAATATGGTGGTGATGCACACATTTGGAATGTGGCTGGGACACACAATTTTGGAATGCAGCAGTGACACAATTTTGGAATGTGGTGGTGACACAATTTTAGAATGTAGCATTGAAATACAACTTCGAAATGTGGTGGGGATGTGCAATTTTGGAATGTAGCGGGGATGTGCACTTTTGGAATATGGCAGGAACTCACAATGATTGAATGTGGCAGGGATGCACAATGTTGGAATGTGATGGGGATGCAATGCAAAATGTCAACATTTGGTGGGTGTTTACAATTCTGTAATGTGTCAAGGACAAGCAATTTCAGAAAAATGTGGTGTGTCCTTTCCCATTCCAAATATGTCCATTTGTACTATATTTAGAAATTGTCAGTCCCCACCAAATTCTTAGATGAGTGTCCCCATTCTTTTTCAAGATCATGCATCCCTACAACATTCTGAGATTGCATGCCCCCCCAATATTCTGAAACTGTGTACCACCTTGATATTCCAGCACTGCATCTCAAGACCACCTCCTGCTGCATTCTAAAGTACAGTACCGTGCATCTGACCTGTGTCCAACCCTGTGTCATTTTTCTTTTCAAATGATTACTATATCAACAATTTCTTAAACTTTGGAGATGTAATTCTTAGGAGGTTGCTGACACAAACAACTTGGCTGTGAGTTCTGGTTATGACATCATCAGTAGCTCTTCACTGAAACTGACTGTTTTGGGCAGGAATTGTAATCAAGGTTACAAAATAGCTCGTAACTTTTAAACAAAGTAACTTAGAGATCTAAGTTTTAGTATGAGGCTTATTTGGGATATGTCAATTCGGATTGCTGTAGAGCAGCACTTTTGCTGGACTCCCTCATTAAAGCTGTGGCATTTGTTAGTTGCCATACAGTTTTTTTTTCAACAATAATGTTTGTCTGGCACAAATATACCTACTTTTGTTTTTGTTTTATTTTGTTACTGAACCAAGATACAGGAATCTGAAGTTTTTAAAAGTTCCTGTTAACATACCATGCCTGCCATGACAAAATTGAATATCTTGGTACATTGCTGTGTTCTTTACTGTCAGAGACATGCTAGCACCATCTTAATGTATCCACAGTATGAATGGAGTATGTGCATTCAAAAGGTAACCTCAACAGAAAAGATTTTTATAAACTTTGAGTGGTAGCCATCTTTAATGACGTGAGTCATTAGTTACAAAATTAACTATTAAAGCTGTTTTAAAAATATCAAAGAAAACTAAAAATAAATGCAGGATGACTCTAAGGATGTCAGAAATACATTTAATATTACCGAACAATGTGATTGAAATAATAGAATGTCCAAGAAGCGAGACATTGTAGACACAAAGAGGTGAACTAGTACAAAGCATACTTTGCAGCAGTTAATAAAATTATTTAAAAAAAGCTTCTTAAAAGTAAAAAAAACATCAAAAGCATATCAGAAGATTGATAAGATGTTAAAGACAGAAAGAGGGAATCATTCAAAAGTACAAATGATTTAAATTGTTTTCTAACACCTTTAAATGATACAGTAATTATTAATGCTGGGCTTGCAAAATTACACAAAATAGTCAATTTTGCCTTCATGCAATTTTTGTGACACTGTGCCAAAATCCAGCATAAATCCACCAAAGACTGTTCATTCAAATAGCACATTTCACCCCAAAATTGCATGTTTTTTTAAAATGTGAGTTCTTAAAAAAGAGCAATTTCAGCAAACAGCACAATTTTTTCCAAACTGCATTTTTAAAAAAGTGCAATTTTAAACAAAAGTGCCCATTTTAAGCACTATGTTTGTATTCATGAAATTGCACAAAATTACATGATATTGAAGCAAAAGGCCAAAGTACAACTGAAAGCAACAATGCACAATAGAATCCACACTGCAAATAAGCAGCTACAATTTACATGACTGCCTCACCAGGGGAGAAAGAGCTGTAGATTGGGCGTGGTCTGTGGTAATAGTGTAGGTAGGGAGAAATGGGCAGACTGGATGGACAAAGCGGTTCTTATCTGCTGTCAGAGTCTATGTCTCTGGGTTTTTACTTATTTATTTTTTTCTCACTCCTCCCCCAGTCAGTCCTTCTTCCGAGGACTACCCCATCCCCATCACCCCAACGTCTGCCGGGACTTACCTTCCACTGCCATCCCCCAGGGCTTGCTCCCCCCAGCAGGATCAGTGGGGTCCCCCAAGCCTCACTACAGAACAGATCTGGTTCAGGTGGGGTGCCCAGCTGGTCAGGTGCAGGACCTGTGGGTCCTCCATAGCACTGCTATCTGTGTTTTTTTTCTCTGTTTTTTGCCCCTGGAGACATGATGTACAGTGATGTCATGGTGCACCCCATGTGCTCCCCCGTGATGTGCACTGGCATCTGCCACATCCCCGATTCTCTTGGAACGGAGCTGCCTTCCCTCAACTTCTGCCAGGGGCCAGGTGAGCTGTGGACTCTGCTCATCGCCTTCCGGAGGAGGAGGACAGCATTCCCTCAGATGCTCAATCCTCCTCCATCTGACCGACCCTCCAACCGCCTGGATTTGCTGCTGAACTCAGGTTGCTGGCATCATAAGCGGTAGTGATACAGCTGCATTAGTGGGCTGGCTGTCTCTGTGTTTTTAAATTAGGGCTAGACAAGTACAAAGCGGAGGAAGAATAAATGTTCAAGCCCACAGAGCAGACAAGGAACAGAACTCCATGGAGCTAAGTAAGGTTCAAATAAATTCAGAACCTTTCAGAAACTATGACATTTTCTGTAAAAACTCTTTTGAGGTTGTGATAAAGATTATTATTTCTTAAAGACTGCTCATGACAGGGAGTGTAACTGTATTGTGGAATACAGTGGTCACTAGATGGACCTTGCATGGGCTCCATCAGAGACATAAACATTTAAAATAATTAAAACTACAAAAACTTCATTTGCTGAACTAATTTTGAGATAGACAGACAGACAGACAGGTAGACAGACAGCGAGAGAAAGATATAGAGAATAATGCATATGTAGGGAGCTGATATGGATTTTTTTCACACACCCAAGTTGTGTGGTAATATGTAAACCTCGAGAGCGAAGCTCGGGAAGGCTACTTATCACACAATGAGGATGTAAAAAACTCATAATAGCATCCCTACATACGTTTTATTTTATAATAACTGGTGCTAAAATAAATTCTCAGAATTACCACTCAGCGAGACATGAGGCCAAAAGCAGCTCGTGCTTCCTTACTAGCAGGCCTTTTACGCTGTTCAAGGACTGATATCACGTAGCGTGCTAGTGTGGGGGCGTGCCTACTAGTAAGGAAGTACGAGCGTTTTTGACGCGGGTCTCAGTGCTGGTTATTACGAGTGAGTTTCTGTTTACGTTTGAGAACGGTCTCGTGCAGCCTCAGACAGTTTCATTGGTTGGTGCTTGTGTATGATTCTCAGCATGAGGATGTAAAAGTTGTATCAACCCGCAGGTTGATACGAGTTTTTTCGGTAGATACGACTTTTCAAAGTTGCTAAAAATGAGTTGATACTGGGCTTCACCAGTTATTATAGCTAGATAGATAGATACTGTAGATGGATAGATAGACAGATCTATAGATCTATAGATAGATAGATAGATAGATAGATAGATAGATAGATAGATAGATAGATAGATAGATAGATATGCAATCCAGTGGTTACATTGGAGGAACGGTTTAGGTGGGGGAGCTCTTATATCTAGATATTAGGTGGTGGAACTGTCATCTTTAGGTGGTGAAACTCTCCTGTAGTAGTCAATGGAGAAATATGACAAGAGGTGGTGGAATTGTCTATCATTTTTTAAGAGTGGGTAAAACTGAGTTCCTGTGGGCTCCTGCCCAGCTTAACCCCTGATGTAAAACCCTGTGCCCCCTGGGTTGCTAGC